>CM057343.1:341940413-343140413 GCA_030015575.1 Agapanthus africanus
AATTAGCTATTGTTTAAAACTTAGAAGTTGTAGATAATTGGCTTATCTTTTAGCATAAAAATTTTGGTTGAGTTTTACTATAAAATGAATTTTCTACGAATTTTTTAATGAAGGGTTTCCAAGTTGGAAATTTGATTTTCAGTGGCTGATTTTCATTCAACTTATAAGAATTTTCTTAATTTTTCTATTAAAAATTTGGAAATCTAAAAATTTGAGATTGTAGATATGTTTAGAAATTTTATTCGCCTCATTTACTTCAAGAAATCTAGAGATATCGATTTTTTTGTGGAGGTTGTTTTACGGTTTCTGCAGAATATCCAGAAACATGTTTTAAAATTGTATTTTATTTTATGTCATATACGTTGAACCTGTAAAAGTTATTTTGGGATATAAAGTAAACTCATTTATTTATATGTAGAATTTTATTTTGAATCCAAATATTGTGTTTACTATTTTTGGTGATTTTTCAAAACGAGCCTAAAAACTGCCCATTTCAGGATTTCGGTTATAAAATCTGCAAGCGTTTAAAGTTGAAATTTTGACGATGTTTTAAACTTTTCAATCTCAAAAATGAAATTCTAAGTCCGTGATTCGAAGTTTTGCGTTAAGACGTCGATAAAGGGGGTAGTTTTGTGAAGGTGACACGAATCTCACACGTAGTTATAGGTTTTAAACTTAGGATCGTTTAGCTCGCTATATTGATTTCGGTTTCGATCCTTACGCGATATAATATGGTTTCGATTGTAGGTTCAAGTGCAGAGATCCCCGAGACAGCGACGAAGGGTAAGACGGCCGTAGGATACGGCTAGCTCGACTATAGATTGTGAGTAGATTATATCTACGAGTAGGGAATCGGGTGGATGGTATATAGTACCCCCATGAAACATAATACGTTATGTTATTGAAACACTTATTGTCGTGCTATGAGTAGTTAGACTTGCTGCTAGTTAGCATAGTAGGCTTATTGTAACCACACTTGATAGAACACAAGCATGAATACTAATGATTGCCAAGATGCATAACCACGGGCTCGCATGCTACACTACACATCATTAGTACTGTCATGCCATGTAGAACTGCCATGTTTACACATCATAGTAGGATCGGCGTTATAGTAGGATTTTATAATACGATTTATATTAGATGTGCGTACGAGACTTGAAGTCCGTACTGATTGCTGGGTGAATACGTGACTGGAGGTCCGTACTAGTTGCCGTGCATGTACGTGCCACGAGGTGTCCGAATCGATCGTTGAGCGGGTGCGCGAATGAGATGTCCGCACCGGTGCTTGTTGGGGTTCGGTGCTCGCGACGCGGAGGCCGCGGTCGAGGCGGAAGCAAAAAACAAAAACTTTATGTAAGCACCAAACACGCATGACCCAGGATTCGATCCAAACACCTAAAACTAGTAAGCTAAACAAGCAAAGGTATAGAAAATACAACCTCAGACACGTGCACCTAATTTTGGAGACCCCTCCTAGATCGTAGATGCTGGGAACGCGCTTGAAAGGCGACCACCCTCGCCGAAGAAAATCCACCTGAGAGAAACCGGAAAAAGGTCAGACCGATGATTCAAACTTGCTAAGGATGGATTGTGGGTTATGTAGGAATTTTTCCACTAATTTCTCTCTAAAATCCATGCTCAAGAGAGCAAGAAGAAGGAGAAGAGGTGAGGATAATGGCTAGATCTCTTTCTCATGAAGTATGAACTTAAGAAAAAGTATGATAAAAAATCTAAGTGTAGAATAAGAATGGCTTTTCTTTTTCAACCATGCATGAATAGTGCATCCAAATCCTATCAACATTAAATAGCCAAGCCATACCCATCTACATGTCTAGCCATGCTTCAGGCCATCTTATTTTCCATTTATTTTTTTAAATAGAAAAATAAATATGAGGTGTCCTTATTCTAGAAGCATTCCCGTATAAATACGGAACACTTCACCCGGTATACGTATCGCTACATATACGTGTCGGTATAAAAATACGGATAGCACTAATGAGAGAAAATGAATAGTGAACAATAATACTAAATATATATATATCAAAAAATATATAAAAATTATTAAATCAAAACCTAATTTAATAATCCGGCTTAATCCTAAACCGGCTAATATTATCAACCGTCCGATTAAAATCCGTGTATCCCATACAGTATTTAATTGGACCCCTGCACGTACCAACGTACGGCTCTTTCATCTATCACCTGAACTGGAAAAACCCTATGCGTGGGACTCTAAAGACTCGACAATACGCTGGCAGTGGGTTTAATCACAAGTACGTCAGCGGCACGTACTTGCCGAAAGAGGAGTCGACAATCAAGTACGTTCTTACCCTACTGAGCCTAAATGTGACAATCTCCGTACAGTTCAGTCTCTTCGTCAAAGAGCATCGCATATCGGGTTTAAGGGGTGGATAACGTCAGACTCTTACTAACCCGATAAGTTGTGTCTGAGTCAAGCTCATCACCAACAGAGATAGTACTGATCAACTATCAGTAAATCTCATCTACCGTGACTACGGATTTCTAGTGATAGTCAACTGAACATAGCGCGACATCGACTCCTAATACAAGGAGCGACGAATTCTTGACAATCGACCACTGCCTCCATGTGGCTCAGGACTGTACCCAACTAAAACCTATTTACACGACGCCTTTTAGCTGTGATAGGGTAATAATCAAAATACAGTGGGAACTCACATGAGACAAATGATGATCCTAGGTCAAAAGACTAACATGTACTCATGCCACCTGAGAACTTCCATCCGACGATCGATATAATACCATTTAGAAGTTCTCAGCGAGTCCGGCCAGTGTACCCATCTCCAATGAGCACCTGTACACTATCAAAGGTGACACAACACCAATGGCTTGTAAGACCGGCCACCGCCCCTCATCAGGGTCTAGAAACATACACTAGTCTACTCCGGAATATCGATGCCCAGTCTCGATACTCCCACGACTAAGGACATTTAAGGATGTGCTTATGGACAACCCAACTCCCATATATATGATCTCCATCATAATGCTGGTTATCAAGAAACAATCCTACGGGCTTCATCAATGATGAAGACAAACCAGATATCATACTATCATCTCGAGTAAGACTGTTATACCTATATAGGTTCTCGTTCAATTAACATAATTGCCTACTTGCAATCACAATAATTGTCTTGAGGGCACTATATCCAACAATCTCCCACTTGCATTTAAGGCCACTTATTGCGGTATCGTGTACCCACAGTTCGTGTGCTACCGAATACCCAACTTCTCTACTAATCAGTTTTGCAAACTATATTTGTGAAACTTAATGTGTTCGAGAAATAGCCTCATTGAGTGGATCCGCTACAATATTCCAACTTCATTCCTTTATATCTCAACTTTGCGGAGATCAATAATCTCCCAAAATGAGCGATACCCCGCCTCAAGAATTTTTCTGGATACTTGATGGGACCAAGTGCATCAATGAACAATTCCATCCAACAAACTTCTTTGGCTGTATCCTCTGTTGAGTCATAACCAGCATCTTATATGATGATTTCCTCAGTATTCCTATTGGAACACTATCCAATATATTGATCCTCAGAAGAGACTGAACTCAAAACTCTGCATCTCTGTCATCCAGGTCACTTTGGAAGTTTGAATCGATAACCGCCTCCCAAAGGAGGCCGCCGTTACCCTATACCAAGAACATCCTTTTATGTTCATAATAACTTCCTTTTGTTTCTCCAGGATTGGATTAATATATGCTTATTGCAACTAATGCAAAAGCAATATCTGGTGTTGTACAAGACATTGCATGATTGACTCGATTGCTTAAGCAAATGATATGTCATTCATACCAGTCTCTCTCCTCATCAGTCTAGAAGACATCTCTTTAGAGAGGGTGACTCCATCACCTGTGGATACACCACGGTAGAAGTCGTCCGTTCTAAAATACTTTTAGAATGCTCTCTAAGTACCCGATTTGGGAAACTTCCCAAATCTAAGATCTAGTCACCAGAATTCCTTATATATTTTTTATATCCAACGTGGTAAAAACACTATGTGACAAACAAAGTCTGACCGATTGCAGTATACATCACTTCCTATCTGGAGTATATCATCCAAATCTTAGGACAGTACTCCCTACACCCTTCTTATTAGGTTCATCTATTATTTTGATGAAGTCAGTAACCTTGACTTTCACATCAAAATAGACGATCCGTCTCTTCTATCCATGCTTTAGTCTACGAATAGACATAAGCAGCTTGCACACCTTCCGCTGCTCCCACTAACTACGATAATCCTTTGGCAGAGTCATATACTCGTACACTTCTAAATTCCCATTTGGAAAGACGTTATAGACATCCATTTGCCAGATATCATAGCCAAGAACAGCATCAGTACCATGGCATATCCATTTGGACTTCAGCGTAGACACTGAAATAAAAGTTATATCAAAATCCACAACAGGTTTTTGATGAAAACTCTTTATAACAAGTCCAGCCTTATTAGGTTAGTACCTTTCCATCCGCACAGATCTTGAAAAATCTACTTGCTCCTAATGGGTTTTACCCCTTCAGGAGCACCCACCAAAGTCCAAAATTCCATGATTTACTGAAGTGCCTGGAGTCCATATTGGGTATGAAGTATCTAGTCACTTGGAAGTTACCACTTCCTATGACCTGCTGATAGCTAGTAGAGGGAACAACAGTGTCAAGTGATATCCGTTTGGGTTTCAACATAGACACTGAAGTAAAAATCTCATCATAAACCACAACGGGCATTTGATGAAAACTCTTTACAACAAGTCTATCTTTATTAGGTGAGTACCTTTCCACCTGCACAGATCTTGAAAGATCTACTTGCTTCTAATGGGTTTTACCCCTTCAGGAGTACCCAGCAAATTCCAAAATCCCTAATTTGCAGAAGTGCGTAGAGTCCATCTTGGATATGAAGTATCTGGTCACCTGAAAGTTAGCACTTCCTATGACCTGCTGATAGCTAGTAGGGTCATCATCACCATGATGCTGACCTTCTTGTCACCGTTTACGAGAAAACCGAAATACCTCTCGGATGGCTGAGATCACCTACTTAATCTGCGGAGTTGCTAATAGTCTGTCAAGTCCAATTGAATCCTTAGGTTCTACTAAATTTTCTGTAACCGTTTGTGGTTGTGGAATTACTTCCAATTCTACCATACTCCCACTAGTTTCTTTTGCAAAAAGATTCCTTTTATAAAAAAAATGGCGAGTCAAGAACAATGTAACTATTGACCTTGAAAATGGTAGAAACAAAATCCTAGCGAATACTTTGGATAATCCACAAACCGCCATTACTGAAGCGTGCCTTGAGTTTGTCCGGATTATGCTTTTAAACAGAAAATGGATTACTCCATATCTTGACATCCTTAAGATATGTAACCATTCTATGTCCATATAGAATCAAGACACTAATTTAGATGGAACCAGATCCAAATATCATGCAGCTATTTCCAGTGGACATCACCTAATGGAAAAAGGCCAATACAATATTACTCATCATGAAGCACATCCATGGATGAGTAACCTGTGAGAGAATTAAGTTCCCAATGTTACTATGATGGAACACCTAGCATAAGTATCTACATTTTCGATCATCTCAAAAAATCCTGATACTTTCAACGTATGGTTCTCTACTTTATTCTTATACCTATAAATTTCTCAAAATCTTTGGAGCTTGCATTACAACGAATGCATGTTTAAAACCAGATAACTCATAGGTAAACCCGAATGAAGTAAGAATACCAACCCCTTGTCCCGAAGGACACTTGATAACATACATTTTCATGTATAAATCCCAAGAGTATACTAGCTCAAATTCTGTGTTTTGTAAATTGAAAACTGTATCTTGATTAAAAATGTCTTACACCGTTATTCAATGCACCTTACTTTATCCTCAACTGATAAAGATAAATGTTTATAACAAAATTTTCAAAATGTATATCACTTTATAAAATAAAGGTACAGATATTTCATTTTAAAATTGGGTGCATAACAACGGTTATTCGAAACCAAATATTTGCCGTTAGGCAAAACCAGGCGATTTAATCAATATCACCAATTACAACGAATTCCGATAATGAAGATCAAATCGTCCATTTCCCAATATTCTACTCCTACTCATCATCTGTAACACCGTACATATTGAGATCCAAAACCGGTAAATACAAAGCCTGAAGTCAGAATTAATTGGGAAAACAGTTCTCTTTTACAAGTACACAGAAATACTGAAACATGAATGTTTCAAAGAGGGTGGCCAGGTATTCCTAGCAATGCCTTTTTCATTATCCAGATTCATGATAGTAGTTGCAATTTTCTTTACCATCACTTCAATCCTTTTATATGTCTCTATATCTGTCACGACCCGAAAGTACGGAACGTGACTGGCACTTAGATTACGAGACGTCTAAAGACGTAACGTAAACTAAGTCAGCCAAAGCCCAGAAAATCTAAACCAAAAGAAACCAAAGAGAGTGAAGGAAACCTTTCATGAAAATGATTTTTTGAAATCAATTAAGTTGTATCGAACCCCTTTTTAAAAAAACATCAAAAAATTTCCGAAAATTTCGGCAGAGTCTCCTTTGTAAATTCTACCCTCCAAAATGGGTACAACAAGATATATAACCTGTAATCACAAAATGGCATCCCCAAGCGGGAGCTAGCTCTTCGCCCAAGGCGGATCACAACCACACGCAATATATATATGTAATCTCAAGAAAAGAGCATAAAGAAATGCAAAATACAAGAAAACACAACATCGGCTCAAGTAAGCTCGACCAAAAGAAACCACATATACACAAATCTCTCAGTCTCATCACTAGGTCGCATATACACATAAGAAGTGGTAGATGGAGAGTACTAGATACAAAATAGTACAAAGAAAGATAAAAGTGCTCTCGCAACCCACCTACAAGCAATGTCGCGAGTCTGAGCAAAACAAGTCACTAACAAGATAAGCCGCCGCTACTAGGCTGATGAGTCCGACCTACAAGATACTGTGGCACAACGGGGTTGAGTTGCCAGCTCGTGAGTAGAATATAACATCTAGTAAGGCAATCGTAAGAATGCACGCAAATGGGTCACAGCATGTATGTCCAGATGTGATGTAGTACCTCTAGTATGCATGCACATGTATGCAATGTCAATACTAAATCTTTAAGTGTTTTAAATGCTATGATTCTGCAATCTTAATGTTAGAAAAAGAATATCTGTATAATAGTTAAATACCATCAAGAAATCATCTGAAACCCGTGTCAAGTATCGACACCAAATATGAAAACACATCTATCTCAATGTCTCACTGTATCAATGTCTCAATACATCGGGCTCCGTCAGTCCGGTTCGGCCCATATAATCAAATCTCATGACAACGGTCGGTATCCTACGGATATCCGCCGCGCCAGACATCACCGGTAGGTAGTCTTCCCCTTCCAGGCTCATCGTCTACAACTCGATCTTCTTGCCCCGGGGTACCATACCGGGCCCACCATGTACCCGAGACGGTTCATCCACTCCTCGAATCGGGTCTCGAAATCCAACAGAAAACATGAAAACTCATGGTGGACGACACATACATCATGAGAAAACCGCAACTTTGTTTTAAAAATGATAAATATAAGCTTTTGTTAAATTTTGTTTTGCGGTTTTCCCCAAAATCTAGAAATCGCAGAAATACTGAAATTCTCAAGAAAATCATAATACCCAACATGTTGTATATGATAAATGTCTATGATATCAAGGTATGCGATGTAATTTGTTGCTAGAAATCTATGCAAGTATGATGATGATGTGAGGTATATACATGCTATGCGATTTCATATATCATGTATGATGCAAGTGGTGATACTAGGCTAAACAGGTTCTAGGGTGCTCGTAGCATGGCAATTACCAAAGGCGTGTGTGTCACATGAATAGTGCGCGTGCAACAGGAGCCAATGGTAATGGTGTACGTGTTCTATGAAGTGATATCGCACATGTGTATATAGATATCCTATGCAAATCTTGCAGACGAAAAGCTATAAATGTATGAAATGTTAATGAGGGGGGTTAGCTAACAAACAATGCATATGTAGCAAGAAATAAGGTAATTCTAACTAGGGGCACCTCGCGCCATCCAGACGATTCCCCCATAGATGAATACATCTACTCACCTGATTGCCTCGCTAATCCGATCCGACCACCGCTTTGCCTTTGCGCGCCGCGTCCGATATTTCCGCGACCGATCCTAGAATTGCATAACATACAATATAAGATTACAGGTTCCTGAAATGACGCAACTCATAATATGAAAAGATCGACACTCTCGAATTTATCACAACATGCACTCAGTGCGCGGAAAACGCACGAAAATCGCTAAAACCTTAACTAAAATCGCCGTTTCGGGGCAATCGTCAAAACTAAAACCCGACTAAAAAAAATCCCGCATTCGCGCACACTAATAGTCATATATGATGCTAATTATATCACTAATATAACGCAATTAGATCGCCTCCTAAAAATTTAGAAAAACTAGTAAGCATTGACATAGAAATATCGATGCAATCGTCGCGATTTAACGGTGTAGCGATCGCTACATCGCACAACAACCATTCTAACCCACTAGATAACCACTACCCTAGTTTAAACCCACTTATCCTACAACAAACCCTAATTAGGGCATCAACACCTCTCTTGAATTTTCAAAAACCAAACATTACAATGAAGTCAACACTTTAAAATACTAATTTAGCTTATTTAAACTACAATTTAACAACTAGTTTAGGATTTATACCTTACAAGAGTTGATTCCAAACTTCCACTAGCCTCCAAGACACCTCTTTTATCCACTTTTTAAACAAATTAGGGTTAGGGAAGGGATGGATTAGGGTTTAGGTTTGAATTAGTGAAGAAAAGTGTGAATTTTTGTGGATTTCGGAGGATTTTTGCAAGAATTTTGAGCTAAACAAAATGGGGAAATGGGAGGGGGTTTGCTGCAGGTTGCATGACCTGGAGGTGGAGGAGGAGAGTGAGAGAGAATTGTGGAAAATTCTACACAAAAAGCTTCTTCAAAGATCAATTAATGAATGTTACATTAACTTTTTATAAAAAAAACCATTTTAATGCATTTTTTACACCATAAAACCACAATTCTAGGAAAGTTTTGGTAAAATTTTTGTTACTACTATATTTTATTTTATAAAGTTTCCTAAGTGTGTAATTTACCCATTTAAATTTGTATTTATCACTAATTTAATTTATTTTTAAAAGCTTAAAATAATATTAAAAATAATTAATTAAGGAATTTTTTTTAATTAACTAGAAAATTTTAAGTGACATTTTAGTGACCAATTTAAAGCAATATCTTATTTAAATTTTGTATAATTAGGTCTATAATGAAAAATACCTATTTTGACTTTTTACGGAAAAAGCTACTAATTCAGCCGATTACCGAAAAACTGCCTAAACGATTTTCGAAGCGTTACAATATCTTACTTTCTACAACCACACATAAGCTAATTTAATTTTCTTCCTTCCCTACCTTTCGGCACTAGCCTGAGGTTTAGAAGAAGACTATCCAATAAGCGTAATAGGTACACTCTCCTAACACAAGGAGCTCTTGCAACCTGAGAGAAGGTAAAGGGAAGAAGTGACCGAATAATCGTCTTCAATTTCTCTAGAACTTGTAGTCATTCTTGACCGAAATAACTTCGTCAAGTTCGTATGTAACTATACGATGGCTGTTCCAAGCAATATGGATCATTGTAGTGATACGACGTGTTCTGAAGAAATGCAAAGGATAAAGTAAGAGTGGCAGGGATATGTGTGACTTTGTTGAGAATCAAAACAAGCTAAAACCAAAGTCTATAAAAAGGTCCGGTCAACTTGGTGCATGAGTTTTTAAGGTAAGTCATGGATCGCTGTACCAAAGAGAGAGAAAAGAAACACTCAGTGTGCACTCTATCAAGATTAGATTGGTTATCACTTTATCTAATCAGGATAGCTCGTACTGTTTCCTCAAATTCTCCTTCAAATCCTAAAAGGAGAACTAGTCGAGATCATATACACTTTATAAGTTCGCTAACCGTTCAACCAGGCCAGTATTGGTACTCCGAGAGAGGTCCCCCGTGTTTTCGCACGGACCCAATTAATAACCTTGTTTCCGCAAATGCGTATCTTAGTTAACATTTTCTAGGCACCTAATAGGTTACCTAATTGTGTAGTGAAAAATCTCCCGAGGAGTAATTCATACTCATTAGTGGGAATCGGGACCCAACTATCATTATGTGATAATTTTGACGGAAGCCGACCAAAAGTACCACACTCCAGAAGCTATGCGCAAACTTGGAAAGTTTCCCGTATGTTTGAAACTCCCGATATGGTTTTTTCCCCTGGCGGTTTATGACCTTGACAAAGGCCAACAAACCATAAACCACTAGTCAAGTTCAACTTGTCATTATCCTGGATTACGCTAAACCCACCGGTATAAGCCCTTGACTAAGGCCAACAAGGCTATATGACTGTCTTAAATAATCACATTCCATACAACAGAAAAATATTACAGAGCTACTGCACACTACGCCTCGGCGAATGGCAACGACAAACGTAGCACGAATACTAAGCAATACTAATCTGAAATGATGAAGGGCTACGGCTGGTTTTTAGCGAAAAACATTTAACGTAATGAACTTGATATCATTGAAGGAACTCGAGTGGATTTGAAATGGAGTGGCTTAAGCTCCACATTTTAAAACTAGTACCATAAACCTTTGCTTAAGAGCAAACTCCCAGTGAAGGGATCATGGCTCTTCCCTCATAGAATGAGGCGCAGGATATTCATAACCGAATACCTCTATGCAAAGCAAAAAAATACGACTAAGAGTTTTGAATTAAACCGAGTAGTTTTTTTTATAAAAATGGTCCCGACATCATTTAGGTTTATTTTCCTTGCATTATATAGATAACGCGTTCCCATCATTTTATGTTTCCAAGCCACAAAAAAATAACCAAAATAACATGTTTTTATATATCATGCATTCGCCACGGGGCCCCGTCATGCATTGTTGGGTTACTTAACTAATGGCAGAGCGGGAGCAGGACTAGAGCGGATACAAAACATATAGAAGTATCTACTATATATATATCAACATCGTAGGCAGATAATAGTCATCACAGGCAGATAAAAATCATCACAGACATGCGATCAATAATATGGAACAGCGGATAAAGTAGGAGCCCCGCATTTCATTTAAGCCGTAAATGAGACACGACGTTTCCCGGTCATGTGGATAGCCTGTGCAATGAAGAACTTAGACCCTTACGAGTGCGGCAAGTTACCCGCCAATCCCGGTAGTGAGGCAATCCCAATCAACGAAGTGAATGGGCCATCCAGCATTTCACGGAATCCGGTAATTTGAGAACCCTTCCGCGGGTCAACCTATACCCCCTACGAGTACGGCGAATAGCTCGCCAATTCTAGAGTAAGGCCCTCCCGTCTCAACATCATGAGATGCGGGCCCGTTGCCCTCTAGAACTCGACTATTCGAGCACTCCTCCGCAGGGTAATCCTAATACAGAAAAGAAATATATATATATATACAAGTGGCGACATTGACCTCAACCCGGCCGTGCCCCGATAAAAGAATATACAAACTGGAAAAGACGGCCGTCCACATGTCGGACGCTAGCCCCGCAATAATGAACATACAAACGAATCTAAACTTTACAACTACCATTGCACTTGGGGCTATCCAACATGACAATCCGACTGAACCATAACAAGATATATATAACCATAGAAATAAGTAACACCACAATGTGTGCAACCCCGTCTAAATGAACGTATAGCAATTAGATGACGTTCAGCAACACATATATCACATCACAGATATCAATGATCTAAAAGTTTCGAGTTCTAAAACTTCTGAGTTGCCCCAAAGCTAAGATAACACTAAGTGAAATCTGGGGGAAAACAAAAAATACCAAAAATACCAATTTCCAATAGCCAAAACACAGAATGAAAATGAGGACCAGATAGCACAAGGAAAACCGCTCATATCAGGCCAAACAAGGTTTCTTCCAGTTTTTCTATGGAGGAATCTTCTCATTTTCATTGTGTGTCATTAACATGTCTAGAGTAAGCCTCTGCACTTGTTTATTAAATTTTCAGAGGCCAAATTTTTTTTCCAACAGAGAATGGGTTTTGAAAATCGGAGTTTTTCGGTTTTGAAACTAAAGTATCGTCTAAAGCTAGTTTAAGATATTTGGGTGGCTCTAATACCATGTTGGGGTTCGGTGCTTGCGCCACAGAGGCCGTGGCCGAGGCAGAAGCGAAAAACAAAAACTTTATATAAGCACCACACACGCATAACCCATGATTCGATCCAAACACCTAAAACTAGTATGCTAAACAAGCAAAGATATATAAAATACAACCTCCGACGCGTGTCCACCTAATTGTGGAAGACCCGTCCAAGCTCGTACACGCCGGGAACGCGCTTTAAAGACGACCACCCTCGCCGAAGAAGATCCACCTAAGGGAAACTGGAAAAGGCTCGGACCGACGATCCAAACTTGCTAAGGATGGATTGTGGGTGATGTAGGAATTTTTCCACTAATTTCTCTCTCTAAAATCCATACTCTAGAGAGCAAGAAGAAGAAGGAGAAGAGGTGAAGAGAATGGCTAGATCTCTGTCTCATGAAGCATGAACTCAAGAAAAAGTGTGATAAAAAATCTAAGTGCAGAATGAGAATGGCTTTTCTTTTTCAACCATGCATGAATAGTGCATCCAAATCATATCAACATTAAATAGCCAAGCCATACTCATCTACATGTCTAGCCATGCTTCATGCCACCTCATTTCCAATTTATTTTTCTAAATAGAAAAATAAATATGAGGCGTCCTTTTAGAAACATTGCCGTATAAATACGGAACACTTCACTCGGTATACGTATCGCTACATATATGCGTATCCATATAAAAATACGGATAGCACCAATGAGAGAAGATGAATAGTGAACAATAATACTATAATATATATATCAGTATATATATATATATATAAATTATTAAATCAAAACCCGATTTAATAATCCGGCTTAATCCTAAGCCGGCTAGTATTATCAACCGTCCGATTAAAGTCCGTGTATCACGTACACGTATTTAATCGGACCCCTGCACATACCAACGTACGGCTCCTACATCTATCGCCTGAACCGGGAAAAACCTCTGTGTGGGACTGTAAAGACTTGACAATATGCTGGCAATTAGTTTAACCACAAGCACATCAGCGCCGCTAGCTGTACATAACGGCTACCTAGATACTTGCCGAAAGGGGCTCGACAATCAAGTACGTTCTTACTCTACTGAGCCTGAATGTGACAATCTCCGTACAGTCCGGTCTTTTCGTCTAAGAGTATCATATATTGGGACTAGGGGTGGATAACGTCAGACCCCTACTAACCCGATAAGTCATGTCTGAGTCAAACTCATCACCAACAGAGATACTACTGATCAACTATCAGTAAATCTCATCCACCGTGGCTACGGATTTCTAGTGATAATCAACTGAACACAGCGCGGTATCGACTCCTAATATCAGGAGAGACGAGTCCCTGACAATCAACCACTGCCTCCTTGTGGCTCGGGACTGTACCCAACTAAAACCTGTTTACACGACTCCTTTGAGCCCTGGTAGGGTTATAATCAAAGTACAGTGAGAACTCACACGAGACAAATGACGATCTTAGGTCAAAAGACTAACTTGTACTCATGCTACCTAAGAATTCCATCTGACGATAGATATAATACCATCTAAAAATTCTCGGCGAGTCCATCCGGTGTATCACCTCTAGCGAGCACCTGTATGTACCTTATGTGACACAACACTAATGGCTTGTGAGATCGGCCACCGCCCCTCGTCCGGGTCTAGAAACGTATACACTAGTTTACTCCGGAATATCGATACCCAGTCTCGATACTCCCACGACTAAGGGCATTTAAGAATGTGTTTATGGACAACCCATCTCGGACATATATGATCGCCGTCATAATATTGGTTGTGAAGCAACAATCCTACGGGTTTCATTAATGATGAAGACAAACCAGATAGTATACTATCATATCGAGTAAAACCGTTATACCTGTATAGGTCCTCGTTCAATTATCATAATTGCCTACTCACAATCACAATAATTGCTTTGAGGGCACTATATCTAACAGTGCTATGTTTGTATGTGACTAGATGTCCGTACTGTTGATATTCCATTGCTATGTGTGTATGTAAACATGATGTCCGTACTAGTTATACTATGTGTTCGAGTACGTAGATTAAATATCTATACCAATCATTATTATGATATGATATAATGGAATATTTGATGGTTATCATACGAGATTAGATTCCGTACGGGATGATATGATGATGATAGATGATGTCTAGCCGGATACGACCTAATTTTACTTGACTCGCGGAGTCTTACTATTTTACCCGATTGGGAGATTATACTGATATGATGGTATTACCCACTTTCTAAAAATAACGATTCGTTTCATATTTTAAAAGTGATAATGAAAGGATGTGCTGCATGGATTTCAAAGTGGTAAATATATATTTAAAAATATCGTAGCCTTCTTATTTTCAAACAACGTTTCGTTCTACTTTAAAAACATATAAGTGGGAATATTCGAAATAATTACCTATTTACTATTTACATACACTACGCCTACGTTTATGCTATTCGCTTCCATGTTGATCTTATTGGTTATGTTACGCTTTATGATTCCGCTACGCATCATATGTTGGCTATAGTGCCCTCAAGTCAATTGTTGTAATCGTAGTCACGTGATTGTGATGATTGAGGGAGGACCAATACGGGTAGAACAGTCTTACTCAAAATGATAGTATGCTATCTGGTTTTCCATTATCATCATGTACATGCATTATGTGTTATTTTAGATCACTATTACATGTTGATAGAGCCTATAGGATTCTTGCTTGACTACCAGCATCATGATGGCAATCATATACGTGGGAGCTGGGTGGTCTATAAGCACATCCTTAAATGTCCCTCGTCGAGGGAGTCTAGTATCGAGACTGGGCATCGATACTCCGGAGTAGACTAGTGTATACCTTTTGAGACCCCAACGAGGGACGGTGGCCGGTCTCACAGGCCATTGGTGTCAGTTAGTCACCTAAGATAGTATACAAGTGCTCATTGGGATATGAGTACACTAGACAGACTCGCCGGGAACATACTAGATGGTATTATACCTATTGTCAGATAGCAGTTCCCAGGTGACATGAGTATAGGTTAGTCTGTCGACCTGAGATCGTCATTTATCTCGTGTTAGTTCCCACTGTGCTTTGATTACTACCCTACCATGGCTCAAAGGAGTCGTGCAAACATGTTTTAGTTGGGTACAGTCCCAAGCCATATGGAGGCAGTGAGCGGATCGTCGGGAATTCGTCTCTCCCGATATTGGGGGTTGATGTCGCGCAGTGCACGGGTGGTGGTTGGCACGCTTTTGGCATGACCTATTTTTAAAGTTCTAAAGTTTAACCGCAATCAGAACGGTATCTCTTTGCAGCTAGCCGCGATGAGTGCGGGTCGTCCGCAAGGAGACGGAGCGTTTTAAGTTCTTGTCATCACAAGTTAATGCGTGAGGCGGAATGGTTCGATTCTAACCTAAGTGTTTATATGCAAGTATAAGTTTTTTAGGAATGGACAGGTTAGTGTAAGTTAAGAAAATCCGTACTAAATCATTTGAGCTGAACTTGACAAATGAAGCTAAAGCAATCAGCAACAACGTGGATTAGGGTGCTTAAGCACGGTATTTGTGAAATCCGGCTTATTGACCCTAGTCCGTCTGTTCTTGTCGCTTGTTTTCGCCTCCAGCCAAACCAAATGCAACCGGTCACGGTTATGAGTCACCGATATCTTGGTAGGGTAGGGTTCCTAATGGAGCGCTTGCGTAAGGTTTGGACAGAGTTCAATGGAAACTATCGGGAAAAGGAAATGAGAAAGGAAAACCTTAACTTACACAAGCAGTCTTTTTCCTAACAACGACAATATTCACAAAGCATCAAAACCACAAAGAAAGAGCAAAAGAAAAGATAAACAAAGAAAAGAAAAGAGCAACATTGTAAGCAAGTAAATTGCATGGAATTAAAAGAGCAAGTAAATAAATGGCAAGAATGAAAATTGCAAGTAAGTAAAGCAAGTAAGTAAAAGAGAAGGAATACTAAAAACCCAAGAACACATTACAAACCATGGGTTCAATAGTCTAAACATAAACTTGCAAGCTCAATGAAGAGCTTGCAAGATCAAGGGAAGTCAAAGAACTCAAGGCAAAATGAAGGAAAAAAGAAAGCTTTATTAATATTCAAGTAATGATATAAACCTTGAGATCAATAACCAAAACTTAAACTTGCAAGCTCAATGAAGAGGTTGCAAGAACAATGGAAGGCAAGGAGTTCAAGGGGGCTAGCTATGTACAAGCACAAAAGAAAAGAGAAACAAAAAGAGTGTGAAGTCTTGAACAATCTTGGACCCCCTCTCCCTTGCTCACTGGTCTGTATTTATAGGCTCAAAAGAAAATTAAAAAAACAATAAAAATAAGTTGATGTGACTTCAAGGGAGGGACAGAAGAAATATGGGGACCATTAGGGCTAGGAGGCGGCGATCTCGGTTTTCATGGGTATGTCGCCGGCCTAAATCTGAGCATCTTGGCTCGTGTTGATGTGGTGGTTTTGTGTTCTCTCGACAAGTCCACTGGTGCTACTTGATTTCTCTATAGAGGCCTGGGTTGTACTCAGTAGCTTGGAGGGAACTTGAAACTTTTTAAATCACATCATATCTTATTACATTAAACACATATCACTTCTCATGTGCCCACTTGAACCAAGTCATCATTTGTGTATGCCATAGGCAGCCCCCCTTTAGGTCCATGAACCAATAAGCTATTGTACACACTTGTATGTGTTGAACCATTTAAATAAAAAGTGTGTACACATGCATGTTGCAAAAGGAAACTCTTTGAATATTGGTCGGTTTCCAGTTCCGGTTGCAGTGTCTGCTCAAAAACGTTATATCCGTGATTTTGAGTGTATTTCCAGTATTTTGTCATGGATACCGTAATCTGTAATTACTGAGAAGAAACAGTTAATAGTACCGGTATATACAAAAAATAGATAATGAATGAGTGGTATTAAAATGGAGTGTTCTGAGATGAACAAATACCCTAAACTTATCATTTGCTCATCCTGAGCAAAGCATAAAAATCCTAGCCTCACTTTCGTAGGGAACACGATTGCACTGAGGTCGTGCAACAAGCCGTTAAACCTCTAGGTGTCCCTAGTAGGAGGAGTGTTGTCTCCTGAGGGTTTGCAGCGGATACGACCCATAAAATCCCGTCAAGCTAGTTTCACAGGTTAATGTCGATTCTACACCTACAGTTTAGTATCTAAATTAGAAATTCTATCATCCTAAGTTAGAAATATCGAACCCTTATATTTCACACCGCCTATCTATTTAACCTCAGATCCTATACATTTTTACAGTTTAGAAAGATCTCGGTATCTCTTGAATTTTCCTTCTAAAGTGCGGTCTCCAATCAGGAATTTTTAACAACTTTACGGAAAACATAAGTCTTAATCTTTATTCCTATCTTTCCTCCAAACATCGATTGTATACCCCTACGTGTGTGTAAATTTTCACCCCTACACTTAAGAATTCAATTCAAGCTACCGTACTGTAACATTTCGAAATAATAAAAATATTATTTTTGGGAAATTTATAATTTAATATTATTTTATTTAATATTTTAATAATTCGGTATAATTAAATACAAATAAATAGGGAAAAATCTTGGAAAATTATGGAAAATTCTAAAATAGGGTAAATTAGAGAATTATGTCATTTCTAAGTTTAATTGATTAGTTATATGCTAAATTAGTGCTAATCACGATTAATAATCGCTAATCGGTTTTTTAGCTTTTTTGTGCAAAACATGCACATATCACTTTTTCACACTTGTGCATTTTCTACCATGGTTTCTCATTTGGGTTTACTATTTGAGTAAGAAGGAGTTTAGAGAAAAGAAAAGAAATGGAAAAGGGGTTTATATTAAAGAATTTAGTAGTTGGTGAGAGAGAGAGAGGTATGGGCTTCTTTGACTAAAGACTTAGCCATTTCATCTTCAACCTTCACTCATTTTTCTCCCTCTCCCTCTTGTTGTTGCTGCTACTCCTGCTCCTCACCTCCCTCCCCTCTTCAACTCCTCAAATCACCTCTAAAACAACTCCAAAACCCAATCTCCATTTCATTAAAAGTGTGCACAAGCTCAAGATCTACACATTGGACTAAAGAAGCAAGGATTTTGGCCACTAGGGGCAACTCAAGAAAATTCTTGAGTTGCCAAATGAGGTATTTTCAGGATCATTAACTTAGTTTTAGCATTTCCTTTACCCCCATGTTTAGATTGAACCGATATTGTGTGATATTGTGGAGTTAAGGAAAACCTAGTTAGCGTTTGAGGAAATTATGAGTTGTAATGTGAAATTGAGTCCAGTAGAGGCTACACCAACACCCTAGTGCATGAATTGAGACCCTAACCTGAGAGTTGAAACCCGAAATACGGATTTAGAAACCGATATCGGAGAATTTGTGGAATCTGTGAAGGGTATATTGAATCTGCTATCACCTGAGACATCCTAAATTAAAATTGATTGGACAGTGACATGTGCAGGAACCCAGGAAGCTACCACCAGAGCCCTAGCCCCTACCTCCTTGACCCGGCTGCAGATTTATTCTGTTTGGCCACAATTTGCGGCCAGACCTACCCCAGTTTGGTTCGTCTTGGTTTTGGTGTTCCATCATCAGTAAATTAGGCCCCTGGTATGTGTAGATTTGTCTAGTTTGACCTAGGGTGAAATCTGGAGCCTATTTCCTTAGTTGCTGTTTTGGATTCGTGTTTCCGTATTCCGTATTTATAGTTCTGAAATTGTGTATTGTGTTTTACCTCGACTATTTGGCGTTTATACGACGATATCGAGGATTTGTTGATGGTTTTGAAGGAGTGCCCATAAGTTCTAACCTATAGGCCCCTTATCGTATCGTTTTGGGTTTCGTGTGCCGTGTTAGCATTGATTTGGTTTTAATACGCATTTATGATACTTTGACGTGTAGGTACCCCATGGAGACTTCGGGATGACAAGCAATGCGCGTGGTGACGTCGACAAATGAAGACGCAAGGTGAGTAGATTATATCTACTAGGGGAAGTCAGGTGGATGGCATATAACACCCCCGCAGTCCGTAGTTGGTATACTATTTTCTGCTTGATAGTTATAGTGTGTCGTGAATATGGTGTTAGGTGTATTATGGATAGCTTAGGGTTAGAAGTAAACTATTATAGTTCATAGTCGCGAACCCTAGAATAGGGTTACACCTACACGCGCACCCTTGCATATTCACTATACTTATACAGTGTTGATGAGGACATTGGATGACATTGGAGATGAGTCGATGATTTTGGGCATTGTGCCGTGAGATCGGTGATGTGATGTGATTCGTACTTGCGATACGACATGTGATCTTAGCGGGACGTTAGGCATGTGTTTTACCCCCGCTTTCATACTTATATAGATGGTATTGATTTGTACTAGACTTAGATCTGTACCCCAGATTATGTGATATGATGATAATGATACCTGATATTTGATAAGAGGAATGTGATACTGACCCGTACCCAGCTATTGGGATGCCGTACGACGATTTACCGTACGAGCTTTCTATTGATGTTAGATCCGCTCTCATGACTCGAGGATGTTAAATGATATACCGTATCGTACGTGATACTATTGAGGCGAGATCACCGACTATTGTATATATATATTTGTATATCGACTCAGATTTAGGTGGTTTCCATACTCCTCCCGATTGACTTGATACTTAGATCTGTAGTTTGCATAGTAGATGTTAAACTAGACCCGAGTCATTCTTATTTCAAATGGCATAACTGCATGACATATACATATGGGTGTAGATCCTTTACTGTTACGTTGATTATTCAATTTCCGCATATTCCTGCTATTCACATTGCTTTGCATATGTTTACTGTTATATTACTATCATGTTGCTAGGACACTAGCACCATTGTCGATGATGCGTATGTTCCACGTACACTTGCTTGCCGGCTCATACACTTCTTCATCGATAATTGCCATGTCACTACACAGTAGCACTGTTGCATAAGGATATGACCTTGTATGTACATACTATTAATTCCATGTTGCATGATATACTGTTATACTTGCATTTCATTTATATGTCACATACCCATACTTGTACACATATATTGATATCTTCATTCTTGCTTAGATTACGCATTGAGATATGTTGTTTCCATGTTAATATTAGATTTGGGGAAACGTGGACATTTCGAAAGAGAATAGTTAATTATTTAAAAACCCGGTTTCCCTTGATATGATATTTCGGTGCGTCCACCATGTGTTTTCTCGGTGCTAGAGTGATATATGTGAACCCGAATCGAGGAGTTGGATGAGGCCGATTACGGGTACATGGTGGACCCGGTATGGTACCCCGGGGCGAGAACGGTTTCGCTGTGTAGTAGACGGTGATCCTGGCAGAGGGACTACTACCTACCGGTGATTGGTTGGACCTGGCGGTTATCTAGAGGAT
Source organism: Agapanthus africanus (assembly GCA_030015575.1). Classification (NCBI taxonomy): domain Eukaryota; kingdom Viridiplantae; phylum Streptophyta; class Magnoliopsida; order Asparagales; family Amaryllidaceae; genus Agapanthus; species Agapanthus africanus. The sequence goes on from CM057343.1 coordinate 341,961,115, forward strand.
ACTGACCAGAGTCGATAGATGAATATGGGCGTACTGCCGGGGCCGAGGGCCGATTCCGCAGACATAGCCCGTGGGCTGATCCGGACTGACGGAGCCCGATAGATGAGGATTTATGTGTCGATGCTAGGCACGGGTTTCATGATGTTTTCCATGATTTGATTATATCCTCACATTTACATGCATGATGCTTATTGTCATTGGGTGACGGGTGGACGGGTTCCACGTTTATACAGACTTGATCACATACAGTCTGGATTTACATTGATCATAATTCATGTAGACATACTTTATACTGATGACATGTTATTATCTGAGGCACTGGTACGAGTACTTGGCACTACCTACATGATTAAATGTTACATTGCCATTTTATCATGCTTCAGACTTACTCTTGAGGGTTTTATTATTATACTGATTGTTTGACCTAGGATTATGTCTTGCATTCGATTTCTGCTTGTAGATATTCTCTATTCACGAGTTGGCAACTCACCCCCGTTGTGCCACAATTCTTGCAGGGTTTGCCGTACAGGTTCCATAGCGGCATTTCTGGCACACTACTTTCCTGCGCGGGTGATTTGCTTGGTAGGTGGGTTCTTTGCATCAGAACCGCCGTTGTACATGTATTATTCATTGTATCTAGAAATTCCATCAACCAAAAAACTTGTATATTGTTTCAGACTCAGACACTAGTGATGTATTATTTCGACCTTAGAGTCGCGATTAGTAGTGTTACAGTTTTCATGCTTATCTGGGTTCCCTTTTGAATTTTGATCCTCGCCATTCGGCGCTGTATAGTGTATTGCTTGTATATTCATTTATCCTTAAATTGGTTTTTGATATCTGGGCTTTTGGCTTACTTGGATCAGATGGAGTCCTATAGACTTCATATGGTTCAAGGGCCAGTCACGTGCTCTTTCGGGTCGTGACAAAATTAGTATCAGAGCGCTAGGTTGACCTTGGTTCGAGTCTAAGTTTGACTATGTGGAGCCTAGGGCGTCTATATATATACGGAACTTAGGCTTGACCTTACGGAACTTAGACTTAGTCGAGGGGGTATTAGACCCGAACTTTTGTCGCGTAGGATGACCCTTGGTTGATGGAATAGCTGACTAAAGTAGAGTGACGTACCGTGGGTATGTTCCGCGGCATACTTACGACACGCCACTCCGCTTAAGGAACTTTAGGATGTACATATTTTCGAGATCAGTAATTCTCTTCATATCCATGATTATACATCCATTTGAGATCCCCGATTCTATTAGTTTCATGATCATACCTTCATTGATGCTGTTCCTTCTTATGATCATGTATCCACTCTGGATCTGTTGTTTTCTTTCTTGCCATTGATCTGCTCTCTTCGATAATCGATTAAGGTTCCTTTCGCCATGTTGAGCGCAGTTTGGGCTGCTGCTAGGGTTACGATCAGTGCGAGCTCGTCTGGTACGAGGGCCGACCATTGTGTTTTCTGGTGACATGGGAACGTCTCGAGTTAGTATTGGTGACTGTGACCTCTAGTGGAGGCGAGTGCTTGGTTTTGCACTGGATGATCGGGCCATTGTTAGAGCTGCAAGTTGAGAGAAGACTGTTGATGTACAGCATACCTCAGAGATTATGATGTCGCCTACCGTGCAGATAGATGGACCAACGGTTGCTGAGATTCATAGGATGTCGCTTCCGGAGCTTACGAGCTGAGATCGCCGGAGCTTCCAGGCAGATATGAGACAGATGATAGCTAGTCTACCCGATTTGAAAGACGAAGGTGATTCGTTCGATTTATGTGCCTGAGCAGGCCCAGTTGAGTTGAAGATTTCCAGTGCGGAGAGTTTCACTCAGATCTAGAGCAGACCGATTTAGAGATGACCGCCAATGTATTGCCTTTCCTGGAGGATTGAGACGCTGTTCAGCGTACAGATGAATGAGCCAGTTGTTGCTGCAAATGACGAGATATCGCCCAGATGATTGGAGCTACTGCAGCATGAGTATATACTTAGAGATATGATGGAAGGTCGCTAGTCACCGAGGGTGGATGACTAGGGCGTGCGATTCGTTCGCTTACCGATGCGAGGTCATCAGATAGGTTACTTCCAGCTAGAGACGACTTCACGCGGAGACGTTGAAAGTCGACAGAGACGATCGAATGTCAGAAACCTGCTATTCCAAGTTTAAAGTATTCAGAAGGACATGTAGGCAATTCTATGGACCCTTTAGAAGAATGAAACCCTAACTCGACATAATGACCGTGTGAAAGCCCTTGAACCTTAGGGTTTGCGGCAGTTCTGCGGCGCCATTAGTGAGGCTTGAGTTTGCCCTTCTACGGCTGGATCATTGATGCTGTGGTATATACTCGATGCTGTTAAACTGTACCCAAGATGTTGAGCCCTTGGGGGATTATGAGGTTTTGACGAATCGATCGAATGGTTCGACTTCCTTCGGATGCTAGGTGGTGAGATGCATTTCTTGGGAGACTCCAGATAAGAGGATAGCCGTTGGAGCGCAGTCCGTGCAGCCACGATGAGACGAGTCCGAAGCAGCTGACATTGAAGCAGAGTAAAGTGAAGAGTTCGCAAGAGATTTCGATGAGATGACGTCCCACTCCGCTGACATCAGAGATGCGATACGCACGCAGAGGCGTTGTATATGGATATATCTCCCAGAAAGAGGCGCGATAAGTATGCAGCCGTTTCGGAATAAGAATTAGCTTCAGCAATGGATGATGACTTCCGGGCAATCAGGCAGGAATGAGATTTGAGAGAGAGACCTCGACAGGACCTTTCTGGAATACGATACGAGAAGACCTAGACCCAGGAGTGGTCATATTGCGCAGACCCAGCAGGCCAGAGTTCGGCATCGTCGACGAGGTAGTTGACCAGGTTCGGATAAAGGACCTCACCGAGATGCGTTATAAATTGATCGAGGACGAAAGAGTATTGAGTATTCCTCCGATGGTTGGGACGCGTTCCCGAGGACTTGTTCGACCAGACATCTTCTATAGAATGGTGAAGCTACAGAGTACGCGATTTCGAGTCCGTGCGAGAGACTTCGGATTGACCGTGGCCGAGAACAGTGCAGTGCGTAGATAGCATGGCGTGACGTCATAGTGGACGACGATAGAGACAAGTGGAACCAGAGGTTCGTGTGAGACGCTGACGAGCTGTCATTACTTCCCGTCGAGACTAGAGACCTGATATGCTTACAGAGGCGTTAGGATGCGACCAATTTCCGAGAAAATGTTGTGCTGAGGACACAGATGTCCATCGAGTGAGAAGAGATTATGCAAGAGAGCCAGCCTCCGTACAGTTCAGCATAGGCAAGATCGGAAGAGACCTTGAGCAGGATTCCTTCCAGGACATTGCTGCAATGATATTTGCACCCAGGATCCGATGTGTGATGTGCATTCAGAGAGCCAGAGGCCGACGCCAGTAACATGCTTCTTTACGAGTTGTCGTGAGGATTGACCAAGAGATGACCAGATAAGTGCCAGAACGGAGTCGTCCCCGTTAGCACACCTGACAGGGCCGATGAGCCGATCGATTGTGAAATTGGTAATCCACAGAGAAGATAAGGACCCAGAGACAGAGGACACCAGACCGTGAGTAAGGGACAAGTAGATATCTTGCGCTGGTAGCATTGGATGCACTGGCACCTTCTCGAATTTGAAGAAGGGACTACCGACGACGGTATTGACGATTGGTGATTTTGTGATTCGATTATCACGTATCCGACAACTTGGATTTTGACTTAATGTTTTTGTAGTTGGGGGTTTAAATTTAAATTCGGGGACCGAATTTATTTAAGGAGGGTAGATTGTAACATTTCGAAATAATAAAAATATTATTTTTGGGAAATTTATAATTTAATATTATTTTATTGAATATTTTAATAATTCGGTATAATTAAATACATATAAATGGGGAAAAATCTTGGAAAATTATGGAAAATTCTAAAATAGGGTAAATTAGAGAATTATGCCATTTCTAAATTTAATTGATTAGTTATATGCTAAATTAGTGCTAATCGCGATTAATAATCGCTAATCGGTTTTTTAGCTTTTTTGTGCAAAACATGCACATATCACTTTTTCACACTTGTGCATTTTCTACCATGGTTTCTCATTTGGGTTTACTATTTGAGTGAGAAGGAGTTTAGAGAAAAGAAAAGAAATGGAAAAGGGGTATATATTAAAGAATTTAGTAGTTGGTGAGAGAGAGAGGTATGGGCTTCATTGACTAAAGACTTAGCCATTTCTTCTTCAACCTTCACTCATTTTTCTCCCTCTCCCTCTTGTTGCTGCTGCTACTCCTGCTCCTTACCTCCCTCCCCTCTTCAACTCCTCAAATCACCTCTAAAACAACTCCAAAACCCAATCTCCATTTCATTAAAAGTGTGCACAAGCTCAAGATCTACACATTGGACTAAAGAAGCAAGGATTTTGGCCACTAGGGGCAACTCAAGAAAATTCTTGAGTTGCCAAATGAGGCATTTTCTGGATCATTAACTTAGTTTTAGCATTTCTTTTACCCCCATGTTTAGATTGAACCGATATTGTGTGATATTGTGGAGTTAAGGAAAACCTAGTTAGGGTTTGAGGAAATTATGAGTTGTAATGTGAAATTGAGTCCAGTAGAGCCTACACCAACACCCTAGTGCATGAATTGAGACCCTAACCTGAGAGTTGAAACCCGAAATACGGATTTAGAAACCGATATCGGAGAATTTATGGAATCTGTGAAGGGTATATTGAATCTGCTATCACCCGAGATATCCTAAATTAAAATTGATTGGACAGTGACATGTGCAGGCACCCAGGAAGCTACCACCAGAGCCCTAGCCCCCACCTCCTTGACCCAGCTGCAGATTTATTCTGTTTGGCCGCAATTTGTGGCCAGACCTACCCCATTTTGGTTCGTCTTGGTTTTGGTGTTCCCTCATCAGTAAATTAGGCCCCTGGTATGTGTATATTTGTCTAGTTTGACCTAGGGTGAAATCTGGAGCCTATTTCCTTAGTTGCTGATTTGGATTCGTGTTTCCGTATTCCGTATTTATAGTTCTGAAATTTTGTATTGTGTTTTACCTCGACTATTTGGCGTTTATACGACGATATCGAGGATTTGTTGATGGTTTTGAAGGCGTGCAAATAGGTTCTAACCTATAGGCCCCTTATCGTATCGTTTTGGGTTTCGTGTGCCGTGTTAGCTTTGATTTGGTTTTAATACGTATTTACGATACTTTGACGTGTAGGTACCCCATGGAGACTTCGGGACGACAAGCAATGCGCATGGTGACGTCGACAAATGAAGACGCAATGTGAGTAGATTATATCTACTGGGGGAAGTCGGGTGGATAGCATATAGCACCCCCGCAGTCCGTAGTTGGTATACTATATTCTGCTTGATAGTTATAGTGTATCGTGAATATGGTGTTAGGTGTATTATGTATAGCTTAGGGTTAGAAGTAAACTAGTATAGTTCATAATCGCGAACTCTAGAATAGAGTTACACCTACACGCGCACCCTTGCATATTCACTATACTTACACAGTATTGATGAGGATATTGGATGACATTGGAAATGAGACGATGATTTTGGGCATTGTGCCGTGAGATCGGTGATGTGATGTGATTCGTACTTGCGATACGACATGTGATCTTAGCGGGCCGTTAGGCATGTGTTTTACCCCCGCTTTCATACTTATATAGATGGTATTGATTTGTACTAGACTTAGATCTGTACCCCAGATTATGTGATATGATGATAATGATACCTGAAATTTGATGAGAGGAATGTGATACTGACCCGTACCCAGCTATTGGGATGCCGTACGACGATTTACCGTACGAGCTTTCTATTGATGTTAGATCCGCTCTCATGACTCGAGGATGTTAAATGATATACCGTATCGTACGTGATACTATTGAGGCGAGATCACCGACTATTGTATATATATATATATATATATTTGTATATCGACTCAGATTTTGGTGGTTTCCATACCCCTTCTGATTGAATTGATTCTTAGATCTGTAGTTTGCATAGTAGATGTTAAACTAGACCCGAGTCATTCTTATTTCAAATGGCATAACTGCATGACATATACATATGGGTGTAGATTCTTTACTGTTACGTTGATTATTCAATTTCCGCATATTCCTGCTATTCACATTGCTTTGCATATGTTTACTGCTATATTACTATCATGTTGCTGGACACTAGCACCATTATCGATGATGCGTATGTTCCACGTACACTTGCTTACCGGCTCACACACTTCTTCATCGATAATTCCCATGTCACTACACAGTAGCATTGTTGCATCAGGATATGACCTTGTATGTGCATACTATTAATTCCATGTTGCATGATATACTGTTATACTTGCATTTCATTTATATGTCACATACCCATACTTGTACACATATATTGATATCTTCATACTTGCTTAGATTACGCATTGAGATATGTTGTTTCCATGTTAATTCTGGATTTGGGGAACCGTGGACATTTCAAAAGAGAATAGTTAATTATTTAAAAACCCGGTTTCCCTTGATATGATATTTCGGTACGTCCACCATGTGTTTTCTCGGTGCTAGAGTGATATATGTGAACCCGAATCGAGGAGTTGGATGAGGCCGATTACGGGTACATGGTGGACCCAGTATGGTACCCCGGGGCGAGAATGGTTACGCTGTGTAGTAGACGGCGAGCCTGGCAGAGGGACTACTACCTACCGGTGATTGGTTGGACCTGGCGGTTAACCAGAGGATACTGACCAGAGTCGATAGATGGATATGGGCGTACTGCCGGGGCCGAGGGCCGATTCTGCAGACATAGCCCGTGGGCTGATCGGGACTGACGGAGCCCGATAGATGAGGATTTACGTGTCGATGCTAGGCACGGGTTTCATGATGTTTTCCATGATTTGATTATATCCTCACATTTACATACATGATGCTTATTGTCATTGGGTGACGGGTGGACAGGTTCGACGTTTATACAGACTTGATCACATACAGACTGGATTTACATTGATCATACTTCATGTAGACATACCTTATACTGATGACATGTTATTATCTGAGGCACTGGCATGAGTACTTGGCACTACCTACATGATTAGATTTTAAATTGCCACTTTATCATGCTTCAGACTTACTCTTGAGGGTTTTATTATTATACTGATTGTTTGACCTTGGATTATATCTTGCATTCGATTTCTGCTTGTAGATATTCTCTATTCACGAGTTGGCAACTCACCCCCGTTGTGCCACAGTTCTTGCAGGGTTTGCCGCACAGGTTCCATAGCAGCATTTCTGGCACACTGCTTTCCTACGCGGGTGATTTGCTTGGTAGGTGGGTTCTTTGCATCAGAACCGCCGTTGTACATGTATTATTCATTGTATCTAGAAATTCCATCAACCAAAAAACTTGTATATTGTTTCAGACTCAGACACTAGTGATGTATTATTTCGACCTTAGAGTCGTGCTTAGTAGTGTTACAGTTTTCATGCTTATCTGGGTTCCCTTTTGAATTTTGATCCTCGCCATTCGGCGCTGTATAGTGTATTGCTTGTATATTCATTTATCCTTAAATTGGTTTTAGATTTCTGGGCTTTTGGCTTACTTGGATCAGATGGAGTCCTATAGACTTCATATGGTTCAAGGGCCAGTCACGTGCTCTTTCGGGTCGTGACACGTACCCTTGCCCTAATACCTAATACTACTTCTTTTCGTTAATGATGGACGGTGTTGCTCACACACCTTTCATGCGACTATTAATGATTCTTGAGGCACTAACAGCCGATTACTGAATGTGTGAGCTTAAGGCGTAAATAGCAGTTTCCAGGTCTTGACTTTATCTACTATTATTTTATTTTTCTTTATTTCTTTATTTTTCAAGACCGGATATATTTTTCAATGATGCTCTTTTGGTGGTTAGCTTTAAATACCGTTTTTTCTTTCATACTAGGTTTTCAGGAAAGAGTATTTCTAGGTATCTTCTACTATGCTAAGTTTCAAGATGCGTGTATGTGCAGTTTGTAGGGTATATACTTTCTAAGTTTGGACTCAAGAATAGCAACTATTTTTTAGACTTATCCTTCAGTAAAGCATTCAATACTTTCCCTTCATCTCGACTTAACTCAAGAACTGAACTCAAGATTAACTACTTCTATAAGAAAAACTGCAAGGACGTATAATTACCAAGGTTAAACAGAAGGAGGGTTATTTTTAGGGTTTTCAATTGCTAAGCCTAGGATTTAGTTATTTCTAACGTATCAACTAAACTTTCGGAAATAGAAATCTAAGTTACCCCATTAGCTAACTTGACGACAAAGTTTTTATATTTTTGTAAAATTTTTCGATTTTTATGGGTTTTTAAATAAGTATGCAAATGCAAAATATACACATGAATGCGAAGGTAGAAAGCTTACCGAGCACACCCCCAAACTTAAACTTGACAGTGCCCTCACTGTCAGGCTACACCAAGAGGGTCAAAATTGTCGGTGTTCCCTACAAAATTTTTATACAAAACAAAAGGAAAACAAAAAATATATACACAAAAAGATCCCCCAACTTAAGTGAAACAGTGTTTCTACTGTTTAAGCGGTGAAGTTCAGAGTTAGGGGGGAGAGAACAGTATCAATCTATACAAGGCCTTATAAAGGCCAAAAGTTAACACCAACCATTCAAAAATTTTATCGCTATAATGTGCAGGTTGGTGAAAGAATGCGGAGAGAAAAGAAATGGAGAATACGCGAGACCGTATGGGGATAGAAGTGGTATACAGTCCCGGTATATGAGGAGAAGAATGGCGGAAGGGACAAAGAAATGGAGTACGAACTTGAGGGTGAAAATTGAGTGAATAAATTAGTACAATTTGTAATTACCGATGTGTAAAAAGCAATTGTACTAATCTATTAACCCTTCGAGAAATGAGGTAAAATCCCTCAAGATTCGTAAGAAAACATGGGTAGACCAAACTTGGTAAACCGGACATAAGAAATGAAGGTGATACGGGTTTTTGCGAGGTCGGAACGATGCGAAGGAAAGAGGGGAGTGATCGAGGAAGGGTATCAGTTAAAGGTTCAGGAGGGTTTACATAGTCAATGAAAGGGACAGGATGAATTGGAAAATCCAACTCATCAAGTAAAACTGGTTCATCCTCAATACTATCCTCAAAATTCTCCTAAAAAATTAGCGCATCCATGCATTTATCATCATCAATATCATGACGTATATGAAATTCGGGAAAAACAGCTAATGACTCGGGATGATGTCCACACAGAAGTGAAAGGACATGATGAATTGGTGAGAGAAACTCATCCGAACTTGCGGGTTCATCATCCAAAATATTCCCAGCGTCGATATCCTCAATCAAGTGAAAATAAATTTTCTCAAACACCTCATCAAAAGCATGGATTTCAATCAATTGTGGTTCTAGGATGGAGGTCTAGAGGTCAAAGGGATTGGTTTTACTTGGAATAGACCCTTCATAATCGGGTAAATCAAACACTACAAAGTCGCACAACTCATTAAATGTTTTATCTTCAATCGGTGAATCGGTTGGAACATTCGATAGACTTTCAAGACCGGAGTTGTGGAATTCAACTTGGAATGGGTAGGTTTGATTTGGAAGGGTATACCGCTCACTCTCATGACTCAATTCCTTAATCTGTCCTACCGCCTCATCATACATTGGAAAATTTGGAGCTTGTTGAAAACTGGCTACCGGTTCGTTAGGTTGTATGAGGGTGGCCATGGATGCATTCAAATCCATCATCTATTGGTATGACGCTATCCGAATGTCTTCTAATGACTGTTCCAGACTAGACATGGGTTGTGGAGTAGTTTCTGTAAAAGATTCAACGTTGGTTGGATACATGAAACTCCCAAATGGCCGTTTAGAAGCAATGTCTAGGGAAGGTGTAAAAGTCAGGTAGGATTGATAAGAATCGAATGGTTGGACAGGGGTAGGATCAACATTATGATAAGAAGGTGAATGTAATTGTTGATCAAAAAAATTGGAAGTGGTGAAAGGAGTGAAAGATTGGCTACGGGATTGTTCACTACGTTCAGCAATAGACATAGGCCTTGGAGTTACAACAAGACTCTCAAAAGGGGTATCAACGTAAGAAGTTGGGGTAAGTTAAAACGGTTGATACAAAGTGTGTTGCGGAGTCCAATTGTTTGTCCTAGACGCGTCTATCCGATCTTTCAAAGAAATTTTTGGCATGGATGGATCGTTCGAAGTTCGACCAAAGCAAGAACCGTATGAAGTAATTTCTGGTTGCGGGTACCAAAGTTCGGCAAGAGTTTTTCTGGGTGGGGTACCTATGATATGAAGAGAAGAAGAAGTATAGGAGAGGAAAAAATAGAAAGTGGGTTTTTTTAAATATTTTTTTATAAGTTAGTTATCAACAAAAGAATGAAATATACACACAAAAAAAATCTAGAAAAAACAATCACGACACAATACCACACACCTAATCGGTCTAGGGTTCACCTAGGTCAACTAGACCTGCTCAAGAACTTGATTGTCGAAGTAAAACTGCGTCCAGAAACGGGCTCAAGATATACTGATCACGAGGCCAGGTAAGTGTAGAGATAAGGGGAGGTTTTCCAACACTTTCGCAAAGGTCCTTAATTAGATAACCCTTTTTCTTTTGGCGGTTTCGCCGTGAACACTTTCCTAGAAACCCCGTAAACGATATACCGTTAAGCGGTGTTCTAAACACAGTTAACTTCTCCTAGTGAGCGCGAAGTCCTTAAAGGCTTAAAGTATAGTTTCTTTTAAAATTTGTGTGGGTAAAGGTTATGCTCAATTTCGTGATTTGTGGGCCACGGAAAAGATGATGAAATCCTTTACCGTATGTGTGGGGTTCGCTTGCCCTTAAGTCCGTATTAATGGATGCAATGCACAAATCAATGAAAAGGTTATTAAAAACCTATAAAAAAAATTATGTTTAAGCACGGCACTGCAACAAATACGGGATGGCCAAATTTAGAGTTTGCTAGCGAACTTACAAAGAATCCTGCAAAGATATTATATTGGATGCGTCGGATTTGAGAAAGAAGGTGTTAAAGAAATACGTACCGATAAGTTTTTTGGGTTAAGAAACCCCCGTTGAAGTGAATCCAAGTAGCTTGAAAAGTTCGCTTGTGCAGGTCAAACTACCCGGATCTTTGGCACTGTACTTCGCAATCACCTTAGCTTTGAATGTACACTTTGCTCTACGCGATCGCAGTTCGTAAATCCGTAAAAATCTGAAAATGTCGGAAAATGGATATTTAGTGCGAAAAAACGATATGAATGCCCAAACTCCTGCACACTCAAAATTATAAAAAAACAAGCAATAAAATTGGGAGAAAATTAGAACACTGGAGCACAGAAGAAATTTTGGGAGCAAAATGAGGAGAAGTGTCCGGCGGCGCCGGATATTGTAGGGATGTCGCCGGTTTAAAATTTGACTTTGGGCTCCAAACATTTTCTAGTGTCTAAGTGCTCTATTATTGTCTCAATGCTATTGCTTATCTTTTCAGTTTAGATACAGAGTGCTAGCAGGTAAAAAATCCAGAAAACAAAAATGTTAGCAATGTTAGTTTTTGTTTTGGTTTTGAAATTTTTTTGAATTTTTTAGTTTGTTTTGTTTTTAAAATGGTGTTAGATGATATAAACAAGATTAACCCGAAAGAACAAGAACAAAAACGTTACCGTCTCCCCGGCAACGGCGCCATTTGATTGGCATGCTTTTGGCGTGTCGTGTTTTTAAAGTTCTAAAGTTTAACCGCAATCAGGACGGTATCGCTTTGCAGGTAGCCATGATGAGTACGGGTCGTCCGCAGGGAGACGGAGCGTTTTAGTTATTGTTATCACGAGTTAATGTGCGAGGCGGAATGGTTCGATTCTAACCTAAGTGTTTATATAAAAGTAAATGTTTGTTAAGAATGGATAGGTTAGTGTAAGTTAAGGAAATCCGTACTCAATCTTTTGAGCCGGAAATAACGTGGATTAGGGTGCTTAAGCACGGTATTTGTGAAATCTGGCTTACTGACCCTTGTTCGTCCGTTCTTGTCGCTTGCTTTCACCTCTGGCCAAACCAAATGCAACCGGTCACCGTTAGGAGTCACCGATACCTTGGTAGGGTAGGGTGCCTAACGGAGCACTTGCGTAAGGTTTGGGCGGAGTTCAATAAAAACTATCGGGAAAAGGAAATGAGAAAGGAAAATCTTAACTTACACAACCAGTCTTTTTCCTAACAACGACAATATTCACAAAGCATCAAAACCACAAAGAAAGAGCACAAGAAAAGATAAACAAAGAAAAGAAAAGAGCAACATTGCAAGAAAGTAAATTGCATGGAATTAAAAGAACAAGTAAATAAATGGCTAGAATGAAAATTGCAAGTAAGTAAAGCAAGTAAGTAAAAGAGAAGGAATACTAAGAACCCAAGAACACATTATAAACCATGGGTTCAATAGCCTAAACTTAAACTTGCAAGCTTAATGAAGATATTGCAAGATCAAGAGAAGGCTAAGAATTTAAGGCAAAATGAAGGCAAAAAGAAATCTTTATTAATCTTCAAGTAATGATACAACCCTTGAGATCAATAACCAAAACTTAAATTTGCAAGCTCAATGAAGAGATTGCAAGATCACGAGAAGGCAATGAGCTTAAGGGGACTAGCTATGTACAAGCACAAAAGAAAAGAGAAACAAAAAGAGTGTGAAGTCTTGAACAATCTTGGACCCCCTCTCCCTTGCTCACTAGTATGTATTTATAGGCTAAAAAGAAAATTAAACAAACAATAAAAATAAGTTGATGTGACTTCAAGGGAGGGACAAAAGAAATATAGGGTCCATTGGGGCTAGGGGGCCAGCGAGCTCGGTTTTCGTGGGTATGTGGTCGGCTCAAATCCGAGCATCTTGGCTCGTGTTGATGTGGTGGTTTTGTGTTCTCTCGACAAGTCCGCTGGTGCTACTTGATTTCTCTATAGAGGCCTGGGTTGTACTCAGTAGCTTAGAAGGAACTTGATGCTTTTTAAATCGCATCATATCTTTTTGCATTAAACACACATCACTTCTCATATGCCCACTTGCACCAAGTCATCATTTGTGTGTGCCATAGACAGCCCCCTTCGAGGTCCATGAACCAATAAGCTAGTGTACACACTTCTATGTGTTGGACCATTTAAATAAAATGTGTGTACAAATGCATGTTGCAAAAAGAAACTTTTTGAATATCGGTCGGTTTCCAGTTCCGGTTGCAGTGTCGGCTCACAAACGTTATATCAGTGATTTTGAGTGTATTTCCAGTATTTTGTTATGGATACTTGTAATCTGTAATTACTGAGCAGAAACTGTTAATAGTACCGATATATACAAAAAAAAGATAATGAATGAGTGGTATTAAAATGCAGTTTTCTGAGATGAACAAATACCCCAAACTTATCTTTTGCTCGTTCCGAGCAAAGCAAAAAAATCCTAGCCTCACTTTCTCAGGGAACGCGATTGCACTGAAGTCGTGCAACAAGCCATTAAATCTCTAGGTGTCCCTAGTAGTAGGAGTATTGTCTCCTGAGGGTTTTCAGCGGATACTACCCATAAAATCCCGTCAAGCTAGTTTCACAGGTTAATGTCGATTCTACTCCTACCGTTTAGTATCTAAATTAGAAATTCTATCATCCTAAGTTAGAAATATCCAACCCTTATATTTTACACCTCCTATCTATTTAACCTCAGATCCTATACCTTTTTACAGTTTAGAAAGATCTCGATATCTCTTGAATTTTCCTTCTAAAGTGCGGTCTCCAATCAGGGATTTTTATCAACTTTACGGAAAACATAAGTCTTGTTCTTTATTCCTATCTTTCCTCCAAACATCGATTGTGTAACCCTACGTGTGTGTAAATTTTCACCCCTACACTTAAGAATTCAATTCAAGCTATAGTACCCTTGCCCTAATACCTAATACTACTTCTTTTTGTTAATGATGGACGGTGTTGCTCACACACCTTTCATGCGGCTATTAATGATTCTTGAGGCACTAACAGCCGATTACTGAATGTGTGAGCTTAAAGCGTAAATAGCAGTTTCCAGGTCTTGACTTTTTCTATTATTATTTTATTTTTCTTTATTTTTTTTCTTTTTCAAGACCGGATTTGTTTTTCAATGATGCTATTTTGGTGGTTAGCTTTAAATACCGTTTTTGTTAGTGTATATGCCCTAGAGGCCATTACTGTATCATACTGGATTGTATATTACATGATGGAAGCTTGGGATATTCACCTTGTAATGACATTCTTGCTCAAAATGGTAGTATGCTACTTGGTTTGTTTCTACTTTAATGTGTGCATATATTTCTTTTAGCATATTGCCTTTACACAATAGTGGAGCCCTTAGGATCTTTGCTTGATTACCAGTGTTGTGATGGCAGTCACACTCGTAGGGGCTGGGTAGTCTATAAGCACATCCTTATGCAGGTCCCTAGTCGTAGGACTATCGAGACAGGGCATCGATACTCCGTAGTAGACTAGCGCATGCGCTTCTTATCCCAGCTTGGGAGACGGTCTGTCCCACAGCCGTCAGTACGTCGTACTTGAGATAGTATGCGGGTGCTCGTTAGGTTACGAGTACACTGGACAAGACTCGTCGGGAACTGTTGGTTGGTATTATACTTATCATCAGTTATCAGTTCCCAGGTGACATGAGTACAGCTTAGTCCGTTGACTTGACACTGTCGCTTCGCCTCGAGTGTGTTCCCACTGTACTTTGATTACTACCCTACCACGGCTCAAAGGAGTCGAGCAAACAGGTAGTTTTTAGGTGCAGTCCCGAAGCACTTGGAGACAGTGACGGTTAGACAGGATTCGTCTCTCCCGGTATTGGAGGTTGATATCGCGCTGTGTCTAGGAGAGCCATTACACAAAGTCCCTGGCCAGGGCAAGCGAGATAAACTGGTAAAGTGTTATCTCAGGTGTTCTGGGCTACACTCTGACACGACTTGTACCGCTAGTAAGGGACTGACGTTTACCGCCCCCTAGGCCCGCCATGCGATGTTCTTAGACGAACAGACCGGACTGTACGGAGACTGTCACATACAGCTTCAGTAGGAGTTTAGATGGGTTTACCTCGTCGGTCTTCTTATCGGCATCTACCTGGGGACCGTTACGTACAGCTAGTGCCGCTTGCGGTCTGTGGTTAAACCCACTGCCACCATAGTGTCGAGTCTTTAGAGTCCCACACAGAGGGTTGTTCGCCTTTAGGCAAAATGAGTAGAGGTCGCATGGTTTTGCGACAGGGTTCGTTCACATCCGCGCACTTGTGCACGTTTGGTGTCCGAACAGCTTATACTAGCGGGCTTTGGTTTAAGCCGGATCCTAGTATATGATTTGGGATTGGTTTTATCCCATTGTATTCGTGTTCCTCGGACATGAATGCGGGTGTGTATGCACAGTTGTTTGAGGCAGAGGATTTTCATTAGGGTTTTGGAACGGGTGTGTATGCACAGTTGACAGTCGTCTTTTTCCCAACCCTGATGAATTTGTGATATATCAATTAATAATATTAATTAAATGAAATTTTGTCATGGTTGGGTTTGTTGACTTGTTGACCAAGGTTGACTAGTTGACCATGGTTGAAACTTTGACCATCATCATTACACATCACAGATGCTCTTTGATCTTTGCAAAAACCATTTAATGTGAAATGATAATTGTCTCATCAAACCAACCATCAACTTTTTCATTTGATTAAAGTTATTAATTTGATTAATTCACTTATATTGTTATGGTTGTAAAAAGCTATCTCATTCTATCATTCTCATTCTCTCTCCTCCTCTTCCTCTCTCTCTAGCTCTCCCCTCTCATGAGTTGAGAACCCCTTGAGCTTGAGATAAAACCCTCAAAAATACTCTCTAC
The DNA here is from genome assembly GCA_030015575.1 of Agapanthus africanus. NCBI lineage: Eukaryota > Viridiplantae > Streptophyta > Magnoliopsida > Asparagales > Amaryllidaceae > Agapanthus > Agapanthus africanus. Next base: position 341,977,025 of record CM057343.1, read on the forward strand.
TCTTTCTAAGGTCCTAGGTTTAGCACACCAAGCACCTTAGTTACTTCTAGTTTGAAGTTGGAGCCAAAGGTAGAGGCCCTCGGGTGGATCTTTCTTCGGCAAGAGAAGGCGACGAGACGATCCATTCTTTCACTCCAAGGAGCAAGAAGAGAAGGACTTGAAGACCTAGGTATAACCCCCTTTCCGAGTAGCTAAACTCTCTTTAGCTTTGTAGTTAGTTTTGTTTAGCAAAGATCCCTCCTTTACATAGTCCATGTTGCCTAGTGTTGTAAAAATCAGATTTTTCATAACGTTTCCGCCTCCCCGCAAGCACCGTGGTGGGCAACGTGGACTTACAGTGGTATCAAAGCCTAGCTAAACACAAACTAACTAGTTAGCAAAGTATCTAGAACTTCGATCGGAAAAAATCGCAAAACTATTTTTCAAAACCCTAAGTTTCTGTCGATTTTTGTTTCTGCTCTAAAAGTAATAAATCATACTTCAAAAATCGACTCAGGGTTTTTATAGAACGCACAAGGAAAATGATCCACTGACTCGGTCGACTCACCGCGGATCCGCGGCAGCAGCTTGCTCCTGCCGTGGATCCACGGCCGAGTTGACTCGGCCGTGGTTCATTTTCCATGCAGTGTTCTTCTGTTGTAGTTTTGGGATTTTTAATATAGTTTGTTTCCACCCAGATTTTTCAGAGAACAAGTTAGTTTTTGGGGTGGTCACAAATCCGTATTTTGATCGAATTTCTTTACACTTTGGCTAATGGGTTATATCTGTGATGTGATATATGTATTGAACGTCTGCTAATCGCTATACGTCGACTAGTGGGGGTTATACATATCTGTGATCTGTAATGTTGATTGTTTGTGTATATGAATTCGTTGGATTGTCGCGGATGAATAGCCGGGGGGTTGTTAGATGAGAGTTTTCTTATTCTTTCAATTCTTGTAATATGTAAATTGATGTAATATTATTTGTATGGCCGCACAACCGGGTCGGGGTTGTAGCCGTCATTGTATAATTTCTTTTTACTGTTTTTGCTCCTAGGATAGACCCAAGGTGGGGTGCATAAACTACCGGGTACCTCGAAGTGCCGAGTGGCCTACTCACGTTGTTGAGGGAGGTTGCTTCACTTCGGATACTTGGCGGGTAGTTTGCCGCACCCGTAGGGGTCTAGGGTGGGGTTTGGCCATTCATTGCGACCGTGTAATCCGCTCTTCGTTACAGGCTCGTACGAATTGCGGATTCCTAGTATATCCGATGTATTCATCTGTATCTGGAATGGCTATCATTGCATGTGACGAATGTTTATATATATCTATACGATATCTATTTAGGCGTTGCTTATGTTTTGCATCCGCGCTAGTCCAGCCCCCGCTCTGTCGTTAGTTAAGTAAACTAACGGGTGATGACGGGACCCCGTGGCGAATGCGGATGGCATAAGCGTACGTCATATTTTCGTTGTTTTCTGCAATGGTAAAATTAAATGATAGGACGCATTGGAATTAATGTAAGAAAAAAATAAGCCAAGTAAAGGTCGTTGGAACACTTTGAAAACCACTCGGTTCTTTTCAGAACCAAACTTTTAAATGCGGAGCTTGAACCACTCCTTTTGAAAGCTATCTCGTTCCATCGATTATATCAAGTTCACTACGTTCACGGTTTCGCCAAAACCATTCGTAGCCCTCCGTCGTTTCACATGAATGGTCAATAAGTATTCAAGCTATGTTTGTTGGCCAAAGTCAAGGCATAGTGATTGGTAGCTATTGGGTATTCATGTGCAGCATAGATAGATGTGTTGGTTTGGGGCAGTCGTTCTACTTTGTTGGCCAAAGTCAAGGGTATATGCGGGTGGGCTCAAATTAACCTGGAGAATGACGGGTAGAACTTGACATGTGACTTATGATTTGTTGGCCAAAGTCAAGGTCATAAGAGCATGGGGAAAAAATCCACATCGGGAGTTTCAAAAGAACTGAAACTTGCTAGCGTTGCATACCATTTGGAGTGTGATGATTCTGGTAGGATTCCTTCAGTTTTGTCACGCGATGATATTTGGATCTCAATCCTACTGTGAGTATATGCTACTCCTCGGGAAATTTCTCACTTAACGATCAATGCTATAAACCAAGTAGGTGTCTAGAAAGGTGTTAACGGGGCTACGCCCCCAGGGAAAAGAGGTTACTTAATTAAGGAACTTTGCGAAAGCGTTGGAAAACCTCCCTCGAAGTACCGACACTGGTCTGGCTGAACGGTTAAGCAAGTATTGTACGGTGAGATTGATCCTGACTAATTCTTCCTTTATGGTTTGAGGAGGGATTCGAGAGACAGTAGGAGCCATCCTGTTTAGACAAATTAAAAACCACTCTAAAGTTGCAAGAGCATCATACTAAAGTGTTTCTTCTCTCTCTCCTAATTGCAGCGACCAAACATCATGACTGGACTTAATTTACTACTAGATAAAAACATACTGACAGGGCCAAACTACAAAGATTGGCTCAGGAATGTCAAAATGGCAATCACTTAAGACAAGTTGGGGTATCTTCTTACCACCAAAGCTCCCCCTATCCCAGGTCCCAAAACCAGTGTCGCGGATAGGGAAATCCGTAAGACCTGGGAAATCGACTGCGCGAAGGCCAAGTGCCTCGTGCTTGTCTCTATGGACAATGAACATCAGAGGAGGTACGAGAATATGGACCTCGAATCCATATTTCTCCATACAAAAGAACTGTATGGAGAGCAATCTCGTATCGCCAGATACGAAGTGTCGAAGAAGTTGTTTTCGGCAAGATTGTCCGTCGGATCATCGGTAGCGGAACATGTGCTTAAGATGATTGGCTACATAGAGGAGCTCGCGGACCTTGGGACCACGTTGGAGAATGAGCTCTATACGTACTTGATTCTCCAGTCCCTTCCTTCAACTTACACCCAGTTCATCCTGAGCTTCAACTTACAGGAAAAGGAAGTTGAACTTTCAGAACTCCTCAACATGCTGAGGAGTGCAGAGGGCACCCTACAGAAAGGTAGGGAAACATCCACTTTGTTTGTAGGAGGATCTTCCTCTTCTAGGTCCAAGGCGAAAGCCAAGGGAAAGAAGAAGAAAACCCCCGCCAAACCAAGAGGCGGTGTTAGTAAGGTGGATACGAAGGGAAAGGCAAAAGCAACAAAGGTAGAGAGGAAGCTTGTGGATAAGGAAGAATGCTTTTACTGTCACAAGAGTGGACACTGGAAGAAAGATTGCAGGGCTTGGAAGGCCAGAACACAGGATCTGAAGCAGGTTGCGGCTTCAGCTTCAGGTGTGTATGTTATTGAAAACTGTCTATCAATAAACTCTACGTCCTGGGTATTAGATACCGGATCTGGATCTCATATCTGTAATTCTTTGCAGGCGTTGAGAAAGCATAGGTTTTTGAAAGCAGGTGACATGACCCTCAAAGTTGTAAACGGAGCTGGCATGGATGCTGAGGCCGTAGGGGACTATCACCTGGGAATGTCAGATGGACATGTTTTGGTTTTACGTAATTGCTTTTTTGTACCCAATGCAACTTGTAATATCATTTCTGTATCTTTAGTTTCTAAAGAAGGTTATGAATTTGCGTTTGTAAGTAATGTTGTAAACATTCACCTTAATCAAGTTCTGATTAGGTCAGGTACATTGAGCAATGGTATATACGTATTAAACCAACCACAGATTTTCAATGTCCAGAATACACACAAAAGAAAGTCTCCGGAAACAAATCAGGCTTTCTTATGGCATTGTAGACTGGGTCACATCAATGAGAGAAGGTTGACGAAGTTACATACAGAAGGATATTTGTATCCGTTCGAATATCAATCATATGCAACTTGTCAATCCTGTCTCAAAGGAAAGATGACAAAGACTCCGTTCACTGGACACGGAGTAAGAGCGAGCGAGCTCTTGGAACTCATACACAGCGACGTGTGCGGTCCAATGTCTACGCATGCACGAAGCGGTTATTCTTACTTCATTACTTTTACGGATGACTTTTCAAGGTACGGTTATGTCTTCTTAATGAAACATAAATCCGAAGCCTTTGGAAAATTCCAGGAATATAAGAATGAAGTAGAAAAACAAACAGGCAAAAGTATCAAGACACTGAGATCTGATCGAGGTGGTGAATACTTGAGTGCCGAGTTCCTGGATTACTTAAAAGAGACTGAAATTCTCTCTCAGCTTAGTCCTCCATACACTCCGCAACATAATGGTGTATCGGAGAGACGGAACCGAACCCTATTGGATATGGTACGGTCCATGATGAGTAACGCTGAGTTACCGCGATTATTCTGGGGATATGCACTAGAATCAGCTGCATACCTTTTGAACCGAGTTCCAACTAAGACTGTGCCTACTACACCATATCAAATGTGGTGTGGGAAGAGAACCTATCTTAATCACATTAAGACATGGGGATGTCCAGCTTTTGTAAAAAAGCAGCATGCGGACAAGCTCGAGGCACGCTCAGTACAGTGCAGGTTTGTGGGATATCCAAAGAACAACAAGGGATATTTCTTCTATTGCGAAGAGGAACAAAAGGTTTTTGTTTCTCGTCATGCCCACTTCTTGGAAACTGAGTTTTTGGAAAATCAGATAAGTGGGAGCGCAGTAGAACTGGAAGAAATTCCAGAACCACGAGCTATTACTGAAAGCTTAGTAGAACCGGAGGGTTCGAAAGATCAGGACATTCCTACGCCACTCCGCAGAAGTAGTAGGCAGTCTCATCCGCCCGAGAGATACTACGGTTTTCTCATAGACGGGGATAGAGAGGATTGCATCATTGATAGTGATGAGCCTACTAGCATTCAGCAGACCATACAGAGCGTTGACTCGGTAAAATGGTTGGATGCAATGCGGACCGAAATGGAGTTCATGTACACCAACAAAGTATGGACGTTGGACATTGCTCCAGATGGGGTAAAACCCGTAGGATGCAAGTGGATCTTCAAAAGGAAGATTGGTGTAGATGGACAGGTTAAGACCTATAAAGCTAGACTTGTTGCAAAGGGTTTCCGTCAAAGACCTGGCTTGGAGTATGACGAAACCTTTTCTCCAGTGGCTATGCTGAAATCCATTCGGATCCTTCTTGCCATTGCTGCCTTCCACGATTATGAGATCTGGCAAATGGACGTAAAGACCGCTTTTCTAAATGTAAATTTAGAGGAGTGTGTCTATATGGACCAGCCAGAGGGTTTCATTCAGAGTGGGAGCAGCGGAAAGGTGTGCAAGTTTCTTAAGTCCATCTATGGATTGAAGCAAGCATCGCGGAGTTGGAACATCTGTTTTGATGAGACGGTCAAGGAATTTGGCTTTATCAAAAATCCAGATGAACCATGCATCTATAGTAGATTTGTAGCAAGAACTGTTGTATTCCTCGTATTATACGTGGATGGCATTCTCTTGATAGGAAATGACATTCCTTTGCTACAATCTGTCAAAGGGTTCTTGTCACACAGGTTCTCCATGAAAGACCTGGGTGATGCCTCATACATTTTGGGGATCCGGATCTATCGTGATAGATCCAAGAGGATATTAGGACTCTTACAGTCCAGGTACATCGACACCATACTGAAAAGGTTCAGTATGGAAGATTCCAAGCGCGGTAACCTACCGGCTTGTCACGGGATCACCCTCTCCAAAGAGATGTCTCCCAAGACTGATTTGGAAAGGGATCGCATGTCAATTATACCCTACGCTTCTGCGGTAGGCTCTATAATGTATGCGATGTTGTGTACCAGACCAGATGTAGCTTATGCACTGAGTGTGGTAAGTCGGTATCAGTCAAACCCTGGGGAGAAACACTGGATAGCGGTAAAGAACATTCTCAAGTACCTGAGAAGGACTAAGGAGATGTTCTTGGTGTATGGCGGAAAAGACCTCCAGATCGAGGCCTTTGCTGACTCCAGCTTCCAGAGTGACAAGGATGATTCCAAGTCCATGTCGGGTTATGTCTTTACCCTCTATGGAGGGGCGGTGTGTTGGAAGAGTTCCAAACAGGAAACCGTTGCTGACTCGACGATGGAAGCGGAATATATCGCTGCTGCAGATTCCGCAAAAGAAACCGTCTGGATGAAGAAGTTCTTGATAGAACTTCAGGTGGTTCCGTCCATTGTTGATCCAATACCTCTGTATTGCGACAACAACGGGGCTATAGCTTTAGCAAAGGAACCCAGGTCCCATCAGAAGTCCAGACACATCTTGAGGCGGTATCACCTGATCAGGGAGATCGTGGGTCACCAGGAGATCGAGGTTCGGAGAGTTGCTACGGAAGATAACACTGCTGATCCATTCACCAAGGCCTTACCCCAGACTCAGTTCGAGCGGCTGATCGAGATGATAGGTCTTCGATACGCCAGTACATGGCCTTAGTGCAAGTAGGAGATTGTTAGTGTATATGCCCTAGAGGCCATTACTGTATCATACTGGATCGTATATTACTTGATAGAAGCTTGGGATATTCACCTTGTATTGACATTCTTGCTCAAAATTATAGTATGCTACTTGGTTTGTTTCTGCTTTAATGTGTGCATGTATTTCTTTTAGCATATTGCCTTTACACATTAGTGGAGCCCTTAGGATCTTTGCTTGATTACCAGCGCTGTGATGGCAGTCACACTCGTGGGGGCTGGGTAGTCTACAAGCACATCCTTATGCAGGTCCCTAGTCGTAGGACTATCGAGACAGGGCATCGATACTCCGGAGTAGACTAGCGCATGCGCTTCTTATCCCAGCTTGGGAGACGGTCTGTTCCACAGCCGTCAGTACGTCGTACTTGAGATAGTATGCGGGTGCTCGTTAGGTTACGAGTACACTGGACAGGACTCGTCGGGAACTGTTGGTTGGTATTATACCTATCGTCAGTTATCAGTTCCCAGATGACATGAGTACAGCTTAGTCCGTTGACTTGACACTGTCGCTTCGCCTCGAGTGTGTTCCCACTATACTTTGATTACTACCCTACCACGGCTCAAAGGAGTCGTGCAAACAGGTAGTTTTTGGGTGCAGTCCCGAAGCACTTGGAGGCAGTGACGGTTAGACAGGATTCGTCTCTCCCGGTATTGGGGGTTGATAATGCGCTGTGTCTAGGAAAGCCATTATACAAAGTCTCTAGCCAGGGCAAGCGAGATAGACTGGTAGGTTTCCAGTGTTATCTCAGGTGTTCTGGGCTACACTCCGACACGACTTGTACCGCTAGTAGGGGACTGGCGTTTACCGCCCCCTAGGCCCGCCATGCGATGTTCTTAGATGAACAGACCGGACTGTACGGAGACTGCCACATACAGGCTCAGTAGGAGTTCAGATGGGTTTACCTCGTCGGTCTTCTTATCGGCATCTACTTGGGGACCATTACGTACAGCTAGTGCCGCTTGCGGTCTGTGGTTAAACCCACTGCCAGCGTAGTGTCGAGTCTTTAGAGTCCCACACAGAGGGTTATTCGCCTTTAGGCACAATGAGTAGAGGTCGCATGGTTTTGCGACAGGGTTCGTTCACATCCGCGCACTTATGCACGTTTGGTGTCCGGAAAGCTTATACTAGCAGGCTTTGGTTTAAGCCGGATCCTAGTATATGATTTGGGATTGGTTTTATCTCATTGTATTCGTGTTCCTCGGACACGAATACGGGTGTGTATGCACAGTTGTTTGAGGCAGAGGAAGAGGATTTTCATTAGGGTTTTGGAAAGGGTGTGTATGCACAGTTGACAGTCGTATTTTTCCAAACCCTAATGAATTTGTGATATATCAATTAATAATATTAATTAAATGAAATTGTGTCATGGTTGGGTTTGTTGACTTGTTGACCAAGGTTGACTAGTTGACCATGGTTGAAACTTTGACCATCATCATTACACATCAACGATGCTCTTTGATCTTTGCAAAGACCATTTAATGTGAAATGATAATTGTCTCATCAAACCAACCATCAACTTTTTCATTTGATTAAAGTTATTAATTTGATTAATTCACTTATATTGTTATGGTTGTAAAAAGCTATCTCATTCTATCATTCTCATTCTCTCTCCTCCACTTCCTCTCTCTCTAGCTCTCCCCTCTCATGAGTTGAGAACCCCTTGAGCTTGAGATAAAACCCTCAAAAATACTCTCTACTCTTTTTAAGGTCCTAGGTTTAGCACACCAAGCACCTTAGTTACTTCTAGTTTGAAGTTGGAGCCAAAGGTAGAGGCCCTCGGATGGATCTTTCTTCGACCCTACCATGGCTCTACTGAGTCGTGCAAACAGGTGGTTTTTGGGTACAGTCCCGATTCACATGGAGGCAATGAGCGATAGGAGGGGATTCGTCTCTCCCGGTATTGGGGGTTGATGTTGCGCTATGCTCGACTGGCCATAACTGGAAATCCCTGGCTGGGGTTGCAGTGATATACTGGTAAGAGTTATCAGTAGTTTCACGATTTCTATGGACCTTACGTCGGCTGACTTATCAAGCTATTGGGGTCTGACGTTTACCACCCCTAGGCGAGATATGCGACATATCAGATGAACAGACCGGACTGTGCGGTAAGTGTTACTGGTTGGATTCACAGGAGTGTGAGCGGGCTTGCTCGTTGATCTTCTGATCGCTCAATACCCGGGTGGCCGTTACGTTTAGCAGACCGCTTGCGGCTTGTGGGTGTTTGATATGATCATCACTTGCTGCCGGCGTATTGACGAGTCTTTAGAGTCCTACACAGAGGTTTCCTGGCTCAAGCGAAACGAAATAGGAGAGCATATGAGATATGTGCGGGACCGAGAATAATACCAGTATGTGATACTGTATTCTATTCTCGCGATTTGTATCATTGGACGGTTATATAAGATATAGCCGGGTTACCGAATCAAGTGTTGATTCGATACATTGATACACTTGATATTAGTCGGTTATATGCAGTATGACCGGATCATTAAATCAAGTGTTGATTTAATTATTTAATGTATAATTATATATTTGATATATTACTTTGCATTAACTAGTATTGGTTCACTTAAGATGGATTTTCTCACTTGATGTGCACATTGTATATATGATATAGTTTTGTGCACTAGTTTGTATCATGTTTGATGATACATGCAAACTTGGGTGTGTGTTTATTTTAAACCATGTTTAGGTTAATGGTTAGGTTTTATATATGTTTTATTTATTTTCTTTAATTCATTTTTGGAAAGATAAATGAAATGGTGGCTTGCTTTGTTTTTTTGTTGAAGCTTTGAATAAGTAACCATTTTGTTTTATCCTTAAATCTAACCATTACCTAAACTAGGGTTTGCTCTCTACATGAGTCAAACTCACCCATGGTTGCATTATGATAACCATAACTTGATTTTCTTTTTGAAAAAATTCGTTATTCATTTTCTTTCTTCTTCATCTTCTTCATGAAGAGAAGAAACCATTGCTAGATTTTTCCAAGTGATGATTCCAAGTGAGAAATCCAAATCCAAAGTGAACCCACTTCCTATTTCTTCATCCTCTACCACTTGCCATGTAATAGAGTGTGTTATCTTCACAAGTTTTATGACCAAGTGAAGATGGAGCTTGATCTTGAGTTTCCTCGACGTAGATCATCTTCGGCATCAAAGTCGACGACCTAACCCGATCATTTCTTCGACGAAACCATCGCTAGAGTCCGGGATCCGATGATCGCAGCGGAGGGACGTCATCATGGAGCTAAGAAAGTGGAGGACCGGATCTACAAAGGTTGTATCCCCTTTCACTTTTTAGTTAAGTTGTTAACTTGTTAGTTTTTCGCCTATCCTCTAGTTAACGATCTTGCATAGGGTTTCTTTGGCACATGAAAAAATTTGATTTTGGCATGGTTGATCAATTGTAGAGCCTCATGGGTGTGCCTAGGAACCCTACAGTGGTATCAGAGCCTAGCTAGAGCTTTAGGCGATGTGTAGACGATGTTAGAAACCCGATCGAACCCGAAACCCTAATTCAAAACCACTCTCTGGACTTTTTCCCAAAAAGTGGATTTTTCCAAATTAAAAATATCCAAAAACTTCAGCAGGAAATTGTATGAGTTACTGTGCAGCACGTGACTCTAACTCGACCAAAGCGCCGCGGAACCGTGGCCCCACCCCTGCTTGTGCGGCGGTTCCGCGGCCATACTGGTGAGTTAGGCCACGTGGTTTGCACAGTAATTTGTTTCTGGAGGTGCTGTATATTCTGGGAATTTTTAATATTTACTCAAGAGTTGAGTTTTCTGGGTTGTTTTGGGGACTCGATGATTCGATCGAATTGTTTAACTTTGTCTATGTGTTTTTCCGGATAATTTAGGATATGTTAAAAAGTTCGACTGGATATAAATACCCACTTTTTCCCCTGCCGGGAAATTTCCAATTGTTGGATTTTTCCTTAGTTTAATGATGTTCTAAGTAGTGCAAGGAACGCGATGGTCCCTCTAGAAGACAACAAACCTTAACTCGATTATGTGACCGTCTTGAACTGCCCTTTGAACCTCAGGGTTTGGGGCAGTACGGCGTGCCACATGTGAGGCGTTGGCTTGACCCTTCTACGGCTGGACCGTTGGTACTGAGGCATGAAGTGAATGTTTTTAAACTTATTTCATGTGTTGAGTTGTTTCGGGAAAACTTGGGTGTTTGATTGTTCGATCGGAAAGTTTAACATTTTCTATTTATCTGGAATGCGATACATTATTTGGAATCCACAAGTAGTTATGAGATAACTAATTTGGATGTTATAAACATAGCAGTTTAGTCTCACTTGATCGGTTGCCACGGAATTTTGATGCGATCAAAAGTCCGTCGCAATCACGTAGCGTACGCGGATACTCGCCGGTAAACTTAAAAGACAGCTACACCCCATAGCCCCGACCAAGTGACTGTAGGAGAGCCCAGTCGCCAAAAAGCATCCGTTCGGGTGCTCGCGGCAGCGGTGTTCCGTCTTAGTGCACTTTGTCGACGGTATCGGGGGGTGTAGCCGTCTACTAAAGTTTGCGACGAGCATTCGATCAAAATGTCGGGAATCTTGTTGAATTGCCCGACTTGATATTGAAAAGAGTTTTCGATAATGAGACTAAAATGCGGGGTTTATAATTGTTAGGCATGCGATGTCTAAGAAATTCATTTGTTTAGGCATGCGATGTCTAAAGCGTTTGCGGATTCCAACTGTTGTAGTTTTACACTTTCTTTTCTGCGAATGTAAGTGTAATATGTGATATCGCCGGTTTTCGTTGCTATATGTCAACGACAATTGGGATACGCATATTTACTTACGTTGATGACATGTGATGTTATGTGTTGCTGGATATGTTATATTGGATCGTCGTGTTTGAATAGCCGGGGGGTTTTTATCTGAGATGAGTGTTTTTCATTTTCATTCATGTAAAAACTTGTATGTAATATTCTTTTATTGGGGCACTTCCAGGTTGCGGAAGAGGTCACCGTTGATGTATATTATTTACTTTTCCGCATTAGGATAGACCCAAGGAGGGGAGCACAAGTAACCGGGTTCTAGGGTCCAGTGGGAGACCATCTCGAGGAGTCGAGTCCGGGTCTCCTAACCGTAAAATTGGTAGGGTTACTTCTGCTCTCGTAGGGGTCTAAGGGTGTGGGATTGGCTATTCATCACGACCGTGGAATCCGTGTTTTATACTGGCTCGTATTAAAAACATGGACGTCCTAGTATATCCAATATTTCATATGATATTTTCTGCTGCGTTATCTGTGATGTGATCATGTGTTTTTTTCAGATAGATATTATATATAGTATATTTGATATATTTTATAGACGTTGCTTATGTTTTACACCCGCGCTAGCCCTACCTCATTCTGGCATTAGTTACCTAACCTAACGGTGCAGACGGGACATCGAAGCGAATGCGGATGGCATAAGCGTATGTTATATTTATCTGTGATGTTTAGGTGGACTTAAATGATGGGACATTCAATAATGAGATTAATGAAAGAAAATAAACCTAAAAGATGTTGTCGAATCGAATTTCAAAATAAAACAGGTAGCTACAGTTCTTGCTTTGCATCGCGGTGTTCCTTGTAGAACATCCTGCACCTTATTCGATAAGGAAAGGACCGAGATCCCTTCACCGGGAGTGACTCCTTTAGCAATAACTGGCAGATACTATAACCCTCGGTTTGTCTTTTGATTGCTTCTATAGTTTCTGCTTTGCACAGCGATATATATGATATATCCTGCACCTTATTCGATGAGGAAAGGGCCGACGATCCCTTCACCGGGAGTGACCCCTTTAGCAAAACTAGAAAAGCTTCAAAAACACTCCATTTAAAAACCATTTGATTCCACAACGAGATCAAGTTCAAAGCGTTAAAGGTTTTATTAAAAACCATCCGCAACCCTCCGTCATTTTAGGAAGTAGAGTACTTAGTATTCGTGCTGTGTTTGTTGACCATAGTCAAGGCACAGTGTACGGTAGCTAAGTGATGTCTTCCTACACCGCATATGATGCGATTAGTTAGGACAGTCACATGACTTTGTTGACCTTTGTTAAGGGTCATGTGGGTGGGTTTAATCAATCACGAAATGACGGGTAGAACTTGACTAGTGCTTATGATTTGTTGACCATAGTTAAGGTCATAGGTGTTAGGGGTAAAAACCTTTATCGGGAATTTCAAGTGTTGAAATTTGCAATGAGATTGCATACCTTCTATATGATAGTTGGATCCCGATACCCACTGTGAGTAATTGTTACTCCTGGGAGTGTTTTACACCTTACAATTAGCCGATCAAGTAGGTGTCTAGAAAGGTGTCAACGGGGTTACGCCTTTGGGAAAACGAGGTTTACTTTAATTAGGTCCGTGCGAAAGCACGGGGAACCTCCCTCAAAGTACCGACACTGGCCTGGCTGAAAGATTGGCGAACTTTTAGAGTGTAATTAATCCCGGCTAGTCTTTCCTTTTTAAGTTTGAAGGAAGATTTGATAAAAACAGTGGGAGCCATCCTGATTAGATAAAATATATAACCAATCTAATCTTGCAAGAGCGCACGCAAAGTGTTTTCTTTTCTCTCTCTCCAGGTAGCGACCATATCACGCCTTAATCAAGATAATAATATGGATGTATTAACCGAACCCGCTTGTTATACTGAGCTAGGGAACGTTGGTCCCGCTCTAACTTATAATTGTTATAAGACAGAGCAGGAAATAGGGGAATACCAAGATTCCCATGCCGCCCAAACAAAGAAAGTGCATGAGATGCATCTCCTTCGGGTGTGTTCATTATAAAGAACTGTTTCTCCGTATCCTCTGCATCCTGGGTATTTGATACTGGATCAGGATCCCAGATATGTAATCTGTTACATAGGGCTATAGAAAGGCAGAGAACTGAGAACGGGTGATAAGTTTCATGAGACAGAAAACGGTGCACGTGTTGCAGCCAAGTCTGTTGGTCACTGTCACCCTGTATTACCAATACATTGATTCTGAACAAATGCTATTAGATACCGAACCTGATATACAAAATCATATCAATTTCTTTATTAGTAAAGAAAGGATATAATTTTGTATTGTTGGATATTGTTTTGAACATTTCCTATATCAAAAGTTGATCGGTTCAGGCACGTTATCTAAAAGTATTGACGTTCTAAATCAAACTACAGTTCCTAATATACGGAACACACACAAGAGGAAGAGTTCAGAAATGAACGAATTCTTCTTGAGGTATTGTAGACTAGGTCATATCAATGTGACCCGACTTGCTTAAGTTACATTTTAGATGCATATTTAAATCAGTTTGAATTTACATCTTGTGAAACTTGCCAGTCATGTCACAAACATTAGATGACCATAGCTCCGTTTACTGGAAACAGAGAAAGAGTTAGTGAACTCTTGGGACTGATACATAGTGATGTATGCAAGGTCCCCTGTTTACACATGCCAGGACCGGTTCATTGTACTTCATTACATTCTCTGATGATCTCTCAAGACTCAGCCATATGTTCCTGTTGAAACATAAGTCCGAAGCTTTTGAGATATTCACAGAATATAAGTTAGAAGTAGAGAACCAAAAACCAGGTATAAGTATTATGTCCTATGATGAGATCAGGGAGGAGAATACTTATGCATAGAATTCCTGGACTATTCTAAAGGAGAATGAGATTCTCTCTCGGTGTTACTGTTAGTTATATGTATGCCCTAGAGGCCATTACTGTACATTGGATGTATATTGTAGTGGATGCTGGGACATATATAGGGAGGACTTTCTTGCTCGACATGATAGTATGCTATCTGGTTTACCTTTACCTTAACGTGTACACTGATTGTCTCTCTGTTACATGTTGGTAAAGCCCTTAGGATGTGTACTTGACTACCTGGACTGTGATGCGGATCATACTAGTGGGGACATGGTAGTCCATAAGTACATCCTTCAAAGTCCCTAGTCGTGGGTGTATCGAGATGGGGCATCGATATACCAGAGTAGACTAGCGTATACCTTCTCGACCCATACCGATGGGTGATGGATGATCCCATATCCATTGGTGTTTGACATCAGAGATGATATATGGGTGCTCAGTAGAGACTGGGTACACTGGACGGACTCGCCGAGAACTCCCAGATGGTATTATACCTCACGTCAGATGGCAGTTCTCTGGTGACACTGGTACAGAGTAGTCTGTTGACCCGAGATCGTCATAGAGTCTTGTGTGGTTCCCACTGTGCTTTGATTTCCATCTTACCACGTCCAAGAGGATGTGCAAAACGGTGGTTTTTGGGTACAGTCCCGAGTCACATGGAAGCAATGAGCGATAGGAGGGGATTCGTCTCTCCCGGTATAGGGGGTTGATGTTGTGCTGTGTTCGATTGGCTATAACAGGAAGTCCCTGGCCAGGGCTGATCCGAGAATTGCTGGTAAGTGTTACCAGTAGTTTCTCGACCCGTTATGAGCCTCATATCGACACGACTTATCGAGCTATTGGGGTCTGATGTTTACCACCCCTAGGCAAGATATGCGACATATCAGACGATCAGACCGGACTGTACGGTAGTGTTACTGGTTGGATTCACTGGAGTGTGAGCGGGCTTGCTCGTCGATCTTCAGATCACTCAATACCCGGGTGGCCGTTATGTTTAGCAGACCGCTTGCGGCTTGTGGGTGTTTGATATGATCATCACCTGCTGCCGGCGTATTAACGAGTCTTTAGAGTCCTACACAGAGGTTTCCTGGCTCAAGCGAAACGAAATAGGAGCGCATATGAGATATGTGCGGGACCGAGAATAATACGTGTATGTGATACCGTATTACATTCTCGCGATGAATGTGTCGTATGGTTATATGCGATATAACCTAGTTATCGAATCGAGGGTTGAGTCGATAAGACGATACATTGGATACTAGTCGGTTATATGCGATATGACCGGATCGTTAAATCAAGTGTTGATTTAATGATTTAATGCATAATTATATATTTGATATATTACTTTGCGTTAACTAGTATTGGTTCACTTTAAATGGATTTTCTCACTCGGATTGTACACATTGTATATGTGATATACTTTTGTGCACTTCATTGTATCATGTTTGATGATACATGTTATGCTAGGGTTTTTGTGTAAAGATCAAACCATGGTTACATGATTATGGTTAGGGTTTTGTTTTATTCACTTATTTATTTATCCATTTCTTTTGGAAAATAAATGGAAAGGAGAAAAGAATGGTGGCTTAATTTGGAGTTTAGTTGAAGCTTCATGAAACTTTGATCAAGTCAACCATTCTTATCTCATCCTTAACCCTAACCATTCCCACTAACCATGATTAATTCTCTACACTTGACTAGAGTTAATATTATGATAAGTATTGTTATTCTTTTCTTTTTTGAATAATCTTATCACAATATTCTTCTTCTTCTTCATCTTCTTTCATGAAGAAAAAGCTTTCTTCATCAATGGTGATTGATGATAAAGAGTGCGAAATCCAATTCTAAATTGAACCCACTTCCTATTTCTTCATCCTTTACCTCTTGCCAAGTAGTAGAGTGTGTTTTCTTCACAAGTTTCTTGACTTGATGAAGTCGGAGCTTGATTTAGCGATGCCTCGACGTAGATCATCTTCGGCACGTCGTCGATGACCAAGCCCGCTTCTTCTCCGATGAAGCCGACGCAAGAGCCCGGATTTCGGATTTGTACAGCGGAGATGACTTCTTCATGGAGCTATGGAGGTGGACAAACGGATCTACAAAGGTTGTATATCCGTATCCCTTAGTTAAGTGTTAACTAGTTAGCTTTTTCGCCTAGTTTTCTAGCAAACGATCCGTAGTCGGGTCTCTCGGCACCCGTAAATTTTTATATTGGCATGTTCGATGCCATGTGAGACCTCCATAGGGTGCCTAGGAACCCTACAGTGGTATCAAAGCCTAGCTAGAGCCTTAGGCGAAGTCTAGACGGATTTTGAAACCCGAACGAACCCGAAAACCCCAATACAAATTGCTCTCTGTACTTTTTCTGAAAACGTGGATTTTTCCAAATTAAAAATATTCAGAAAACCCAGCAGGAAAATATAAGAATTAAGGCGCAAAATTGGGGTCATGAACTGTGCAACATGGCGCGGAACCGCGGCATAAGCCTGCCTTAGGCGGCGGTTACGCGGCATATTAATGACGTCAGCCTTTAAAAATTGCACAGTAATTAATTGTTTTCAGTGCTGAGTTCTCTGGGTATTTTTAAATTTTATTCAAGAGTTGAACTTTCTGGAGTTGTTTTGGGGATTCGGTGTTTTGATCGGAGTATCAAATTTTGTCTATTTGGCATTCCGGATAATTTTAGAATATGTTAAAAAGTTCGACCGGATATAAATACCCAATTTTTCCCCTGCCGGGAAATTTCCAAGTGTTGGATTTTTCCTTAGTTTAACGACGTTCTAAGTAGTGCAAGTAACGCGATGGACCCTCTAGAAGACAACAAACCTTAACTCGATTATGTGACCGTCTTGAACTGCCCTTTGAACCTTCAGGTTTGGGGCAGTACGGCGTGCCACATGTGAGGCGTTGGCTTGACCCTTCTACGGCTGGACCGTTGGTACTGAGGCACGAACGGAATGTTGTTAGACTTATTTCATGTGTTGAGCTGTATCGGGAAAACTTCGGTGTTCGATTGTTCGATCGAAAAGTTTAACATTTTCTATTTATCTGGAATGGGATACAATAATTGGAATTCACAAATAGTTATGAGATAACTGAATGAATGTTATAAACATAGCACTTTAGTCTCACATGATCGGTTGCCACGGAATTTTGATGTGATCAAAAGTCCGTCGCAATCACGTAGCGTACGCGGATACTCGCCGGGTAAACTTAATAGACAGCCTCACTCCATAGCCCCGACCAAGTGACTGTAGGAGAACCCCGTCGCCGAAAGCATCCGTTCGGGTGCTCCCGGCAGCGGTGTTCCTCCTTGGTGCACTTCGTCGACGGTATCGGGGGTGCGGCCGCCTACTAAAGTTTGCGACGAGCATTCGATCAGGATGTCGGGAATCTTGTTGAATTGCCCGACTTGATATTGAAAAGTGTTTTCGATAAAGAGACTAAAATGCGGGGTTTATAATTGTTAGGCATGCGATGTCTAAGTAATTCATTTGATTAGGCATGCGATGTCTAAAGAGATTGCGGATTCCAACTGTTGTAGTTTTACACTTTCTTTTCTGTGACCGTAAGTGTAATATGTGATATCGCCGGTTTCGTTGCTATATGTCAATGACAATTGGGATGCGCATATTTACTTACGTTGATGACATGTGATGTTATGTGTTGCTGGATATGTTATATTGGATCGTCGTGTTTGAATAGCCGGGGTTTTTTTATGTGAGATGAGTGTTTTTCCATTTTCATTCATGTAAAAACTTGTATGTAATATTCTTTTATTGGGGCGCTTCCAGGTTGTGGAAGTAGTCACCTTTTGTATATTATTTACTTTTCCGCACTAGGATAGACCCAAGGAGGAGGGCACAAGTAACCGGGTTCTGGAGTCCAGTGGGAGACCAACTCGAGGAGTCGAGTCCGGGTCTCCTAACTCCAGAATTGGTAGGGTTGCTTGCCGCTCTCGTAGGGGTCTAGGGGTGTGGGTTTGGCTATTCATCGCGACCGTGGAATCCGTGTTTTATACTGGCTCGTATTGAAAACACGGACGTTCTAGTATATCCAATATTTCATATGTTTCTTCTGCTGCGATATCTGTGATGTGATCATGTGATGTTCTGTGATAGATACAGTATATAGTATATATGATATATTATATAGACGTTACTTATGTTTTACACCCGCGCTAGCCCTGCCCCGCTCTGCCGTTAGTTACCTAACCTAACGGTGCATGAGGGGACATCGAGGCGAATGCGGATGGCATAAGCGTACGTCGTATTTATCTGTGATGTTTAGGTACTTAAATGATGGGACTTCATTAATGTGATTAATGAAATAAAAGAAACCTAAGATGTTGTAGAATCGAATTTTAAAATAAAAACAGGTAGCTACAGTTCTTGCTTTGCATAGAGGTATATGTGATATATCCTGCACCTTATTCGATGAGGAAAGGACCGAGATCCCTTCACCGGGAGTGACTCCTTTAGCAATAACTGGCAGATGCTACACACTCGGTTTGTCATTTGATTGCTTTTAAGTGTTTTTTCTTTGCACAGTGATATATATGATATATCCCGCACCTCATTCGACGAGGAAAGGACCGACGATCCCTTCACCGGGAGTGACTCCTTTAGCAAAACTAGAAAAGCCTAAAAAACACTCCATTTCAAAATTCATTCGATCCTACAACGATATCAAGTACATTACGCAATAGGTTTTCAGAAAAACCTGTCGTAGCCCTCCGTCATTTCAGATAAGTTGTATATAGTATTCGTGCTGCATTTGTTGGCTTTCGTCAAGGTGCAGTGTGCGGTAGCTATATGCTGCTTATCTGCCAGCATACGATGCGATTGGATTAGGGTAGTCGTGCGGCTTTGTTGGCTTTCGTCAAGGGTCGTGCGGGTGGGTTTAATTCGATCAAGAAATGTACGGGTTGAACTTGACTAGCGGGCTATGGTTTGTTGGCTTTCGTCAAGGTCATAGCACGTTAGGGGCAAAATATTATCGGGAATTTCAAGTGTTGAAATTTGCAATGAGATTGCATACCTTCTATGAGATAGTTAGATCCCGATACCCGCTGCGAGTAAGAGTTACTTCTGGGAGAGTTTTATACATTACAATTAGCCGATCAAGTAGGTGTCTAGAAAGGTGTCAACGGGGTTACGCCTCTGGGAAAACGAGGTTTACATTAATTAGGTTCGTGCGAAAGCACGGGGGACCTCCCTCAAAGTACCGACACTGGCCTGGCTGAAAGATTGGCGAACTTGTAGTGTGTAATTAATCCCGGCTAGTCTTTCCTTTTAGGGTTTGAAGGAAGATTTGATAAAAAGCAGTGGGAGCCATCCTGATTAGATAAAATAATAACCAATCTATTCTTGAAAGAGCGCACGCTGAGTGTTTTCTTCTCTCTCTCTCCAGGTAACGACCATATCACGCCTTAATCAAGATAATAATACGGATATTTGACCGAACCCGCTTGTTATACTGAGCTGGGGAACGTTGGTCCCGCTCCAACTTATAAATGTTATAAGACAGAGCAGGAAATTAGGGAATACCAGAATTCCCGTGCCGCCCAAACGAAGAGAGTGCATATGATGCATCATCTTCGGGTGTGTTCGTTACAAAGAACTGTTTCTCTGTATCCTCTACGTCCTGGGTATATGATACCGGATCAGGATCCCAGATATGTAATCTGTTACATAGGGCTACAGATAGGTAGAGAACTGAGAACGGGTGATAAGTTTCATGAGGCAGAAAACGGGGCAAGAGTTGCAGCCAAGTCTGTTGGTCACTGTCACCCTGTATTACAATACATTGATTCTGAACGAATGTTATTAGATACCGAACCTGATATACCAAATCGTATCACTCTCTTTATTAGTAAAGAAATGATAAAATTTTGTATTGTTGGATAATGTTTTGAACATTTCCTATATCAAAAGTTGATCGGTTCAGGCACGTTATCTAAAGCATTGATGTTCTAAATCAAACTACAGTTCTTAGTATGCGGATCACACACAAGAGGAAGAGTTCAGAAATGAACGAATTCTTCTTGAGGCATTATAGACTAGGTCAGATCAATGTGACCCGACTAGCTAGAGTTACATATAGATGCATATTTAAATCAGTTTGAACTTACATCTTATGAAACTCGCCAGTCATGTCACAAAGATAAGATGACCACAGCTCTGTTTATTGGAAACAGAGAAAGAGTTAATGAACTCTTGGGATTGATACATGTTGATGTATGTAGGTCCCCTGTCTACACATGCCAGGACTGGTTCTTTATACTTCATTACGTTCCCTGATGATCTCTTTAGATTCAGACATATGTTCCTGTTGAAACAAAAGTCCGAACCTTCTGAGATATTCAGAGAATATAAGTTAGAAGTAGAGAACCAATTAGGGTACAAGTATTATGTCCTTTGATGTGATCAGGGAGGAGAATACTTGAGCACGGAAATCCTGGACTATTCTAAAGGAGAATGAGATTCTCTCTCAGCATTACTCCTCCGCATACACCATAGCACGATGGTATATCGGGGTGGAGCAATTACACCCTATGTGATAAGGTGTGCTCTATGATGAGTACTACTGAGTTACCTGTTTCCTTTTGGGAGTTTTGCACTTAAGAAGCTTCATACTTATTGAATAGGGTTCGAATCAAATCAGTTGCCTACCACTCCATATGAGATATGGTATGGGAAGAGCCCATGTCTTAAGCTAGTTAAGATTTGGTGTTGTCCGGCCTATGTCTAAAAGCAAAATCCGGACAAGCTTGAGGCAAGATCTGTTATGTACAACTGGAAAGGTTCCAGCTATACAAAATACAGCTGATGATTTGATAGAACAAAAGGATTCAGTAGATTCCAACGAACCTCAGCCTCTCCGCCGATCTAGTAGGGTTCCTCACCCACCTGAGAGATACTTCGGTTTCTCTATGACAGTGGGAGCGAGGATTGCATCATGAGATGATGACCCAACTAGCTTCGGGCTGGCCATCAGGAGTAAGACTCTGTAAGAATGGCTGGATGCTTAGTGATCTGAGATGGAATCCTTATACACCAACAAAGTATGGACTTTGGTTGTTATATCTGAAGGGTTAAATCCCCATCAGGAGCAAGTATATCTTGAGAAGATTACTTGGTGTACATGGAAAAGTTGAGACTTTCAAAGCTAGACTTGTTAAAGGTTTGCATCATTGACCAGGTATGGATCATGACGAAACCTTTTCTAAGGAGCTATGCTTAAGTCCATCCAGATCCTACTTGTCACGGCTACATACCATGACTACGATATCTGGTAGTTGGGTGTCATGACTGCTTTTCTAAATGATGTTTTAGAAGAGTGCGTCTATAAGTACACAGCCAGAGGGCTTTGTAGACAGTGGGAGCAGCGGAAACGTGTGCAAGATGCTTTATAGGATAAAGCAGGCATCGCGGAGTTGGAACATCTGTTTTGATGGATAAGTCAAAGAGTTTGACATCATCAAAATGGTAGATGAACCTTGTATAAACAAAAAGGTAGTAGGGAGTATGGTGGTGATCCTCATAGAGTACGTGGATGTCATGCTCATGATAGGGAAGGAGTTTCCTATGCTACGCTCAGTCAATCTCCGCTTATCACAATGATTCTCCATATAGGATCAAAGTGATACCTCCTAAATCCTCGATTTTGGATCTATGAGATAGATCTAATTGGAAATTAGGATACTCACTAGTTGTAGTGAGATGGTATCAATCGATCCTGGGGAGAATCGCTGGAAGGGTTCCAGTGTGATAAAGATGACTGAATGTCAGTCGCAGGCATTGTCTTTACCCTCAGTAAAGGGACGGTATGTTGGAAGAGTTCCAAGCTAGATACCGTGACATACTAGACGATAAAGGCTGGATACATCGCTACTTAAGATGCTACCAAAGAGGCTGTTTGGGTGTATATTGGTTCATGAGATGAACTATGTTCCTCCCATTGTGTGACAATGGAGTTGTGGCTTATGCCAAGGAACGCAGGTCCCATCAGTGATCCAGACATATTCTAAGGCAGTATCACCTGATCATGGAGATGGTTGATCTCTAAGGGATCGAGGTTAGGAGAGTAGACTCAGAGGACAGCACGGCGGATCCACTCACGAAGGGCTATTCCAAGAGAGAGACTTTTATGGGATGGTTGAGTATGAGATACTACAACCACTGCTACAGATGGCCCTAGTGCAAGTGGGAGATTGTTAGTTATATGTATGCCCTAGAGGCCATTACTGTACATTGGATGTATATTGTAGTGGATGCTGGGACATATATAGGGAGGACTTTCTTGCTCGACATGATAGTATGCTATCTGGTTTACCTTTACCTTAACGTGTACACTGATTGTCTCTCTGTTACATGTTGGTAAAGCCCTTAGGATGTGTACTTGACTACCTGGACTGTGATGCGGATCATACTAGTGGGGACATGGTAGTCCATAAGTACATCCTTCAAAGTCCCTAGTCGTGGGTGTATCGAGATGGGGCATCGATATACCAGAGTAGACTATCGTGTACCTTCTCGACCCATACAGATGGGCGATGGATGATCCCATATCCATTGGTGTTTGACATCAGAGATGATATACGGGTGCTCAGTAGAGACTGGGTACACTGGACGGACTCGCCGAGAACTCCCAGATGGTATTATACCTCACGTCAGATGGCAGTTCTCTGGTGACACTGGTACAGAGTAGTCTGTTGACCCGAGATCGTCATAGAGTCTTGTGTGGTTCCCACTGTGCTTTGATTTCCATCTTACCACGTCCAAGAGGGCGTGCAAAACGGTGGTTTTTGGGTACAGTCCCGAGTCACATGGAGGCAATGAGCGATAGGAGGGGATTCGTCTCTCCCGGTATAGGGGTTGATGTTGCGCTGTGTTCGATTGGCTATAACAGGAAGTCCCTGGCCAGGGCTGATTAGAGAATTGCTGGTATGTGTTACCAGTAGTTTCTCGACCCGTTATGAGCCTCATATCGATACGACTTATCGAGCTATTGGGGTCTGACGTTTACCACCCCTAGGCAAGATATGCGACATATCAGACGATCAGACCGGACTGTACGGTAGTGTTACTGGTTGGATTCACTAGAGTGTGAGCGGGCTTGCTCATCGATCTTCAGATCGCTCAATGCCCGGGTGGCCGTTACGTTTAGCAGACCGCTTGCGGCTTGTGGGTGTTTGATATGATCATCACCTGCTGCCGGCGTATTGACGAGTCTTTAGAGTCCTACACAGAGGTTTCCTGGCTCAAGCGAAACGAAATAGGAGCGCATATGAGATATGTGCGGGACCGAGAATAATACGTGTATGTGATACCGTATTACATTCTCGCGATGAATGTGTCGTATGGTTATATGCGATATAACCTAGTTATCGAATCGAGGGTTGATTCGATAAGACGATACATTGGATACTAGTCGGTTATATGCGATATGACCGGATCGTTAAATCAAGTGTTGATTTAATGATTTAATGCATAATTATATATTTGATATATTATTTTGCGTTAACTAGTATTGGTTCACATTAAATGGATTTTCTCACTCGGATTGTACACATTGTATATGTGATATACTTTTGTGCACTTCATTGTATCATGTTTGATGATACATGTTATGCTAGGGTTTTTGTGTAAAGATCAAACCATGGTTACATGATTATGGTTAGGGTTTTGTTTTATTCACTTATTTATTTATCCATTTCTTTTGGAAAATAAATGGAAAGGAGAAAAGAATGGTGGCTTAATTTGGAGTTTAGTTGAAGCTTCATGAAACTTTGATCAAGTCAACCATTCTTATCTCATCCTTAACCCTAACCATTCCCACTAACCATGATTAATTCTCTACACTTGACTAGAGTTAATATTATGATAAGTATTGTTATTCTTTTCTTTTTTGAATCATCTTATCACAATATTCTTCTTCTTCTTCATCTTCTTTCATGAAGAAAAAGCTTTCTTCATCAATGGTGATTGATGATAAAGAGTGAGAAATCCAATTCTAAATTGAACCCACTTCCTATTTCTTCATCCTCTACCTCTTGCCAAGTAGTAGAGTGTGTTTTCTTCACAAGTTTCTTGACTTGATGAAGTCGGAGCTTGATTTAGCGATGCCTCGATGTAGATCATCTTCGGCACGTCGTCAATGACCTAGCCCGCTTCTTCTCCGATGAAGCCGACGCAAGAGCCCGGATTTCGGATTTGTACAGCGGAGATGACTTCTTCATGAAGCTATGGAGGTGGACAAACGGATCTACAAAGGTTGTATATCCGTATCCCTTAGTTAAGTGTTAACTAGTTAGCTTTTTCGCCTAGTTTTCTAGCAATCAATCCGTAGTCGGGTCTCTCGGCACCCGTAAATTTTTATATTGGCATGTTCGATGCCTTGTGAGACCTCCATAGGGTGCCTAGGAACCCTACAGTTACTCCTCTGAATACACAGCACAATGGTGTATCGGGGCAGGGCAATCACACCATATTAGATATAGTGTGCTCTATGATGAGTATTACTGAGTTACCTATTTTTTTTAGGGGGTTGTGCACTTGGGAAGCTGCATACCTATTGAATTAGGTTCGAATCAAATCAGTGCCTACCACTCCATATAAGATATGGTATGGGAAGAACCTATCTCTTAAGTAAGTTAAGATTTGGGATTGTCCGGCCTATGTCAAAAGCAAAATCCGGACAAGATCGAGGCAAGGTCAGTTCTGTACAACTGGAAAGGTTTCAGCTATACAAAACCGTAGCTGATGATTTGATAGAACCAAAGGATTCAATAATCCCCGACGAACCTCAGCCTCTCCGCCGAACTAGCAGGGTTCCTCACCTGCCTAAGAGATACTTCGGTTTCTCAATGACAGTGGGACCGAGGATTGCATCATGAGATGATGACCCAACTAGTTTCGAGCAGGCCATCAAGAGTAGAGACTCTATAAGAATGGCTGGATGCTTAGCGATCTGAGATGGAATCCATGTACACCAACAAAGTATGGAGTTTGGATGCTATATCTGAAGGGTTAAATCCCCATCAGAAGCAATTATATCTTGAGAAGATTACTTGGTGTAGATGGAAAAGTTGAGACTTTCAAAGCTAGACTTGTTAAAGGCTTACGTCATCGACCAGGCATGGATAATGATGAAACATTTTCCAGTGCCAATGCTTAAGTCCATCCGATCCTACTTGCCATTGCTACATACCATAACTACGATATCTGGTGGTTGGGTGCCATGACTACTTCTCTAAATAATGATTTAGATGAGAACGTCTATCACTACTACAAATAAGGGTTGCCCTTACGGATTTATCCGTAGGGGCAACCTACTGCCCCTACGGATATATGCGTAGGGGCGAAAAAATACCCCGTAGATGCAAAGGCCGCAGGTGCAAGTTGAGGACCTGAACTTGCCCCTACGGGCAAATTCTTTCTCCTACGGATTTATGTGTAGGTCCTGTTGCCCCTACGGATTAATCCGTAGGGTATAAGATTTTATATTATTTACGGTTTTTTTAAATATATTACATGTACCTACGGATATAACCGTAGGTCCATGTACTACCCCCTACGGATATATGCATAGGTACTTTTCCGTAGGGGCAAAATATCAGGATTCCTGATATTTTGCCCCTACGGATAACTCCGTAGGGGAGAGGAATGGCCCCTACGGATATGTCCTAGGGGCACTCCCAACCCCCTGGCACTGAGATCAGGAGGGAAATATCAGTTACTGCTGATATTGTGCCCCTACGGATATATCCGTAGGGCAACATATGTACCTACGGATTAATCCGTAGGTACATATTATCTGTATTTTTTTTAAAATGGGGTGCTTGATTTTTTCCCGCCCTGTGCACAATAATATATACATCAATCAAATCATATATTGCAGCATTCATAATCACATCTCACGCATATATATAATATACAAAAGAAACCCAAAAACTGAATATGATATAAATACAAACCAATATCAATATCGTTTCAAAATGTACTACAATGTGTATGATATAAATAAATACATGTTTCAAAAAATAAGAACCAAAAAGCTACCCTAGTTCGGTCCAGCTCCACTTCTGAATAACGATAGAATAACGCGCGCCTGCTCCTCGGTCAGTAAACTCTGCAATTCGTCGCGAGCGGGAGTCTGAGCGGCATGTGGAGCTGGCGATGTGGTCTGCGCAGCCGCTGTCGAGGTAGTCGCTTGCGGAGCCGCGGCTGCGGGAGTCTGAGTGGGCAGTGGAGGTACAGGAGCTGTCTGCGGAACCGCAGCAGATGTAGTGGCTTGCGGAGCCGCAGCCAAAGGAGATGCATGTGGTGGCTCGGCCGATGTACCCTGTCGCGTCTGGACCTAACGTGTGTAATAAGCGTGTAAGAACTGTGTATTATTCGAATTCGTATCATTATTAAGTTATTTCGAAACCCCGTTTGGATATCTAGTTTGTTGTTTATTTTAATTACATCTGTATGTATGATTAATCAAACTTAAGTCTAAAACCAAATAAGCTCAAGCTACGTACTAATTATGGATATGTTGGTATCTATATAATATGACATGATATTTTACTATAAAGCAGTATACATACCAGCATCTCCTTCAACTCCTGAACGGTGGCCCTCAAGCTCTCCAGTTCTTGATGGACACGTCGGTCACTGGAGACGGATGAAGTAACCGCTGGGGTGGAGTCCAACCTCATATGGGCCCTGCTAGGGCCCAGTCCCCGGCCTCTCTCCCAACCTCCGTGGTGCCCTCCATGTGCGGCGTCCAGAACTGGGGTCAGCAGCCTCGGATCGCTCTGTCCGGTAAAATCGATCCCCGAGGCCTGGGCCTGCTTAACCACCCACTCCTACACCCACATTAAGCAGTAAAGTATAAGTAAAAGATTTAAACTTGAACCTTCCAAAACTAAAATTTCAAATTTGGGTAGAAAAAATAGTAACACTTACGCAGTACTCTTGGGTAGCGACGTCGGGATATCGAAGCTCGCCCGTGGCGGGATCTGTCGAGGTGCCGTGGACGGCAAGATATGCGGACAGCACGCTCGGTGTACCACTTGACGCCACGGTCCGAGATGTCTGCAATATTAGAAAGTAACTCTTAATATTAGAAATATTAGAAAATAACTCTTAATATTGCAGAATATCACAAAGGTCGGTCTATTATAATTTACCGATAACTCCATGGCTCGAGTAATGTTCCTCGAGCCACCTGTGTAAGTGGGGCGACCCCTCTTCGCCGACTTCCTGTTCTCTGTATTCTGAGCGGCCTGTTTCTGCACAACGCATTAACATTTAGTTTTCTAATTAAGAAACACAAAGAAATAAATTATATCATAAATAATGAATTACATTTAAAATACATACCTGTTTGCGTTGGGAGTCGAAATAAGCGCACAATAGAGTCCATGTCTCTACGTCGACTCTCGCAAACGCCGGAGTAGATAGGAGGGCCGCTCTCTCTGCCTCGGGGGTCGCCATCCACAGGGAGTAGCAGTCGGCCTTCAGCTCATTCCTGTTGTATCGGACCTTGGCCTGCATGTTCTTCATCAGGCCATTGTACAGAGCATGAAGGTCGAGCACCCTCCTCGGGTGATCAGGGTCGGCTACAGGCTGAAAATCGTAATCCAACTGAAAATACAAAAAAACATTGTTATTAGATTGCAAGTGTTAATAATAAATATATTGGATCGATCAAATGAAAATATATATTAATACATACCCGAGCCTGATCAAAGAAGAGGGCGAGTGAGCGCTGGTGCTGCTCGCCCCACTCAACGTGAAGTGGATAGTTCTTCACGAGCCGGCTCTCGTCCACCAAATACCAGCCGAACCTCTCGGCATGAGGACCGGTATAGCGATAGTCAAGGGTAAAAAAAAGGGGGAATGCTGCCTCCCCCTAGCTCTGTCCTCAGCCTATGGGACTGATTCGGGCCTCGAGTCCCCCTCTGGGGATGGGGAGGCCCTGCGTCTGCACGAAATATCAAGACAATAAATAATAAGACAAAGTTGTATTAAGAAATCAAGGTTAAATGAAAATTCAAGTGTGATATATACCTCCGGTGACTATCGCACAAGCCTGGGCCCGGGCAGCAGCACGAGCGGGACGATAGTTCCTCCGGTGAGGAACAACCGGGGTCCCGGATGCGGACGCATCCCCTCCAACTAGAAAATAAACTTCGACGCTAAATTTCCATGAAGTTCATATTTATTCTATAGAGCATATGTAAAATGAATAAATATTTTAAATTTATTCATACTAACCTGCAGACGATGCGGAGGGTATGGAAGCGGCAGGAGTGGCCCCTGCGGAAGATGTGGACGCACCACCTATAATTAGACAATTAAAAATAAATTATATAAGTAATTGCAAAAAGAATGTGTAGATCAATAATATAACGTTCTAAATCAATATGCATGCACTATAGGATATATAAACATACCCGCAGGTGCGGTGGTGTCACCACCTACAACTAGACAATAATAAAAATTGCTGAGTAAGAGCAAAAGGAATGTGTGTATTTATGATATAGCATTCTAAATCAATATACATACATTATATGATATATAAACATACCTGGAGGAGCGGGGGTGGCCTCTGTCCCAGATGTGGACGCATCACCAACAACTAGACAATCAAACATTGACAGTATAAGTAATTTTGACATAAACAGGCATGAATATCTGTAATATTACATTCAAAATGGATATGTGTGCAATATACCTGGAGGTGTGGCAAAATCCACACGGAAGGAGGCATCCGAAGGGGTCTCCGATCTAGGTGCAAGACCGGCCCTCTGAAGCTCCCTACGGAGCTCTCCGGGCGGCAGAACCGCTCTGCCTCTGCCTCTGCCTCTGCCGCGGCTGGAGCTCCTGCCGCCCCTTGCTGCTCCCGACATCGTCATCAAATCTAGATAAACGGTTCGTGGACACATTAGACAATCATTAAAAGTATTGACTACATATGTATAGAGCGTAAAATGTGAAGTAATAATATAACATTACCGATAACCTTTTTCGTTTCGTGGGCGCATCATACATATCTATTTGGATTTCATCGTCGATGTCATTTCTAACCCACGTAACTTCATGATCGGTCGAAGACAACCCGTCCTTCGAAACAGATGGTCGGAGCACTTTAAGCCTTCTCTCTTCTTCGTCCTCATCGCTGTCCTCGTATTCTGGGACATCGTAGACATCTCTGGGTTTCCATCGGCATACAACACTTCACCTCGGATGCTTCAAACACTGTGCGTAGTATACTTGGAACGCTTGGTTCGAAAAGATAAACGGATCGTCCTGACCATAAAATCGAAGTGTGTTCACACTGGTCAATCCATATTCATCTTTCCAAGTCCCAAGACTGCTTCTCCACCTGTCTGTATCGGTTCGCGGATCGTACCAAGTACACTGGAATATATAAAAGGGTTCTGATCGTCCGGGATAGTGGATGCCGAGTATACAATTTAAGTACCTATAGTAAATCACACCGTCCGATCCTACCGTCGCAATCCCATTATTCTGAGTGGTTCTAGATGTTTCTATGTTCTTAACTTCGAATTTGTATCCAAGGACACCAAATCCTTTGTAATATGCAACCTCCATACTAGGAAATTGAGCTAAACATCTTGAATCACTCTCAAATGATGCAGACAAGTTCGGATCGTTGATCTAACAAAACAAATTTTACGACAAATACATAATGATACAAGTTTAGATTAAAACTGATAGCAATAAAATGTTATTCGAATAACTTACATGATCTGTGACCCAATCACAAAAATTATCCTGATGGTATTTTTCCAAACGTTCTTCGTTCCAATCAGGATGCCCCTCACGTACCTCGTTAAAATGAGTTCTGTTTTCGACAAATAATTGTGACATTAATATTATGTCATTTCATACACACACAAACATAGATATAACAATTAATCCAAAAGAACTTACTCTCTAATTTGTTCAAGACATGCGCAATTAAGCAAGATAAACCAGTATATCTTGTTGATAAACATAGTGTCTACCCTCTTATACTCGGCTTTACCATATGGCCCGTCTTGAATTCTTCGTGGTCGGTTAAGCCTTGTCTCAATGTTCTCGTCCAGATAGCGGGAACAAAATGTGGTTGCTTCATCAAGAAGATAACCTTTCATGATAGAACCCTCTGGTCAATTTTTATTGCGTATATACTTCTTAAGAGTGTAAAGGTACCTAATGAGAATATGTTGAATAAATAAATACGGGCATGCATGACAACAATAAATTTATAAATTGCGCGAAACGAAAAATTACACGTACCTCTCGACGGGATACATCCATCGATATTGTACCGGTCCGGCTAACTTCACCTCAGTTGCAAGATGAACCGTCAAGTGTATTATGATATCGAAGAATGACGGTGGGAAAATACGCTCAAACTTGCAAAGTATCAACGTAATAGAATTTTCTAGTTTATCCAGCGTCGCAACCTCCAGTGTTTTAGCACACAACTCCCTGAAAAAACAACATAGGTCGTTGATTACTAGACCAACCGAGTCGGGGAGAGAAGTCCTGAGGGCTAATGGAAGAAGGTGCTCTACGATAACATGGTTGTAACACTTTGAAATTCGTTTGGGATGTTTTCGCGTTCGTTAGCAATTGTCGTGTTTTTCATAAAAGCCCGAGTGTCGTATTTTCCTTTTTGGCTAATGATAATTGTGTTGTGAAGTGTTATATATATATATGTTTATATATAATTTTAGGGTTATTAATTAATTCTAGTCGGGTTTACCTTAATTGGGAAATTTCTTATGTTAGTGCACACTTGCACACTTAGCACAATTTTCTTTGATCTAGGTTAATGTGTTAGCCATTCTTTCCTTGCATGTTTCCTTGTTAATTTCCACCCTTTAATCAAAACAAATCCGTTTTAAAATTCAAATTTTCAATTAGAAAATGAGGCATGGTGGTTAGGTAGGAAAACTTGACTTTTTATTGACCATTCCTTCTTTCTTTTCTCTCACTTCTCTCTCTCTTTTCTCAATTCCGGAAGTTCCTGCAGAAAAGAGAGAGCCTCAGCAGCAACAACACCATAATTTCACCATCTTTTCATTTCCCATTTGGATCTATACAAAACCCTACACAAAACAACACTTTTCCTTCACAAAACCTTGGGAAAAATGATCTTTTGAGGTGTTTGGAGGCAAATCTGCACACTTGAGGCTAGGGCTGAGATTTTTGGTGTTTCTTAAGGTATTTTGAAGGTATATAGCTCATATTTAACACTCTTTTCCATATCTTGTAGTATCTTAGCTAAAAATCATGTTTTTGTGCTTTATTAGTGATATTGAGGGGTATTGGCAAAGTACATGTTAGATTGGTATTCTCTTGGTTTAGTGAACTCTTTTAAGTGTTATTAGAGCTATTTAACCTAGGTTTTTGTTTCAGTTTGCACAGAAATACCATGAAGTATAATTTTTGTGTTATAATTGACATTTTAACTAGAAATAGGGCTCTGTTGCATCTGCTCCTACCCGGGTGTTTCAGAATGATATTGGAATTACTGTAGCATACACAAGGGGTATAGAGTGCACACACCAAACCCGGGGGCCCACCTCCCTACCCAGGACGCCGAAAAATGCGTTCTGGCTGCAATTTACGGCCAGATGAGTGAGTTGGGGGTTGGGGTTTGGGGCACAGGAGTCTGCTGCTATGTGTAGCATTTTGGTATATCTATTTTTATAATATCTGTTCTGTAGAAAAATCTGGAGTAGAATACCCTATTTCCCGTATTTTTAATCTTTCGCGACACGCGTGATACGTGTGTGTGGGTTTGGGGTTTCTGCGTATCGCGATGCGTCGGAGTGGCTTCAGGCGCATAATCACACGTTTTAGCGTATCGCGCACACGCGCGCTTGGTTTGCGACACGGGTTTCTAGTTCACTTTAAATGTCGTGTTTGTACGGTTTTGAGCTTATGTGTGATATATTCTGAAATTCTAGGATTCGCAGGCGAGTGCGACGGGCGCCGCGAAGGAGGGGAACAAGTCGTCGGCTATACCTAGCGAGAGACTACGGTGAGTAGATTTGACATCTACGGGGATATCTCCTGCATGGCGTTCTACGTCAGGGCTGATAGGATCTTATAGCTACGTTTCCATACATTGACTATTCATGGCTACAATTTAGTGCATACCACATTCCCTGATGTATGTATATAAACTAGAATTGATAGGACACCGCACTCTTACTAACGGTTCATGTTGCACGAGCACTATCCTGCATGTTACACACACACCGTTAGTAATTGCCATGACACTCACACTGCATATATCACATCGGATCATTATGTAGTAGCTCATCTTTATGTGACTTGACATGATATTCATACTTGATGCATATATCACATCGGATCATTATGTAGTAGCTCATCTTTATGTGACTTGACATGATATTGATACTTGACGCATATATCACATCGGATCATTATGTAGTTGCTCATTTTTATGTGACTTGACATGATATGCATATATCACATCGGATAATTATGTTGTAGCTCATCTTTATGTGACTTGATATAATATTCATACTTGATGCACATATCATATCGGATCATTGACTTACATATTGTTTTGGATTATATATGATTTCTGGATTTGGGAACCGTGGCCATTTCAAATTTGTAATCATTTAAAAACCCGGTTCCCTTGATATGATATTTCGGTGCGTCCACCATGTGTTTCCTCGGTGCTAGAGTGATATATGTGAACCCGAATCGAGGAGATGGATGCGGCCGATTACGGGTACATGGTGGACCCGGTATGGTACCCCGGGGCGAGAACGGTTTCGCTGTGTAGTAGACGGTGAGCCTGGCAGAGGGAGTACTACCTACCAGTGATTTGTTGGACCTGACAGTTATCCGGAGGATACTAATCAGAGTCGATAGATGGATGCGGGGTGATCCGTACTGCCGGGGCCAAGGGCCGATACCGCAGACAGAGCCCGTGGGCTGACCAGGACTGACGGGGCCCGATGGATGAGGATTTGCGTGTCGATGCTAGACACGAGTATTTATGATATTTGGGTGCCGATGTTGGGCACTCGGGATTCTCAGAGATTTACAGGATTTGAGGGCCGATGAGAGTGTCGGCGCCTGAGCTATTTAGGGGATCTGGGTGCATTGATGGACACCGATTATATACTCCACGTTGATATTCTATGTAGATGTTATATTGCCCATGCTCAGCATTATTATTGTACCTCATCCTATAGTTATATTACCTGATAGAGCACTTGCATGATTATTGCACATACTGCTTATCACATATTGATATCATCTGTTGGCATATGATAGAGTAGCGCAGTACGTGCATGCTCGCGATTACCTTTATATGTTATCTCTATTCACGAGTTGGCAACTCACCCCCGTTGTGCCACAGCGTTTGCAGGTTGCCCTTCGGAGTAGTCGCGGCAGGCTGCGTTTTGCATCTTTTGACGCAGATACCCCCATAGTTGGTGTACTAGCTCTTTTGCTGATAGGTGGGTTTTGTGCGGTATCTATTTATCTTTCAGTTATGTATATTATTGTATCTAGTAATCTCCATCTACCATGTATGTATTTGACTTAGAGACAGTGTGAGGACGGTGATGTATATTATTTGTATTCTGGTGTCGAGCTCGTTGTGAGCCGACTGTACTGGCAGTTTATTCTATCTGTGATGTTCCCACTTGTGGATCTTGATCTTCGCTATGGCGTCATATATTGCTATCTTGGTGATTGTTTACTTAGATTTCTTAACATGTTAGTAAGTGCTTTCATTTTAAACTTATAACACTCTATACTTTTACTGGTTTGATTTCTGGGTTTTCTATTCACTTAGACGCGTTACGCCTGTAGACGTTACGTGGTTAGGTGCCGGTCACGGGCCAAACCTTGGGACATGACAAAGTTGGTATCAGAGTGTAGGTTTTACCTTCGGAGTGTAGGATGACCCTGGTATGATGGCGTAGGTAGCTGCAGCAGGGTAGCGTAGCGTGTGTATGTTCCGCGGCATACTCACGACACGGTACTCCGCCTATGCGACCTTAGGACTTATTGATTGAAATTCCCTCATGATTGTATACATCCTTGCGATTCAATTTCTGTATCCTCATCGAATCCTACCTTTTTTTCAGCCATTATGCCGCCAAGGACTACAAGGGTGCAGAGAGCGGCCGTGAGAGCCGAGGTTCGAGTTGATTCATCTGAGACGATGACTAATCCGAGTAGTACTCCTGTTGTACAAGGACAGATTGTTCCCCCTACGACAGCTCAGATCGCTAGACTAGTGGTAGAGATGCAGGGCTTACGCCAGGCGATGAGCTCGTTGGTAGAGGTCGTTCGAGCGCAGCGACAGGTGGTTGTCACCCCTGTTACCCAGTTGTTCCTTCCGATCATCATGCAGTATTCCGTCCCCTACATAGCATCGGTGGAGGCAGCCCCAGTGTACGAGACACGTCTTCCAGAGACCGTGAGAGTTTCAGAACAGTTGAGGAATCGTACTGGTGTACCAGCCCAGAGCAGAGGCTTAGGACGAGGACAGTGGTTTGGCTCTCATCCCTAGGGAGGACGGCAGCCAGCGCGTAGATGTTTACGATGTGGGAGCCATCAACACCTCATCAGGCAGTGTTCCTTCACACCACGTCAGGGTCGTATTCTGAGACGTCGTGGACGCGGAGGGTTCACGCAGAGGGGTCAGGTTAGTAGACGAGGAGTTCGGTCAGTCGCAGATGAAGGACAAGCACAAGTTTTTGCTTCGACTCATCGGGACGCGAGGGCGTCCAACGCAGAGCTTTCAGGTACTCTTTCAGTATGTCCTTTGTTGCACACGTATTGTCTGATCCAGATCCTTGTACTCTTATGTTTCCACGTACTCGTACCTATCCACACACTTTGTGCCGAGTTTGGGTAGAGAGTCCGGTTTGCTTGATCAGCCGCTAGTTGTGACTACTCCCGTGGGAGAGTCGTTTGTCGCTAGTCACGTGTTCCGATCCTATACTGTCCGTATTGGCGAGAGAGAGTTGCTGGTCGATTTGATCCTTCTTGAGATGTTGGACTTCGACGTTCTTTTGGGCATGGATTGGTTAGCTACGTGCTATGCTTCTGTTGACTGCTGCGAGATGACAGTTAGATTTTTGTTTTCCCGGCGAGTCGGTTTTTGTTGTGTTGGGGGACCGTAGTGCCACCCCTCACAGTGCGATTTCTTCTTTTCACGCTGGACAGCTTTTGAGGAAGAGATGTCAGGGATTTCTCGCCTATGTTTGCAATACTAGGGCTACAGAGGTTCCATTGGATCAGGTTCCGGTCGTTAGCGAGTTCCCTGATGTGTTCCCTGACGAGTTTCCTGGGCTACCGCCCGAGCGTGATATTTCCTTTTGTATTGATTTGGTTCCTGGCACGGGGCCTATTTCTGTACCGCCGTATCGGATGGCCCCGGCGGAACTTAGAGGATTGAAGGGTCAGTTGCAAGATTTGCTGGATAAGGGACTTATTCGACCCAATGTTTCTCCGTGGGGTGCTCCAGTCCTGGTTGTCAAGAAGGACGGCAGTATGCGTTTGTGTGTCGACTACCGCCAGCTGAACATGGTGACAGTGCGGAACAGGTATCCTTTGTCATGCATCGACGATTTGTTCGCCCAGCTCCAGGGGGCAGGATTCTTTTCGAGGATCGATTTGCGATCAGGCTACCATCAGCTGCGGGTTCGACAGGAGGACATTCCTAGGACAGCTTTCCGCACGCGTTACGGCCATTATGAGTTTTTGGTAATGTCGTTCGGACTCAACAACGCGCCAGCAGCATTCAAGGACTTGATGAACCATATTTTCCAGCCGTATCTTGATCTGTTCATCATAGTGTTCATTGACGATATTCTGGTGTATTCTCAGAGTAGAGAGGAGCATGAACAGCACCTGCGGATTACACTGCAGACCTTGAGGGAGCATCAGCTTTTCGCCAAATTCTCCAATGTGTGCTTTCTGGCTAGACAGCGTAGACTTCTTGGGGCACGTGATTACACGAGATGGTATATGTGTAGACCCGAGGAATATTGAGACCATTCGCAGTTGGCCTAGACCCACGTCAGTGACGGAGGTTCGCAGTTTTCTAGGGCTGGCAGGCTATTACAGGAGATTCATGCAGGACTTCTTTCGCATTGCTACACCTTTGACCGGGTTGACCCGGAAGGAAGTTCGTTTTGATTGGACGGAGGTGTGTGAGCACAGTTTCCAGCAGCTACGGGCTCTACTGACTACGACACCAGTGCTATCATTGCCTTCAGGATCAGGCGGATTTGTGGTCTACTGTGATGCTTCACGAGTGGGGCTAGGGTGCGTTTTGATGCAGCATGACAGGGTGATCGCGTATGTTTCGCGGCAATTAAAGAAACATGAACAGAATTACCCCACTCATGATCTGTGGATGGCTGCAGTCGTCTTTGCACTTAGGATCTGGCGACGTTGTCTGTATGGAGAGTCGTGCCAGATATTCACTGACCACAAGAGCTTAAAGTATATATTTCAGCAGCGAGACCTGAACCTTAGACAGCGCTGATGGATGGAGTTAGCGAAGGACTACGATTGTGAGATCTTGTATCACCCGGGCAGGGCGAATGTAGTGGCGGATGCTTTAAGCAGGAGGCCCGGGGGTAGTCTATCTTGTTTGAGCGCAGTGCAGAGGCAGTCGTCGGCAGATCTTATGCGACAACCGGGTACAGTTCGAGTTTACGCCGATCGGAGGACAGATTGCGCAGGTTCGTGCACGCCCACATTTGTTTGACCGTATACATGAAGCACAGCACAGTGATGACCGCTGTTCTGAGATCAGGACACAGATGGGACAAGGCGGATTTTCCGAGTTCGTGATCGATGATCAGGGGATATTATGATTTGGGACTAGACTGTGCGTACCAGATGCTGAGGGATTGCGGCGCGAGATTATTGAGAAGGCATATCGATCGGTATATAGTGTTCATCCCGGTTCCACCAAGATGTACCATGACATGAGAGGTGTTTACTGGTGGGACGGAGTGAAGAGAGACATCGCAGATTTTGTGTTGGGATGCCTGACTTGTTAGCAAGTCAAGGCTGAGCACCAGAGGCCCGCGGGAGAGCTACAGCCGTTACCCATTCCGGAAGGGAAATAGGAGCAGATTTCTATGAACTTCATTGTGGATCTACCCAGGACTAGTCGAGGGTATGACTCTATCTGGGTGATCGTGGATCATTTGACGAAAGCAGCTCACTTCCTACCGGTGAAGACGACTTCCGGGTTTGCTCAGTATGCCCAGATTTACATTGATGAGATTGTAGGACTGCATGGAGTTCCGACATGTATCGTGTCCGATAGAGGCACCCAGTTTACCAACCGGCTATGGCAGAGGCTTCAGGAGGCTTTGGGCACTCGCTTGAGTTCAGCACAGCATTCCATCCGCAGACCGACGGACAGTCAGAGCGGACTATTCAGACTCTCGAGGACATGCTCAGAGCATGCGTATTAGACTTCGGAGGTAGCCGGGATCATCATTTGCCCTTAGTAGAGTTCTCCTACAACAACAGCTACCAGGAAACCATTCAGATGGCACCGTTTGAGGCACTTTATGGGAGGAGATGTAGATCGCCCACCTATTGGAAGGAGCTCAGCGAGAGCAGTATTTTAGGGCCGCAGATTGTGGAAGAGACGACCGCGAAGATCCAGTTGATTCGCGATAGGATGAGAGCAGCCCATAGTAGGCAGAGATCTTATACGGACCGTCGTTGGCGCAGACTTGAGTTTTCTGTTGGTGATCATGTTTCCTTGAGGGTCTCCCCAATGAAAGGCGTGATGAGGTTTGGGAAGAAAGGGAAGCTTAGTCCCGGATATGTGGGCCCCTTCGAGATCCTCGAGCGTGTTGGTGCGGTTGCGTATCGATTAGCCCTTCCGCCCAGTTTTCCAGACATGCACCCCGTATTTCACGTTTCAATGCTCCGCAGATATCTTCATGATACTTCGCATGCGATTCAGCACCCGACGATCCAGATTGAGCGTGACCTTTCCTATGCAGAGCAGCCGGTGATCATTTTGGATCGACAAGTGAAGAAATTGAGATCGAAAGAGATACCGTCCGTCAAAGTACTTTGGCGTGGCCAGAGCGGCGAGGAGGTCACTTGGGAGACCGAGAGCGAGATAAGGAAGAGGTATCCTCACCTTTTTGAAGGTACGTGTAGTTAGATTTTGAAATTCGGGGACCGAATTTCTTTAAGGGGGTAGATTGTAACACTTTGAAATTCGTTTGGGATGTTTTCACGTTCGTTAGCAATTGTCGTGTTTTTCATAAAAGCCCGAGTGTCGTATTTTCCTTCTTGGTTAATGATAATTGTGTTGTGAAGTGTTATATATATATATGTTTATATATAATTTTAGGGTTATTAATTAATTCTAGTCGGGTTTACCTTAATTGGGAAATTTCTTGTGTTAGTGCACACTTGCACACTTAGCACAATTTTCTTTGATCTAGGTTAAAGTGTTAGCCATTCTTTCCTTGCATGTTTCCTTGTTAATTTCCCACCCTTTAATCAAAACAAATCCCTTTTAAAATTCAAATTTTCAATTAGAAAATGAGGCATGGTGGTTAGGTAGGAAAACTTGACTTTTTATTGACCATTCCTTCTTTCTTTTCTCTCTCTTCTCTCTCTCTTTTCTCAATTCTGGAAGTTCCTGCAGAAAAGAGAGAGCCTCAGCAGCAACAACACCATAATTTCACCATCTTTTCATTTCCCATTTGGATCTATACAAAACCCTACACAAAACAACACTTTTCCTTCACAAAACCTTGGGAAAAATGATCTTTTGAGCTGTTTGGAGGCAAATCTGCACACTTGAGGCTAGGGCTGAGATTTTTGGTGTTTCTTAAGGTATTTTGAAGGTATATAGCTCATATTTAACACTCTTTTCCATATCTTGTAGTATCTTAGCTAAAAATCACGTTTTTGTGCTTTATTAGTGATATTGAGGGGTATTGGCAAAGTATATGTTAGATTGGTATTCTCTTGGTTTAGTGAACTCTTTTAAGTGCTATTAGAGCTATTTAACCTAGGTTTTTGTTTCAGTTTGCACAGAAATACCATGAAGTATCATTTTTGTGCTATAATTGACATTTTAACTAGAAATAGGGCTCTGTTGGATCTGCTCCTACCCGGGGTGTTTCAGAATGATATTGGAATTACTGTAGGATACACAAGGGATATAGAGTGCACACACCAAACCCGGGGGCCGACCTCCCTACCCAGGCCGCCGGAAAATGCGTTCTGGCCGCAATTTGCGGCCAGATGAGTGAGTTGGGGGTTGGGGTTTGGGGCACAGGAGTCTGCTGCTATGTGTAGCATTTTGGTATATCTATTTTTATAATATCTGTTCTGTAGAAAAATCTGGGGTAGAATACCCTATTTTCCGTATTTTTAATCTTTCGCGACACGCGTGATACGTGTGTGTGGGTTTGGGGTTTCTGCGTATCGCGACGCGTCGGAGTGGCTTCAGGCGCATAATCACACGTTTTAGCGTATCGCGCACACGCGCGCTTTGTTTGCGACACGGGTTTCTAGTTGACTTTAAATGTCGTGTTTGTACGGTTTTGAGCTTATGTGTGATATATTGTGAAATTCTAGGATTCGCAGGCGAGTGCGATGGGCGCCGCGAAGGAGGGGAACAAGTCGTCGGCTATACCTAGCGAGAGACTACGGTGAGTAGATTTGAAATCTACGGGGATATCGCCTGCATGGTGTTCTACGTCAGGGCTGATAGGATCTTATAGCTACGTTTCCATACATTGACTGTTCATGGCTACTATTTAGTGCATACCACATTCCCTGATGTATGTATATAAACTAGAATTGATAGGACACCGCACTCTTACTAACGGTTCATGTTGCACGAGCACTATCCTGCATGTTACACACATACCGTTAGTAATTGCCATGACAATCACACTGCATATATCACATCGGATCATTATGTAGTAGCTCATCTTTATATGACTTGACATGATATTCATACTTGATGCATATATCACATCGGATCATTATGTAGTAGCTTATCTTTATGTGACTTGACATGATATTCATACTTGATGCACATATCATATCGGATCATTGACTTACATATTGTTTTGGATTATATGTGATTTCTGGATTTGGGAACCGTGGCCATTTCAAATATGTAATCATTTAAAAACCCGGTTCCCTTGATATGATATTTTGGTGCGTCCACCATGTGTTTCCTCGGTGCTAGAGTGATATATGTGAACCCGAATCGAGGAGATGGATGAGGCCGATTACGGGTACATGGTGGACCCGGTATGGTACCCCGGGGCGAGAACGGTTTCGCTGTGTAGTAGACGGTGAGCCTGGCAGAGGGACTACTACCTATCGGTGATTGGTTGGACCTGACAGTTATCCGGAGGATACTGATCAGAGTCGATAGATGGATGCGGGGTGATCCGTACTGCCGGGGCCGAGGGCCGATACCGCAGACGGAGCTCGTGGGCTGACCCGAACTGACGGGGCCCGATGGATGAGGATTTGCGTGTCGATGCTAGACACGAGTATTTAAGATATTTGGGTGCCGATGTTGGGCACTCGGGATTCTCAGAGATTTACAGGATTTAAGGGCCAATGATAGTGCCGGCGCCTGAGCTATTTGGGGGATCTGGGTGCATTCATGGACACCGATTATATACTCCACGTTGATTTTCCGTGTAGATGTTATATTGCCCATGCTCAGCATTATTATTGTACCTCATCCTGTAGTTATATTACCTGATAGTGCACTTGCATGATTATTGCACATACTGCTTATCACATATTGATATCATCTGTTGGCATATGATAGAGTAGCGCAGTACGTGCATGCTCGCGATTACCTTTATATGTTATCTCTATTCACGAGTTGGCAACTCACCCCCGTTGTGCCACAGCGTTTGCAGGTTGCCCTTCGGAGTAGTCGCGGCAGGCTGCGTTTTGCATCTTTTGACGCAGATACCCCCATATAGTTGGTGTACTAGCTCTTTTGTTGTTAGGTGGGTTTTGTGCGGTATCTGTTTATCTTTCAGTTATGTATATTATTGTATCTAGTAATCTCCATCTACCATGTATGTATTTGACTTAGAGACAGTGTGAGGACGGTGATGTATATTATTTGTATTCTGGTGTCAGCTCGTCGTGAGCCGATTGTACTGGCAGTTTATTCTATCTGTGATGTTCCCACTTGTGGATCTTGATCTTCGCTACGGCGTCGTATAATGCTATCTTGGTAATTGTTTACTTAGATTTCTTAACATGTTAGTAAGTGCTTTCATTTTAAACTTATAACACTCTATACTTTTACTGGTTTGATTTCTGGGTTTTCGGTTCACTTAGAAGCGTTACGCCTGTAGACGTTACGTGGTTAAGTGCCGGTCACGGGCCAAACCTTGGGACGTGACAATGGTGATCATGACTTTTCAGCCCATCGATCTTGCCCTTCACAATTTTTATTTTCTTGCTGAATGATCCTGAGAAACCTGTGGGGACTTTCAAATCATGCAACACCTGCAGGAATCTTTTCTTCTCCGGTTGTGACATATGATAAGCGGCATTGGGAAGTACAAACTTGCCCGGTTTACCTGCTACCGGTTTAGGGTGCAATTCACTTCTTATTCCCCACTTTTGTAGATCCATCCGAGCATTCATGTTGTCTTTCGATTTCCCGTCTTTACACAGAAGCAAGTTAAGTATGTGCTCTGATACTCCCTTCTCTATATGCATGACGTCCAGACAATGACGCACTGAATTTGTAGACCAGTACGGAAGCTCGAAGAAAATGCTTAACTTGTTCCAATATTGTGGTTTGACCTGTTTCGTCGGATCCATCCCAAAGGTCACGTTATTGTAACCATCCCATTTAGCAGTCACGTCCTCTCCGGACAATGGGGATGGAGGTCCAAGAAGCTCCTGATGACCATCAAAGTGAACCGTGTCTAACCTATAGGGGTGGTCTGGAGGCAGAAAACGTCGATGGCCGCAATAACAAACCTTCCTGCTAAAATTCAAAAATTTTGATGTTGTGTGTTCATGGCAATGAGGACATGCTTTGTGACCAGGTACGGACCAACCTGATAGCATTCCATACGCAGGAAAGTCATTAATTGTCCACATTAAAGCCGCACGCAGTATGAAGGTTGTATTTGTGTTTGAATCATATGTCTCTACACCATCAATGAACAAAGTTTTCAGCTCCTTGATCAGAGGTCGGAGATAGACGTCAATATTGTTCCCCGGTGAGTTTGGTCCGTCGATAAGAAGAGGCATCATAAAGTATGATTAGTCCATAGCCAACCAAGGCGACAGATTATAAATTATCATTACAACGGGCCATGTACTGTGACTTCCAGCCTTATAGTTGAATGGGAAGAAGCCATCGGTAGCCAGTCCGAGCCGGACATTGCGAGGATCGCTACTGAATATTGCGTGCTTCCTATCGAAATCCTTCCATGCCAGTGAATCTCTTAGATGGCTCATTTTTCCATTTTCGCTTGGAGGAGCACGGTGATGCCAAATCATTGCCTCGGCTGTTTTCTTGCACCTGAATAGCCTCTGTAGCCTCTGTGTTATGGGAAAGTATCGTGCTATCTTCACAGGTATATCAGGCTTCTTATCAGAATCTTTCGGCTTATACCTGGCCTCTCCGCATGTTGGACACTCTTTCAAATCTGAATTCTCTTTCCGGTACAACAGGCAATTTTTAGGACATGCTTGAATCTTCTCGCACTTTAGATCCAAATCAGACATCATCTTCTGGGCTTTGTACCAGCTTTCGGGCACATTATTTCCCAGAGGCATAGAATCTTTCAAGAACGAAAGAAGCATTGTGAATGACTTGTTGCTCCATCCATTTAGGCACTTAATCTGGAAAAGTTGGACGAACCATGAGAGGGTGGAATACTTCGCATTCTCATAAATTGGTTTCCTAGCATCATTCATGAAATTTTCATATTTATCCGCACGCGGTCCTTGACCGGAAGGAATGTCATCTTCGGTACGAATAGATTCACCTAGGGCAGCCTCTACCATATCCTCCATTTCATCTGATGGAAATAAATTTCCGTCTCCTGCCGTATTACCGAATTCTTCTTCTTCTCCTGCCGCATTATCGTGTTCTCCTTCTTCTTCTACCGCAGTACTGCATTCTTCTCCTTCCCCGTGATATTTCCAAGTTGAATAAAGTCTAGTAAACCCATGTTTTACAATATGAAGCTCTGCCAATTCTACCTTCTGCCAGTACTTATTGCCACATCTATCGCACAGACAGAGAATCTTCTCTATTATGATCTTATTATGTGCGCGTGCAAATTCAAGGAAAGAAGCAACTCCTGCGACAAACTTAGGTTGCATACGTTGTTTCCAATCCACATACATCCAGTCCTTAACTCTGACATACTCATGGGCCATGTTAGACTGAATAACATATAAATTGTAGGTTATGCTGACTATATTGAGAAATATAAGAACGGGATAGTTACTGACAAAGGAGAAAATCCGTGTATATGCTTTGTGCGTGCGTTTGTCGTTGAAAAGAATAAATTATCGCACGTATGTTAACCGATAGACGGGGACTAAGTGGCACTTTTAGTTTCATATATGAGTATCGATGGGAATATGAAGGTTTCATATTATCATATATTGGTTTTAACCCGAACATCTCGAATCGCTCTCTAATTATGCGTTTGTATGTGTGTGTTCCGGCTGTCGGGGGTAGGCTTCTATCCCATTAAGAATGTATAGAGCGAACGCCCATCACTTGTGCTTTCAACCGTTTCGAGTAAATTTCGGCAGCACCTCCCCGCTGTTCTCCAAGTACACTGTAATAGAAAAGATAATCATTTCAAAGCTGTGAAACAACATTGAAATGAACATCTAATCTATCTTTGTACACGGAGAACCAGCGAAAAGGTATCGACGAAATATCTCGAAACGGATGAAAACACAAGTGAATGAAGGCGTTTGCTTTAAACATTTTTAATTTGTCCACACGGGACAAATCTATGGGTTACCATACGATTGAATTTTCTCGTCGCGT
Source organism: Agapanthus africanus (assembly GCA_030015575.1). Lineage (NCBI taxonomy): Eukaryota > Viridiplantae > Streptophyta > Magnoliopsida > Asparagales > Amaryllidaceae > Agapanthus > Agapanthus africanus. The sequence goes on from CM057343.1 coordinate 342,021,195, forward strand.
AGACTATACGACGGTTGTTAGTATCGAGCTATACTGTCCGATATTTAACAACCTTCGTATAGTTCTAGGTCACGACGAGCATCTCACGTATGTTAACCGATAGACGGGGACTAAGTGGCGCTTTTAGTTTCATATATGAGTATCGATGGGAATATGAAGGTTTCATATTATCATCGAGTATCATATATTGGTTTTAACCCGAACATCTCGAATCGCTCTCTAATTATGCGTTTGTTGTGTATTCTTGTTGTATGTGTGTGTTCCGGCTGTCGGGGGTAGGCTTCTATCCCATTAAGAATGTATAGAGCGAACGCCCATCACTTGTGCTTTCAACCGTTTCGAGTAAATTTCGGTAGCACCTCCCCGCTGTTCTCCGAGTACACTGTAATAGAATAGATAATCATTTCAAAGCTGTGAAACAACGTTGAAATGAACATCTAATCTATCTTTGTACATGGAGAACCAGCGGAAAGGTACCAATGAAATATCTCGAAATGGATGAAAACACAAGTGAATGAAGGCGTTTGCTTTATACATTCTTAACTTGTCCACACGGGACAAATCTATGGGTTACCATACGATTGAATTTTCTCGTCGCGTAGACTATACGATGGTTGTTAGTATCGACCTATACTGTCCGATATTTAATAACCTTCGTATAGTTCTAGGTCACGACGAGCATCGCACGTATGTTAACCGATAGACGGGGACTAAGTGGCGCTTTTAGTTTCATATATGAGTATCGATGGGAATATGAAGGTTTCATATTATCATCGAGTATCATATATTGGTTTTAACCCGAACATCTCGAATCACTCTCTAATTATGCGTTTGTTGTGTATTCTTGTTGTATGTGTGTGTTCCGGCTGTCGGGGGTAGGCTTCTATCCCATTAAGAATGTATAGAGCGAACGCCTATCACTTGTGCTTTCAACCATTTCGAGTAAATTTCGGCAGCACCTCTCCGCTGTTCTCCGAGTACACTGTAATAGAATAGATAATCATTTCAAAGCTGTGAAACAACGTTGAAATGAACATCTAATCTATCTTTGTACATGGAGAACCAGCGGAAAGGTACCGACGAAATATCTCGAAACGGATGAAAACACAAGTGAATGAAAGCGTTTGCTTTATACATTCTTAACTTGTCCACACGGGACAAATCTATGGGTTACCATACGATTGAATTTTCTCGTCGCGTAGACTATATGACGGTTGTTAGTATCGAGCTATACTGTCCGATATTTAACAACTTTCGTATAGTTCTAAGTCACGACGAGCATCGCATGTATGTTAACCGATAGACGGGGACTAAGTGGCGCTTTTAGTTTCATATATGAGTATCGATGAGAATATGAAGGTTTCATATTATCATCGAGTATCATATATTGGTTTTAACCTGAATATCTCGAATCGCTATCTAATTATGCGTTTGTTATGCATTCGTGTTGTATGTGTAACATGATTTTAAACTATTGAGATCAAGATTGATAAAACTGATCATCCTACATTGCAATAGCATTCATCAACCAAAAACTATTATTGCAATGGTATTCATCTATAACAATCAACAATTAAAACTACAAATGTAGGATACTGATATAATAAAGCGTTATACGCAACATTGATAGAACTGATAAATAAAAAAACGAAACACAAACCGTATCAAGATTTAACAACTTTGATTATGTCATATACGCGGGCCGATATTTTCATATTAGCCAATAGGCAAAAATAGATTGCGGTCTGGATATGGCATATTGGAAGATGTTACCTATATGTGTTAGTTATATGTATGCCCTAGATGCCATTACTGTACATTGGATGTATATTGTAGTGGATGCCGGGATATATATAGGTAGGACTTTCTTACTCGACATGATAGTATGCTATCTGGTTGCTCTTTATCTTAACATGTATACTTTCTGTCTCTCTGATTGCATGTTGATAAAGCCCTTAGGATGTGTACCCGACTTCCAGGACTATGATGCAGATCATACTAGTGGGGCCTGGGTAGTCAATGAGTACATCCTTCATTGTTCCTAGTCGTGGGAATATCGAGACGGGGCATCGATATTCCAGAGTAGACTAGCGTATATCTTCTCGACCCATGTGATGGGCGATGGATGATCCCATATCCATTGGTGTTTGACATCAGAGATGGTATACGGGTGCTCAGTGGAGACTGGGTACACTGAACGGACTCGCCGAGAACTCCCAGATGGTATTATACCTCACGTCAGATGGCAGTTCTCTGGTGACACTGGTACAGCTTAGTCTGTAGACCCGAGATCTGTAAGTCGATGTACTACACCCCAATACTTGTGGGGAGGCGGAATTTTCAAAAACGAACTTGTTTAGTGAACGAACATCGACTAACCGCTTGAATCGAAGCTAAACTATAAATAACCAAACACAAAGTGTTTCTAAACTACTGTGTTTAGGGATTATACCTAATGAACCAACTCCTTCGTCTTTACGATCTCCTTGTTCTCCTCGGCCTTCTCTTTGTAGTAGACGATCCACCCGAGAGCAAAACTCCAAGCTTAGCCTCTAAACTTGAGGCAACTAACCTTCTTGGATGTCTAATCAAAGAAGATAGATTGAGATAGAGTGATGGTTATGGATTGTTTAGTCTTACTAACCCTTGTACTCAACTCATGAGAGGGGAGGATTAATCTTTTGAAGAGAGAGAGCTTGAGGAGAGAGAATGTGTAGATGATAATGATAAGAGAATAGTGAGTCAAGAAGATATATATCAAGCATTTCTTTTATGAAGAAAAGAATAAGAAAAGAATTTAGCAACCATGCTTGAAAATATCTAGTGATGATTCATTATAATGACAAAAGACTTCTATGAATCATCATGGTGACTCACTAATCACAATCATTTCATATGCCACCTTAACCTCTTTAGTCACCACCTTCTAGAAGCTTCCCGCATAATTACGAGAACGCCCCTCCTTTCCGCAAAAATACGGAAAAACTTTAGACTGTAAAAATCCAATAACCGGATACCAGTAACTGGCTTAAACCAAAGCCGACTGGTAAAAACTGTCCGAAAGTCGTACGTGCGTAAACACACGTATGCGTCCGAACCCTTGTCGTAAAACCATACGACCTCTATATCGTTTCGCCTGGAATAGGAAACTCTCTGTGTGGGACTCTAGAGACTCGACTACTACGCTGGCAGTGGGTTTAACCACAGACCGCAAGCGGCACTAGCTGTACGTAACGGTCCCCAAGTAGTTGTCGATAAGAAGGCCGATGAGGAAACCCATCCGAACTCCTACTGAGTCTGCTGTGACAATCTCCATACAGTCCGGTCTATTCGTCCAAGACTATCGCATATCGGGCCTAGGGGGGCGGCAAGCGTCAGTCCCCTAATAGCGGTATAAGTCGTGTCGGAGCGAAGCCCATTACACCCTGAGAAACTACTGGAACCTACCAGCAAATCTCGCTTGCCCTGGCCAAGGACTTTGCGTAATGGCTCTCTGACACAGCGCGATATCTACTCCCAATACCGGGAGGGACGAATCCTGTCTAACCGCCACTGCCTCCAAGTGCTCGGGACTGCACCCAACTGCTACCTGTCTGCACGACTCCTTTGAGCCGTGGTAGGGTAGCAATCTAAGAACAGTGGGACACACTCGAGGCGAAGTAGCAGTGTCAAGTCTGCGGACTATGCTGTACTCATGTCACCTGGGAACTGTTCACTGACGACTGGTATAAAACCAACCAACAGTTCCCTGTGAGTCCTGTCCGGTGTACCCGTAACCTAACGAGCACCTGCATACTATCTCCAGTACGATGTACTGACGGCTGTGGGACAGACCATCTCCCCAACTGGGATGAGAAGCGTACACACTAGTCTACTCCGGAGTATCGATGCTCTGTCTCGATAATCCAACGACCAGGGACCTAAATAAGGATGTGCTTGTAGACTACCCAGCCCCCACTAGTGTGACTGCCATCACAACGCTGGTAGACAAGCAAGATCCTAAGAGCTCTATCAATACGTACACTCACATATTAAGATAGAAAAACCAAGTAGCATTCTACCATGTTTAGCAAGACTGTTATATACATGTGAATATCCCAAGCTTCCATTAAGTAATATACAAACTAGTATGATACAGTAATGGCCTTCTAGGGCATAAACACTAACAATCTCCCACTTGCACTAGGGCCATGTACTGGCATATCGTAGACCAATGATCTCGAGTAGCCTCTCGAACTGAATCTGGGGTAGGGCCTTCGTGAATGGATCAGCAATGTTCTCTTCAGAAGCAACTCTCCGAACCTCGATCTCCTGACGATCAATTATCTCCCTGATCAGGTGATACCGCCTCAAGATGTGTCTGGACTTCTGATGGGACCTTGGTTCCTTTGCTAAAGCTATAGCTCCGTTGTTGTCGCAATACAGAGGTATTGGATCAACTACGGTAGGAACCACCTGAAGTTCTGTTAGGAACTTCTTCATCCAGACTGCTTCTTTTGCGGCATCACAAGCAGCTATATACTCCGCTTCCATCGTCGAGTCAGCAACGGTGTCCTGCTTGGAGCTCTTCCAGCACACCGCCCCTCCATTGAGGGTAAAGACATAACCCGACATGGACTTGGAATCGTCCTTATCACTCTGAAAGCCGGAATCAGCAAAGGCCTCCAACCTGAGGTCTTTTCCGCCGTAAACCAAGAACATCTCCTTAGTCCTTCTCAGGTACTTGAGAATGTTCTTTACTGCTATCCAGTGCTTCTCCCCTGGGTCTGACTGATACCGGCTTACCACGCTCAGTGCGTAAGCTACATCTGGTCTGGTACACAACATCGCATACATTATAGAGCCTACCGCAGAAGCGTAGGGTATAATAGACATGCGTTCCCTTTCCAAATCAGTCTTGGGAGACATCTCTTTGGAGAGGGTGATTCCGTGACAAGCCGGTAGATTACCGCGCTTAGAATCTTCCATACTGAATCTTTTCAGTACAGTGTCGATATACCTGGACTGCGAAAGTCCCAACATCCTCTTGGATCTATCACGATAGATCCGGATCCCCAGAATGTAAGAGGCATCACCCAGGTCTTTCATGGAGAACCTGTGTGACAAGAATCCTTTGACAGATTGTAGCATAGGAATGTCATTTCCTATCAATAGAATGTCATCCACGTACAAGATGAGGAATACGACACTTCTGGCTACAACTTTACTATATATACACAGTTCATCTGGATTTTTGATAAAGTCATATTCTTTGACTGTCTCATCAAAACAGATGTTCCAACTCCGCGATGCCTGCTTTAGTCCATAAATGGACTTAAGAAGCTTGCATACTTTCCCGCTGCTCCCACTCTGATTGAAACCCTCTGGCTGATCCATATAGACGCACTCTTCTAAATTGCCATTCAGAAAAGCCGTCTTTACGTCCATCTGCCAGATTTCATAATCATGGAAGGCAGCAATAGCAAGAAGGACCCGAATGGATTTGAGCATAGCCACTGGAGAAAAAGTTTCATCATAGTCCAAACCAGGTCTTTGACGAAAACCCTTTGCAACAAGTCTAGCCTTATAGGTTTCTACCTGTCCATCTACACCAATCTTTTTCTTGAAGATCCATTTGCATCCTATGGGTTTTACCCCATCTGGAGCAAAGTCCAAAGTCCATACTTTGTTGGTGTACATGGACTCCATTTCGGTCCGCATTGCATCTAGCCATCGTACCGAGTCGCCGCTCTGGATGGCCTACTGGAAGTCAGTAGGTTCATCATCATCTATGATGCAATCCTCTCTATCCCCATCTATGAGAAAACCGTAGTATCTCTCAGGCGGATGAGACGGCCTACTACTCCTGCGGAGGGGTGCGGGAATGTCCTGTTCTTCTTGAACTACCGGTTCTACCAAACTTTCAGTATTAGTTTGTGGTTCTGAAATTTCTTCCAGTTCTATTTCGCTCCCACTTGATTCCTTTTCTAAAAACTGATGTTCTAGAAAATGTGCATTACGAGAAACAAATACCTTTTGTTCCTCTGCGTAATAGAATAGATATCCCCTGGAGTTCTTTGGATATCCCACAAAACTACACTTTACTGATCGTACCTCGAGCTTGTCCACATGCTGCTTTTTAACAAAAGCTGGACATCCCCAAATCTTTATATACTGTAGATGGGGTTTCTTCCCGCTCCACATCTGATATGGAGTGGTAGGCACAGTCTTGGTAGGAACCATGTTCAAAAGATATGCCGCTGATTCTAGCGCATAACCCCAGAAAGATCGCGGTAACTCAGCATTACTCATCATGGATCGTACCATATCCAATAGGGTTCGATTCCGTCTTTCCGATACACCGTTATGCTGTGGAGTGTATGGAGGAGTAAGCTGAGAGAGAATTCCTTTCTCTTTTAGGTAACCAAGGAACTCGGCACTCAAGTATTCACCACCTCGATCAGATCTAAGTGTCTTGATACTTTTGCCGGTTTGGTTTTCTACTTCATTCTTATACTCTCGGAATTTCTCAAAAGCCTCGGATTTATATTTCATCAGATAAATGAATCCGTATCTTGAGTAATCATCCGTGAAAGTAATGAAATAGGAAAAACCACCTCTTGCATGTGTAGACATCGGACCGCATACATCGCTGTGTACGAGTCCTAAGAGTTCGCTCGCTCTTACTCCTTGTCTAGTAAATGGAGTCTTTGTCATCTTTCCTTTGAGACAAGATTGACAAGTGTCATAAGTTTGATATTCGAACGAGTCCAAATATCCTTCTCTATGCAACTTAGTCAACCTTCTCTCATTGATGTGACCCAGTCTACAATGCCATAAGAAAGCTTTATTTAAATCTGGATACTTTCCTTTTAGTGTGTTCTGGACATTGAAAATTTGGAGTTGGTTTAAAACATATATACCGTTATTTAGAGTACCGGACCCAATCAAACCATGATTAAGGTGGATGTTAACAACATCTCTTACAAACGTGAAATCATAACTTTTATTTGATAACAAGGAAACTGATATGATATTACACGTTAAGCTTGGTACAAAATAACAGTTATGCAAAACCAAAATGTGTCCACTCGTCAATCCTAGGTGATAATCCCCGACGGACGCAGCTCCCACGCTAGCTCCGTTAGCAACCTTTAGGGTCATATCACCTTCCTTCAGCACTCTACGGTTTCTCAGTGCCTGCAAAGAATTGAAAATATGAGATCCTGATCCGGTATCCAATACCCAGGAAGTAGAGTTGATCGACAGACAATTCTCAATTACAAACACACCTGAAGTCGAAGCCACAGCTTGCTTCGGTTCCTGGTTCTTGGCGTTCCACGCCTTGCAATCCTTCTTCCAGTGCCCTTTCCTGTGACAATGGAAGCACTCATCCTGGCCAACTACCGGTACTGCAAAATTTTTCTTTCCCTTCTTTCCCACCTTACTAACACCTCCTCTAGGTTTGGGTGCGGCCTTCTTCTTCCTTCCTTTGGCCCTAGCCTTGGACCCGGAAGAAGATGCACCGCCAACAAACATAGCGGGTGTTTCCCTTGCCTTCTGCAAGGTGCCCTCTGCACTCCTTAACATGTTCAGGAGTTCCGCAAGTTCAACTTCTTTTCCTTGAAGATTGAAGTTGAGGATAAACTGGGCGTAGGTGGGAGGAAGGGACTGGAGAATAAGGTCTGTATAGAGCTCATTATCCAAAGTCGTCCCAAGGTCTGCGAGCTCTTCAATATAGCCGATCATCTTTAGGACATGTTCACCTACCGATGACCCGACAGCCAACCTCGCTCGAAACAAGTTCTTAGAGGTCTCGTATCTTGCTATACGAGATTGCTCTCCATAAAGTTCCTTTGTATAGAGAAATATGCCATCTAGGGACATATCCTCGTGCCTCCTCTGATGTTCATTGTTCATTGAGGCAAGCACGATGCACTTGGCTCTCGCGCAATCTAAATCCCAGGTTTTGCGGATTTCCTTATCCGCATTGCTGGATTTGGGACCAGGGACAGCAGGTGCCGTAGCGGTAAGGATGTACCCCAATTTGACATAGGTCAAAGCCATTTTGACATTCCGCAGCCAATCTTTATAGTTTGGCCCTGTCAGTATATTTTTCTCTAAAAGTAACTTAAGTCCAGTCATTTTCAGGGTCGCTGCAATTATGAGAGAGAGAAGAAAACTTTTTAGCATGATGCTCTTGCAAGTTTAGAGTGGTTTTTAGTTTATCTAAACTGGATGGCTCCCACTGTTTCTCGAATCCTTCCTCAAACCATAAAAGAAGAATTAGCCAGGACTATTCTCACCGTACAATACTTGCTTAACCGTTCAGCCAGGCCAGTGTCGATACTTCGAGGGAGGTTTTCCAACGCTTTCGCGAAGTTCCTTAATTAAATAACCTCTTTTCTCTTGGGGCGTAACCCCGCTGACACCTTTCTGGACACCTACTAGGTTTATAGCATTGATCGTTAAGTGACGAATCTCCTGATAAGTAGCATATACTCACAGTAGGATCGGGATCCAAATATCATCGTGTGATAATGTTGAAGGAATCTTACCAACATTCATCAAACTCCAAATGGTATGCATCTCTTTGCAAATTTCAGTTTCTTTAGAAATTCCCGATATATATTTCTGCCCCATGCTCTTATGACCTTGGCGTTAGGTCAAAATGTCATAAGTCACATGTCAAGTTCTACCCATCATTATCTTGTCAATTTGAACCCATCCATATATATCCTTGACGTTCGGCCAAAATGATAATACGACTGTCCCAAACTAACTCATCTACCTATGCAACAAATGAATACCCAGTAGCTACCAAACACTATGCCTTGGCGTTAGGTCAAAATATATAGCTTGAATACTATTGAATACCCAGATGAAATGACGGAGGGCTACGAATGGTTTTGGCGAAACCGTGAACGTAGTGAACTTGATATAACCGAAGGAACCTGATAGCTTTTAAAAGGAGTGGTTAAAGCTCCGCATTTAAAAATATCCGTTTTTAAAATTAACCGAGTGGTTTCTTTTAAATTGTTCCAACGATTTAAACTTTGGTTTGTTTTTCTTTGCATTATAGATAATGCGTCCCATCATTAACCTATCATTGCAGAAAACAACGAAAATACAACGTCCTCTTATGCCATCCGCATTCGCCACGGGGTCCCGTCATCACCCGTTAGGTTACTTAACTAACGACAGAGCGGGGGCTGGGCTAGCGCGGGTGTAAAACATAAGTGACGTCTAAATAGCTATCATATATATAGATATTTTACATTCTTCTGACGCAATGATATACATTCCAGAATACAGATAAACAATATTGGATTTGCAAGCAATCTGTATTTCTTTTGAGCCTGCAAGAAAAGACAGATTACACAGTTGTGATGAATAGCCGTTACCCCACCCAAGATCCCTACGGGTACGGCAAACTACCCGCCCGGCAGTTTGTGTACCCCACCTTGGATCTGTCCTAGGAGCAAAAATAGTAAAATGAAATAATACAACGGTGGCTACAACCGCAACCTGGATGTGCCCCGCAAAATAATATTACAACAAATTACATTTACAACAAATGAATTAAATAATAAACCATTGCATAACCCCGGCTATACACCACAACAGTCCAATACAGTTCATATGCACAAACAGATAAAACCATTACAGAAATGTGCAACCCCCTGCCAACCGACATACTAGCAGTTAGGGGAGGTTTACGAACACATTAAACAATCACAGATATAATCCAATATGCAAATACTGTACAATTTCGATCGATTAAATATCTTTAATATTGCTCCAAAAACTGCTCTGTAAAACTGAAACCTGAGCAAATATTAAATATCCCAGAAAATCCCAAATAACACAGAGAAGCAGCACAGGAAATTTGAGTTCCTGACTCGGCAACTCGGCGGCTGAAGCGCGGCGGATCGGTGCGATCCGCCGCGGTTCCGCGGCCGCGTTGCCGATTCAGGAGCTCAAATTTCTTGGGTGTTCTTCCGGTGTCTTTTCAAGCCCTCTGAACTTCCCTGAAAAATTTTTGGACTTCATTTAAATTTCGACAGAAACTTGATGTTTTTAGGGTTTTCCGGCTTCGTTTTTCCGTTCGAAATTCGTACAAATTGGCAATAAAGTTATTTATTGTTTAGCGAGGCTCTGATACCACTGTTAGTCGATGTACTACACCCCAATACTTGTGGGGAGGCGGAATTTTCAAAAACGAACTTGTTTAGTGAACGAACATCGACTAACCGCTTGAATCGAAGCTAAACTATAAATAACCAAACACAAAGAGTTTCTAAACTACTGTGTTTAGGGATTATACCTAATGAACCAACTCCTTCGTCTTTACGATCTCCTTGTTCTCCTCAGCCTTCTCTTTGTAGTAAACGATCCACCCGAGAGCAAAACTCCAAGCTTAGCCTCTAAACTTGAGGCAACTAACCTTCTTGGATTGCTAATCAAAGAAGATAGATTGAGATAGAGTGATGGTTATGGATTGTTTAGTCTTACTAACCCTTGTACTCAACTTATGAGAGGGGGGATTAGTCTTTTGAAGAGAGAGAGCTTGAGGAGAGAGAATGTGTAGATGATAATGATAAGAGAATAGTGAGTCAAGAAGATATATATCAACCATTTCTTTTATGAAGAAAAGAATAAGAAAAGAATTTAGCAACCATGCTTGAAAATATCTAGTGATGATTCATTATAATGACAAAAGACTTCTATGAATCATCATGGTGACTCACTAATCACAATCATTTCATATGCCACCTTAACCTCCTTAGTCACCACCTTCTAGAAGCTTCCAGCATAATTACGAGAACGCCCCTCCTTTCCGCAAAAATACGGAAAAACTTTAGACTGTAAAAATCCAATAACCGGATACCAGTAACTGGCTTAAACCAAAGCCGACTGGTAAAAACTGTCCGAAAGTCGTACGTGCGTAAACACACGTATGCGTCCGAACCCTTGTCGTAAAACCATACGACCTCTATATCGTTTTGCCTGGAATAGGAAACTCTCTGTGTGGGACTCTAGAGACTCGACTACTACGCTGGCAGTGGGTTTAACCACAGACCGCAAGCGGCACTAGCTGTACGTAACGGTCCCCAGGTAGTTGTCGATAAGAAGGCCGATGAGGAAACCCATCCGAACTCCTACTGAGTCTGCTGTGACAATCTCCATACAGTCCGGCCCGTTCGTCCAAGACTATCGCATATCGGGCCTAGGGGGCGGCAAGCGTCAGTCCCCTAATAGCGGTATAAGTCGTGTCGGAGCGAAGCCCATTACACCCTGAGAAACTACTGGAACCTACCAGCAAATCTCGCTTGCCCAGGACAGGGACTTTGCGTAATGGCTCTCTGACACAGCGCGATATCTACTCCCAATACCGGGAGGGACGAATCCTGTCAAACCGCCACTGCCACCAAGTGCGCGGGACTGCACCCAACTGCTACCTGTTTGCACGACTCTTTTGAGCCGTGGTAGGGTAGCAATCTAAGAACAGTGGGACACACTCGAGGCGAAGTAGCAGTGTCAAGTCTGCGGACTATGCTGTACTCATGTCACCTGGGAACTGTTCACTGACGACTGGTATAAAACCAACCAACAGTTCCCTGTGAGTCCTGTCCGGTGTACCCATAACCTAACGAGCATCTGCATACTATCTCCAGTACGATGTACTGACGGCTGTGGGACAGACCATCTCCCCAACTGGGATGAGAAGCGTACACACTAGTCTACTCCGGAGTATCGATGCTCTGTCTCGATAATCCAACGACCAGGGACCTGAATAAGGATGTGCTTGTAGACTACCCAGCCCCCACTAGTGTGACTGCCATCACAATGCTGGTAGACAAGCAAGATCCTAAGAGCTCTATCAATACGTACACTCACATATTAAGATAGAAAAACCAAGTAGCATACTACCATGTTTAGCAAGACTGTTATATACATGTGAATATCCCAAGCTTCCATTAAGTAATATACAAACTAGTATGATACAGTAATGGCCTTCTAGGGCATAAACACTAACAAGATCGCCATAGAGTCTTGTGTGTCTCCCACTGTGCTTTGATTTCCACCCTACCACGGCTCTACTGAGTCGTGCAAACAGGTGGTTTTTGGGTACAGTCCCGATTCACATGGAGGCAATGAGCGATAGGAGGGGATTCGTCTCTCCCGGTATTGGGGGTTGATGTTGCGCAATGCACGACTGGCCATAACAGGAAATCCCTGGCCAGGGTTGCTGTGATATACTGGTAAGAGTTATCAGTAGTTTCACGAAAGTTATGGACCCTACGTCGGCATGACTTATCAAGCTATTGGGGTCTGACGTTTACCACCCCTAGGCGAGATATGCGACATATCAGACGAACAGACCGGACTGTACGGTAAGTGTTACTGGTTGGATTCACAGGAGTGTGAGCGGGCTTGCTCGTCGATCTTCTAATCGCTCAATACCCGGGTGGCCGTTACGTTTAGCAGACCGCTTGCGGCTTGTGGGTGTTTGATATGATCATCATCTGCTGCCGGCGTATTGACGAGTCTTTAGAGTCCTACACAGAGGTTTCCTGGCTCAAGCGAAACGAAATAGGAGCACATATGGGATATGTGCGGGACCGAGAATAATGCGTCTATGTGATACCGTATTTCATTCTCGCGATGAATGTGTCGAACGGTTGTATGCGATATAACCTAGTTATCGAATCAAGGATTGACTCGATAAGCCGATACATTGGATACTAGCCGATTATATGCGACATGACCGGATCATTGAATCAAGTGTTGATTTAATGATTTAATGTATAATTATATATTTGATACATTACTTTGCATTAACTAGTATTGGTTCACTTTAAATGGATTTTCTCACTTGAAATGCACAAGTTGTATATGTGATATACTTTTGTGCACAAGATTGTATCATGTTTGATGATACATGCAAGCTAGGGTTAGTGTAAAGAATTAAACCATGGTTAAACTAATGGTTAGGGTTTTGTTTTTTCATTTACTTATTTATCTATTTATTTATCTTATTCATTTTGGAAAGGAGAAAGATGAATGGTGGCTTTATTTGTTTTTAGTTGAACATTCATGAAACTTTGACTAATTCACCATTCTTGTCTCATGCTTAACCCTAACCATATGAACTAACCATAGTACATTCTCTACACTTAACCAAGGGTTAGTAAATGATAAGTATTGATTTATTTATCTAATTTACATAACTTATCATATCTTCTTCTTCTTCTTCATCTTCTTCTTTCATGAAAAGAAGCTTGCTACATCAATGGTGATTGATGAAAAAGTGTGAGAAATCCAAATCTAAAGTCTACCCACTTCCTATTTCTTCATCCTCTACCTCTTGCCAAGTAGTATAGGGTGTTTCCTTCACAATTTTTCTTGACTTGGTGAAGTTGGAGTTTGATCTAGCGATGCCTCGACGTAGATCATCTTCGGCATCGTCGTCGATGACCTAGCCCGCTTTTTCTCCGATGAAGCCGACGCTAGAGCCCAAGATTCGATTTGGACAGCGGAGGGAGATCATCGCGGAGCTTAGGAAGTGGTGGACCGGATCTACAAAGGTTGTAGCCCCCTTTCCTTTAGCATTAAATTTGTTTACATGCTTGCATCGCCTCGTTATCTAGTTAACGATCCGTATTAGGGTTTGTAGGCACAAGGAATTTTTTGATTTGTGCATGTTTGATCACTTGTGAGACTCCATTAGAGTGCCTAGGAACCCTACAATGGTATCAGAGCCTAGCTAGAGCCTTAGGCGATGCGTAGACGGAGTTAGAAGTCCGATCGACCCAAAACCCCGATTTTAAACGGCTCTCTGGACTTTTTTGTAAAATGTGGTTTTTTGTAAATTAAAAATATGCAGAAAACTCTGTAGAAGATTCTAAGAATTACTGTATAAAACGGGGCCCCTGAATCCATCAAAGCGCGGCGGAACCGCGGCATTAGCATTCTAATGCGGCGGTTCCGCGGCCCTTTTGTCTCCTCTTGCAATAAATTTTGCACAGTAATTCCTAGTTTGCAGTGCTGGTTTTCCTGGGAATTTTTAATATTTTTTCAAGAGTTGAATTTTCTCGGTTGTATTGGGGACTCGGTGTATCGATCGGATTGTCTAATTTTGTCAGTGTATTTTTTCCGGGTATTTTTTAGAATATGTTAAAAAGTTCGACCGGATATAAATACCCACTTTTTCCCCTGCCGGGAAATTTCCAATTGTTGGATTTTTCCGTAGTTTAACGACGTTCTAAGTAGTGCAAGTAACGCGATGGTCCCTCTAGAAGACAACAAACCTTAACTCGATTATGTGACCGTCTTTAACTGCCCTTTGAACCTTCGGGTTTGGGGCAGTACGGCGTGCCACATGTGAGGCGTTGGCTTGACCCTTCTACGGCTGGACCGTTGGTACTGAGGCACGAACTGAATGCTGTTAGACTTATTTCATGTGTTGAGCTGTATCGGGAAAACTTTGGTGTTCGATTGTTCGATCGAAAAGTTTAGCATTTTCTATTTATCCGGAATGTGATACAACATTTGGAATTCACAAGTAGTTATGAGATAACTGAATGAATGTTATAAACATAGCAGTTTAGTCTCACTTGATCGGTTGCCACGGAATTTTGATGTGATCAAAAGTCCGTCGCAATCACGTAGCGTACACGGATACTCGCCGGGTAAATTTAATAGACAGCCTCACCCCATAGCCCCGACTAAGTGACTGTAGGAGAACCCCGTCGCCGAAAGCATCCGTCTGGGTGCTCGCGACAGCGGAGTTCCGCCTTGGTGCACTTGGTCGACGGCGTTGGGGGTGCAGCCTCCTACTAAAGTTTGCGACGAGCATTCGATCAAAATGTCGGGAATCCTGTTGAATTGCCCGACTTGGTATTGAAAAGTGTTTTCGATAATGAGACTAAAATGCGGGGTTTATAATTGTTAGGCATGTGATGTCTAAGTAATTCATTTGATTAGGCATGCGATGTCTAAAGAGATTGCGGATTCCAACTGTTGTAGTTTTATACTTTCTTTTCTGTGACCGTAAGTGTAATATGTGATATCTCCAGTTTCGTTGCTATATGTCAACGACAATTAGGATGCACATATTTACTTACGATGATGACATGTGATGTTATGTGTTGCTGGATATGTTATATTGGATCGTCGTGTTTGAATAGCCGGGGGTTTTTATGTGAGATGAGTGTTTTCCATTTTCATTCATGTAAAAACTTGTATGTAATATTCTTTTATTGGGGCACTTCCAGGTTGCGGAAGATGTCACCGTTGATGTATATTATTTACTTTTCTGCACTAGGATTGACCCAAGGAAGGGAGCACAACTAACCGGGTTCTAGGGTCCAGTGGGAGACCATCTCGAGGAGTCGAGTCCGGGTCTCCTAACCCTAGAATTGGTAGGGTTGCTTGCCGCTCTCATAGGGGTCTTGGGGTGTGGGATTGGCTATTCATCACGACCGTGGAATCCGTGTTTTATACTGGCTCGTATTGAAAACATGGACGTCCTAGTATATCCAATATTTCATATGTTTCTTCTGCTGTGATTTATCTGTGATGTGATCATGTGATGTTCTGTGACAGATATTATATATAGTATATATGATATATTATATAGACGTTGCTTATGTTTTACACACGCGCTAGCCCTGCCCCGCTCTGCCGTTAGTTACCTAACCTAATGGTGCAGACGGGACATCGAGGCGAATGCGGATGGCATAAGCGTACGTTATATTTATCTGTGATGTTTAGGTGGACTTAAATGATAGGATATTCATTAATGAGATTAATGAAAGAAAATAAACCTAATTGATGTTGTGGAATCGAATTTCAAAATAAAAACAGGTAGCTACAGTTCTTGCTTTGCATCGAGGTGTTCATTATAGAACATTTTGCACCTTATTCGATGAGGAAAGGACCGAGATCCCTTCACCGGGAGTGACTCCTTTAGCAATAACTGGCAGATGCTACAACCCTCGGTTTGTCTTTGATCGCTTCTATAGTTTCCGCTTTGCACAGTGATATATATGATATATCCCGCACCTCATTCAACGAGGAAAGGGCCGACGATCCCTTCACCGGGAGTGACCCCTTTAGCAAAACTAGAAAAGCCTCGAAAACATTCCATTTAAAAACCATTTGATTCCCAACGAGATCAAGTTCAAAGCGTTAAAGGTTTTCATAAAAACCATTTGCAACCCTCCGTCATTTTAGGAAGTAGAGTACTTAGTATTCGTGCTGTGTTTGTTGACCTTAGTTAAGGCACAGTGTACGGTAGCTAAGTGATGTCTTCCTACACCGCATATGATGCGATTAGTTAGGACAGTCGCGTGACTTTGTTGACCTTAGTTAAGGGTCATGTGGGCGGGTCTAATTAATCACGAAATGACGGGTAGAACTTGACTAGTGCTTTTGATTGATTTGTTGACCATAGTTAAGGTCATAAGTGCTAGGGGTAAAAATCTTTATCGGGAGTTTCAAGTGTTGAAATTTGCAATGAGATTGCATACCTTCTATGTGATAGTTGGATCTCGATACCCACTGCGAGTAATTGTTACTCCTCGGAGAGTTTTGCACTTTACAATTAGCCGATCAAGTAGGTGTCTAGAAAGGTGTCAACGGGGTTACGCCTCTGGGAAAACGAGGTTTACTGTAATTAGGTCCGTGCGAAAGCACGGGGAACCTCCCTCAAAGTACCGACACTGGCCTGGCTGAAAGATTGGCGAACTTGTAGAGTGTAATTAATCCCGGCTAGTCTTTCCTTTTAAGGTTTGAAGGAAGATTTGATAAAAACAGTGGGAGCCATCCTGATTAGATAAAATATATAACCAATCTGATCTTGCAAGAGCGCACGCTGAGTGTTTTCTTCTCTCTCTCTCCTGGTAGCGACCATATCACGCCTTAATCAAGATAATAAATTGGATGTATTGACCGAACCCACTTGTTATACTGAGCTGGGGAACGTTGGTCCCGCTCCAACTTATAATTGTTATAAGACAGAGAAGGAAATATGGGAATACCAGAATTCCTATGCCGGCCAAACGAAGAAAGTGCATATGATGCATCTCCTTCGGGTGTGTTCATTATACAGAACTGTTTCTCAGTATCCTCTGCATCCTGGGTATCTGATACCGGATCAGGATCCCAGATATGTAATCTGTTACATAGGGCTACAAAAAGGTAGAAAAACTGAGAACGGGTGATAAGTTTCATGAGGCAGAAAACGGGGCAAGTGTTGCAGCCAAGTCTATTGGTCACTGTCACCCTGTATTACCAATACATTGATTCTGAACGAATGTCATTAGATACCGAACCTGATATACAAAATCATATCAGTATCTTTATTGGTAAAGAAATGATATAATTTTGTATTGTTGGATAATATTTTGAACATTTCCTATATCAAAAGTTGATCGGTTCAGGCACGTTATCTAAAAGCATTGACGTTCTAAATCAAACTACAGTTCCTTGTATACTGAACACACACAAGAGGAAGAGTTCAGAAATAAACAAATTCTTCTTGAGGTATTGTAGACTAGGTCACATCAATGCGACCCGACTGGCTGAAGTTACATTTTAGATGCATATTTAAATTAGTTTGAATTTACATCTTGTGAAACTTGCCAGTCATGTCACAAAGATATGATGACCATAGCTCTGTTTATTGGAAACAGGGAAAGAGTTTGTAAAACTCTTGGGACTGATACATGATGATGTATGTGAGGTCTCCTGTCTACACATGCCAGGACTGGTTCTTTATACTTCATTATATTCTCTGATAATCTCTCAAGATTCAGTCATACGTTCCTGTTGAAACATAAGTCCGAACCTTTTGAGGTATTCACAGAATATAAGTTAGAAGTAGAGAACCAATAACCGGGTATAAGTATTATGTCCTATGATGAGATCAGGGAGGAGAATACTTGTGCATGGCATTCCTGGACTATTCTAAAAGAAAATGAGATTCTCTCTCAGCATTACTCCTCCGTATAAACCATAGCTCGATGGTATATCGGGGCGGAGCAATCGCACCCTATATGATAAGGTGTACTCTATGATGAGTACCACTGAGTTACCTATTTCCTTTTTTGGGAGTTATGCGCTTGAGAAGCTGCATAACTATTGAATTAGGTTCGAATCAAATCAGTGCCTACCACTCCATATAAGATATGGTGTGGGAAGATCCTATCTCTTAAGTAAGTTAAGATTTGGGATTGTCCGGCCTATGTCAAAAGAAAAATCCGGACAAGATCGAGGCAAGGTCAGTTCTGTAGAACTGGAAAGGTTCCAGCTATTCGAAACTACAGCTGAAGATTTGACAGAACCAAAGGATTCTATAGTCCCCGACGAACCTCAGCCTCTCCGCCGATCTGGTAGGGTTCCTCGCCTGCCTGAGAGATACCTCGGTTTCTCGATGACAGCGGGAGCGAGGATTGCATCATGAGATGATGACCCAACCAGTTTCGAGCAGGCCATCGAGAGTAGGGACTCTGTAAGAATGGCTGGATGCTTAGTGATCTGAGATGGAATCCTTATACACCAACAAAGTATGGACTTTGGTTGCTATATCTGAAGGGTTAAATCCCCATCAGGAGCAAGTATATCTTGAGAAGATTACTTGGTGTACATGGAAAAGTTGAGACTTTCAAAGCTAGACTTGTTAAAGGTTTTCGTCATCAACCAGGCACGGATAATGATGAAACCTTTTCCAGGGACTATGTTTAAGTCCATCCAGATCCTACTTGCCACGGCTACATACCATGACTACGATATCTGGTGGTTGGGTGCCATGACTACTTTTCTAAATATTGATTTAGAAGAGAACGTCTATAAGAACACAGCCAGAGGGCCTCGTAGATAGTGGGAGCAGCGGAAACGTGTGTAAGATGCTTTATAGGATAAAGCAGGCATCGCGGAGTTGGAACATCTGTTTTGATGGATTTGTCAAAGAAGTTGACATCATCAAAATGGTAGATGAACCTTGTATAAACAAAAAGGTAGTAGGGAGTATGGTGACGATCCTCGTAGAGTACGTGGATGACATACTCTTGTTAGGGAAGGAGTTTCCTATGCTACGCTCGATCAATCTCCGCTTATCACAATGATTTTTCATATAGGATCAAAGTGATACCTAAGAAATCCTAAGCTTTGGATCTATGAGATAGATATAATTGGATGTTAGGATACTCACTAGTTGAAGTGAGATGGTATCAATCGATCCTGGGGAGAATCACTGGAAGGGTTCCAGAGTGATAAAGACGACTGAATGTCAGTCACAGGCATTGTCTTTACCCTTAGTAAAGGGACGGTATGTTGGAAGATTTCCAAGCTAGATACCGTGACAAACTAGACGATAAAGGCTGGTAACATCGCTAGTAAAGATACTACCAAAGAGGAAGTTTGGGTGTATATTGGTTCATAAGATGAACTAGGTTCCTGCCATTGTATGACAATGGAAGTGTGGCTTCGGCCCTGGAACCCTGGTCCCATCAGTGACCCAGACATATTCTGAGGCAGCATCACCTGATCATGCAGATAGTTGATCTCCACGGTGATCGAGGTTAGGAGAGTAGACTCAGAGGAGAACACGGCGGATCCACTCACGAAGGCCTTTTCCCAAAGAGAGACTTTTAGGGGATGGTTGAGTATTAGATACTACAACTACTGTTACAGATGGCCCTAGTGCAAGTGGGAGATTGTTAGTTATATGTATGCCCTAGAGGCCATTACTGTACATTGGATGTATATTGTAGTGGATGCTGGGATATATATAGGTAGGAATTTCTTGCTCGACATGATAGTATGCTATCTGGTTGCTCTTTATCTTAACATGTATACTTTCTGTCTCTCTGATTGCATGTTGATAAAGCCCTTAGGATGTGTACCCGACTTCCAGGACTATGATGCAGATCATACTAGTGGGGCCTGGGTAGTCAATGAGTACATCCTTCATTGTTCCTAGTCGTGGGAATATCGAGACGGGGCATCGATATTCCAGAGTAGACTAGCGTATATCTTCTCGACCCATGTGATGGGCGATGGATGATCCCATATCCATTGGTGTTTGACATCAGAGATGGTATACGGGTGCTCAGTGGAGACTGGGTACACTGAACGGACTCGCCGAGAACTCCCAGATGGTATTATACCTCACGTCAGATGGCAGTTCTCTGGTGACACTGGTACAGCTTAGTCTGTAGACCCGAGATCGTCATAGATTCTTGTGTGTCTCCCACTGTGCTTTGATTTACACCCTACCACGGCTCTACTGAGTCGTGCAAACAGGTGGTTTTTGGGTACAGTCCCGATTCACATGGAGGCAATGAGCGATAGGAGGGGATTCGTCTCTCCCGGTATTGGGGGTTGATGTTGCGCAATGCACGACTGGCCATAATAGGAAATCCCTGGCCAGGGTTGCTGTGATATACTGGTAAGAGTTATCAGTAGTTTCACGAAAGTTATGGAACCTACGTCGGCATGACTTATCAAGCTATTGGGGTCTGACGTTTACCACCCCTAGGCGAGATATGCGACATATCAGACGAACAGACCGGACTGTACGGTAAGTGTTACTGGTTGGATTCACAGGAGTGTGAGCGGGCTTGCTCGTCGATCTTCTGATCGCTCAATACCCAGGTGGCCGTTACGTTTAGCAGACCGCTTGCGGCTTGTGGGTGTTTGATATGATCATCATCTGCTGCCGGCGTATTGACGAGTCTTTAGAGTCCTACACAGAGGTTTCCTGGCTCAAGCAAAACGAAATAGGAGCACATATGGGATATGTGCGGGACCGAGAATAATGCGTGTATGTGATACCGTATTTCATTCTCGCGATGAATGTGTCGAATGGTTGTATGCGATATAACCTAGTTATCGAATCAAGGATTGACTCGATAAGCCGATACATTGGATACTAGCCGATTATATGCGACATGACCGGATCATTGAATCAAGTGTTGATTTAATGGTTTAATGTATAATTATATATTTGATACATTACTTTGCATTAACTAGTATTGTTTCACTTTAAATGGATTTTCTCACTTGAAATGCATAAGTTGTATATGTGATATACTCTTGTGCACAAGATTGTATCATGTTTGATGATACATGCAAGCTAGGGTTAGTGTAAAGAATTAAACCATGGTTAAACTAATGGTTAGGGTTTTGTTTTTTCATTTACTTATTTATCTATTTATTTATCTTATTCATTTTGGAAAAGAGAAAGATGAATGGTAGCTTTATTTGTTTTTAGTTGAACATTCATGAAACTTTGACTAAGTCACCATTCTTGTCTCATGCTTAACCCTAACCATATGAACTAACCATAGTACATTCTCTACACTTAACCAAGGGTTAGTAAATGATAAGTATTGATTTATTTATCTAATTTACATAACTTATCATATCTTCTTCTTCTTCTTCATCTTCTTCTTCCATGAAAAAAAGCTTGCTACATCAATGGTGATTGATGAAAAAGTGTGAGAAATCCAAATCTAAAGTCTACCCACTTCCTATTTCTTCATCCTCTACCTCTTGCCAAGTAGTATAGGGTGTTTCCTTCACAATTTTTCTTGACTTGGTGAAGTTGGAGTTTGATCTAGCGATGCCTCGACGTAGATCATCTTCGGCATCGTCGTCGATGACCTAGCCCGCTTTTTCTCCGATGAAGCCGACGCTAGAGCCCAAGATTCGATTTGGACAGCGGAGGGAGATCATCGTGGAGCTTAGGAAGTGGTGGACCGGATCTACAAAGGTTGTAGCCCCCTTTCCTTTAGCATTAAATTTGTTTACATGCTTGCATCGCCTCGTTATCTTGTTAACGATCCGTATTAGGGTTTGTAGGCACAATTTTTTGATTTGTGCATGTTTGATCACTTGTGAGACTCCATTAGAGTGCCTAGGAACCCTACAATATGCATACATGCATGTTGTCTCCCCATTTTTTCATAAATCAAACCAACTACGTACATCAAACTAGTCCATGCCACCAATCGGAAACTCCACTATGTCTTTGAATTATTATTTTTCCAAATAGCATTGAGCTCCTATTGACATTGTCACATCCAACAAATTTGTTGTGCTTGCCTCGACCTTCATCTAGCTTTCACATGCCATACACATTAGATGAGTATATAGTTATAAATTATGGTATTTTATTGTCATCAATCCACAAAATAAGATTTCTTAGTAAACACCTAAGCCAATACTTCGAGTTGTAAATAGAATATCCTCCATGTTAAAGTGACAATAACAAAAAATGGTATTTCTAGCATGACTTCAAGCTGGGGATGATTTTTTTAACTTTTCTAGGCACATTCCTTCCATGATCTTAACCTCTTAAGGCGTGTCTGGTTGGTTGTTGTTGCCAAAAAAAAAGTATTTAAAAGTACAAGTAAATCCAACTACAGATGTTGCAACATCATTCCTTTGTTTGGTTAAATATAGTTCTAACAACATATTTTGCAAAATTTGTGTATGGTTGGGTGTAATTGCAACGAAATAGCAAAATTTCCCTTTGTTTGTGTATCCCAAAGCCGGTAGCTGCAAAAGCACTCAATTTGAGGCCGAGAATAGTTGCAACTACATATTTTTTAAATTCAAATTGTTGTTCCAACTACGTGTTGGAACAACTACTAGCAACCAGACACCAACTTTTAGATTTCCATGTAGTTGGAACCCTTAGTGTGTCTGCTTGAGAAACCCTGCAATTATACTTATAATCATACAAGTAGAAGCCATTTTTTGATTTAGTTTAAGACTTTACTGGGCCTGTGGAGCTCCGCAAGCCCCAACCCCAACCTAACCCTAGCCCCAGCCCCAGCCCCAGCCCCAGCCCAGCCCCGCCCCAACCTAACTCTAACCCCAGCGCGGCCAGCTAAACCCCAACACCAACCCTAAGGCAAACCCTAACCCCATCCCCAGCCCCAGCAGCAGCCGAACCCCAACCCTAACCCTAACCCCAACCCCGACCCCGACCCTGACCCCGACCGCGACCCGTGCCGAACCCCAACTCGCGCGCGCAACCCCAGACCCAGCCATGAACCCTAAGCCCAAAATAATCAAAAAAATCTTTAATTTACCTGAAGATTTACTCACCTGAACGGCGGTGGCGACGACCTGAACGGCGGTGGCGACGACGAGAACGGTGGTGGCGACGAGAACGGCGGTGGCGATGAGAACGGCGGTGGCGACGAGGAGAACGGCGGTGGCAATAATGAGAACGGCGTGGCGATTTGGGGATTTTTTCGCGCGCGATCGAGAGAGAGAGGAAGAAAGTGAGCGTAGGCGATCGATCTGTGCCTTTATTAAATAGATATTTAGTTGCCCCTACGGATTTGTCCGTAGGTCCTTGGTTTGCGGCTCCGTAGGGGCAAACACCAAATTAAGAATTAATATTTTTATTCTTGGACGTCTGGGCCCGTAGGGGCAACCTTTTAGCCCTACGGATTAATCCGTAGGGCCTAGTTAAATCTGCCCCTACGGATTTCAATATCCGTAGGGGCAACCCCCTATTTTACTAGTGTATAAGAACACGGTCAGAGAGCTTCGTAAACAGTGGGAGCAACAGAAACGTGTGCAAGTTGCTTTACCGGATAAAGCAGGCATAGCAGAGTTGGAACGTCTGTTTTGATGCGATAGTCAAAGAGTTTGACTTCATCAAAATGGTAGATGAACCTTGTATATACAAATGGATAGTAGGGAGTATGGTAGTGATCTTCGTAGAGTACGTGGATAACATACTCTTGATAGGAAAGGAGTTTCCCATCCTACGCACGGTCAATCTCCTCTTATCACAAGGATTCTCTAAATAGGATAAAGGTGATACCTCCTAAATCCTGGGATTTGGATCTATGAGATAGATCTAAATGGCTGTTAGGCTTCTCACTAGGTTTAGTGAGATGGTATCAATCGATCCTGGGACAATCACTGGAAAGGTTCCAGGGTGATAAGGACGACTGAATGTCAGTCGCAGGCATTGTCTTTACCCTCAGTAAAGGGACGGTATGTTGGAAGAGTTCCAAGCTAAATACCGTAGCAAACTAGTCGATAAAGGCTGGTAACATCGCTATTAAAGATACTACCAAAGAGGCAGTTTGGGTGTATATTGGTTCATAAGATGAACTAGGTTCCTACTATTGTATGACAATGGAAGTGTGGGTTTGGCCCAGGAACCCCGATCCCATCAGTGACCCAGACATATTCTGAGGCAGCATCACCTGATCATGGAGATAGTTGATCTCCAAGATGATCGAGGTTAGGAGAGTAGACTCAGAAGACAATACGGCGGATCCACTCACAAAGGCCTTCTCCCAAAGAGAGACTTTTATGGGATGGTTGAGTATTAGATACTGCAACCACTGCTACAGATGGCCCTAGTGCAAGTGGGAGATTGTTAGTTATATGTATGCCCTAGAGGCCATTACTGTACATAGGATGTATATTGTAGTGGATGCTGGGACATATATAGGTAGGACTTTCTTGCTCGACATGATAGTACGCTATCTGGTTGCTCTTTATCTTAACATGTATACTTTCAGTCTCTCTGTTACATGTTGATAAAGCCCTTAGGATGTGTACTCGACTTCCAGGACTATGATGTAGATCATACTAGTGGGGCCTGGGTAGTCAATGAGTACATCTTTCATTGTTCCTAGTCATGGGAATATCGAGACGGGGCATCGATATTCCAGAGTAGACTAGCGTATATTTTCTCGACCCATATGATGGGCGATGGATGATCCCATATCCATTGGTGTTTGACATCAGAGATGGTATGCGGGTGCTCAGTGGAGACTGGGTACACTGAACGGACTCGCCGAGAACTTCCCAGATGGTATTATACCTCACGTCAGATGGCAGTTCTCTGGTAACACTGATACAGCTTAGTCTTTTGACCCGAGATCGTCATAGAATCTTGTGTGTCTCCCACTGTGCTTTGATTTCCACCCTACCATGGCTCTACTGAGTCGTGCAAACAGGTGGTTTTTGGGTACAGTCCCGATTCACATGGAGGCAATGAGCGATAGGAGGGGATTCGTCTCTCCCGGTATTGGGGGTTGATGTTGCGCTATGCTCGACTGGCCATAACTGGAAATCCCTGGCTAGGGTTGCAGTGATATACTGGTAAGAGTTATCAGTAGTTTCACGATTGCTATGGACCTTACGTCGGCATGACTTATCAAGCTATTGGGGTCTGACGTTTACCACCCCTAGGCGAGATATGCGACATATCAGATGAACAGACCGGACTGTGCGGTAAGTGTTACTGGTTGGATTCACAGGAGTGTGAGCGGGCTTGCTCGTTGATCTTCTGATCGCTCAATACCCGGGTGGCCGTTACGTTTAGCAGACCGCTTGCGGCTTGTGGGTGTTTGATATGATCATCACTTGCTGCCGGCGTATTGACGAGTCTTTAGAGTCCTACACAGAGGTTTCCTGGCTCAAGCGAAACGAAATAGGAGCGCATATGAGATATGTGCGGGACCGAGAATAATACCAGTATGTGATACTGTATTCTATTCTCGCGATTTGTATCATTGGACGGTTATATAAGATATAGCCGGGTTACCGAATCAAGTGTTGATTCGATACATTGATACACTTGATATTAGTCGGTTATATGCAGTATGACCGGATCATTAAATCAAGTGTTGATTTAATTATTTAATGTATAATTATATATTTGATATATTACTTTGCATTAACTAGTATTGGTTCACTTAAGATGGATTTTCTCACTTGATGTGCACATTGTATATATGATATAGTTTTGTGCACTAGTTTGTATCATGTTTGATGATACATGCAAACTTGGGTGTGTGTTTATTTTAAACCATGTTTAGGTTAATGGTTAGGTTTTATATATGTTTTATTTATTTTCTTTAATTCATTTTTGGAAAGATAAATGAAATGGTGGCTTGCTTTGTTTTTTTGTTGAAGCTTTGAATAAGTAACCATTTTGTTTTATCCTTAAATCTAACCATTACCTAAACTAGGGTTTGCTCTCTACATGAGTTAAACTCACCCATGGTTGCATTATGATAACCATAACTTGATTTTCTTTTTGAAAAAATTCGTTATTCATTTTCTTTCTTCTTCATCTTCTTCATGAAGAGAAGAAACCATTGCTAGATTTTTCCAAGTGATGATTCCAAGTGAGAAATCCAAATCCAAAGTGAACCCACTTCCTATTTCTTCATCCTCTACCACTTGCCATGTAGTAGAGTGTGTTATCTTCACAAGTTTTATGACCAAGTGAAGATGGAGCTTGATCTTGAGTTTCCTCGACGTAGATCATCTTCGGCATCAAAGTCAACGACCTAGCCCGATCATTTCTTCGACGAAACCATCGCTAGAGTCCCGGATCCGATGATCGCAGCGGAGGGACGTCATCATGGAGATAAGGAAGTGGAGGACCGGATCTACAAAGGTTGTAGCCCCTTTCACTTTTTAGTTAATTTGTTAACTTGTTAGTTTTTCGTCTATCCTCTAGTTAACGATCTTGCATAGGGTTTCTTTGGCACATGAAAAATTTTGATTTTGGCATGGTTGATCAGTTGTAGAGCCTCATGGGTGTGCCTAGGAACCCTACAGAAAGCTTACTGAGCACACCCCCAAATTTAAACTTGACAGTGCCTTCACTGTCAGGCTACACCAAGAGGGTCAAAATTGTCGGCGCTCCCTACAAATTTTTTTATACAAAACAAAACGCAAACCATAAATATATACAGAAAAAGATCCTCCCAACTTAAGTGAAACAGTGTTTCCACTATTTAAGCAGTGAAGTTCAAAGTTAGGGGGGAGAGAATAGTATCAATCTATACAAGGCCTTACACAGACCAAATGTTAACACCAACCATTCAAAAAATTTATCGCTATAATGTGCAGGTTGGTGAAAGAATGCGGAGAGGAAAGAAATGGAGAATACACGAGACCGTATGGGGATAGAAGTGGTATACGGTCCCGGTATATGAGGAGAAGAATGGAGGAAGGGACAAAGAAATGGAGTACGAATTTGAGGGCGAAAATGGAGTGCATAAATTATTACAATTTGTAATGACCGATGTGTAAAAAGCGATTGTACTAATCTATTAACCCTTCAAGAAATGGGGTCAAATCCCTCAAGATTCGTGAGAAAACATGGGTAGACCGAACTTGGTAAACCAGACATAAGAAATGAAGGTGATACGGTTTCTTGAGAAGTCGGAATGATGGAAAGGATAGAGGGGAGTGATCGATGAAGGGTATCATTTAAAGGTTCAGGAGGGTTTACACAGTCAGTGAAAGGGACAGGATGAATTGGACAATCCGACTCATCAAGTAAAACTGGTTCCACACAGAGTATTAACGAGTCTTTAAAGTTCCACACAGAGGGTTTTTCCTGGTTCAAGCGAAACGATGTAGTAGCCGAATTGGATACGTGCAGGTTTTCGATCGATTGATTGTCCTATGTACCCGGACTTTCGATCGGACAGTTGATAATACTAATCGGCTCGGGATTGAGCCGGATTATTAAATCAGGCATTGATTTAATAATTTACGTATATGTATTTCGATATGTATATTCTAGTATTATGTTCTTTGTGTTATTCTATCTCTTCGGGTATTTGTATTTCAGTACGAATACAGGTATGTATATACAGTAGAATGTAATCCCTATTTATCCGGAAAACATTCTAGAAGGCGGACACCTCATTTTAGATTTGACAATTTACTTTAAATGGATAATGAGGTGGATAATTGAGAGAGGGGAGTATGGTGAGAACCATGCTTGCATAGTGTGCACAAATGAATTATTAATTCATTTGTGCAAACTATTCAAGCTTGGGCTGAATATTAAAATGGAAAAATGTGTTTTATAAAACAATGCTTCATTTCTTTTTTCCTTAATTGATGCAATGGTTGCATGGTTCATTTTTGAGTTAGTATTCTACTCATCATTAGCTTCACTCCCTTTCTAGATTTCTTGAGCTTCCTCCACCTTCATCTTTAACCTCCTCTCTACCATCTCATGTGTTGAGAATCATGAGAGGAGGTGTGGTAGAGATACACATAGAACACTCCACTACATTCTAGAACAGCCATCTAGAATCCCTAGTTACTTCACTTGATCTTTTATGTGGAGCTAGAGCCATGAGCTACATCTCTCGGGTGGATCATCTTCGACGGAGGAAGACCAGCGGCCAAGCTCGATCCAAAGGATCTCAAGGAGCTAAGGAAAATGGTGGAAGACCGAAGGATATAGTTCGTTCGGTATAACACTCTATCACAGTAGTTAGACACCTTTAGATTGCTAGTTTTAAGTTTGGATTCGATTCTAGGTAGTTGTTTCTAGCGCCAAGTTTTCTAAACGCCAAAATTTTTGTTCCGCAATCGGTCACGGTAGATGGCCAGGGTGCGAGAAACCCCAACATGGTATCAGAGCCACCCAAAATTAGAAACTAGTAGTAGACAATGCATTAGTTTCAAAACCGAAAACTGTGATTTCAAAACCCACTCTTTGTTCTGAAAATTTTTTGATCACTGAAATTTTTTTAAACAAGTACAGAGTCTTAGTTTACACGCGAGTATGACACAGAATGAAAACGAGGCAATTTGAGGTAAGTTTGGCCGACCACATTGCAAAAAAAAAAAACGGCCTCACCTTTTTACTATTCACTTCAGGGCTTAATTTTCATCCAGTGTCTGTGGTTTTGTAAATTGGTGTTTTTGGTTTTGCTTGATTTCCCCACATTTCACTAAGTGTTGTCTTTGCTCTGGGGGACTTGGAAAGTTTCAAAACTTGAAATTTTGCATCGTTGATATCTGTGATGTAGTATATGTATTTTTAAAACGTCGTCTATTTGCTATATGTCGTTTAGACGGGGTTGCACATACTTGCTTATACAGCTGTGATGTTGATATCTGTGATGGCTTTGTTCAGGTTGTCGTGTGGGATAGCCTCTTGTGCAATGGCAGTTGTACAGTTTAGATTCATTTGTATATTCATTAATGCGGGGCGAGCGTCCGACATGTGCACTGCCGTTTCCGCCAGTTTGTATATTGTTTTATTGGGGCATGACCGGGTTGAGGTCAATGTCACCATTGTATATACGCTTTCTTTTCTGCACTAGGATTGTTAGTTATATGTGTGCCCTAGAGGCCACTACTGTACATATGATGTATATTGTAGTGGATGCTTGGACATATATATGGAGGACTTTCTTGCATGACATGATAGTATGCTATCTGGTTGCTCTTTATCTTACTATGTACAGTTATTGTCTCTATATTACATGTTGATAAAGCCCTTAGGATGAGTACTTGACTGCCAGGATTATGATGCAGATCATACTAGTGGGGACAGTGTAGTCGCTAAGTACATCCTTCAAATGTTCCCAGTCGTAGGTGTATCGAGACAGGGCATCGATATACCAGAATAGACTAGCGTATAGCTTCTCGACCTATGTAGATGGGCGATAGATGATCCCATATCCATTGGTGTTTGACATCAGAGATAGTATACGGGTGCTCAGTGGAGACTGGGTACACTGGACGGACTCGCCGAGAACTCCAAGATAGTATTATACCTTACGTCAGATGGCAGTTCTCTGGTAACACTGGTACAGGTTAGTCTGTAGACCCGAGATCGTCATAGAGTCTTATGTGATTCCTACTGTGCTTTGATT
This sequence comes from Agapanthus africanus, assembly GCA_030015575.1. Lineage (NCBI taxonomy): Eukaryota > Viridiplantae > Streptophyta > Magnoliopsida > Asparagales > Amaryllidaceae > Agapanthus > Agapanthus africanus. The sequence continues at coordinate 342,050,873 of CM057343.1, forward strand.
TCCACCTTACCACTTTCAAGAGAACGTGCAAAACGGTGGCTTTTGGGTATAGTCCCGAGTCATATGGAGGCAATGAGCGAAAGGAAGGGTTTCGTCTCTCCCGGTATTGGGAGTTGATGTTGCGCTGTGCTCGATTGGCTATAACAGGAAGTCCTTGGCCAAGGCTGCTTCAGAAATATACTAGTAAGTGTTATGAGTAGTTTCTCGACCCGTTATGAGCCTCATATATCGAGTAGACGTTTACCACCCCTAGACGAGATATACGACATATCAAACGAAGAGACCGGACTGTACGGTAGTGTTACTGATTGGATTCGCAGGACTGTGAGCGGTTGATCTTCTGATCGCTCAATATCCGGGTGGTCGTTACGTTTAGCAGACCGCTTGCGGCTTGTGGGTGTTTGATATGATAATCACCTACTGTCGGCGTATTGACGAGTCTTTAGAGTCCTCCACAGGGGTTTCCTGGCTCAAGGGAAATAGAGTAGGAGCACATATATGATATGTGCGGGACCGAGATTGATTCGATATGAGATACCGTATTCTTTTCTTGCGAAATGTGACATTGGTCGGTTATATGCGATATAGCTGGGTTATCGGATAAGTGTTGATTCGATAAGTTGTTACACATGTTATTTGTAACACTTCAGAAAAATAAAATATTATTTTTGGGAATTTTTATAATTAAATAATATTATATTGAATATTTTAATATTTCGGTATAATTAAATATCGATAAATTGAGAAAAACTTGGAAAATTATGGAAATTACTAAAATGAGGGTGCTTTATTGGATTTATGCAAATTATGAAGTTTTACGAGTTATTTGACACTAATTAAGTGCTAATTGCGATTAAAAATCGCTAATCGCGCTTTAAGCGTATTTGGGTAAAACATGCACCGTATCTTTTTCTATACTTGTTACATATTTTCCCATGGCTTCCTACATGTTTTTATCATGGTTGATGATTTATTTGAGAGGGGAAAAGAAAAGAAAAGAAAAAGAGAAAAAATTTGAATAATAGAGGTATGGGTGAGAGAGAGAAAGGGAGGGTTTACTTTGACCAAACCATTCTCTCCTCCATCATTCTCCTTCATTTTTCCCTTCCTTCTTCAGCCCAAGGCAGCATCCTCTCCTCCTCCATCTTCAACCCTCTCAAATCACCTCAATAAACACCTCAAAACACCATCTCCTTTTCATCAAAAACGTTCACAAGCTCAAGAGAAGCACATTGGACCAAGAAAGCAAGGATTTTGGCCACTTGGGGCAACTCAAGAATTTTCTTGAGTTCCCAAATGAGGTATTTTCTGAACCACTAGCTTAGTTTTTCCATTACTTTTACCCCCGCGTTATGATAGAACCAATATCATGTGATTTTGTGGACTTACAAAATTCTAGTTAGGGTTTATAGGAATTTGAGAGTTGTGATGTGAAATTGAGCTCAGTAGAGACCACACAAACCCCTTAGTGCTAGAATTAAGACCCAAACCAGAGACTAGAAACCCAGAATACGGATTTAGAAACCGATATCGGAAGAATTGTGGAATCTGCGAGGGTTATATGAAATCTGCTATCACCTTGAGACTCTGAAAATTATTTTGTGAACACATAGAGAAGTGTAGGCACCTAGGAAGCTACCACCAAAAACCTATCCCCTAACTCCTTAACATGGCAGCAGATTTATTCCCTATGGCTGCAATTTGCGGCCAGAACTGGGGAATTTTGGTTCGTTTTGGTTCTGTAGCTCCTACATCTATAAAATAGACCCCTCCTATATGCAAAATTGGCTAATTGTCACCTGGGGAAAATCTGGGAGCATTTTGGTGTGTTTTAGGCTATGTTTTCTGTATTTTAAAATGCACTTTCTTGATACTTGGATTTGTATTGGGTAGTTGGATGTTTGTACATCGACAACAAGGGTTGTTTGATTGTTTTTGCACGTGTAGGCCATAGGTTCTAACCTATGAGCATACCGTGCGCCATATCGGTTTTCCGGATTCGATTTTAATACGCATTGCGACTGTTGATTATTGTAGGTACCTTCGTATGGATTCCGAGACGAAGGAGCGTGGCGTCATCGATTCGGCGAGCGAAGACCAGGTGAGTGGATCTATATCCATGGGGGAAGTCGGGTTGATGGCGTATAGCACCCCCGCAAAGTATTGATGGAAAACTGATTATAGAATATGGTTAGGAAACCTAGATTAGGAAACTAGGGTTATAGTAAAGGATAGTCAGTGATACTATATTAGAAACTAAGGATAGTTAGAAATGAGATAATACGTCTATTATGTGATGATGGGATTCGAGGACGACGTTTGCCGATATTGCCGTTTAGGGTACCGTAGGACTAGATAGTCGATGTAGATGCGTCATCCGAACCATACCTTTTTCTAAACCGAAGAGTCGTATGTATCTTTTAAAAAAATATACCTTGAGGGAGGTTATGGATTTTCAAATGATATCTTTTTCTTTAAAACACCGTAACCCCTATTTTCAAAACTACGATTCGCTTCTTTAAAAATCTGATTGTATGGTTCGGGTGTGTATGTTAGATTAGATACCTATACTTATAGTAGAGATAGAATGTTTAGGTAAACTCAGCTTGATATGAGTTATAAATGGGTTGAAAAGATTATAAGACGGATATGATGACCTGATGATATGGTGGTATACGGATGCGAGTCGATCGAGATGATTTATACCATGTCGGTCCCCTGATGTGAGATTATTGCGGATGTGACCTGGGACATAGGTATATAGATATATATATAGATATATATATAATGTTGTGAATTATGGATGATAGGCCGTACGTGATTTCAGGCCGTACCCTCATTTGTCGTATAGGATGATAGGATCCCTATTAGCTTAATGCCGCCGTACGATAATTTTCCGTGCGTGATGAGTTTGACTTGATGATTGATCCTTACCCTTGACTAGAGGTTGCTGTATGATAGATCATACCATACGCGATGTTGTTAGGCTGGATGCCGATTGATGGATTTCTAGACTCGGTCATATTAGATACGTATACCCGTCAGCATTTGCATATGATTTCCTTTATGCTGCATTCATATTATTTCCATTGCATTGCTTATACTTGTGCTAGTACACTTACACTATTATCGATGATGCGTATGTTACATGTACACAGATTTGCCGGCTCACACACTTCATCATCGATAATTGCCATGTCACTATACAGTAGGATTGCTGCATCATGATATGACTCTTTACATAATCTGCCTTTTATAGTTACTTGTACACTTTTATACGATGTTGCATGATATATTGCTATGCTTACATTTCCATCACATGTCGCATACATCATGTCTTATGATTTTACGCGTTGAGGTATGTTGTTTTCATGAGATTTCTGGACTTGAGAACCGTGGCTATTTCAAAAAAAGCATGCACTGTTTTAAAAACCCGGTTTCTCTTGATTTGATATTTCAGTGCGTCCACCATGCGTTTTCTCGGTTCTGAGACGTGTGCTTGAAATCCGATTCGAGGAGTTGGATGATCCGTTTGCGGGTTCATGGCGGACCCGGTATGGTTCCCCGGGGCGAGAAATGTTTTTCGTGGAGCAGACGATGAGCCTGGCAGGGTGGCGAATACCTACCGGTGATAGTATTTGGGCTCGGCGGATATTCGTAGGATACCGACCGGAGTCGAGAGATGAGATGGGCCGATCCAGACTGACGGAGCCCGATATATTAGGATTTACGTGCCGATGCTGGACACGGTTTTCATGATGTTTTCGAGTGTCGAAGCTAGGCACTCAGGTTCCATGATTTTGATGTGTCGGGAGGGACACCGTTGATATATATCAGCATACTTTCATGCACACCCCTTTATGATATTTACGTGCATGCAGACATTGATTTTGGGTGGACGAGATCCACATGCATAGATACTTTGATTATTACTGTTGGATGTTATCCACATGTATATAGGTATTGACTATCTTGTTGGCATATACAGACCCGGTCACCGTAGATATCATAATATTACCTTTATGATATAGTTGACCTAAGAGTTGTTGTTTATTCGATTTCTATCTGTCGATATTTTTCTACTCACGAGTTGGCAACTCACCCTCGTTGTGCCACAGTTCTTGCAGGTTGACCGCTTGGATCAGTGGCGGCTTCGCTGGCACACAGTTGCATTCGGGTGTTTTGCATTGGTAGGTGGGATATTTGTATCATTCCCACTCTTGTATCTATATTTCATATTGTATCTAATTAACTCCATCAATCAAAAGTTGTAAATTGTATAAGTGATGAGACTTAGTGAGACTTGTAGTTGCGAAATTTGAGTGATGGGTTTTATATTCACTTTTGAGGTTATATCTTGCTCATTTCTTTATCTTTTTGTGGTGAACTTCGCCGTTGGGCGTCGTATGCTTATTTATACTGTATTGCGTGGTTGTGATCAACCACTTGGCGAAGAGCTAGCTCCCGCTTGGGGATGCCATTATCCTTATTATGTATTTGTGGTTTTGGATCAAAATTTACAAAGGAGGTGCTGCCAAAAATTTAAAAAGAACAAACATGTTTTTTTTAACTAGTAAATTTCACTTGCATCATTCATGTTCCTTTCTACGCATTAAGAAAACTTGATTTCATATACCTTTATTTCAAAAACTCACCTCCTTTATTTTTTCAAAAAGGTTTAGATTTCTGGGTTTCAGCTTACTTGAATTCCATTACGCCTTTAGACGTTGCGTGATTCAAGTGCTGATCACGAGCTAATATTTCGGGTCGTGACAATATTAGTCGGTCATAGCCGGATTATTAAATCAAGAGTTGATTTAATAATTTAATGTATAATTATATATTTTATATATTACATTACATTAACTAGTATTAGCTCACTTATGATTTCTTTTCTCTCTAGATTGTGCACATTGTATATATGTGATATATGTAAGTGTACAAGTTTGTGTCATGCTTGATGATACAAACAAGATGGCTGTATGAGACTTAAACTATATTAAGGTTAAATTAGGGTTTATTTATTTCTTAAAGAATAACAAAAGAGAGGTGACTTAGTGAAAGTTGTCAAGCTTAGATGAAGCTTGTAGAAATATTGACAAAGTCAACTCTTTTGTCATTCCTTAGGATATTAATTAACCCAACCCATAACCTTATAGCTTGGTTAATTCTCTACATGAGTTAAGTATGGGGACTTAACTCACCCATGGTTACATAATTCATTTGGATAAATTATTGACTTGAGTTCATCTTCTTCTTCTTCTTCTTCCTCCCAAAAAGCTTTCTAGCTCTAATGGAGGTATGGGATAAAGTGTGAGAAAATCAATTCTAAAGTGAGCCCACTTCCTACTTCATCATCCTCTACTACTTTCCATTTAGTATAGGGTGTTCTCTTCAAAAAGTTCATGACCTAGTGAAGAAATAGCTTGGGTTAGTGTCTCCTCGACGTAGATCATCTTCGGCCTCGAAGTCATCGAAGCAAGCATGTTCGTTTCTTCGTGGAGCCTCTCTAGAGTCCGGAGTTTACGATTGCAGTGAAGCAAACTACTACACGGAGCTATTGAAGTGAAGGACCGATCTACAAAGGTTGTATTCCCCGCTCTCTTTACTTTTGCGAAGTGTTTGCATATTACTTTCCGTATATTTCTAGTTTACGATTCTTGATAAGGTTAGCTATAACGGAAAATTTTTAATTTGGCATGGACGATGCCTCCCGAAACCTTGCTGCTATTGTAGACAACCCTTCAATGGTATCAGATCCATGCTAGAAATTAATACAGATTTTTTTAGATTATGAAAACGAAACGAACTTCGAAACATGAAACCCTAAAACCATGTTTCTGTCGATTTTAAAATGAGCTCCAAAATTTTTTCAAACAAGTGCAGAATCATATTTGGGCAGAGAGATGAAAATGGGAGAAAATTGGGACCATGTGCTCGGATTTTGGCCGAGCACATGGCCACAATTTCCGAGGAGGCCGTCCTCATAAGGGTGTTTCGGTCCCAAGTTTTTTCCATGTACCGGTCTCTGGGTTTCGGTGTTTCAGGTATTGTTTTTTTTTTTGCTAATTGTACATGTGATGTAAACTTACACTATAAGCAATTCTGAGTGTTTCGCATTCGTAGTTTTAACATTGTTTCGGGTTATTCACGTATTGTCCAGGAGAAGTTAAAAAGTTCGATCGAATGTCAAAAACCCATTTTTCCAAGTTTAACGTATTCGGAAAAATATGCAAGTGATTCTGTGGACCATTGATTAATCCAAAAATTTAAGTTTACCGTAATCAGAAACGGCATCGCTTTGCAGCTAGCCGGTGAATACGGGTCGATCCGCAGAGATGTGTAAATTTCTGTTTTTGTGTTTTCACGAGTTGATTCCGTTGGTTGTTTGGTTTTTGTCGATTGATTTAAAAACTAATTTATATGATATGAAAGAACTCGTTAGGGTTAGGTCTAAGGTAGGGTTGATGAGATCAATATTGTCACCTCTTTCAATGCCGTTTGATTAAAGCTTTTTAGAAAATCACGACAATTATTAGCAAAGGGGGTTAGGATGATCGGGAAGAAACGAAGTTTCTTCCTCTAGATCCTTGTCCGTCTTTTCCTATTAATTGCTGCAATCTTCATCGACGTCATGTATGTCCGGCCTTTTATACTACGGTTCACCGTTACCTCGTAGGTAGGGTGCCGTAGGGGGCGGATCATACATGAGTGCATGAAGTTCTTGTTTTGAAAATATGTTGGCATTGAAGGAGGTGAGAGATATCCATCTCTCACCCCCTCCCTTATTCCTAACCCTAACGAGCGAGGATTTTACTCGCTCATTAGGGAATTATCTAAAAACGATATTTTGTTGTTTAAGTTTTAAAGTGTTTGTTCAGATCTTGTGTTATAACTTACTACAGATTAAAAATAGCTAAACTAGTTAACTAGGGCAAGTAATAAAATTAGAACTAAGGCAGGAATAAAAAGAATTAAAACTTACAAGAAAGTGATGCTCTAGATCTCCCAACAAATCTGATTTTTATTGATTGAAAAGAGGCATGGCATTTTACAGATTTTGAGTACAATTTATAAGCAACCAGTGAACCTAGGGTTACAGACTCTCGTAGACATGAAATTACATATTTGCCCCCTAAAAATCCCAACATCTGCACCGACGCACCGACGCACCGACAGGAAAAATTTCCATTGACACGGGCATAATATGGCCGCGGAACCGCGGCAATGGAGCACTTGGGCTGCAGTTCCGCGGCCCTTTGGTGGGCTTGGCTCACCATCTTTTTGGGCTTGGTTTGGCTTTTCTTAGGCTTCCTATTTTTATACTTCTTTTCTCTGTTGGGCTTCTTAGTCTTCTCCAGATCCTCAGTGAAAACTTGTAAAGATCTTTTGACTGTTTCACTTTCGTCATTTGGATCTTGCACTGTTCTTCGTCTCGGCTTGAGTAAGATCCGTCTGCTTGTTGGTCAAAAGCCTCTTTTCTGTAGCATCTTTCGTCTTTTTCACTGTATTTGCTCCAAGAGCCTGTATCCTGTAACATGCAACAAACGAGCGTCAAAAGTACCTGTTTACTTATAAAATGCATAAAAGTGGGGCGTATAAATTGCAATATTATGATATGAACAAATACCCCCAAACTTATCTTTTGCTCGTCCTCGAGCAAACTTATTAATTTATTCTAACCTAGCCGCACTTTCGCAGGGAACGCGATTGCACTGAGCACGTGCAACAAGCCGTTAAACCTCTAGGTGTCCCTAGTAGGAGGAGTGTTGTCTTCTGAGGGTTTTCAGCGGATTACACCCACAAAATCCTATCAACTTGGTTTTTCGACTTTTGTTTTCCAATTAGGTTTTCTAATAAGAAACTCTATTATCTTCGACTCGTAAATTATCCACCCATATTCTTCACACTTCCTCATCATTTAACTTAAGATTGTACATGTTCTATAAAATTACTTAGAATTCAGCATTTCTTAAGTTTTTCTTCTAGAGTTTCATCTCCACTTAGGAATTTCTATCAACTCTATTAAAGATACAAGTTTTATTCTTCATTCCTTTCTCTTATCTAAACTCTAATCACATATCCCTACGTGTGTGTAATTGTCACCCCTACACTTGAAAATTCAAATCAAGCAATCGTACTCTCGTCCATTGTCCAAAGCACTTTGTGAATTTTTCTTAACTTTCGCTTACACATCCTTCATGCGACTGTTAATACTTCTTGAGGTACCAACAGCCGATTACAAGATGCGTTAGCACTTTAAAGTATATTTCCTAGTTTTGCAACACTCAAGGCTTTTTAGCAGTGACTCCCAGACCAGTTGGTCTAAGGCACTAGGTGATGAAACACCCTCGCTAAATAATTTTCTAGCCCTAAGTAATCACAAAAACCAGTGTCCATTTTTTTTATTCACCTTTTTTTTCATTGTACTAAGGACTTTAGACAAGAGCATTTCAAGGTCTCTTCTACTAATCCAAGTTTCATGGTGCGTGATTGTGCATTTTGTAGGGTATACATTTTCAGAATCTAAACTTAAGCTAGGAACTATTTTTCGAACTTATACTCTAATAAGAATATTAATACTCTTTCCTCATTTTGGCTTAGCCCAAGAAGTGAACCCAAAATTTGCCTATTCCTAAATAACCTACAAAGACATATATTCTCTATCGTTAAACTCTAAGGAATGTTATTTTTAGGGTTTTTAATTTGCTAAGTCTAAGATCTAGTTTTTCCTAGCCAGTTAACCTTTTTATCAAACTCAAGTCAATTAACCAAAATTGAATACAATAATTTTTATAATTTTTGAATTTTTTCAATTTTTATTGGTTTTTCAGTTTTCTAAAATTTTTTTATTATTCAAATTTTCAAATTTTCATGATTTTTTTTTTTATATATATGAAGGTACAATGCAAAAGGAAAAGAAAAATATATACAATATGCAATGCAAAAGATAACTATATACATTACCCTCTCCCCCAAACTTGAGCAAAGCAGTGCCCTCACTGCCTGGCCCCACGTCGCGCTCGTGAGCGTGAACGTGATCGTTCCCCTCTAGCCAAAAGTGTTTGGATTCCCCTCTCAATTTCCGTCAACCGACGATCGTGATCCCGTGCAGTTGCCCGAAACTCATCTCTCAAAGAATCGATTCTCCTTACTGTTCTCCTCACTAATCGCGCATGCTCCTGGGGAGTTAGTTCTTCCCCGCTCGAAGTCGAGCTCGAGCTAGAGGTGTGTGCAGGTACATTTTCTGCCGGTTCCGTTCGTGTCCAAATATCTGTGAGTCTAGAGTAGGACGACGAGATGCCCTCTACAAGTGGTCGAACCGGAATACCGTCTATCATGTATGCATCAAATTCCTCGACGGGGAGGAAATATCGGCAGATTTGTGTAACAAGCATAGGACATGGGTATACGGAACCTCGTTTCCCCGTACCTATGGATTGGAGCAAAACCGTGCACATGTCGAACCTAGGATTCTTCATCATCAGTGTGTGTACGACATGTAAAGAAGAGGTGAAAAAGGTCGTGTTGTGGGAACTACCGAAGATATTGTTTTGTGCCCACCGGCACACAGTTAAAACATTCGCGAAAAGGGTCCGTGCTTGGATGCCCTTACGCGGTTCTCGCGCACAATCATTACCCATCAAGGGCATATAATCTTCAAAGCGCAATGGGTGTTCATGTGCAGGTACACGTGGTATGAGTGTAACCTTGTGTATCAAGTCCCTATCGATGTGAATTTCACGATTTCCCCAATTTAGTTTAATGTAACCTAAGTTGTCAAGGCTATTATCTTCCATGGATTCGTAAAATAGGACAACCAGGTTAGGTAGGGCAAAAGCAGATGCGTGATTATAGAGCAGGAAATTCCAGCCCCTTTGTGCGATTTCATGTGCGAAATATCTACCGTATACCTCGTGTGCGAAAACAGGGGGAAAATCCCGTTCAAATTGCAATCTATGCGCCATTTGTTGGATATATATGCCCTAGAGGCCAACATTGTATAGGATGCTTGGGATATGTATGTACATGACAGTCTTGCTTGATATAATAGTATGCTATTTGGTTTGACGTTGTCTTAACGTATGATATATTTTACTTAGTATTTATATATATATATATGTTGATAAAGCCCATAGGTGTTTGTCTGACTACCGGCGTTGTGATGGCAGTCATACTAGTGGGAGCTGGATAGTCAATAGGCACACCTTTAGATGTTCCTGGTCGCAGGAGTATCGAGATTGGGCATCGATACTCCGGAGTAGACTAGTGTATACATATCTAGACCCTGACGAGGGGCGATGGATTGGTCCCGCAACCATTGGTGGTGTTCACCTAAGATTGTATACAGATGCTCACTGGGTGTGAGTACACCGGACAGGACTCGCCGAGAACTGACTGGATGGTATTATACCTAACGTCAGATAGCAGTTCTCAGGTGACATGTGTGCAGATAGTCCGTTGACTTAAGGTCATCATTTGTCTCGTGTGAGTTCCCACTGTGCTTTGATTATTACCCTACCACGGCTCAAAGGAGTCGTGCAAACAGGTTTCAGTTGGGTACAGTCCCGAGCCACGTGGAGGCAGTGAGCGACTGTTAGGGATTCGTCTCCCCTGGTATAGGGAGTTGATATCGCACTGTGGTCGGTTGGTCATTACCATAAGTCCCTGGCAAGGGCTGATTGAGAATTACTGATGGACTGATCAGTAGATTCTCGGGTGGTCTTGAACCATACCGACACGACTTGTACGGTTATTAGGGGTCTGACGTCCACCACCTCCCTAGACCATACATGCGATACTCTTAGACGAACAGACCGGACTGCGCGGATATTGTCACAGACAGGCTCAGTAGAATTTCAGATGGGTTACCTCATCAAACTTTCTTATCGACAACTACCTGGGGACCGTTACGTACAGCTAGTGCCGCTTGCGGTCTGTGGTTAAACCCACTGCCAGCGTAGTAGTTGAGTTTTTAGAGTCCCACATAGAGATTTCCCAAACCCAGGCGAAAAGATATAAAGGTCGTATGGTTTTACGACAAAGGTTCGGACGCATACGTGATTGAACGCACGTACGACATTCGGACAGTTTTTACTAGCCGGCTTTGGTTTAAGCCAGATTCTAGTATCAGGTTATTGGATTTATACAGTCTAAAGTTTTTCCGTGTTTTCACGGATGAGAGGGGCGTTCTCGTAATTTTCCGAGAAGCTTCTAGAAGGACGTGACATGGAGGGAGAGGTGGCATTTTCATTTAATGATTTAGTGACTCATTGTGAGTGATTCATCATGTCATTAATGCATTATTAAATGCTTAATGACTCACATAATGAATCACCCACTTGCATTAATGAAACATGATGAATAATCTCATATTATTCATTTCTTTTTATTCATTATGTTTCATATATCAAGTGAGAAGCTATTTCATTATCATTATCATTATCATCTTCTCACTCTCTCTCTTCAAGTTCTCTCTCCTTCACCAAACCTAATCCTACCCTCATGAGTTGAGAACAAGGATTAGGAAAGACTAATTACTGTAAGTCCATGCTACCTCTCCCGGTACTTTCGGGCATGCGGAATTTGGTGAAAAACGATTTTCTTAAAGGTGGTAACATGGACTCAAAAACCGGATCTTTGTTAAACATCTAACTAACAACCTAACTACGAGTTGCTAACTACTCGGTTAGGGGGTTATACCTTTCTTTTTCTCGAACTCCTTCGTCTTCAAGCTTCGATGGTCGTCCGAATCGGCTTCTCCCCGTCGTCTCCTTGCGCCGAAGATAGATCCACCTGAAAGCTTCAACCTTTGGCTCCTTCTTCGAACTTTGAAGAAACTAGTTCACTCGGTTTGCTAAACCTTGTGAACTAGAGTGAGTAGAGAAGAGTTTGTATGGGATTTTATCTATGGTTCTTGGTTCTCAACTCATGAGACAAGTGAACCATAGAATCAAGAGAGGGAGAGCAAGAGGAGGAAGATGAGAGCTCAACAACAAGAGAGAGAATGAGCATGAAAAGAATGAGAGAAGATTTTTATCATTTGGCTCTCATAATCCAAAGCAATCATAACACCCCATATCAATCAAGTATTATATGATGGTTTAAGCAACTATAGCCATATCATTTCATGCACTCATTTTGCATAAAAGAGCAAGCAAGCAAAAGTCTTTGCCATGAAATGATAGCTATAGTTATCATGATGGTCAACTAGTCAAGCCTAGTCAACCGGTCAACAAAGTCAACAAGTCAACAAAATTCAACAAGTCAACAAAGTCAATCCCTCAACAACCATGTCACCATAATACTTAATTAATATAATTGTTAATCACATATCATATTCTCATTAGGGTTGAGCAAAAAGTCAATAGTCAACTGTCAACGGTCAACAACCCTAATGAGAATCCTCTGCCTCTGTCTCTCCGTCAACTGTGCATACACACCCGCATCCGCGTTCCGAGGAACACGAATGCATACTGGATAAATCCAATCCCAAAAGGTACACTAGGATCTGGCTTAAACCAAAGCCCGCTAGTGTAAACTGTCCGGACACTGTACGTGCACAAGTGCACGGATGTGACCGAACCCTGTCGCAAAACCATGCGACCTGTCGCAAAACCATGCGACCTGTCGCAAAACCATGCGACCTCTACTCTTTTGCCTAAAGGCGAATAGCTTTCTGTGTGGGACTCTAAAGACTCGACACTACGCTGGCAGTGGGTTTAACCACAGACCGCAAGCGGCACTAGCTGTGCGTAACGGTCCCCAGGTAGATGCCGACAAGAAGACTGACGAGGCAAAACCCATCTGAACTCCTACTGAGCCTGAATGTGACATTCTCCGTACAGTCCGGTCTGTTCGTCTGATACATCGCATGGCGGGCCTAGGGGGCGGTAAACGTCAGTCCCCCAATAGCGGTACAAGTCGTGTCGGAGTGAAGCCCAAAACACCCTGAGATAACACTGGAAGCCTACCAGTATATCTCGTTTGCCCTGGCCAGGGACTACTCGTGTAATGGCTCTCCTAGACACAGCGCGATGTCAACCCCTAATACCGGGAGAGACGAATCCTGTCTAACCGTCACTGCCTCCAAGTGCTTCGAGACTTCACCCAACTACCACCTGTTTGCACGACTCCTTTGAGCCGTGGTAGGGTAGTAATCAAAGTACAGTGGGAACACACTCGAGGCGAAGTGACAGTGTCAAGTCAGCGGACTAAGTTGTACTCATGTCACCTGGGAACTGATAACTGACGATAGGCATAATACCAACTAGTCCGTTCCCGACGAGTCCTGTCCAGTGTACTCGTAACCCAACGAGCACCCGCATACTATCTCAAGTACGACGTACCGACGGCTGTGGGACAGACCGTCTCCCACACTGGGATGAGAAGCGCATGCGCTAGTCTACTCCGGAGTATCGATGCCCTGTCTCGATAGTCCTGCGACCAGGGACCTGCATAAGGATGTGCTCATAGATTACCCAGCCCCACTAGTGTGACTGCCATCACAACGCTGGTAATCAAGCAAAGATCCTAAGGGCTCCATTAATGTGTATAGGCGATATACTAAAATAAACACATGTACACATTGAAGTAGAAACAAACCAAGTAGCATACTACTATTTTGAGCAAGATTGTATATACAAGGTGAATATCCCAAGCTTCCATTAAGTAATATACAAACTAGTATGATACAGTAATGGCCTCTAGGGCATATACACTAACAATCTCCCACTTGCACTAAGGCCATGTACTGGCGTATCGAAGACCTATCATCTTGATCAGCCGCTCCAACTGAGTCTGGGGCAAGGCCTTGGTGAATGGATCTGCAGTGTTATCTTCTGAAGTGACTCTCCGAACCTCGATCTCTTGGCGATCCACGATCTCCCTGATCAGGTGATACCGCCTCAAGATGTGTCTGGATCTCTGATAGGACCTGGGTTCCTTCGCTAAAGCTATTGCCCCATTGTTGTCGCAATACAGAGGTATTGGATCAACAATGGACGGAACCACCTGAAGCTCTTTCAAGAACTTCCTCATCCAGACAGCTTCTTTTGCGGCATCAGATGCAGCAATGTATTCCGCTTCCATCGTCGAGTCTGCAACAGTTTCCTGTTTGGAACTCTTCCAACACACTGCCCCTCCATTGAGGGTAAAGACAAAACCCGACATGGACTTGGAATCATCCTTGTCACTCTGGAAGCTGGAGTCAGCAAAGGCCTCGATCTGGAGGTCTTTTCCGCCATACACCAAGAACATCTCCTTAGTCCTTCTGAGGTACTTGAGAATGTTCTTTACTACTATCCAGTGTTTCTCCCCAGGATTTGACTGATACCGGCTTACCACACTCAGTGCATAAGCTACATCCGGTCTGGTACACAACATCGCATACATTATAGAGCCTACCGCAGAAGCGTAGGGTATAATAGACATGCGATCCCTCTCCAAATCAGTCTTGGGTGACATCTCTTTAGAGAGGGTGATCCCGTGACAAGCCGGTAGGTTACCGCGCTTGGAATCTTCCATACTGAATCTTTTCAGTATGGTGTCGATGTACCTGGACTGTGAAAGTCCTAATATCCTCTTGGATCTATCACGATGGATCCGGATCCTCAGGATGTATGAGGCATCACCCAGGTCTTTCATGGAGAACCTGTGTGACAAGAACCCCTTGACAGATTGTAGCATAGGAATGTTATTTCCTATTAAGAGAATGTCATCCACGTACAAAACGAGGAATACTACAGTTCTCGCTACAAATCTACAATAGATGCATGGTTCATCTGGATTTTTGATAAAGCCAAATTCCTTGTCCGTCTCATCAAAACAGATGTTCCAACTCCGCGATGCCTGCTTTAGTCCATAGATGGACTTAAGCAACTTGCACACCTTTCCGCTGCTCCCACTCTGAATGAAACCCTCTGGTTGGTCCATATAGACACACTCCTCTAAATTTCCATTTAGAAAAGCTGTCTTTACGTCCATCTGCCAAATTTCATAATCGTGGAAGGCAGCAATGGCAAGAAGGATCCGAATGGATTTCAGCATAGCCACTGGAGAAAAGGTTTCGTCATAGTCCAAACCAGGTCTTTGACGAAAACCCTTTGCCACAAGTCTAGCTTTATAGGTCTCAACCTGTCCATCTACACCAATCTTCCTTTTGAAGATCCACTTGCATCCTACGGGTTTTACCCCGTCTGGAGCAATGTCTAACGTCCATACTTTGTTGGTGTACATGGACTCCATTTCGGTCCGCATTGCATCCAGCCATTTTACTGAGTCAACGCTCTGAACGGCCTGCTGGAAGCTAGTAGGCTCATCATAATCCATGATGCAATCCTCTCTATCCCCGTCTATGAGAAAACCGTAGTATCTCTCGGGCGGATGAGACTGCCTTCTACTCCTGCGGAGCGGCGTAGGAATGTCCTGTTCTTTTGAACCCTCTGGTTCCACTAAGCTTTCAGTAATAGCTCGTGGTTCTGGAATTTCTTCCAATTCTACTGCGCTTCCACTAATTTCCTTTTCTAAGAACTGGTGTTCTAGAAAGTGGGCATGACGAGAAACAATAACTTTTTGTTCCTCTTCGCAGTAGAAGAAATATCCCTTGGAGTTCTTTGGATATCCCACAAACTTGCATTGTACAGAGCGTTCCTCGAGCTTGTCCGCATGCTGCTTTTTGACAAAAGCTGGACTTCCCCATGTCTTAATGTGATTAAGATGGGGCCTCTTCCCATACCACATCTCATATGGTGTGGTAGGCACAGTCTTAGTGGGAACTCGGTTCAAAAGGTACGCAGCTGATTCTAGCGCATACCCCCAGAATGATCGCGGTAACTCAGCGTTACTCATCATGGACCGTACCATATCCAATAGGGTTCGGTTCCGTCTCTCCGATACACCGTTATGTTGTGGAGTGTATGGAGGAGTAAGCTGAGAGAGAATTCCGTTCTCTTTTAAATAGTCCAGGAACTCGGCACTCAAGTATTCACCACCTCGATCCGATCTTAGGATCTTGATACTTTTGCCAGTTTGTTTTTCTACTTCATTCTTATATTCCTGGAATTTTCCAAAGGCTTCGGACTTATGTTTCATTAAGAAGACATAACTGTAACTTGAAAAGTCATCCGTAAAAGTAATGAAGTAAGAATAACCGCTTCGCGCATGTATAGACATTAGACCACACACGTCGCTGTGTACGAGTCCCAAGAACTTGCTCGCTCTTACTCCGTGTCCAGTGAACGGAGTCTTTGTCATCTTTCCTTTGAGACAGGATTGACAAGTGGCATACGATTGATATTCGAACGTATTCAAATATCCTTCTGTATGTAACTTCGTCAACCTTCTCTCATTGATGTGACCCAGTCTACAATGCCACAAGAAAGTCTGATTTATTTCCGGAGACTTCCTTTTGTGTGTATTCTGGACATTGAAAATCTGTGGTTGGTTTAATACGTATATACCATTGCTCAATGTACCTGACCCAATCAGAACTTGATTAAGTTGAATGTTTACAACATTGCTTACAAACACAAATTCATAACCTTCTTTAGAAATCAAAGATACAGAAATGATATTACAAGTTGCGTTGGGTACAAAAAGCAATTACGCAAAACCAAAACATGTCCATCTGACATTCCCAGGTGATAGTCCCCCACGGCCTTAGCATCCATGCTAGCTCCGTTCGCAACTATGAGGGTCATGTCACCTGCTTTCAAAACACTACGGTTTCTCAACGCCTGCAAAGAATTACAGATATGAGATCCTGATCCGGTATCCAATACCCAGGAAGTAGAGTTTATTGAAAGACAGTTTTCAATAACATACACACCTGAAGCTGAAGCTGCAATCTGCTTCAATTCCTGTGTTCTGGCCTTCCAGACCCTGCAATCATTCTTCCAGTGTCCTTTCTTATGACAATAGAAGCATTCTTCCTTATCCACAAGCTTCCCCGCTTTCTTTGTTGCTTTAGCTTTTCCCTTCGTATCCACTTTACTAACACCGCCTCTTGGTTTGGCGGGGGCTTTCTTCTTCTTTCCCTTGGCTTTCGTCTTGGACCTAGAAGAAGAAGATCCTCCTACAAACAAAGTGGATGTTTCCCTACCTTTCTGTAGGGTGCCCTCTGCGCTCCTCAGCATGTTAAGGAGCTCTGAAAGTTCAACTTCTTTTTCTTGTAAGTTGAAGTTTAGTATAAACTGGGCGTAAGTGGAAGGAAGGGACTGGAGAACTAAGTCCGTATAGAGCTCACTCTCCAATGTGCTCCCTAGGTCCGCGAGCTCCTCAATGTAGCCGATCATCTTAAGCACGTGTTCTGCTACTGATGATCCGACGGCCATCCTTGCCGAAAATAACTTTTTCGACGCTTCGTATCTTGCGATACGAGATTGCTCTCCATACAGTTCTTTTGTATGAAGAAATATGGATTCCAAGTCCATATTCTCGTGCCTCCTCTGATGTTCATTGTCCATAGAGGCAAGTACGAGGCACTTGGCCTTCGCGCTATCAATCTCCCAAGTCTTACGAATTTCCTTATCCGCGACGCTGGAAGTGGGACTAGGGACAGGGGGAGCTATGGTGGTAAGAAGATACCCCAGCTTGTCGTAAGTGATTGCCATCTTGACATTCCTGAGCCAATCTTTGTAGTTTGGCCCTGTCAGTATGTTTTTATCTAGGAGTAACTTAAGTCCAGTCATGTCGATTGGTCGCTGCAATTAGGAGAGAGAAGAAGAAACACTCAGCATGATGCTCTTGCAAGTTTAGAGTGGTTTTTAGTTTGTCTAAATAGGATGGCTCCCACTGTTTCTCGAATCCCTCCTCAAACCAAAAAGGAAGAATTAGTCGGGATCAATCCCACCGCACAATACTTGCTTAACCGTTCAGCCAGGCCAGTGTCGGTACTTCGAGGGAGGTTTTCCAACGCTTTAGCGAAGTTCCTTAATTAAATAACCTCTTTTCCCTGGGGGCGTAGCCCCGCTAACACCTTTCTAGACACCTACTAGGTTTATAGCATTGATCGTTTAGTGAGAAATTTCCCGAGGAGTAGCATATACTCACAGTAGGATCGGGATCCAAATATCATCGCGTGACGAAACTGAAGGAATCCTACCAGAATCATCACACTCCAAGTGGTATGCAAATCTAGCAAGTTTCAGTACTTATGAAACTCCCGATGTGGATTTTTTCCCCATGCTCTTATGACCTTGGCCAAATATCATAAGTCACATGTCAAGTTCTACCCGTCATTCTCCAGGTTAATTTGAATCCATCCGTACCTACCCTTGACTTTGGCCAAAATGGCAGTACGACTGTCCCAAACCCACGCATCTATCTATGCTACACAAGAATACCCAATAGCTACCAATCACTATGCCTTGACTTTGGCCAACATACACAGCTTGAATACTGTTGACTATTCATGTGAAACGACGGAGGGCTACGAATGGTTTTGGCAAAACCGTGAACGTAGTGAACTTGATATAATCGATGGAACGAGATAGCTTTTAAAAGGAGTGGCTCAAGCTCCGCATTTAAAAGTTAGTTTTGAAAAGAACTGAGAGGTTTTTCGAAAGTGTTCCAACGCTTTTAACTTGGTTTATTTTCTTGCATTAGTTCTTTTAATGCGTGATATTCTTGCATTAGTTCTTTTAATGCGTCCCATCATTTAATCCTACCATTGCAGAAAACAACCAAAATACGACGTACGCTTATGCCATTCGCATTCGCTACGGGGCCCCGTCATTACCCGTTAGGTTACTTAACTAACGACAGAGCGGGGGCTGGGCTAGCGCGGCTGTAAAACATAAGCAACGCCTAAATAATATCATATATAGATATACTGCAATGATAGCCATTTCAGATCACAGATGAACACATTGGATATACTAGGAAGCTGCAATTCGTACGAGCCTGTAACGAAAAGCAGATTACACGGTCACGGTGAATAGCCAAAACCCCACCCAAGACCCCTGCGGGTGCGGCAAACTACCCGCCAAGTACCCGAAGCGAAGCAACCTCCCTTAACTCCGTGAGTAGGCCACTCGGCACTTCGGCATACCCGGTAATTTATGCACCCCCTCCATGGGTCTATCCTAGGAGCAAAAACAGTAAAAAGAAATTATACAATGACGGCTACAACCCCGACCCGGTTGTGCGGCCATACAAATAATTATTACATCAATTTACAAATTTACGTGAATTGAAAGAAAAGAAAACTCTCGTCTCACAACCCCCGGCTATTCACTCGCGATAATCCAACATATTCATATACACATTCCAGCAACATTACAGATCACAGATTTGTATAACCCCCACTAATCGACATATAGCGATTAGCAGACGTTCAATACAAATATCACATCACAGAAAAACCCGTCAGCTAAAGTCTTTTAGAAGTTCGATCAAAAATACGGATTTACAGGACCCCAAAAATAAAATTTTCGTTCTGGAAAATCTGGGCAGAAAATATATATTCCAAAAATCCCAAAACAACCCTAGAAAAACACTGCATCGTACTTAGACCTCAGCCGAGTCAACTCGGCCCCGGATCCGCGGCGGGAGCGTGCTCCCGCCGCGTTTCCGCGGTGCTTTGACTCGATCGTTGGACCAAATTTGGTGGGTGATCACACATAATCCTGAGCCGAATTTTAAGATAAAATTTATCAATTTTTGAACAGAAAAAAAAATCGGCAGAAACTTATCATATCGGGTTCGTTTTGCGACTTTTTCTTTGATCGATCTTCTAGCTACTTTGCTAACATGTTAGATAGAGTTTAACTAGGCTCTGATACCACTGTAAGTCCATGCTACCTCTCCCGGTACTTTCGGGCATGCGGAATTTGGTGAAAAACGATTTTCTTAGAAGTGGTAACATGGACTCAAAAACCGGATCTTTGTTAAACATCTAACTAACAACCTAACTACGAGTTGCTAACTACTCGGTTAGGAGGTTATACCTTTCTTTTTCTCGAACTCCTTCGTCTTCAAGCTTCGATGGTCGTCTGAATCGGCTTCTCCCCGTCGTCTCCTTGCGCCGAAGATAGATCCACCTGAAAGCTTCAACCTTTGGCTCCTTCTTCGAACTTTGAAGAAACTAGTTAACTCGGTTTGCTAAACCTTGTGAACTAGAGTGAGTAGAGAAGAGTTTGTATGTGATTTTATCTATGGTTCTTGGTTCTCAACTCATGAGGCAAGTGAACCATAGAATCAAGAGAGGGAGAGCAAGAGGAGGAAGATGAGAGCTCAAGAACAAGAGAGAGAATGAGCATGAAAAGAATGAGAGAAGACTTTTCTCATTTGGCTCTCATAATCCAAAGCAATCATAACACCCCATATCAATCAAGTATTATGTGATGGTTTAAGCAACCATAGCCATATCATTTCATGCACTCATTTTGCACAAAAGAGCAAGCAAGCAAAAGTCTTTGCCATGAAATGATAGCTATAGTTATCATGATGGTCAGCTAGTCAAGCCTAGTCAACCGGTCAACAAAGTCAACAAGTCAACAAAAGTCAACAAGTCAACAAAGTCAATCCCTCAACAACCATGTCACCATAATACTTAATTAATATAATTGTTAATCACATATCATATTCTCATTAGGGTTGAGCAAAAAGTCAATAGTCAACTGTCAACGGTCAACAACCCTAATGAGAATCCTCTGTCTCTGTCTCTCCGTCAACTGTGCATACACACCCGCATCCGCGTTCCGAGGAACACGAATGCATACTAGATAAATCCAATCCCAAAAGGTACACTAGGATCTGGCTTAAACCAAAACCCGCTAGTGTAAACTGTCCGGACACTGTACGTGCACAAGTGCACGGATGTGACCGAACCCTGTCGCAAAACCATGCGACCTGTCGCAAAACCATGCGACCACTACTCTTTTGCCTAAAGGAGAATAGCTTTCTGTGTGGGACTCTAAAGACTCGACACTACGCTGGCAGTGGGTTTAACCACAGACCGCATGCGGCACTAGCTGTGCGTAACGGTCCCCAGGTAGATGCCGACAAGAAGACTGACGAGGCGAAACCCATCTGAACTCCTACTGAGCCTGAATGTGACATTCTCCGTACAGTCTGGTCTGTTCGTCTGATACATCGCATGGCGGGCCTAGGGGGCGGTAAACGTCAGTCCCCCAATAGCGGTACAAGTCGTGTCGGAGTGAAGCCCAAAACACCCTGAGATAACACTGGAAGCCTACCAGTATATCTCGTTTGCCATGGCCAGGGACTACTCGTGTAATGGCTCTCCTAGACACAGCGCGATGTCAACCCCCAATACCGGGAGAGACGAATCCTGTCTAACCGTCACTGCCTCCAAGTGCTTCGGGACTGCACCCAACTACCACCTTTTTGCACGACTCCTTTGAGCCATGGTAGGGTAGTAATCAAAGTACAGTGGGAACACACTCTGTTAGTTATATGTATGCCCTAAAGGCCATTACTGTACATTGGATGTATATTGTAGTGGATGCTGGGACATATATAGGTAGGACTTTCTTGCTCGACATGATAGTACGCTATCTGGTTGCTCTTTATCTTAACGTGTATACTTTCTGTCTCTCTGTTACATGTTGATAAAGCCCTTAGGATGTGTACTCGACTTCCAGGACTGTGATGCAGATCATACTAGTGGGGCCTGGATAGTCCATGAGTACATCCTTCAATGTTCCTAGTCGAGGGAATATCGAGACGGGGCATCGATATTCCAGAGTAGACTAGCGTATATCTTCTCGACCCATGTGATGGGCGATGGATGATCCCATATCCATTGGTGTTTGGCATCAGAGATGGTATACGGGTGCTCAGTGGAGACTGGGTACACTGAACGGACTCGCCGAGAACTCCCAGATGGTATTATACCTCACGTCAGATGGCAGTTTTCTGGTGACACTGGTACAGCTTAGTCTGTTGACCCGAGATCGTCATAGAGTCTTGTGTGTCTCCCACTGTGCTTTTCCACCCAACCACGGCTCTACTGAGTCATGCAAACAGGTGGTTTTTGGGTACAGTCCCGATTCACATGGAGGCAATGAGCGATAGGAGGGGATTCGTCTCTCCCGGTATTGGGGGTTGATGTTGCGCCATGCTCGACTGGCCATAACAGGAAATCCCTGGCCAGGGTTGCAGTGACCTACTGGTAAGTGTTATCAGTAGTTTTACACATGTCATGGACTTCACGTCGGCATGACTTATCGAGCTACTGGGGTCTGACGTTTACCACTCCTAGGCGAGATATGCGACATATCAGACGAACAGACCGGACTGTACGTTAAGTGTTACTGGTTGGATTCACAGGAGTGTGAGCGGGCTTGCTCGTCGATCTTCTGATCGCTCAATACCCGGGTGACCGTTACGTTTAGCAGACCGCTTGCGGCTTGTGGGTGTTTGATATGATCATCATCTGCTGCCGGCGTATTGACGAGTCTTTAGAGTCCTACACAGAGGTTTCCTAGCTCAAGCGAAACGAAATAGGAGCACATATGGGATATGTGCGGGACCGAGAATAATGCGTGTATGTGATACCGTATTTTATTCTCGCGATGTATGTGTCGAATGGTTGTATGCGATATAACCTAGTTATCGAATCAAGGATTGATTCGATAAGCCGATACATTGATTACTGGCCGGTTATATGCGATATGACCGGATCGTTAAATCAAGTATTGATTTAATGATTTAATGCATAATTATATATTTGATATATTACTTTGCATTGACTAGTATTGGTTCACTTTAAATGGATTTTCTCACTTGAATTGTGCAAGTTGTATATGTGATATACATTTGTGCACATGATTGTATCATGTTTGATGATACATGCTTACTTGGTTAAGTGTAAAGAATTAAACCATGGTTAAACTAATGATTAGGGTTTTGTTTTTCCATTTACTTATTTATCTATTTATTTATCTTATTCATTTTGGAAAAGAGAAAGATGAATGGTGGCTTTATTTGTTTTTAGTTGAACATTCATGAAACTTTGACTAAGTCACCATTCTTGTCTCATGCTTAACCCTAACCATATGAA
This sequence comes from Agapanthus africanus, assembly GCA_030015575.1. NCBI lineage: Eukaryota > Viridiplantae > Streptophyta > Magnoliopsida > Asparagales > Amaryllidaceae > Agapanthus > Agapanthus africanus. The sequence continues at coordinate 342,073,902 of CM057343.1, forward strand.
CTAACCATAGTACATTCTCTACACTTAACCAAGGGTTAGTAAATGATAAGTATTGAATTATTTATCTAATTTATTTGAACACTTATCATTTCTTTTTCTTCTTCTTCTTCATGAGCAAGAAAAAGAAAAGCTTTCTACACCAATGGCAACTTGAGAAATCAAGTGAGAAATCCAATTCTAAAGTGAACCCACCTCCTATTTCTTCATCCTCTACCTCTTGCCAAGTAGTATAGGGTGTTTCCTTCACAAGTTTTCATGGCTTGGTGAAGGTGGAGCTTGATCTTGTGATGCCTCAACGTAGATCATCTTCGGCACGAAGCCGACGACCTTGCCCGCCCATTTCTCCGATGAAGCCGACGCTAGAGCCGGGGATTCGATTTGGAAAGCAAGGAGACTTCCTTGCAGAGCTATGGAGGTGGAGGACCGGATCTACAAAGGTTGTATTTCCGTTCACTTTTAGAGTAAAGTCGTTTATTCGCTTTTGTGTCGCCTAAAATCTAGTTAACGATCCGTAGTCTAGGGTTTCTCGGCACCGTAAAATTTAAAATTGGCATGGTTGATGCCTTGTGAGACCTCTTGGGAGTGCCTAGGAACCCTACAGTGGTATCAGAGCCTAGCTAGAGCCATAGGCGATGCGTAGACGGAATTAGAAGTCCGATCGAACCGAAACCCAAACCCTAAAATGCTCTCTGTACATTTTTGAAATTCGTGGATTTTTGTGAATTTAAAATATGCAGAAAAGTAAGCAGGAAAAACTAAGAATTACTGTGAAGTTTGGGCCCCTAATTCCATAATTAGACCGCGGAACCGCGGCCAAACCAGGTGTTTGGCGGCGCTTCCGCGGCCCAAATTTGGACTTAGTCACTCAAATTTCATATATTTATTCTTAGGTCCTTTCTTGGCAATTTTTTATGTGAAATTTTTAATTCCACTCAAGTGTTGAGTTTTCTAGGGTTTTATTGGGGATTCGTTAATTTGATCGGATAATTTAACTTCGTTTATGTTTTTCCGGATATTTTAGAAACTGTTAAAAAGTTCGACCGGATATAAATACCCACTTTTTCCCCTGCCGGGAAATTTCCAAGTGTTGGATTTTTCCATGGTTTAAAGACGTTCTAAGTAGTGCAAGTAAAGCGATGGTCCCTCTAGAAGACAACAAACCTTAACTCGATTATGTGACCGTCTTGAACTGCCCTTTGAACCTTCGGGTTTGGGGCAGTACGGCGTGCCACATGTGAGGCGTTGGCATGACCCTTCTACGGCTGGACCGTTGGTACTGAGGCACGAACTGAATGTTTTTAGACTTGTTTCATGTGTTGATCTGTATCGGGAAAACTTGGGTGTTCGAATGTTCGATCGGAAAGTTTAACATTTTCTAATTATCTGGAATGCGATACAATAATTGGAATTCACAATAAGTTATGAGATAACTGAATGAATGTTATAAACGTAGCACTTTAGTCTCACTTGATCGGTTGCCACGGAATTTCGATGTGATCAAAAGTCCGTCGCAATCACGTAGCATACGAGGATACTCGCCGGGTAAACTTAATAGACAGCCTCACCCCATAGCCCCGACCAAGTGACTGTAGGAGAACCCCGTCACCGAAAGCATCCGTTCGGGTGCTCGCGGTAGCGGTGTTCCGCCTTGGTGCACTTCGTCGACGGCATCGGGGGTGCGGCCGCCTACTAAAGTTTGCGACGAGCATTCGATCAGGATGTCGGGAATCTTGTTGAATTGCCCGACTTGGTATTGAAAAGTGTTTTCGATAATGAGACTAAAATGCGGGGTTTATAATTGTTAGGCATGCGATGTCTAAGGAATTTATTTGATTAGGCATGCGATGTCTAAAGAGATTGCGGATTCCAACTGTTGTAGTTTTACACTTTCTTTTCTGTGACCGTAAGTGTAATATGTGATATCGCCGGTTTCGTTGCTATATGTCAACGACAATTGGGATGCGCATATTTACTTACGTTGATGACATGTGATGTTATGTGTTGCTGGATATGTTATATTGGATCGTCGTGTTTGAATAGCCGGGGAGTTTTTATGTGAGATGAGTGTTTTTCATTTTCATTCATGTAAAAACTTGTATGTAATATTCTTTTATTGGGGCACTTCCAGGTTGCGGAAGATGTCGCCGTTGATGTATATTATTTACTTTTCCGCATTAGGATAGACCCAAGGAGGGGAGCACAAGTAACCGGGTTCTGAGGTCCAGAGGGAGACCATCTCGAGGAGTCGAGTCCGGGTCTCCTAACCCTAGAATTGGTAGGGTTGCTTGCCGCTCTCGTAGGGGTCTTGGGGTGTGGGATTGGCTATTCATCACGACCGTGGAATCCGTGTTTTATACTGGCTCGTATTGAAAACACGGACGTCCTAGTATATCCAATATTTCATATGTTTCTTCTGCTGTGATTTATCTGTGATCATGTGATGTTCTGTGACAGATATTGTATATAGTATATATGATATATTATATAGACGTTACTTATGTTTTACACCTGCGCTAGCCCTGCCTCGCTCTGGTGTTAGTTACCTAACCTAACTGTGCAGACGGGACATCGAGGCGAATGCGGATGGCATAAGCGTACGTTATATTTATATGTGATGTTTAGGTGGATTTAAATGATGGGATATTCATTAATGAGATTAATGAAAGAAAATAAACCTAATTGATGTTGTGGAATCGAATTTCTAAATAAAACAGGTAGCTACAGTTCTTGCTTTGCATCGCGGTGTTCATTATAGAACATCCTGCACCTTATTCGATGAGGAAAGGACCGAGATCCCTTCACCGGGAGTGACTCCTTTAGCAATAACGGGCAGATGCTACAACCCTCGGTTTGTCATTTGATTTCTTCTATAGTTTCTGCTTTGCACAGTGATATATATGATATATCCCGCACCTCATTCGACGAGGAAAGGGCCGACGATCCCTTCACCGGGAGTGACCCCTTTAGCAAAACTAGAAAAGCTTCAAAAACGTTCCATTTAAAAACCATTTGATTCCGCAACGAGATCAAGTTCAAAGCGTTAAAGGTTTTCATAAAAACTATTCGCAACCCTCCGTCATTTTAGGAAGTAGAGTACTTAGTATTCGTGCTGTGTTTGTTGACCTTAGTTAAGGCACAGTGTACGGTAGCTAAGTGATGTCTTCCTACACCGCATATGATGCGATTAGTTAGGACAGTCGCGTGACTTTGTTGACCTTAGTTAAGGGTCATGTGGGTGGGTCTAATTAATCACGAAATGACGGGTAGAACTTGACTAGTACTTATGATTTGTTGACCTTAGTTAAGGTCATAAGTGCTAGGGGTAAAAACCTATATCGGGAGTTTCAAGTGTTGAAATTTGCAATGAGATTGCATACCTTCTATGTGATAGTTGGATCCCGATACCCACTGCGAGTAATTGTTACTCCTGGGAGAGTTTTGCACTTTGCAATTAGCCGATCAAGTAGGTGTCTAGAAAGGTGTCAACGGGGTTACGCCTCTGGGAAAACGAGGTTTACATTAATTAGGTCCGTGCGAAAGCACGGGGAACCTCCCTCAAAGTACCGACACTGGCCTGGCTGAAAGATTGGCTAACTTGTAGAGTGTAATTAATCCCGGCTAGTCCTTCCTTTTAAGGTTTGAAGAAAGATTTGATAAAAACAGTGGGAGCCATCCTGATTAGATAAAATATATAACCAATCTGATCTTGTAAGAGCGCACGCAGAGTGTTTTCTTCTCTCTCTCTCCAGGTAGCGACCATATCACGCCTTAATCAAGATAATAATATGGATGTATTGACCGAACCCGCTTGTTATACTGAGCTGGGGAACGTTGGTCCCGCTCCAACTTATAATCGTTATAAGATAGAGCGGGAAATTGGGGAATACCAGATTTCCCATGCCGCCCAAACGAAGAAAGTGCATATGATGCATCTCCTTCGGGTGTGTTCATTACAAAGAACTGTTTCTCAGTATCCTCTGTATCCTGGGTATATGATACCGGATCAGGATCCCAGATATGTAATCTGTTACATAGGGCTACAAAAACGTAGAAAAACTGAGAACGCGTGATAAGTTTCATGAGACAGAAAACGGGGCAAATGTTGCAGCCAAGTCTGTTGGTCACTGTCACCCTGTATTACCAATACATTGATTCTGAACAAATGCTATTAGATACCGAACCTGATATACAAAATCATATCAGTCTCTTTATTAGTAAAGAAAGGATATAATTTTGTATTGATGGATAATGTTTTGAACATTTCCTATATCAAAAGTTGATCGATTCAGGCACGTTATCTAAAAGCATTGACGTTCTAAATCAAACCACAGTTCTTAGTATACACAACACACACAAGAGGAAGAGTTCAGAAATGAACAAATCCTTCTTAAGGCATTGTAGACTAGGTCATATCAATGCGACCCGACTGGCTGAAGTTACATTTTAGATGCATATTTAAATCAGTTTGAATTTACATCTTGTGAAACTTGCCATTCATGTCACAAAGATAAGATGACCATAGCTCTGTTTATTGGAAACAGAGAAAGAGTTAGTAAACTCTTGGGACTGATACATGATGATGTATGAAAGGTCTCCTGTCTACACATGCCAGGACTGGTTCTTTATACTTCATTATATTCTCTGATAATCTCTCAAGATTCAGTCATATGTTCCTGTTGAAACATAAGTCCGAACCTTTTGAGGTATTCACAGAATATAAGTAGGAAGTAGAGAACCAAAATACGGGTATAAGTATTATGTCCTATGATGAGATCAGGGAGGAGAATACTTGTGCATGGCATTCCTGGACCATTCTAAAGGAAAATGAGATTCTCTCTCCGTACTACTCCTCTGAATACACCACAGCTCAACGGTGTATCAGGGCGGAGCAATCGCACAATATTAGATATCGTGTGCTCTATGATGAGTATTACTGAGTTACATATTTCCTTTTGGGGTTATGCGCTTGAGAAGCTGCGTACCTATTGAATTAGGTTCGAATCAGATCACTGTCTACCATTCCATATGAGATATGGTATGGGAAGAGCCTATCTCTTAAGTAAGTTAAGATTTGGGATTGTCCGGCCTATGTCAAAAGCAAAATCCGGACAAGATCGAGGCAAGATCAGTTCTGTAGAACTGGAAAGGTTCCAGCTGTACAAAACTGCTAATGATTTGACAGAACCAAAGGATTCAATAGTTTCCGACGAACCTCAGCCTCTCCGCCGATCTGGTAGGGTTCCTCATCTGCCTGAGAGATACCTCGGTTTCTCGATGACAGTGGGAGTGAGGAATGCATCATGAGATGATGACCCAACTAGTTTCGAGCTGGCCATCAAGAGTGGGACTCTGTAAGAATGGCTGGATGCTTAGCGATCTGAGATGGAATCCATATACACCAACAAAGTATGGACTTTGATTGCGATATCTGAAGGGTTAAATCCCCATCAGGAGCAAGTATATCTTGAGAAGATTACTTGGTGTAGATGGAAAGGTTGAGACTTTCAAAGCTAGACTTGTTAAAGGTTTTCGTCATCGACCAGGCACGGATAATGATGAAACCTTTTCCAGGGACTATGCTTAAGTCCATCCAGATCCTACTTGCCACTGCTACATACCATAACTGCGATATCTGGTGGTTGGGTGCCATGACTAATTTTCTAAATAATGATTTAGAAGAGAATGTCTATAAGAACACAGCCAGAGGGCTACGTAAACAGTGGGAGCAGCGGAAACGTGTGCAAGATGTTTTATGTGATGAAGCAGGCATCGCGGAGTTGGAACATCTGTTTTGATGTGGTAGTCAAAGTATTTGACTTCATCAAAATAGTAGATGAACCTTGTATATACAAAACGGTAGTAGAGAGTAAGGTGGTTATCCTCGTATTGTACGTGGACAACATACTCTTGATAGGAAAAGAGTTTCCTATGCTACGATCGGTCGATCTCCTATTATCACAAAGATTCTCCAATAGGATCAAAGTGATACCTCCTAAAATCCTGAGTTTTCATCTATGAGATAGATGTAATTGGATGCTAGGATTCTCACTAGATGTAGTGAGATGGTATCAATCGATCCTGGGGAGAATCACTGGAAGGGTTCCAGGGTGATAAAGACGACTGAATGTCAGTCACAGGCATTGTCTTTACCCTCAGTAAAGGGACGGTATATTGGAAGAGTTCCAAGCTAGATACCGTGGCAAACTAGACGATAAAGGCTGGTAACATCGCTATTAAAGATACTACCAAAGAGGCAGTTTGGGTGTATATTGGTTCATAAGATGAACTAGGTTCCTGCCATTGTATGACAATGGAAGTGTGGTTTTGGCCCTGGAACCCTGGTCCCATCAGTGACCCAGACATATTCTGAGGCAGCATCACCTGATCATGGAGATAGTTAATCTCCAGGATGATCGAGGTTAGGAGAGTAGACTCGGAGGACAACACGGCGGATCCACTCACGAAGGCCTTTTCCCAAAGAGAGACTTTTAGGGGATGGTTGAGTATGTGATACTGCAACCACTGCTACAGATGGCCCTAGTGCAAGTGGGAGATTGTTAGTTATATGTATGCCCTAGAGGCCATTACTGTACATTGGATGTATATTGTAGTGGATGCTGGGACAAATATAGGTAGGACTTTCTTGCTCGACATAATAGTATGGTATCTGGTTGCTCTTTATCTTAACGTGTATACTTTCTGTCTCTCTGTTACTTGTTGATAAAGCCCTTAGGATGTGTACTCGACTTCCAGGACTGTGATGCAGATCATACTACTGGGGCCTGGATAGTCCATGAGTACATCCTTCAATGTTCCTAGTCGAGGGAATATCGAGACGGGGCATCGATATTCCAGAGTAGACTAGCGTATATCTTCTCGACCCCTGTGATGGGCGATGGATGATCCCATATCCATTGGTGTTTGACATCAGAGATGGTATACGGGTTCTCAGTGGAGACTGGGTACACTGAACGGACTCGCCGAGAACTCCCAGATGGTATTATACCTCACGTCAGATGGCAGTTTTCTGGTGACACTGGTACAGCTTAGTCTATTGACCCGAGATCGTCATAGAGTCTTGTGTGTCTCCCACTGTGCTTTGATTTCCACCCTACCACGGCTCTACCGAGTCGTGCAAACAGGTGGTTTTTGGGTACAGTCCCGATTCACATGGAGGCAATGAGCGATAGGAGGGGATTCGTCTCTCCCGGTATTGGGGGTTGATGTTGCGCCATGCTGGACTGGCCATAACAGGAAATCCCTGGCCAGGGTTGCAGTGACCTACTGGTAAGTATTATCAGTAGTTTCACACATGTCATGGACTTCACGTCGGCATGACTTATCGAGCTACTGGAGTCTGACGTTTACCACCCCTAGGCGAGATATGCGACATATCAGACGAACAGACCGGACTGTACGGTAAGTGTTACTGGTTGGATTCACAAGAGTGTGAGCGGGCTTGCTCGTCGATCTTCTGATCGCTCAATACCCGGGTGGCCGTTACGTTTAGCAGACCGCTTGCGGCTTGTGGGTGTTTGATATGATCATCATCTGCTGCCGGCGTATTGACGAGTGTTTAGAGTCCTACACAGAGGTTTCCTGGCTCAAGCGAAACGAAATAGGAGCACATATGGGATATGTGCGGGACCGAGAACAATGCGTGTATGTGATACCGTATTTTATTCTCGCGGTGTATGTGTCGAATGGTTGTATGCGATATAACCTAGTTATCGAATCAAGGATTGATTCGATAAGCCGATACATTGGTTACTGGCCGGTTATATGCGATATGACCGGATCGTTAAATCAAGTATTGATTTAATGATTTAATGCATAATTATATATTTGATATATTACTTTGCATTGACTAGTATTGGTTCACTTTAAATGGATTTTCTCACTTGAATTGTGCAAGTTGTATATGTGATATACATTTGTGCACATGATTGTATCATGTTTGATGATACATGCTTACTTGGTTAAGTGTAAAGAATTAAACCATGGTTAAACTAATGATTAGGGTTTTGTTTTTCCATTTACTTATTTATCTATTTATTTATCTTATTCATTTTGGAAAAGAGAAAGATGAATGGTGGCTTTATTTGTTTTTAGTTGAACATTCATGAAACTTTGACTAAGTCACCATTCTTGTCTCATGCTTAACCCTGACCATATGAACTAACCATAGTACATTATCTACACTTAACCAAGGGTTAGTAAATGATAAGTATTGAATTATTTATCTAACTTATTTGAACACTTATCATTTCTTTTTCTTCTTCTTCTCATGAGCAAGAAAAAGAAAAGCTTTCTACACCAATGGCAACTTGAGAAATCAAGTGAGAAATCCAATTCTAAAGTGAACCCACCTCCTATTTCTTCATCCTCTACCTCTTGCCAAGTAGTATAGGGTGTTACCTTCACAAGTTTTCATGGCTTGGTGAAGGTGGAGCTTGATCTTGTGATGTCTCGACGTAGATCATCTTCGGCACGAAGCCGACGACCTTGCCCGCCCATTTCTCCGATGAAGCCGACACTAGAGCCCGGGATTCGATTTGGAAAGAAAGGAGACTTCATTGCGGAGCTATGGAGGTGGAGGACCGGATCTACAAAGGTTGTATTTCCGTTCACTTTTAGAGTAAAGTCGTTTATTCGCTTTTGTGTCGCCTAAAATCTAGTTAACGATCCGTAGTCTAGGGTTTCTCGGCACCGTAAAATTTGAAATTGGCATGGTTGATGCCTTATGAGACCTCTTGGGAGTGCCTAGGAACCCTACACACTCGAAGCGAAGTGACAGTGTCAAGTCAGCGGACTAAGCTGTACTCATGTCACCTAGGAACTGATAACTGACGATAGGCATAATACCAACTAGTCAGTTCCCGACGAGTCCTGTCAAGTGTACTCGTAACCCAACGAGCACCTGCATACTATCTCAAGTACGACGTACCGACGGCTGTGGGACAGACCGTCTCCCACACTGGGATAAGAAGCGCATGCGCTAGTCTACTCCGGAGTATCGATGCCTTGTCTCGATAGTCCTGCGACCAGGGACCTGCATAAGGATGTGCTTATAGATTACCCAGCCCCACTAGTGTGACTGCCATCACAACGCTGGTAATCAAGCAAAGATCCTAATGGCTCCACTAATGTGTATAGGCGATATACTAAAATAAACACATGTACACATTGAAGTAGAAACAAACCAAGTAGCATACTACTATTTTGAGCAAGATTGTATATACAAGGTGAATATCCCAAGCTTCCATTAAGTAATATACAAACTAGTATGATACAGTAATGGCCTCTAGAGCATATACACTAACAATTACTCCATAACCTATCTCTACATCACCTTAGCTACTCTATTTAGCAACTAGAGAAACTAGGTAACCTCAAGTTTAGAGGTTATAGCTTAGATTAGGGTTCTCGGGTGGATTGTCTATCACGGAAGAAAGCCGAAGAGGACATGGAGATCCAAAGAGGCCGTAGATAACATTAAGATGAAGGACTAGTACCGTTTGGTATAATCTCTTAACATAGTAGTTTAGAACTCTATAACTTTGTTAAAACTTGTTTAGCAAACGATTCATACGGTTATTTGATGTTTAATCATAAAACAAGATTGTTATTCATATTTCCGCCTCCCCATAAGTATTGGGGTGTTGAACATCGACTTACAGTGGTATCAAAGCCTAGCTAAACAGTATTTAACATACTTGCAAATTTGTATGAATTTCGAACGGAAAAACCCCGATATCATGTACTTTCTGTCGAATTTTAAATGAGGTCCAAAAATTTTTCGGGGAACCTCAGAATGACCTAAATGAATGTATTAGAACACCCAAGAAAATTGGGCTCATGAATCGGTCATAGCGCCGCGGAACCGCGGCCGATCCTACCGATCCGCCGCGATTCCGCCGCGCTTTGGACGATTCATCATCCCAAGTTTCTTGTGTTGTTTCTCTGTGATATTTGGTGTTTTCTGGTAATTTTTATTTTTGCTCAGGTTTCAGATTTACAGAGAAGTATTGGAGCAAAATTAAATGTGTTTAAATCGATCGAAATTATACGGTATTTGCTTGTTTGATTATATCTGTGAAATGTTTTATGTGTTCGTAAACCTCCCCTAACTGCTAGTATGTCGGTTGGCAGGGGGTTGCACATATCTGTGATGTTATATATAACTGTTTGTGTATATAAACTGTATTGGACTGTTGTGGTGATTAGCCGGGTTTTGTGATGGGTTATTGTATTAATTCATTTGATGTAAATGTAATAAGTTGTAATATTATTTTGCGGGGCACATCCAGGTTGCGGTTGTAGCCACCGTTTTATTATTTCTTTTTACTGTTTTTGCTCCTAGGATAGACCCAAGGTGGGGTGCACAAACTACCGGGTATTCTGAAGTGTTGGGGCAGACCGCTTCACTTCTGGTACTTGGCGGGTAGTTTGCCGTACCCGTAGGGGTCTGGGGCGGGAAAATGGCTATTCATCATAACTGTGTAATCCGTCTTTCATTGCAGGCTCAAATGAAATGCGGATTGCTTGCAAATCCAATATTGTTTATCTGTGATCTGGAATGCCTATTATTGCGTCTGACGAATGTACAATATCTATATATGATAGCTATTTAGACGTCGCTTATGTTTTACACCCGCGCTAGCCCAGCCCCCGCTCTGTCGTTAGTTAAGTAACCTAACGGATGATGACGGGACCCCGTGGCGAATACGGATGGCATAAGAGGACGTCGTATTTTCGTTGTTATCCGTAATGATAGGTTAAAGATGGGACGCATTATTATTAATGCAAAGGAAATAAAACCTAAACTGAATCGTTGGAACAATTTCTAAAAACCACTCGATTTTCTTGAAAAAGCAAATTTTAAATGCGGAGCTTAAACCACTCCTTTTAATAAAAGCTATCTTAGTTCCTTCGATCAAATCAAGTTCACTACGTTAACGGTTTTTTGCCAAAAACCAGCCGTAACCCTCCGTCGTTTCAAATAGACAGCATATCGTATTCATGCTATGCTTGTTGGCCTACGTCAAGGCATAGTGAATGGTAGCAGTGTGTGTGCCTATTTGTTGCAAAGATAGATGCATTAGTTTAATACAGACGTACACCTTGTTGGCCTACGTCAAGGGCTTGTACGATGTATTTAAATTAATCAGGACAACGACAGGTAGAACTTGACTTGCGTCTTATGACTTGTTGGCCTACGTCAAGGTCTATAAGAGCTTGGGGTAAAAATCACATCGGGAGTTTCAAACATAAAGGAAACTTGCAGATTAAGCTTACCTTCTGGAGTGTGGTGACTAGAGTGGCTTCCATCTAGGGCATCATGCAATGATAGTTGGATCCCGATCCCACTGATGAGTAGGATTACTCTCGGGAATTTCTCTCACTTAACAATCAATGCTATAAACCAAGTAGGTGCCTAGAAAGGTGTTAGAGGGGCTACGCCTCCACGGAAAAGAGGTTCTTTAATTAAGGAACTTCGCGAAAGCGTTGGAAAACCTCCCTCGAAGTACCAACACCAGCCTGGCTGAAAGGTTAAGCAAGAATTGTAACGTGTGATTAAATCCTGACTAGTTCTTCTTTTAGGTTTTGAAGAAGGATTTGAGGATACAGTGGGAGCCATCCTGTTTAGATAAAATAATAACCAATCTAAACTTGCAAGAGCATATGCTGAGTGTTTTCTTTTCTCTCTCTCTGGCAGCTACGATGACTGGACTAAAACTATTACTTGAAAAGAATATACTGACCGGGCAGAACTATAAAGATTGGCTAAGGAACGTCAATATTGCGCTGACTTATGACAAAGTTGCATATGTTACCACCGCTGTTCCTCCCCTTATCCCAGGACCAGATTACTCAGTTGCGGACAAGGAAGTTCGTAAAACCTGGGATCTAGACTGTGAGCGAGCTAAGTGTATCGTGCTGGCGTCCATGAATAATGAACTCCAGAAACAGCACGAGAGTATGGATATTGTATCCATATTCCTCCATTGCAAGGAATTGTATGGTGAACACTCCCGTATCGCGAGGTACGAAACCTCAAGGAAACTCTTCCAGATGAGGTTAGCTCCAGGATCGCCTGTTGGAGAGCACGTCCTCAAAATGATCACCCTCATTGAGGAACTCGCAATCCTGGGATGCGTGCTAGAGAATGATTTGTATATCGACTTGATTTGGCAGTCCCTTTCCCACACCTTCTCTCAGTTCGTGCTGAACTTCAACATGCACGAAATGGAAGCGGATCTTCCAAAGCTCCTCAATATGTTGAGGGTAGCAGAGACCTCCTTGAAAAAGGAGAAGACCCCCGTTCTGTATGTTGGCCAATCATCTTCTTCTAAATCTAAAGCGAAAGCTAAAGGGAAGAAGAAGATGAAAGCCACCAAACCGAAGGGTGGGGTCAAGAAGGTGCAGGGAACGAACAAGGCAGGAAAGGTGAAGGCAGAAAAGAACGAGTGCTTCTATTGTCACAAGCAAGGGCACTGGAAGAAGGACTGTATGGCCTTTAAAGCCAAGGACATGAATCAAGCTGTTACTTCTGCTTCAGGTGTGTTCGTAATCGAAAATTGTCTTTCAGTAAACTCTACTTCATGGGTACTTGATACCGGTTCTGGTTCTCATATCTGTAATTCTTTGCAGGATCTGAGAAATAGTAGAGTACTGGGGGCAGGTGATATGACTCTCCGGATGGGCAATGGAATGCATGTAGATGCAGTTGCAATAGGAGAATATCACCTAGGGTTGAATAGTGGACACATTTTGGTATTGTACAGCTGTTTTTGTATTCCCAGTATGTTGTGTAATATTATATCAGTATCTTTGTTGTCAAATAAAGGATATAATTTTGTGCTTGAAAGAAATGTCATGAACATTCTCCTAAATCAAGAACTGATTGGGTTTGGCACACTGGAAAACAGCATATACATACTTAATCAACCTCAAATTTTCAATATTCAAAACACGCGTAAAAGAAAGGCTCCAGATTCGAATCAAGCCTTCCTATGGCATTGTAGACTTGGTCATATAAATGAAACAAGCTTGACTAAGTTACATAAAGATGGATATCTAGATCCGTTTGAATATTTATCATATGCAACTTGTCAATCATGTATCAAAGGAAAAATGACCAAATCTCCGTTCACCGGACACGGAGAAAGAGCCACTGAACTCTTGGGACTAGTACACAGTGATGTATGTGGTCCGATGTCTACGCATGCACGAAGCGGTCACTCCTACTTCATAACTTTTACTGATGACTTCTCTAGGTATGGACATATATTCTTAATGAAACATAAATCCGAGGCCTTTGAGAAGTTTAAGGAGTATAAAAATGAAGTAGAGAAACAGACTGGTAAAAGCATCAAGACACTTCGATCTGATCGAGGTGGAGAATACTTAACTACCAGTTTCCTTGAATACTTAAAAGAGAATGGAATTCTCTCTCAGCTTACTCCGCCTTATACACCTCAGCATAATGGTGTATCAGAAAGGAGGAATCGCACGCTATTAGATATGGTGCGTTCAATGATGAGTAGTGCTGAGTTGCCACTTTCCTTCTGGGGATTTGCTCTAGAATCAGCCGCATACCTATTGAATAGAGTTCCAACTAAGTCTGTACCTACCACTCCATATGAAATGTGGTGTGGGAAGAGACTATATCTCAAGTATATCAAGATATGGGGATGTCCGGTATATGTTAAAAAGCATAATCCGGACAAGCTCGAAGCACGATCGGTTTTATGCAAGTTTGTAGGATACCCCAAGCATTCAAGGGGGTACATGGTCTACCACACTGAAGAACAAAAGGTGTTTGTTGCTCGTCACATTGTCTTCTTAGAAAGTGAATTTCTTGCAAAAGAAATTAGTGGGAGCACGGTAGAACTTGAAGAAATTCCAGAACCTCAAACTGCAACCGAAGACTTAGAAGAATCTCAGATTTCAATAGAACATGACGAACCAACGCCACTCCGCAGATCTAGTAGGCTTTCTCATCCTCCTAAAAGATACTATGGTTTTCTTCTTGATGGGGATCGAGAGGATTGCATCATCGATGATGATGAGACTACTAGTTTTCAGCAGGCTATCACGAGTGGCGACTCAGTGAAGTGGCTGGATGCAATGAGATCCGAAATGGAATCCATGTACACCAATAAAGTATGGACTTTAGAAGTTGCTCCTCCTGGGGTAAAACCAGTTGGGTGCAAATGGATCTTCAAAAAGAAGATTGGTACATTTGGACAAGTAGAAACCTACAAAGCTAGACTAGTAGCAAAAGGTTTTCGTCAAAGACCAGGATAGGACTATGATGAAAAGTTTTTCACCAGTAGCTATGCTTAAATCCATTCGGATCATGCTTGCCATTGCTGCCTTCCATGACTATGAAATCTGGCAAATGGATGTAAAAACAGCTTTTCTAAATGGACATCTAGAAGAGAGTGTTTACATGGATCAACCAGAAGGTTTCTTAGACAGTGGGAGCAGCGGAAGAGTGTGCAAATTGCTTAAATCCATTTATGGGTTAAAGCAAGCATCGCGGAGTTGGAACATCTGCTTTGATGAAACAGTCAAGGAATTTGACTTTATCAAAAATATAGATGAACCATGTATTTATAGGAAGATTGTAGAAGGAGCAGTAGTCTTCCTCGTTTTGTACGTCGACGACATACTACTGATAGGGAATGATATCCCTATACTACAATCAGTAAAGCTCTTCTTGTCACAGAAATTCTCCATGAAAGACTTGGGAGATGCATCATATATTCTGGGCATTAAGATCTATCGAGATAGATCTCATAGAATATTGGGACTTTCACAGTCCAGGTATATAGACACTATACTAAAGAGATTTAGTATGGAAGATTCCAAGCGCGGCAATATGCCCGCTTGTCATGGAATCACCCTCTCCAAGGAGATGTCTCCAAAGACTGATGAAGAGAGAGCTCGCATGGGCATTATACCTTACGCTTCGGCGATAGGATCAATAATGTATGCGATGTTATGTACCAGACCGGATGTAGCTTACGCACTTAGTGTGGTAAGCAGGTATCAGTCTGACCCAGGTGAGAAACATTGGAGAGCGGTGAAGAACATTCTCAAGTACCTAAGAAGGACTAAGGAGATGTTCTTGATTTACGGTAATGGGGACCTCCAGGTAGAGGCTTTTATCGACTCCGGCTTCCAAAGTGACAAGGAAGATTCTAAATCCATTTCGGGTTTTGTGTTTACCCTCAATAGAGGGGCGGTATGTTGGAAGAGTTCCAAACAAGATACCGTCGCAGACTCAACTATGGAGGCTGAGATATAGCTGCTAGTGAAGCCGCAAAAGAGGCTGTCTGGATGAGGAAGTTCATTTCTGAACTTCAGGTGGTTCCGTCCATTGCCAATCCAATACCTTTGTATTGCGATAACAATGGCGCTGTAGCTTTAGCGAAGGAACCAAGGTCCCATCAGAAATCCAGGCATATCTTAAGGCGGTTTCACCTGATCAGGGAGATCGTGGATCGTCGGGAGATCGAGATACGGAGAGTGGACACAAAAGACAACACGACAGATCCATTCACCATGGCCATTCCTCAAGTACAGTTCGAGAGGTTATTTGAGATGTTGGGCATGCGGTACGCCAGCAACTGGATCTGGTAGAGACAGTGGGTACTCATTGCAGCAATTATAGGCCTTAGTGCAAGTGGGAGATTGTTGGATATATATGCCCTAGAGGCCTACATTGTATAGGATGCTTGGGATATGTATGTACATGACAGTCTTGCTTGATATAATAGTACGCTATTTGGTTTGATTTTGTCTTAACGTATGATATATTTTACTTAGTATTTATATATATATGTTGATAAAGCCCATAGGGTGTTTATCTGACTACCGGCGTTGTGATGGCAGTCATACTAGTGGGAGCTGGATAGTCGATAGGCACACCTTTAGATATCCCTGGTCGCAGGAGTATCGAGATTGGGCATCGATACTCTGGAGTAGACTAGTGTATACATATCTAGACCCTGACGAGGGGCGATGGATTGGTCCCGCAACCATTGGTGGTGTTCACCTAAGATTGTATACAGATGCTCACTGGGTGTGAGTACACCGGACAGGACTCGCCGAGAACTGACTGGATGGTATTATACCTAACGTCAGATAGCAGTTCTCAGGTGACATGTGTGCAGATAGTCCGTTGACTTAAGGTCATCATTTGTCTCGTGTGAGTTCCCACTGTGCTTTGATTATTACCCTACCACGGCTCAAAGGAGTCGTGCAAACAGGTTTCAGTTGGGCACAGTCCCGAGCCACGTGGAGGCAGTGAGCGACTGTTAGGGATTCGTCTCTCCCGGTATAGTGAGTTGATATCGCACTGTGGTCGGTTGGTCATTACCATAAGTCCCTGGCCAGGGCTGATTGAGAATTACTGATGGAATGATCAGTAGATTCTCGGGTGGTCTTGAACCATACCGACACGACTTGTACGGTTATTAGGGGTCTAACGTCCACCACCTCCCTAGACCATACATGCGATACTCTTAGACGAACAGACCGGACTGCGCAAATATTGTCACAGACAGGCTCAGTGGGATTTCAGATGGGTTACCTCATCAAGCTTTCTTATCGACAACTACCTGGGGACCGTTACGTACAGCTAGTGCCGCTTGCGGTCTGTGGTTAAACCCACTGCCAGCGTAGTAGTTGAGTCTTTAGAGTCCCACATAGAGATTTCCCAAACCCAGGCGAAAAGATATAGAGGTCGTATGGTTTTACGACAAAGGTTCGGACGCATACGTGATTGAACGCACGTACGACATTCGGACAGTTTTTACTAGCCGGCTTTGGTTTAAGCCAGATTCTAGTATCAGGTTATTGGATTTATACAGTCTAAAGTTTTTCCGTGTTTTCACGGATGAGAGGGGCGTTCTCGTAATTTTCCGAGAAGCTTCTAGAAGCATGTGACATGGAAGGAGAGGTGGCATTTTCATTTAATGATTTAGTGACTCATTATGAGTGATTCATCATGTCATTAATGCATTATTAAATGCTTAATGACTCACATAATGAATCACCCACTTGCATTAATGAAACATGATGAATAATCTCATATTATTCATTTCTTTTTATTCATTATGTTTCATATATCAAGTGAGAAGTTATTTCATTATCATTATCATTATTATCTTCTCACTCTCTCTCTTCAAGTTCTCTCTCCTTCACCAAACCTAATCCTACCCTCATGAGTTGAGAACAAGGATTAGGAAAGACTAATTACTCCATAACTAATCTCTACATCACCTTAGCTACTCTATTTAGCAACTAGAGAAACTAAGTAACCTCAAGTTTAGAGGTTATAGCTTGGATTAGGGTTCTCGGGTGGATCGTCTATCACGGAAGAAAGCCGAAGAGGACGTGGAGATCCAAAGAGGCCGTAGATAACATTAAGACGAAGGACTAGAATGTTTGGTATAATCTCTTAACATAGTAGTTTAGAACTCTATAGCTTTTGTTAAAACTTGTTTAGCAAACGATTCATACGGTTATTCGATGTTTAATCATAGAACAAGATTGTTATTCATATTTCCGCCTCCCTATAAGTATTGGGGTATTGAACATCGACTTACACCATTACGATTGTTTCAGTAAAAAGATATGCAGTAACAGAGAGGATTTAGACAGAGTTACCTCCCCTGAAAACTTCAGGGGGTGAAGACTCCAGACTGCGGCGGATCAGCGGCGGGAAGAGGCTACGGCGGCGGTTCCGTGGCGGCTCAGCGGCGGCTCAGCGAGGATTTCCTGGAGAGGGTAGGGGGCGGCGGCTAAGGTTTTATGAAGAGGAAAGAATTTAGGGTAAAAGAACAGAGGCTCGGGTTCCTTTAAATAGAGGGGAGAGAAGGTGATTTGCATAAAACACCATCTAAAACGAGGTTTTATTTGTAAAATCAGCTCTTAATCTGCAAATTTGCAATTAGGTCAAAAAATTATTATTTTTTATTATAAAAAAAAATTTATTTTTATTTTTTTTATTTTTTAGATATACACAAACAATATACACACCCCCAAACTTATTTGAAATAATGTATTGGGAAAAGAAATTTGGGGGTAAAAGTGGAGGAATATCACTCAGTGTAGATAGGCTCCTGCAAGAGCAGGAGCTCCTCCGAAGGATTCGCTATGAAGAACGGTTTCAGTCGATGCCCATTCACCTTGAATAAGGTACCGTCTTCAGGGTTCTCAAGATCAACCGCACCGTGCGGATAAACGGTGCGGACTACAAAAGGTCCTCTCCATCTGGACCGGAGCTTGCCGGGATGAAAATGTAACCGAGTGTCATAAAGTAGAACCTGTTGCCCAGGTTCAAAAGTTTTTCGCAAAGGGTGTTTATCATGGAACACCTTGGCTCGGTTTTTAGCAGTTATGGCATTATCATATGCTTCATCCCTCAGCTCCTCCAACTCATTCAATTATGGCATTATCATTTGAAACCTCGGCTTGCCCACATGTTTGAGGGTGATATGGCGTTGACAACTTGTGGGTGATAGAGTATTTGCGCATTAAGGACTCGAAAGTCCTATTGCAAAAGTGAGAACCATTATCACTTATTATCGCCCGAAGGTGCCCAAATCGAGAAAATATGTGTTCTTTAAGAAACCGAACGACAACTTTATTATCGTTCGTTCGGCTGGGCACAGCCTCGACCCACTTAGAAACATAGTCAACCGCCAACAGAATATACACATTTCCAAAAGAGTTAGGAAATGGTCCCATGAAATCTATACCCCAAACATAAAAAATGTCCACAACCATAATAGGTTGGAGCGGCATTTCGTTTCTCCGTGAAATCCGGCCCAAGTGTTGGCACCGGGAGCAAGTTTTGCAGTATTCAAATGCATCCTTGAAGAGTCGTGGCCAATAGAAACCACACTGCAAAACTTTTTCGGCTGTCTTCTTTGGGCCAAAATGCCCGCCACATGCTTGATCGTGGCAAAAAGACAGCACACTCTTGACCTCACTTTCGGGTACACACCGACGAATGATTTGGTCGGAACAATATTTAAAAAGATAGGGCTCATCCCAGTAAAAATGCTTTACTTGGGATAAAAATCGAAGTTTATCCTGTTTCGACCAATCATTGGGTATCAGGCCGGTGGCTAAGTAATTCACAATATCGGCGAACCATGGTCCGCAAGAAACGGTCAAAAGTTGCTCGTCGGGAAAAACATCAGTGATTGGAAGATCGAGCGTGGCCGAAGAAGGAAGTCGTGATAGGTGATCAGCTACTACGTTTTCACATCCTTTTTTGTCCTTAATGACAAGGTCAAACTCTTGTAATAAAAGGATCCAACGTATTAGCCTTGATTTAGCATATTTCTTCGCAAAAAGGTGGCGAAGAGCTGAATGATCAGTATATACAACGACTGGAGAGCCGATTAAATAAGGCCGAAATTTTTCGAGTGCAAACACAACAGCTAAAAACTCTTTTTCTGTTGTTGTGTAGTTGAGTTGGGCCTCATTTAGTGTTCGGCTAGCATAATAAATCACGTGCGGCAGCTTATTAATGTGCTGTCCAAGAACAGCGCCAATATAAAAGTCTGATGCGTCGCACATGATTTCAAAAGGGTGCGTCTGTTAGTTATATGTATGCCCTAGAGGCCATTACTATACATAGGATGTATATTGTAGTGGATGCTGGGACATATATAGGGAGGACTTTCTTGCTCGACATGATAGTATGCTATCTGGTTGAACTTTACCTTAACGCGTACACTGATTGTCTCTCTATTACATGTTGGTAAAGCCCTTAGGATGTGTACTTGACTACCTGGACTATGATGCGGATCATACTAGTGGGGACATGGTAGTCCATAAGTACATCCTTCAAAGTCCCTAGTCGTGGGTGTATCGAGATGGGGCATCGATATACCAGAGTAGACTAGCGTGTACCTTCTCGATCCATACAGATGGGCGATGGATGATCCCATATCCATTGGTGTTTGACATCGGAGATGATATACGGGTGCTCAGTAGAGACTGGGTACACTGGACGGACTCGCCGAGAACTCCCAGATGGTATTATACCTCACGTCAGATGGCAGTTCTCTGGTGACACTGGAACAGAGTAGTCTGTTGACCCGAGATCGTCATAGAGTCTTGTGTGGTTCCCACTGTGCTTTGATTTCCATCTTACCACGTCCAAGAGGGCATGCAAAACGGTGGTTTTTGGGTACAGTCCCGAGTCACATGGAGGCAATGAGCGATAGGAGGGGATTCGTCTCTCCCGGTATAGGGGGTTGATGTTGCGCTGTGTTCGATTGGCTATAACAGGAAATCCCTGGCCAGGATTGCTGAGATTTACTGGTAAGTGTTAACAGTAGTATCTCGAATTGTTATAGACCTCATATCGACACGACTTATCGAGCTATTGGGGTCTGACGTTTACCACCCCTAGGCAAGATATGCGACATATCAGACAAACAGACCGGACTGTACGGTAAGTGTTACTGGTTGGATTCACTGGAGTGTGAGCGGGATTGCTCGTCGATCTTCAGATCGCTCAATACCCGGGTGGCCGTTACGTTTAGCAGACCGCTTGCGGCTTGTGGGTGTTTGATATGATCATCATCTGCTGCCGGCGTATTGACGAGTCTTTAGAGTCCTACACAGAGGTTTCTTGGCTCAAGCGAAACGAAATAGGAGCGCATATAAGATATGTGCGGGACCGAGAATAATGCGTGTATGTGATACCGTATTCTATTCTCTCGATGAATGTATCGAATGGTTATATGCGATATAACCTAGTTATCGAATCGAGGGTTGATTCGATAAACCGATATATTGGATACTAGTCGGTTATATGCGATATGACCGGATCGTTAAATCAAGTGTTGATTTGATGATTTAATGCATAATTATATATTTGATATATTACTTTGCATTAACTAGTATTAGTTCACTTTAAATGGATTTTCTCACTTGGATTGTGCACATTGTATATGTGATATACTTTTGTACACAAGTTTGTATCATGTTTGATGATACATGCTAACCAGGGTTTGTGTGAAGATTAAACCATGGTTGTAGATTGGTTAGGGTTTTCATTTTCTTATTCCTTTATTTATTTATATATTCATTTTGGAAAGTTTTAAGGATGGTGGCTTGTTTTGTTTTTATGTTGAAGCTTCTTGAAGCTTTGATCAAGTCAACCATTCTTATCTCATCCTTAACCCTAACCATTCCCACTAACCCTAGTTTAGTCTCTACACATAACCATGGTTGGATTATGATAAGTTTGGATTTTCTTTTCTATTTTAAATGAACTTATGATAACATTTGCTTCTTCTTCTTCATCTTCTTCAATGAAGAAGCTTGACTTCATCAATGGTGGATTGATGAAATGAATGAGAAATCCAATTCTAAAGTCTACCCACTTCCTATTTCTTCATCCTCTACCTCTTGCCAAGTAGTAGAGTGTGTTTTCTTCACAAGTTTCTTGACTTGGTGAAGTTGGAGCTTGATCTAGCGATGCCTCGACGTAGATCATCTTCGGCATGGACATCGACGACCTAGCTCGCCTATTCTCCGATGAAGCCGACGCTAGAGCCCGGGAATTCACTAGGACAGCGAGGGGACTTCGTTGCGGAGCTATAGAGGTGGAGCACCGGATCTACAAAGGTTGTATTTCCGTATTCTTGTAGTTAAGTATTAACTAGTTTGCTTTTTCGCCTAGATTTCTAGCCAACGATCCGTAGTCGGGTTTCTCGGCACCTAGAATTTTTGAAATTGGCATGGTTGATGCCTTGTGAGACCTCATTAGGGTGCCTAGGAACCCTACAGTGGTATCAGAGCCTAGCTAGAGCCTTAGGCGAAGTCTAGACGCAATTTGAAGTCCGATCGAACCGAAATTTAGAACCCAAAATAGCTCTCTGTCCTTTTTTCAAAAACTGGGATTTTTCCAAATTAAAAATTGATAAAAAATTCAGCAGGGAAATATAAGAATTACGGTGAAAAAATTTTCTCATGAACAGTCCAAACTGCGACGGAACCGCGGCAGAAGCCTAGCTTCTGCGGCGGTTCCGCGGCCCATTGATGACGTCAGCTTCTTTTGTTTGCACAGTAATTCCTATTTTCTGGAGTTGGATTTTCTGGGAATTTTTAATATTTATTCAAGAGTTGAATTTTCTGGGATTGTTTTGGGGATTCGGTGTTTCGATCGGAGTATCAGATTTTGTCTATGTGGCTTTCCGGATAAATTTTAGAATATGTTAAAAAGTTCGACCGGATATAAATACCCAATTTTTCCCCTGTCGGGAAATTTCCAAGTGTTGGATTTTTCCGAAGTTTAAAGATGTTCTAAGTAGTGCAAGTAACGCGATGGACCCTCTAGAAGACAACAAACCTTAACTCGATTATGTGACCGTCTTGAACTGCCCTTTGAACCTTCGGGTTTGGGGCAGTACGGCGTGCCACATGTGAGGCGTTGGCTTGACCCTTCTACGGCTGGACCGTTGGTACTGAGGCACGAACTGAATGTTGTTAGACTTGTTTCATGTGTTGATCTGTATCTGGAAAACTTGGGTGTTTGAATGTTCAATCGGAAAGTTTAACATTTTCTAATTATCTGGAATGGGATACAATAATTGGAATTCACAAGAAGTTATGAGATAACTGAATGAATGTTATAAACATAGCAGTTTAGTCTCACTTGATCGGTTGCCACGGAATTTTGATGTGATCAAAAGTCCGTCGCAATCACGTAGCGTACGCGGATACTCGCCGGGTAAACTTAATAGACAGCTACACTCCATAGCCCCGACCAAGTGACTGTAGGAGAACCCCGTCGCCGAAAGCATCCGTTCGGGTGCTCGCGGTGGCGGTGTTCCGCCTTGGTGCACTTCGTCGACGGTATCGGGGGTGCGGCCGTCTACTGAAGTTTGCGACGAGCATTCGATCAGGATGTCGGGAATCTTGTTGAATTGCCCGACTTGATATTGAAATGTGTTTTCGATAATGAGACTAAAATGCGGGGTTTATAATTGTTAGGCATGCGATGTCTAAGGAATTCATTTGATTAGGCATGCGATGTCTATGCAGGTTGCGGATTCCAACTGTTGTAGTTTTACACTTTCTTTTCTGTGACCGTAAGTGTAATATGTGATATCACCGGTTTCGTTGCTATATGTCAACGACAATTGGGATGCGCATATTTACTTACGTTGATGACATGTGATGTTATGTGTTGCTGGATATGTTATATTGGATCGTCGTGTTTGAATAGCCGGGGTTTTTTATGTGAGATGAGTGTTTTTCATTTTCATTCATGTAAAAACTTGTATGTAATATTATTTTATTGGGGCACTTCCAGGTTGCGGAAGTTGTCACCGTTGTTGTATATTATTTACTTTTCCGCACTAGGATAGACCCAAGGAGGGGAGCACAAGTAACCGGGTTCTGGAGTCCAGTGGGAGACCAACTCGAGGAGTCGAGTCCCGGTCTCCTAACTCTAGAATTGGTAGGGTTGCTTGCCGCTCTCGTAGGGGTCTAGGGTTGTGGGTTTGGCTATTCATCGCGACCGTGGAATCCGTGTTTTATACTGGCTCGTATTGAAAACACGGACGTCCTAGTATATCCAATATTTCATATGATTCTTCTGCTGCGATATCTGTGATGTGATCATGTGATGTTCTGTGATAGATACAGTATATAGTATATATGATATATTATATAGATGTTACTTATGTTTTACACCCGCGCTAGCCCTGCCCCGCTCTGCCGTTAGTTATCTAACCTAACGGTGCATGAGGGGACATCGAGGCGAATGCGGATGGCATAAGTGTACGTCGTATTTATCTGTGATGTTTAGGTACTAAAATGATGGGACTTCATTAATGTGATTAATGAAATAAAAGAAACCTAAGATGTTGTAGAATCGAATTTCAAAATTAAAACAGGTAGCTACAGTTCTTTCTTTGCACAGCGGTATATGTGATATATCTTGCACCTTATTCGATAAAGAAAGGACCGAGATCCCTTCACCGGGAGTGATTCCTTTAGCAATAACTGGCAGATGCTACACACTCGGTTTGTCTTTTGATTGCTTTTAAGAGTTTTTGCTTTGCACAGTGATATATATGATATATCCCGCACCTCATTCGACGAGGAAAGGACCGACGATCCCTTCACCGGGAGTGACTCCTTTAGCAAAACTAGAAAAGCCTCAAAAGCACTTCATTTTTAAAATCATTTGATTCTACAACGATATCAAGTTCATTACGCAATAGGTTTTCAGAAAAACCTGTCGTAGCCCTCCGTCATTTCAGATAAGTCCTAGTTAGTATTCGTGCTACGTTTGTTGGCCTGCGTCAAGGCGTAGTGTGCGGTAGCTAACTAGTATTTATCTGCTTATGCATATGACGCAGATTGGATTAGGGTAGTCGTACGACTTTGTTGGCCTGCGTCAAGGGTCATGCGGGTGGGTTTAATTCAATCAGGAAATGACGGGCTGAACTTGACTAGCGGACTATGGTTTGTTGGCCTGCGTCAAGGTCATAGGACGCTAGGGGTAAAAGATTATTGGAAATTTCAAGTGTTGAAATTTGCAATGAGATTGCATACCTTCTATGAGATAGTTGGATCCCGATACCCGCTGCGAGTAAGAGTTACTCCTGGGAGAGTTTTATACATTACAATTAGCCGATCAAGTAGGTGTCTAGAAAGGTGTCAACGAGGTTACGCCTCTGGGAAAACGAGGTTTATATTAATTAGGTCCGTGCGAAAGCACGGGGCACCTCCCTCAAAGTACCGACACTGGCCTGGCTGAAAGATTGGCGAACTTGTAGTGTGTAATTAATCCCTGCTAGTCTTTCCTTTTAGGGTTTGAAGGAAGATTTGATAAAAAGCAGTGGGAGCCATCCTGATTAGATAAAATAATAACCAATCTATTCTTGCAAGAGCGCACGCTGAGTGTTTTCTTCTCTCTCTCTCCTGGTAGCGACCATGTCACGCCTTAATCAAGATAATAATACGGATTATTGACCGAACCCGCTTGTTATACTGAGCTGGGGAACGTTGGTCCCGCTCCAACTTATAATTGTTATAAGACAGAGCAGGAAATTGGGGATTACCAGAATTCCCTTGCCGCCCAAACGAAGAGAGTGCATGCTGATGCATCATCTTCGGGTGTGTTCTTTATATAGAACTGTTTCTCAGTATCCTCCTCATCCTTGGTATATGATACCGGATCAGGATCCCAGATATGTAATCTGTTACATAGGGCTACAACTAGGTAGAGAACTGAGAACGGGTGATAAGTTTCATGAGGCAGAAAACGGGGCAAGAGTTGCAGCCAAGTCTGTTGGTCACTGTCACCCTGTATCATAATACATTGATTCTGAACGAATGTTATTAGATACCGAACCTGATATACAAAATCATATCAGTCTCTTTATTAGTAAAGAAATGATAAAATTTTGTATTGTTGGAAAATGTTTTGAACATTTCTTATATCAAAAGTTGATCGGTTCAGGCACGTTATCTAAAAGCATTAATGTTCTAAATCAAATTACAGTTCTTAGTATACGGAACACACACAAGAGGAAGAGTTCAGAAATGAACGGATCTTTCTTGAGGCATTGTAGACTAGGTCATATCAATGCGACCCGACTGGCTGAAGTTACATGTAGATGCATATTTAAATCAGTTTGAATTTACATCTTGTGAAACTCGCCAGTCATGTCACAAAGATTAGATGACCATAGCTCTGTTTATTGGTAACAGAGAAAGAGTTAGTGAACTCTTGGGATGATACATGTTGATGTATGTAGGTCCCCTGTCTACACATGCCAAGACCGGTTCTTTTACTTCATTACATTCTCTGATAATCTCTCAAGATTCAGACATACGTTCCTGTTGAAACATAAGTCCGAACCTTTTGAGATATTCACAGAATATAAGTTAGAAGTAGAGAACCTATACGGGTATAAGTATTACGTCCTTTGATGTGATCAAGGAGGAGAATACTTGAGCACGGAATTCCTGGATTATTCTAAAGGAGAATGAGATTCTCTCTCAGCATTACTCCTCTGTATACACCATAGCACGATGGTATATCGGGGCGGAGCAATCACACCCTATATGATAAGGTGTGCTCTATGATGAGTACTACTGAGTTACCTTTTTCCTTAAGGGAGTTGTGCACTTAAGAAGCTGCATACCTATTGAATAGGGTTCGAATCAAATCAGTTGCCAACCATTTCATATGTGATATGGAAAGGAGAGAGCCCATGTCTTAAGTTAGTTAAGATTTGGGGTTGACCGGCCTATGTCTAAAAGCAAAATCCGGACAAGCTCGAGGCAAGGTCTGTTATGTAGAACTGGAAAGGTTCCAGCTATACAAACTACAGCAGATGATTTGGTAGAACCAATGGATTCAGTAATTTCCAACGAACCTCAGCCTCTCCGCCGATCTAGTAGGGTTTCTCACCCACTTGAGAGATACTTCGATTTCTCTATGACAGTGGGAGCGAAGATTGCATCATGAGATGATGACCCAACTAGCTTCGAGCTGGCCATCAGGAGTAAGACTCTGTAAGAATGGCTGGATGTTTAGTGATCTGAGATAGAATCCTTATACACCAACAAAGTATGGACTTTGGTTGCTATATCTGAAGGGTTAAATCCCCATCAGGAGCAAGTATATCTTGAGAAGATTACTTGGTGTACATCGAAAAGTTGAGACTTTCAAAGCTAGACTTGTTAAAGGTTTGCATCATTGACCAGGTGTGGATCATGATGAAACTTTTTCTAAGGATCTATGCTTAAGTCCATCCAGATCCTACTTGCCACGGCTACATACCATGACTACGATATCTGGTGGTTGGGTGTCATGACAGCTTTTCTAAATGATGTTTTAGAAGAGGGAGTCTATAAGTACACAGCCAGAGGGCCTCGTAGACAGTGGGAGCAGCGGAAACGTGTGCATGATGCTTTATAGGATAAAGCAGGCATCGCGGAGTTGGAACGTCTGTTTTGATGAAGTAGTCAAAGAGTTTGACATCATCAAAATGGTAGATGGACCTTGTATAAACAAAAAGGTAGTAGGGAGTATGGTGACAATCCTCGTAGAGTACGTGGATGACATACTCTTGATAGGGAAGTAGTTTCCTATGCTACGCTCGATCAATCTCCGATTATCACAAAGATTCTCCATATAGGACCAAAGTGATACCTACTAAATCCTGGATTTTGGATCTATGAGATAGATCTAATTGGATGTTAGGAATCTCACTAGAAGTAGTGAGATGGTATCAATTGATTCTGGGGAGAATCACTGGAAAGGTTCCAGGGTGATAAAGACGACTGAATGTCAGTCACAGGCATTGTCTTTACCCTCAGTAAAGGGACGGTATGTTGGAAGGGTTCCAAGCTAGATACCGTGGCAAACTAGACGATTAAGGCTGGATACATCGCTACTTAAGATGCTACCAAAGAGGCAGTCTGGGTGTATATTAGTTCATAAGATGAACTTTGTTCCTTCCATTGTGTGACAATGGAGTTGTGGCTTATGCCAAGGAACGCCGGTCCCATCAGTGATCCAGACATATTCTAAGGCAGTGTCACCTGATCAAGGAGATGGTTGATCTCCAGGGTGATCGAAGTTTGGAGAGCAGACTCAGAGGACAACACAGCAGATCCACTCACAAAGGCCTGTTCCCAGAGAGAGACTTTTATGGGATGGTTGAGTATGAGATACTGCAACCACTGCTATCAGATGGCCCTAGTGCAAGTGGGAGATTGTTAGTTACATGTATGCCCTAGAGGCCATTAATATACATAGGATGTATATTGTAGTGGATGCTGGGACATATATAGGGAGGACTTTCTTGCTCGACATGATAGTATGCTATCTGGTTGAACTTTACCTTAACGTGTACACTGATTGTCTCTCTATTACATGTTGGTAAAGCCCTTAGGATGTGTACTTGACTACCTGGACTATGATGCGGATCATACTAGTGGGGACATGGTAGTCCATAAGTACATCCTTCAAAGTCCCTAGTCGTGGGTGTATCGAGATGGGGCATCGATATACCAGAGTAGACTAGCGTGTACCTTCTCGACCCATACAGATGGGCGATGGATGATCCCATATCCATTAGGGTTTGATATCGGAGATGATATACGGGTGCTCAGTAGAGACTGGGTATACTGGACGGACTCGCCGAGAACTCCCAGATGGTATTATACCTCACGTCAGATGGCAGTTCTCTGGTGTGACTGGTACAGAGTAGTCTGTTGACCCGAGATCGTCATAGAGTCTTGTGTGGTTCCCACTGTGCTTTGATTTCCATCTTACCACATCCAAGAGGGCGTGCAAAACGGTGGTTTTTGGGTACAGTCCCGAGTCACATGGAGGCAATGAGCGATAGGAGGGGATTCGTCTCTCCCGGTATAGGGGGTTGATGTTGCGCTGTGTTCGATTGGCTATAACAGGAAATCCCTGGCCAGGGTTGCTGAGATTTATTGGTAAGTGTTACCAGTAGTATCTCGAATTGTTATAGACCTCATATCGACACGACTTATCGAGCTATTGGGGTCTGACGTTTACCACCCCTAGGCAAGATATGCGACATATCAGACGAACAGACCGGACTGTACGGTAAGTGTTACTGGTTGGATTCACTGGAGTGTGAGCGGGCTTGCTCGTCGATCTTCAGATCGCTCAATACCCGGGTGGCCGTTATGTTTAGCAGACCGCTTGCGGCTTGTGGGTGTTTGATATGATCATCATCTGCTGCCGGCGTATTGACGAGTCTTTAGAGTCCTACACAGAGGTTTGCTGGCTCAAGCGAAACGAAATAGGAGCGCATATGAGATATGTGCGGGACCGAGAATAATGCGTGTATGTGATACCGTATTCTATTCTCGCGATGAATGTATCGAATGGTTATATGCGATATAACCTAGTTATCGAATCGAGGGTTGATTCGATAAACCGATACATTGGATACTAGTCGGTTATATGCGATATGACCGGATCGTTAAATCAAGTGTTGATTTGATGATTTAATGCATAATTATATATTTGATATATTACTTTGCATTAACTAGTATTAGTTCACTTTAAATGGATTTTCTCACTTGGATTGTGCACATTGTATATGTGATATACTTTTGTACACAAGTTTGTATCATGTTTGATGATACATGCTAACTAGGGTTTGTGTGAAGATTAAACCATGGTTATAGATTGGTTAGGGTTTTCATTTTCTTATTCCTTTATTTATTTATATATTCATTTTGGAAAGTTTTAAGGATGGTGGCTTGTTTTGTTTTTATGTTGAACTTTCTTGAAGCTTTGATCAAGTCAACCATTCTTATCTCATCCTTAACCCTAACCATTCCCACTAACCCTAGTTTAGTCTCTACACATAACCATGGTTGGATTATGATAAGTTTGGATTTTCTTTTCTATTTTAAATGAACTTATGATAACATTTGCTTCTTCTTCTTCATCTTCTTCAATGAAGAAGCTTGACTTCATCAATGGTGGATTGATGAAATGAGTGAGAAATCCAATTCTAAAGTCTACCCACTTCCTATTTCTTCATCCTCTACCTCTTGCCAAGTAGTAGAGTGTGTTTTCTTCACAAGTTTCTTGACTTGGTGAAGTTGGAGCTTGATCTAGCGATGCCTCGACGTAGATCATCTTCGGCATGGACATCGACGACCTAGCTCGCCTATTCTCCGATGAAGCCAACGCTAGAGCCCGGGAATTCACTAGGACAGCGAGGGGACTTCGTTGCGGAGCTATGGAGGTGGAGCACCGAATCTACAAAGGTTGTATTTCCATATTCTTGTAGTTAAGTGTTAACTAGTTTGCTTTTTCGCCTAGATTTCTAGCCAACGATCCGTAGTCGGATTTCTCGGCACCTAGAATTTTTGAAATTGGCATGGTTGATGCCTTGTGAGACCTCATTAGGGTGCCTAGGAACCCTACAGCGTCCAGTCGGGAGATGAGAGGATGGGCGCAGTGATGAGGGACTGCTTCAAAGACTCGAATGCTTCAATGCAAGTTGAGTCGAAAGCAAAAGTTGTGTCCTTGGCCAGTAATAGAGTCAAGGGTCTAGCAATCTTGCTAAAGTCCTTGATGAACCGTCTGTAGAAACCGGCGTGGCCAAGGAAGGCTCTAATATCTTTGACGCATTTTGGGGGAGGGAGGTTAGAAATCACTTCGATTTTTGCTCTATCTACCTCGATGCCGTGTTGCGAGATGACTTGTCCTAAGACAATGCCCTCTCGCACCATGAAATGGCACTTCTCCCAATTCAATGTGAGGTTCTTATCCTTGCAGCGGGTAAGAACCGCGTCAAGATGGCGTAAACACTCGTCGAAGGAGTCGCCAAAGATGGAGAAATCATCCATAAAGATCTCTAAGAACTTTTCAACCATGTCTGAAAAGATCCCCATCATACATCGCTGAAATGTCGCGGGTGCATTGCATAACCCAAAGGGCATGCGACGATAAGCAAACGTGCCAAAGGGACAAGTGAATGTTGTCTTGTCTTGGTCCTCTTTAGCGATGGGGACTTGGTTGTAACCGGAATAGCCATCGAGAAAGCAATAGAACTCGTGCCCTGCCAATCGCTCGAGCATTTGGTCAATGAAAGGTAAAGGAAAGTGGTCTTTCCTTGCTGCGGCATTGAGTTTCCTATAGTCTATGCAGACTCGCCACCCAGTTTGGGTGCGAGTGGGAATCAACTCATTTGCCTCATTGGTAATGACCGTAATGCCCGATTTCTCTGGCACGACGTGGATTGGGCTAACCCATTGGCTATCCAAGATAGGGTAAATGATACCGCTATCCAGACACTTGACAATTTCCTTCTTAACAGCCTCTTTAATGATGGGGTTGAGGCGCCTTTGTGGATCCCGTGCTGGCTTGGCATCATCCATTAAGTGTATATGATGTTCGACTATGAGGGGACTAATCCCCTTAATGTCCGCCATAGACCAGCCGAAAGCTTGCCGATTATTATGTAAGACCATCAAAAGAGCCTTCTCTTGCTCAAGAGCTAGATATAATGATAGGTAAGGTCTCATTATCACCTAGATAAGCATATTTTAGGTGTGTCGTCAAAAGCTTTAATTCGAGTTTAGGAGGTGAAACAATAGATGGTAACAATGGGGTAGTTATTTCAAACTCGAATGATTCCATCAAAGGTTCGAACCGAGTGTACGAAACAGTGTCGGATGGTTCAACTAACTCATCCGAAAAAGCAAAAGACTCCAATTCAGGTGATGAGTCTTCAAAGTCATCAACGAAGGTAAAGCACTCAAAATCATTATCCACTGTGAAAGCTGCGTCGGATTCTAGGAGGAACGCACTAGTGGCGTTAACATTTCTGTGATCGAACAAAAAATTCTCGAATTCACAGTCCTCCTCCGCGATCTCATTGATCGAGCAAACATCGAGTACGCTAGCATTAGGCTCAGCTGGCTGACTTCCCAACTTGAAAATATTGAGCTCAATTGTCATATTGCCGAAAGATAGGTTCATTGAACCGTTACGACAATTGATCACTGCGTTGGAAGTAACCAGAAATGGTCGACCAAGTATTACCGGAATTTGGTTCCGGGGGTTAGCAACAGGTTGTGTATCCATCACTATAAAGTCAACGGGGAAAATGAAATCCCCTACTCTAATTAACACATCCTCCAGCTCTTCCCTAGGATGGGTTATTGACCGGTCGGCCATTTGGAGAGTACAGTGAGTGGGCTTAAGCACTCCAACGCCCAATTGCTCGTACACAGAATATGGTAGCAAATTGACACTCGCACCAAGATCTAGTAGTGCTCTATTTATGTTCTTGTCCCCAATTGTTATCGAAATGGTGGGACACCTGGGGTCCTTTTGCTTTGGGGGTAAGGAATTTACAAGAGCATCGCTAATAGCACTAGCCACAAAAACTTTCTTTGGCACTTGCAACTTCCTCTTTTTGGTGCATAAGTCTTTTAAAATTTTTGCATATGAAGGAACTTGCTGAATTGCATCCAAAAGAGGGATATTTATGCTAACCTGTTTGAACAACTCGACAATCTTCTCCATCTGAGGAGTTGGTTTATTGGATCTCAACCGATTAAGAAAAGGAACATTTTGAAAGGTGGTTGAGTCCAATTTTTGCGGATCAGATTGTCGAGTTGGAACGGCACCCTGTATAGATGTGTTCGTGTTGTGAGAAATGGGTCCGTTCACGCTAGAAGAGGTAGAGCCATGTGAAGGGTGGAGAATAGGCTCTGAAGAAAAAGGTGAAGAAGCTGAAGAAGTCCCACCGGCAGGAGTGTCATTGTTCATGCCCACATTTTTCTGCAACACTTTTCCCGATCTCAACATGGTCACGGCATTTACGTTATGATTCTGCTGTTGATATGCAGCGTGTGCGTGATCGGGGTTGGGCAGTGGTTGAGACGGGAGTTTTCCTTTTTCGCGCTCGCTCAAAGCTGCATTGAGTTATGCAATTTGTGCCTCAATTGATTTGATGCTTTGATCGTGTGAGGCACCATTTTGCACTAAAGATTGAATAGAAGTCTCAAGTCTTGCTGTAGACTGTGTAGATTGCTTAAGGAACGCATCTAGACTTCTTTCGAGCGAGCTAACCTTATCATTATTAGGTTGAACATAATTATTTGGCTGGTAAGCATTGTTAAGCACAAAATTGTTCACCTGATTAGGGTAAGATTGTTGTTGAAATTGTTGCGGTTGAAATTGAGTTTGTGAGGGTGCTTGTTGTTGTTGTTGTGGAGGAGGAGGTCTTTGAAAGTTGTTATTTCCTTGGAATTGTTGATTTTGGTTCCAAGCGAAATTTGGGTGACTCCTCCACCCCGGATTATATGTCGAAGAGTACGGATCGTTTCTTTGTCGTTGCTGAAATGCAGCATTGACTTGATCCTATCCTTGAGTGGATGCATTATAAGGACACTCTTCGGTTAGGTGCGATGGATCCGCACAACAAGCACAGACAGTTCGTGGGGGCATAGCAGGGGCAGGAGAAGGCGATGAGATTTTGGTCTCAATCGTTTCTAGCTTTTTCGTAAGAGCGGCCATCTCGGCCTTCATGGCAATCGACATCTCTACTTGATGTATGCCTGCCCTAGATTGACCACTAGAAGATGATGTGGTCTTGGTACTCTCCCACTGTATTGTTTGCTCAGTAAGATCCTCAAGAAACTGCCATGCTTCATCACTAGACTTAGAGAGAAAATGACCTTGATAGATGGTTTCTAGCAACTGCTTCGTTGCCGAGTTCAATCCTTCGTATAATGTTTGGCAAAGTTGCCAATTTTCGATCCCATGATGAGGGCATTGAACTAGTAGGTCCTTAAATCTCTCGAAGCACTTCCAAAATGGTTCGGAAGGAAGTTGTGAGAATTGAATTATTTCATTGCGGATTCTGGCAGTTTTATGATGAGGATAGAATTTTTTCAGAAAAGCCTTCATAAACTCGTCCCAATTTCTTATGGAATGTGATGCAGTGCTATATAGCCACTTCTCGGCTAGGTCATATAAGGTGAAAGGAATGACCCTTAGCCTTATCGCGTCATCACTTAATTGGGTTGTTTTCATCATAGCGCACACATTTTGAAATTTATTAATAAAGATATATGCATCTTCAGATTCCAAACCATGAAATTTTGGCAGCATATTGATGAAATGTGGTTTTATCTCAAAATTGTCCCCATTTGCCGGTGGGGGTGAAAGACAAGTAGGTAAAGAAGTGCGGATGGGGTAAAAGAGATCCTGGAGCGCAACTCGTGCGGGCGCTTCAATAGGCGGCTGGTTCGGGTTATTCGCACCTGACGGAGGTGGAATCCTTCCCGTCGGTAATGTATTGTTGGGGTTGAATCCCGACATGTCTTCGGTGAAAGAATTTGAAGTTGAGGGTAAGAAAGTGGACGGAGTGTCGACTTTAGTGTCGAAAGGTTCGTCGGTCGGTACCAACGAAACACGGACTAATCGGGCGTCAGTATCCCTAGTCCAAAGTGACATACACTAAAGGGTAGTGCAGTCAGAAAAAAAAAAGAAAAAGACAGAATGTGGAGGTAAGATAACGTCAGTGAGGGAAAGTGGTGGAAGTGAGTTGCAAGTTTTCTTAGCGGCAAGTTGCAAGTTTTGAAAAGATTTTTCCTTTTTTTTATGTGAGGGTTTTGCAAAAAGGTTTTTGGAAAGGGACTTGTGACACAAATGTATCAACCACACATGCACAATCAGGCCTAGATCTAGGATCGCCTAGGTCTGCTAGACAGCTCCTAACTAGGGCTAGAAATAGGACCTCAAACCGCCTCTTCACGGACAAGTACGGCCAGTTAAGTGAGAAGGAACCACCACTACAGTGGGCCTAATTAATAACCACTAGCCTAGACACCGCAATGTCAGTTAGGATAAACGGCCGATGCCTATACTAGTCCTTTTCCTATTGAGCTCGATGTCCTTAGGTCTGAGTCTAGTCTTTTTTAATTAACTGTGGTCAATGCACATGCTTTAGGTGTTTTCTGGGGTCCTGGGAAGGGTGATGAAATCCCCACCCAATCTGAGTTTAGTCAATTAGCCCCTTAAAGTCCGATTAAATTATGCAAAACAGTAAAATTCACTTGCAATCAATTTTTAGCGCGGCGCAAAGAAACCTGCAGAAAATCTGTTATTTAGAAGGGGGAGAAAGAGTTTTTTTTAGCGCAAAGAATTCCTGCAGAAAATTTTTACAGTGGATATATGGAGGTTGCAGAGGGGAGAAGGAGAGAACTAACCCACTAAACCAGAGGTGCTGAAGAGGCAAGAGTGCGGCGGAAACGCGGTATGGAGGGCTATTTTGCCGCGGAAACGCGGTCAGGAAGTGGAATTAGCCTCTGGAAAACTTTGTACTGCACTCTTGTTCTACTCCTCCTCTGTTCTGATGTTTACTTTTCTGATTTGCCTTCTATAAAACTCCAGATCCGAGATGCTTCGCTGTTGCTGCAAGATTCAAATGAGAAACCCTTCAAACAGATAAAAATAATGAAAAGAAATTTTTTGTACTTTTTATATTTTCAGATTTTTATAACTTTTAGAATTTATATCAACCCGAAATTACACAAAAAGAAATATTACGCCATCCCCGACAACGGCGCCATTTGATTAATCCAAAAATTTAAGTTTACCGTAATCAGAAACGGCGTCGCTTTGCAGCTAGCCGGTGAATATGGGTCGATCCGCAGAGATGTGTAAATTTCTGTTTTTGTGTTTTCACGAGTTGATTCCGTTGGTTGTTTGGTTTTTGTCGATTGATTTAAAAACTAATTTATATGATATGAAAGAACTCGTTAGGGTTAGGTCTAAGGTAGGGTTGATGAGATCAATATTGTCACCTCTTTCAATGTCGTTTGATTAAAGCTTTTTAGACAATCACGACAATTATTAGCAAAGGGGATTAGGATGATCGGGAAGAAACTTCGTTTCTTCCTCTAGATCCTTGTCCGTCCTTTCCTATTAATTCCTGCAATCTTCATGGACGTCATGTATGTCCGGCCTTTTATACTACGGTTCACCGTTACCTCGTAGGTAGGGTGCCGTAGGGGGCGGATCATACATGAGTGCATGAAGTTCTTGTTTTGAAAATATGTTGGCATTGAAGGAGGTGAGAGATATCCATCTCTCACTCCCTCCCTTATTCCTAACCCTAACGAGCGAGGATTTTACTCGCTCATTAGGGAATTATCTAAAAACGACATTTTGTTGTTTGAGTTTTAAAGCGTTTGTTCAGATCTTGTGTTATAACTTACTGCAGATTAAAAATAGCTAAACTAGTTAACTAGGGTAAGTAATAAAATTAGAACTAAGGCAGGAATAAAAAGAATTAAAACTTACAAGAAAGTGATGCTCTAGATCTCCCAACAAATCTGATTTTTATTGATTGAAAAGAGGCATGGCATTTTACAGATTTTGAGTACAATTTATAAGCAACCAGTGAACCTAGGGTTACAGACTCTCGTAGACATGAAATTACAGATTTGCCCCCTAAAAATCCCAACATCTGCACCGACGCATCGACAGGAAAAATTTCCACCGACACAGGCATAATATGGCCGCGGAACCGCGGCAATGGAGCGCTTGGGCCGCGGTTCCGCGGCCCTTTGGTGGGCTTGGCTCACCATCTTTCTGGGCTTGGTTTGGCTTTTCTTGGGCTTCCTATTTTTATACTTCTTTTCTCTGTTGGGCTTCTTAGTATTCTCCAGATCCTCAGTGAAAACTTGTAAGGATCTTTTGACTGTTTCACTTTCGTCATTTGGATCTTGCACTGTTCTTCGTCTCGGCTTGAGTAAGATCCGTCTGCTTGTTGGTCAAAAGTCTCTTTTCTGTAGCATCTTTCGTCTTTTTCACTGTATTTGCTCTAAGAGCCTGTATCCT
This sequence comes from Agapanthus africanus, assembly GCA_030015575.1. Lineage (NCBI taxonomy): Eukaryota > Viridiplantae > Streptophyta > Magnoliopsida > Asparagales > Amaryllidaceae > Agapanthus > Agapanthus africanus. Next base: position 342,110,335 of record CM057343.1, read on the forward strand.
GTAATATGCAACAAACGAGTGTCAAAAGTACCTGTTTACTTATAAAATACATAAAAGTGGGGCGTATGAATTGCAATATTATGATATGAACAACCATCTAGAAGAACGTAAACCTTAACTCGATTATGTGGCCGTCAAAACTGCGACTTGAACCCTAAGGTTTGTAGTAGTTTAGCGTTGTCACATGTGAGGCGTTCGTTTGATCCTTCTACGGCTGGTTCATAGGTGCTGTGGCATCTTCTGGGTATTACTAAAACTGTGCTCAGGTGTTGAGCTGTCGGGAAATTATGGGACTTTGATGAATAGATCGAAGAGTTTATCGTCGTCCGGATATTATGTGATGCGATACAATATTTAGAATCCACAAGTAGTTATGAGATAACTAATTTGAATGTTATAAATCTAGCAGTTTAGTCTCATTTTTATCGGTTGCCACGGGATTTTGATGCGATCAAAATTCCGTCGTAATCACGTAGCGTACGCGGATACTCGCCGGATAAACTTAATAAATAGCCACGCCTCATAGCCCCGACCAAATGACTGCAGGAGAACCCCGTCGCCAAAAGCATTCATTCGGGTGCTCGCGGCAGCGGTGTTCCGCCTTAGTGCACTTCGTCAACGGCATTGGGGGGTGCGGCCATTTACTAAAGTTTTCGACGAGCATTCGATCTGGATGTCGGGAATCTTATGGAATTGCCAGACATGATATTGAAATGTGTTTTCGAGATCGAGACTAAAATACGGGGTTTATAATTGTTAGACATGCGATGTCTAAAGAATTCATTTAGTTAGGCATGCGATGTCTAAGGTGGTTGCGGATTCCAACTGTTGTAGTTTTTCACTTTCTTTTCTGCCACCGTAAGTGTAATATGTGGTGTATCGCTGGTTTCGGTGCTATATGTCAACGACAATTGGGATACGCATATTTACTTACGTTGATGACATGTGATGTTATGTGTTGCTGTGATATGTTATATTGGATTGTCGTGTTTTGAATAGCCGGGGGTTTTATGTGAGATGAGAGTTTTTCATTTTCATTCATGTAAAATTCATTGTATGTAATATTCTTTTATTGGGGCACTTCCGGGTTGAGGATGATGTCACCATTGTATATTATTTACTTTTCCACATTAGGATAGACCCAAGACGCGGAGCACAAGTAACCGGGTTCTAAGGTCCAGTGGGAGACCATCTCGAGGAGTCGAGACCGGGTCTCCTAACTCTAGAACTGGAAGGGTTACTTGCCGCTCTCATAGGGGTCTAGGTATGTGGGGTTTGGCTATTCATCATGACCGTGAAATCCGTGTTTTATACAGGCTTAATTTAAAACCCGGAAATCCTAGTATATCCAATATTTCATATGTTGTTTTCTGCTGCGATATCTGTGATGTGATCATTTGATATATTGATGAGATAGATACTGGATATAGTATATGTGATATATTATATAGACGTTGCTTATGTTTTACACCCGCGCTAGCACTGCCCCGCTCTGCCTTTAGTTACCTAACCTAACGGTGCACGAGGGGACATCGAGGCGAATGCGGATGGCATAAGCGTACGCTGTATTTATCTGTGATGTTTAGGTAACTTAATATGATGGGACTTCATTAATGAGATTAATGAAATAAAAGAAACCTAAAGATTTTGTAGAATCGAATTTTCAAAAACAGGTAGTTCTAGTTGTTGCTTTGCATAGCGGTGTTTCTTGTAGAACATCCAGCACCTTATTCGATAAGGAAAGAGCCGAGATCCCTTCACCGGGAGTGACCTCTTTAGCGAAACTAGCAGATGCTACAAACTCGGTTTGCCTTTTGATTACTTTTGTAGTTTTTGTTTTGCATAGTGGTATTTGTGAAATATCCTGCACCTTATTCGATAAGGAAAGAGCCGACGATCCCTTCACCGAGAGTGACCTCTTTAGCAAAACTGGTAAAATCCTAAAAAACACTCCATTTAAAATCACTCGATTCTATGACAAGATCAAGTTCATTACGCAAAGGGTTTTCTTAAAAACCTGTCGTAGCCCTCCGTCATTTCAGATAAGTACTTCATAGTATTCGTGCTACGTTTGTTGGCTTTCGTCAAGGCTTAGTATGCGGTAGCTATTTATGCTTATCTGCATAAGCATATGATACGATTGAGTTAGGGTAGTTGTGCGACTTTGTTGGCTTTCGTCAAGGATCGTGCGGGTGGGTTTAATTCAATCAGGAAATGTACGGGTTGAACTTGACTAGTAACCTATGGTTTGTTGGCTTTCGTTAAGGTCATAGGATGCTAGGGGCAAAATATTATCGAGAATTTCAAGTGTTGAAATTTGCAATGAGATTGCATACCTCCTATGAGATAGTTGGATCCGATACCCGCTGCGAGTAAGAGTTACTCCTGGGATAGTTTTACACATTACAATTAGCCGATCAAGTAGGTGTCTAGAAAGGTCAACGGGGTTACGCCCCTGGGAAAACGAAGTTTATTTTAATTAGGTCCGTGCGAAAGAACGGGGAACCTCCCTCAAAATACCGGTACTGGCCTGGCTGAAAGATTGGCGAACTTGTAGGGTGTAATTAATCCTGGCTAGTCTTTCCTTTTAGAGTTTGAAGGAAGATTTGAATAAAACAGTGGGAGCCATCCTGATTAGATAAATAAATAACCAATCTAATCTTGCAAGAGCATACGCTGAGTGTCTTCTTCTCTCTCTTTCCAGGTAGCGACCATGTCACGCCTTAATCAAGATAATAATACAGATGTATTGACCGAACCCGCTTGTTATACTAAGTTTTGGAATTTTGGACCCGCTCCAACTTATAATTGTTACAAGATCGAGCAGGAAATAGGGGATTACCAGAATTCCTGTGCCGCCCAAACGAAGAAAGTACATGATGATGCATCTTCTTCGGGTGTGTTCATTACCGAGAACTATTTCTCAGTATCTTTTACGTCCTAGATATGAGATACCGGATCAGGATCCCACATATGTAATATGTTATATGGGCTACAGAAAGGTAGAGAATTGGGAAAGGGTGATAAGTTTCAAGAATTGGAAACGGTTCAAGTGTTGTAGCCAAGTTTGTTGGCAGTTATCACCCTGTATTACCAAATACAATGATTCTGAACGAATGTTATTAGATACCGAACCTGATATACAACATCATATCAGTCTTTTTATTTAGTAAAGAAGGATATAATTTTGTATTGATGGATAATGTTTTGAACATTTCCTATATCAAGAGTTGATCGGTTCAGGCACGTTATCTAAAAGCATATACGTTCTAAATCAAACCACAGTTCTTAACGTACAAAACACACACAAGAGGAAGAGTTCAGAGATGAACGAATTCTTCTTAAGGCATTGTAGACTAGGTCATGTCAATGCGACACGACTAGCTAAGTTACATTTAGATGCATATTTAAATCTGTTTGAATGTACATCTTATGAAACTTGCCAGTCATGTCACAAAGATAAGATGACCATAGCTCCGTTTATTAGAAACAGAGAAAGAGTTATTGAACTCTTGGGATTGATACATAATGATGTATGTAGGTCCTCTGTCTACACATGCCAGGACTGGTTCTTTATACTTCATTACATTCACTGATGATCTCTCAAGATTTGCACATGTGTTCCTGTTGAAACAGAAGTCTGAAGCTTTTGAGAAATTCAAAGAATATAAGTTTGAAGTAAAGAACCACAATGTGTATAAGTATTATGTACTTTGATAAGATTAGGGAGAAGAATACTTAAGCATGGAATTCCTGGATTATTCTAAAGGAGGGAGAATGAGATTCTCTGTCAGCATTACTCCTCCGTATACACCACAGCACGGCGGTGCATCGGGGCGGAGCAATCACACCCTATGTGATATGGTGTGCTCTATGATGAGTACTACTGAGTTTCCTATTTCCTTTTGAGGGTTTTGCACTTGAGAAGATGCATACCTATTGAATAGGGTTCCAATCAAATTAGGTGTCACGACCCGCAGGGTACGGAACGTGACTGGCACTTAAGTTTACGAAACGTCTAAAGGCGTCCGTAAAATAAGTAAGCCAAAGCCCAGAAAACAAAACCAATTAAGCAAAAGAGTGAAGAAAACCCAAACATTTGAAAGCAAGCTTATCAAATAAGTCATATAAAACCCCTTTTAAAAACAATACTAATTTTTCCGAAAATTTCGGCAGAGTCTCCTTTGTAAATACTGGCCCCCAAAAATGGGTACAACAAAATATATACATGAATCCACAAAATAGGGCATCCCCAAGCGGGAGCTAGCTCTTCGCCATACAGCGGTCACAAATCCCACGCAATGTAAATGACAACAAGCATAATAAAGCATAAGGAAGCATGAAAAAGTAGCATGTCGGCTCAAGTGAGCTCGACCCCAAATACAGTATAAAATCCACAAACCTCACAGTCTCATCTCTAGGTCAATATACAATAATCTGGTAGAACAGTAGATGGAGTACACTAGATACAAGAATATACAAGAATATACAAGGTGGTACAAAAATAACATAACCCACCTATGAGCAAATCTCGAGCTCAGGCAAAAGAGGCAAAAGACAAGTGCGCCCGCCGCTACTGAACTGACGGAGCGGACCTGCAAAAGACTGTGGCACAACGGGGGTGAGTTGCCAACTCGTGAGTAATAAATAACATCTGCAAAGGCTATCGTATGCATGCACACAAGCATCCTAGCATCTAAAATACAGGTATGACTGGATGCACTAGCAGGTGTGTATATAACATCAGTGTACTAATATGCATGCAACATGAAAATCTGAGGTCTCAATAGGTATATATAAGAAATATTTTATCTCTTTTTGTTTTTGAAACTCTTTTAGAATGCCAGCATAATGTCAATGAATCGACGAAAATCGGTGTCCAGCAACGACACCCAAAAGCTGTCTCAAATCTCATAAATGTATCTCTGGCCTCAGCCGTCCGGCTGACCCATCTCAAATATCAATATCTCATCATCTAGCGGCCACGGTCGGTATCCTCTGGATATCCGCCGTCCCAAACAGTCACCGGTAGGTAATCCGTCCCCTGCCAGGCTCAACATCATCACCACATTCCTCTTGCCCCGGGGTACCTTACCGGGCCCACCATGTACCCGTGCCGGTTCCTCCACTCCTCGACACGGATTTCCAGTCACAGCAAACTCATGGTGGACGACACTTACATCACTAGAAAACCGCAATTTTACATATTTTAAAAAATATAATAAGTTTAGAAATTTTGCGGCTTTCCCCCGAAATCCAGCAATATCATAAAATCTCCAGAAATCCACATAAGTGCATATATCAATGATAATGAATGCGTATGATATCAATAATCAAGTTGCGATGTGTGATTAATGGATTAAGCATGAACAATTAATATGATGAAGTACATGCACATGAATAGCAATACTACGGTTTCATTTTTAAGGAATTAAAGGCAATAGTACCAGTTTAAGTATCGATTAGTAAAAGGTTTCAATTTAAAAGTTATCTAGTGTGGTGGCATGGCAATTACCAGGGTGTGTGTGTAAACATGAATAGTGCTCGTGCTGCATATAAAAACCTGGTAATGGTGCATGTGTCCTACAATTGAGTTTGCGTATATGGGTATAACATATTGATCTAATTGCAGCAATTATCATGCCAGTAATATTATTCTAATGTCACAAGTGGTTATCCAATTTACTATTTTCCAGTTTACTAAATCTATCGGGCGACTTGCGCCATCCAAACGATCGTCCCCCGTAGATGTTAAATCTACTCACCGGGATTCCTGGCTAGTTGTGTCCAATCACCGCCTTTCCCCTTCGCGCCGCGTCTGACGTCTCCGCGACCGAACCTGGAATTTACATCAATACCAAACATAAGGTTACGTATCAAGAACGACGCAAACCCCAACGAAACTACTAAAGTTCGCTAGCTAGGTACAACGTGCACAAAGTGCGCGGAACACACGCGAAAATCGCAAAAACTGCCAAAAACGCCGATTTGGGTCACCCGGCAAAACTAAAACCCGACTACCCAAAAATCCGCACTCACGCATCCTAAAAGTCGTAGGACAAGCCATTACAATCATCAAGATGTCGAAAATAATTCATCACATAATTTTTAAACAAAACTAGTAAGCAGAAATTGCAATTTGATGCAAACATCGACAATTTAGCGACAAGTCAACACCACCCAACACCAACATCCAAACTAACCAAATAGCTAGCCAATACACAATTTCTAAACCATTAACTAAGCTTAAAAACCTAATTTACATAACAAAACCTTCTCTTGATTTTTGTACTTAGCAAACATAAACCAAACTATATATGAAAACCTTAATTTAACACTATATTTTAGCCTAATAAGCAAATTAACCACTTAGATTAAGGTTAGCAAATTAGGTTTAATCATTTAAATAATGCTTTCAAAAACTTAATCCACTCACTAATCAAGCTTCAAATATCATTTTCCATACATAACCCTCTCTTGAAAAACCTTAAAACAACAATTTTACAACTAAAATCAACTTCTAAAATTACCTAAATTAGCATAATTAAAGACTACATAACAAGGTAACCATATAGATTAGTTTACTAACAACTAGATTAACTAATAAACAACTTAATTAATTATCATGGCTTCAAAACCCTAATTTAAACAAACTACTCTTTTAAACTAGATTAGAAATAAGCTAACTTTTAACACTAACCATACAATTAAAGGAATTTTTAGCAAAAGAAAGCAACTTGATGAGAATTATACCTCTTGATCTATGGATCAAGCAAGAAAATTTGCTCCAATTGATGGCCTCAACACCAAGGTCCAAGCAAGAATGGCTAAGGATAATGATAGCATAAGGATTTTTGTTTGGATTTTTGAATTAAATCATGGATTTTGATGTATTTCTTGAAGAAATTGAAGAAAAATGAAAAGAAAAGAGAGGAAGAAGAGGGTGTGCAGGAATTTCGGCCAGAATGAGGTATGGGGGAGGGTGTGGGCAAGTGGGGAAAGTCATGGTCAAGTCCACAAAAGTCAATGTATCATACATTATCCATTTTAATTAAAATAATACCATAAACTATCAAATTAACTCAAGAAAGAAACCAAGAAGAGAGAGGCCAGAAATTTCTGGTCTCACACAAGGTGGGGCTGTCCTAGGGCTGAGGAAAAAGAGAGAGGGGTTTTACAAAAGAAATTTTATGCAAAAAGGCCCCCTACAACTCAAAAATTGCAAGTTTTAGCCCAAAATTCAATAAATTCGTTTCAATTCATAAAAATTTGTTAAAAATCAAAATAAATTACTAAAAATTCATGTTATCACTAGATTATAATTATCATAATTTTAGAGATTAAAATTAGCCCGGAAAAATTTGTATTTATCGCTTATTTAATGTATTTTCTTACCGGCTTAAAATAATATTAAAAATTGAAAAATAGGGAAAAAATTTTAAATGACCAAAATTTTATAAATAACTCATTAGCTACTAAAAACAAGCAATTACCTATCCATTTTAGGTATAATTAGCCCTAAACTGCAAAATATCAAGAAAGACGGTTTTCGGAAAAATACCGAATTTTCACCGAATTTCAGGAAAACACCAAAACGACTTTTCAAGACGCTACAATCTTCCCCCCTTAAAGAAATTCGGTCCCCGAATTTAAAAATATAGCTACGCGTACCTTCAAAGAGATGGGGATATTTCTTCCTCATCTCGCCCTCGGTCTCCCAGGTAACCTCCTCGCTGCTTGGGCTACGCCAAAGGACCTTGACGGTTGGTATAACCTTCGACCTCAACTTCTTCACCTGCCGATCCAGGATGGCCACCGGCTGCTCTGCAAAGGAAAGGTCACGCTCTAGCTGGACTGTCGGGTGCTGAATCGCATGCGAAGGGTCGTGAAGGTACTTGCGGAGCATCGAAACATGAAAAACGGGGTGAACATCGGGAAAGCTGGGTGGAAGAGCCAAACGATATGCAACAGTGCCAACCCGCTCGAGGATCTCGAAGGGACCTATGAATCTAGGGCTAAGCTTCCCCTTTCGCCCAAAACGCATCACGCCCTTCATCGGGGAGACTTTCAGAAAAACATGGTCGCCAACTGCGAACTCTAACCTGCGACGGCGCCTGTCTGCATACGATTTCGCCTGCTCTGAGCCGCTCTCATCCGGTCTCGGATCAACTGTATCTTCGCTGTCGTCTCCTCAACAAGCTACGGCCCCAAAATGCTGCTCCCGCTGAGCTCTGTCCAACAAACGGGCGATCTGCATCTCCTCCCATACAATGCCTCGAAAGGTGCCATCTGAATCGTATCCTGGAAGCTGTTGTTATAGGAGAACTCCACTAGAGGTAAATGACGATCCCAGCTACCACCAAAGTCTAAAACGCACGCTCTGAGCATGTCCTCGAGAGTCTGAATGGTCCGCTCTGACTGTCCGTCGGTCTGCGGATGAAACGCTGTGCTGAAGCTCAAACGAGTGCCCAAAGCCTCCTGGAGTCTCTGCCAAAGTCGGCTGGTGAACTGAGTGCCTCGATCTGACACGATACAAGTCGGTACGCCGTGTAGTCGCACGATCTCGTCAATATAGAGCTGAGCATACTGAGCGAAGCTGAAAGTCGTCTTCACTGCAAGGAAGTGAGCCGCTTTCGTCAATCTATCCACGATCACCCAGATGGAGTCGTACCCTCGACTGGTCCTGGGTAGACCCACAACGAAGTCCATCGAAATCTGCTCCCATTTCCACTCCGGAATGGGTAACGGCTGTAGCTCTCCTGCGGGCCTCTGGTGCTCGGCCTTGACTTGCTGACAAGTCAGGCATCTCGAAACGAACTCCGCAATGTCCATCTTCATCCCGTCCCACCAGTAGGTCTCTCTCATATCATGGTACATCTTGGTGGAACCGGGGTGGACACTATACACTGATCGGTGTGCCTCCTCAAGAATGTCGCGCCGCAATCCATCAGCATCTGGTACGCACAGTATAGATCCATATCGTAAAATCCCCTGATCATCAATCACGAACTCGGAAAACCTGCCCTGTCCCATCTGTGCCATGATCTCTGAGCAACGGTCGTCACTGCGCTGTGCCTCATATATACGGTCAAGCAACTGTGGGCGTGCACGAACATACGCGAGCTGTCCCCCTGTCTGAGTGAACTCGAACTCCACTCGGCTGTCGCATAATATCTGCCAATCTGCTGACGACTGCCTCTGCACTGCGCGCAAAAGGGATAGACTACCCCCGGGCCTCCTACTCAACGCATCTGCCACCACATTTGCCTTGCCGGGGTGATATAAGATCTCGCAGTCATAGTCTTTCACCAACTCCATCCAACGACGCTGTCTGAGGTTCAGGTCTCGCTGCTGAAATATGTACTTTAAGCTCTTGTGATCGGTGAATATCTGACACGACTCGCCGTAAAGGTAATGTCGCCAAATTTTCAGTGCAAAGACCACTGCAGCCATCTCCAAATCATGAGTGGGGTAGTTCTGTTCATGCTTCTTCAACTGCCGAGAAGCATAAGCGATCACCCGGCCATGCTGCATCAAAACGCATCCTAATCCCACGCGCGAAGCATCACAGTAGACAACAAATCCGCCTGATCCCGAAGGTAAAGATAATACCGGCGCCGTAGTCAAACATGTCCGCAGCTGCTGAAAACTGCACTCGCACTCCTCTGTCCAAACGAAAGGAACTCCCTTCCGGGTCAAACTGGTCAACGGTGCAGCTATACGGGAGAAGTCCTGAACAAAACGCCTGTAGTAGCCCGCCAGGCCTAGAAAACTACGGATCTCAGTAACCGATGTAGGTCGGGGCCACTGCTGAACAGCCTCAATCTTCTTCGGGTCCACACAAATGCCGTCTCTCGTAACCACGTGACCCAAGAATCCGACGCTGTCCAGCCAAAAAGCACACTTGGAGAACTTCGCGAACAGCTGGTGCTCCCTCAGAGTCTGTAACGTAAACCGTAAGTGCTGCTCGTGCTCCTCTCTGCTCCGGGAGTACACCAAGATATCGTCGATAAACACGATGATGAACAAGTCAAGATACGGCCTGAATGTACGGTTCATCAAATCCATAAATGCTGCTGGGGCGTTGGTGAGTCCGAACGACATCACCAAAAACTCGTAGTGGCCATAGCGTGTACGGAAAGCTGTCCTCGGTATATCCTCCTGTCGAACCCGCAGCTGATGGTATCCTGATCGCAAGTCGATCCTCGAAAAATACCCCGCACCCTGAAGCTGGTCGAACAAATCATCAATGCGCGGCAACGAATATCTGTTCCGAACGGTAACTTTGTTCAGCTGGCGGTAGTCGATACATAAGCGCAAACTTCCATCCTTCTTCTTGACAAACAGGACCGGAGCACCCCACGGAGAAACACTCGGTCGAATAAGCCCCTTATCTAACAAATCCTGCAACTGCTCCTTCAGCTCTCGAAGCTCTGCCGGGGCCATCCGATAAGGCGGTATAGAAATAGGCCCCGAACCGGGAATCAAATCAATGCAGAACTCAACATCGCGCTCAGGCGGTAGCCCAGGTACCTCATCAGGGAAAACATCAGGGAACTCACAAACTACCGGGACCCGGTCCAACGGAACATCTGCAGCTCGAGTATCACAAACAAACGCTAAGAATCCCTGACATCCCTTCCGCAAGAGCTGACCAGCGCGAAGAGACGAAATTAAGCTGGGAAGGGCGACACTGCGGTCTCCCTGAATAACAAGGACTGGCTCTCCCGGAAAGCTAAATCTGACTGCCTTCTCACGGCAGTCCACCGAAGCATAACAAGTGGCTAGCCAATCCATGCCCAGAAGCACATCAAAGTCCAACATATCGAGGAGTATCAAATCAACTGATGAATCCCTCTCCCCGATACGAACGGAACACAAACGAAATACAAACCGAGCGACAAACGACTCGCCTACCGGAGTAACAACAACAAGCGGCTGATCCGACGACGACGACTCACGGCCCAACATCGGTGCAAAGTGTGTAGAGACATACGAATGTGTGGAACCTGGGTCGAATAATACCCGTGCGTCGAAAGAACAAACTGGCAAGGTACCTGTCACAACGGCATTGGATGCCTGCGCATCCTGCGGTGTCAAAGCAAATACTCGGGCCTGTCCTCCACCGATAGCGGGCTGACCTCGACCTCGGCCTATGCCTCCTCGTCCTCTCTGAACAGGACCGCCATGTCCTCGGCCTCTCGGTGCACCTAACTGGCGTGGAGCATCGCCTGGGGTAGAAAGTAGGACTCTCTGAGGAGGGGGTGGTGATGGTGGTAGGGTCACATGCGGAACTGTCGCTGCTCCCTGTCGTCTCACCGGACAGTCTCTGATACGATGATGCAGGCTACCACACCAAAAACATCCTAACCATGGCTGCTGACCATATGGGTGAAGGCGATATAACTGGCCCTTAAAGAATCCACCACAGCCTCTGCGAACCCTCCTAGGTGCTAACATAACAGTGCGAATCCGACTCGGTCTCGAAACGACTGCAGGGGGAGTAATATCCGATCTCTGTGCTCGATTGACCTCTACTAACGATTCCACCATCTGTCGTAACTCCTGCATGCCTCCCATCATCTGTCGCAGCTCCTCCATACCGGACTCAAGCCTATCCATGCGACCTGGGGAATGCGGATCAGTCTGTCCCTGCGGCGTAGGCATACCACCCTGCTCAGTCCTAGTCTCGGACGAGCCAGCTCGAATCTCGTCTCTGACGGCAGCCCACTGTGCCCTCGTAGCCTTCGGCGGCATAGTGGCTGGTACAGGAAAAGGATAATAAGGACAGTGCAATAGGATCATAGGATACACGGAATTGAAGAAGGAAATTTCCAAGCAAGTATCCTAAAGTCACTTAGGCGGAGTACCGTATCGTAAGTATGCCGCGGACATACGCACGCTACGTTACCCTGCTTAAGTCACTTACTCCATCTACCAAGGGTCATCCTACACTCACAAAGGTAAAACCTGGCTCTGATACCAACTTTGTCACGACCCGCAGGGTACGGAACGTGACTGGCACTTAAGTTTACGAAACGTCTAAAGGCGTCCGTAAAATAAGTAAGCCAAAGCCCAGAAAACAAAACCAATTAAGCAAAAGAGTGAAGAAAACCCAAACATTTGAAAGCAAGCTTATCAAATAAGTCATATAAAACCCCTTTTAAAAACAATACTAATTTTTCCGAAAATTTCGGCAGAGTCTCCTTTGTAAATACTGGCCCCCAAAAATGGGTACAACAAAATATATACATGAATCCACAAAATAGGGCATCCCCAAGCGGGAGCTAGCTCTTCGCCATACGGCGGTCACAAATCCCACGCAATGTAAATGACAACAAGCATAATAAAGCATAAGGAAGCATGAAAAAGTAGCATGTCGGCTCAAGTGAGCTCGACCCCAAATACAGTATAAAATCCACAAACCTCACAGTCTCATCTCTAGGTCAATATACAATAATCTGGTAGAACAGTAGATGGAGTACACTAGATACAAGAATATACAAGAATATACAAGGTGGTACAAAAATAACATAACCCACCTATGAGCAAATCTCGAGCTCAGGCAAAAGAGGCAAAAGACAAGTGCGCCCGCCGCTACTGAACTGACGGAGCGGACCTGCAAAAGACTGTGGCACAACGGGGGTGAGTTGCCAACTCGTGAGTAATAAATAACATCTGCAAAGGCTATCGTATGCATGCACACAAGCATCCTAGCATCTAAAATACAGGTATGACTGGATGCACTAGCAGGTGTGTATATAACATCAGTGTACTAATATGCATGCAACATGAAAATCTGAGGTCTCAATAGGTATATATAAGAAATATTTTATCTCTTTTTGTTTTTGAAACTCTTTTAGAATGCCAGCATAATGTCAATGAATCGACGAAAATCGGTGTCCAGCAACGACACCCAAAAGCTGTCTCAAATCTCATAAATGTATCTCTGGCCTCAGCCGTCCGGCTGACCCATCTCAAATATCAATATCTCATCATCTAGCGGCCACGGTCGGTATCCTCTGGATATCCGCCGTCCCAAACAGTCACCGGTAGGTAATCCGTCCCCTGCCAGGCTCAACATCATCACCACATTCCTCTTGCCCCGGGGTACCTTACCGGGCCCACCATGTACCCGTGCCGGTTCCTCCACTCCTCGACACGGATTTCCAGTCACAGCAAACTCATGGTGGACGACACTTACATCACTAGAAAACCGCAATTTTACATATTTTAAAAAATATAATAAGTTTAGAAATTTTGCGGCTTTCCCCCGAAATCCAGCAATATCATAAAATCTCCAGAAATCCACATAAGTGCATATATCAATGATAATGAATGCGTATGATATCAATAATCAAGTTGCGATGTGTGATTAATGGATTAAGCATGAACAATTAATATGATGAAGTACATGCACATGAATAGCAATACTACGGTTTCATTTTTAAGGAATTAAAGGCAATAGTACCAGTTTAAGTATCGATTAGTAAAAGGTTTCAATTTAAAAGTTATCTAGTGTGGTGGCATGGCAATTACCAGGGTGTGTGTGTAAACATGAATAGTGCTCGTGCTGCATATAAAAACCTGGTAATGGTGCATGTGTCCTACAATTGAGTTTGCGTATATGGGTATAACATATTGATCTAATTGCAGCAATTATCATGCCAGTAATATTATTCTAATGTCACAAGTGGTTATCCAATTTACTATTTTCCAGTTTACTAAATCTATCGGGCGACTTGCGCCATCCAAACGATCGTCCCCCGTAGATGTTAAATCTACTCACCGGGATTCCTGGCTAGTTGTGTCCAATCACCGCCTTTCCCCTTCGCGCCGCGTCTGACGTCTCCGCGACCGAACCTGGAATTTACATCAATACCAAACATAAGGTTACGTATCAAGAACGACGCAAACCCCAACGAAACTACTAAAGTTCGCTAGCTAGGTACAACGTGCACAAAGTGCGCGGAACACACGCGAAAATCGCAAAAACTGCCAAAAACGCCGATTTGGGTCACCCGGCAAAACTAAAACCCGACTACCCAAAAATCCGCACTCACGCATCCTAAAAGTCGTAGGACAAGCCATTACAATCATCAAGATGTCGAAAATAATTCATCACATAATTTTTAAACAAAACTAGTAAGCAGAAATTGCAATTTGATGCAAACATCGACAATTTAGCGACAAGTCAACACCACCCAACACCAACATCCAAACTAACCAAATAGCTAGCCAATACACAATTTCTAAACCATTAACTAAGCTTAAAAACCTAATTTACATAACAAAACCTTCTCTTGATTTTTGTACTTAGCAAACATAAACCAAACTATATATGAAAACCTTAATTTAACACTATATTTTAGCCTAATAAGCAAATTAACCACTTAGATTAAGGTTAGCAAATTAGGTTTAATCACTTAAATAATGCTTTCAAAAACTTAATCCACTCACTAATCAAGCTTCAAATATCATTTTCCATACATAACCCTCTCTTGAAAAACCTTAAAACAACAATTTTACAACTAAAATCAACTTCTAAAATTACCTAAATTAGCATAATTAAAGACTACATAACAAGGTAACCATATAGATTAGTTTACTAACAACTAGATTAACTAATAAACAACTTAATTAATTATCATGGCTTCAAAACCCTAATTTAAACAAACTACTCTTTTAAACTAGATTAGAAATAAGCTAACTTTTAACACTAACCATACAATTAAAGGAATTTTTAGCAAAAGAAAGCAACTTGATGAGAATTATACCTCTTGATCTATGGATCAAGCAAGAAAATTTGCTCCAATTGATGGCCTCAACACCAAGGTCCAAGCAAGAATGGCTAAGGATAATGATAGCATAAGGATTTTTGTTTGGATTTTTGAATTAAATCATGGATTTTGATGTATTTCTTGAAGAAATTGAAGAAAAATGAAAAGAAAAGAGAGGAAGAAGAGGGTGTGCAGGAATTTCGGCCAGAATGAGGTATGGGGGAGGGTGTGGGCAAGTGGGGAAAGTCATGGTCAAGTCCACAAAAGTCAATGTATCATACATTATCCATTTTAATTAAAATAATACCATAAACTATCAAATTAACTCAAGAAAGAAACCAAGAAGAGAGAGGCCAGAAATTTCTGGTCTCACACAAGGTGGGGCTGTCCTAGGGCTGAGGAAAAAGAGAGAGGGGTTTTACAAAAGAAATTTTATGCAAAAAGGCCCCCTACAACTCAAAAATTGCAAGTTTTAGCCCAAAATTCAATAAATTCGTTTCAATTCATAAAAATTTGTTAAAAATCAAAATAAATTACTAAAAATTCATGTTATCACTAGATTATAATTATAATAATTTTAGAGATTAAAATTAGCCCGGAAAAATTTGTATTTATCGCTTATTTAATGTATTTTCTTACCGGCTTAAAATAATATTAAAAATTGAAAAATAGGGAAAAAATTTTAAATGACCAAAATTTTATAAATAACTCATTAGCTACTAAAAACAAGCAATTACCTATCCATTTTAGGTATAATTAGCCCTAAACTGCAAAATATCAAGAAAGACGGTTTTCGGAAAAATACCGAATTTTCACCGAATTTCAGGAAAACACCAAAACGACTTTTCAAGACGCTACATTAGGTGCCTACCACTCCATATGTGATATGGTATGGGAAGAGCCCATCTCTTAAGTAAGTTAAGATTTGGGGTTGTCCGTCCTATGTCTAAATGCAAAATCCGGACAAGGTCGAGGCAAGGTCAGTTTTGTGGAAGTTTATTGGATATCCTAAGCATTCGCAAAGGAATGTCTTCTACCACACTGAGGAACAAAAGGTGCTTTGTTTCTCAGCATGCCACCTTTTGGAAAGGAATTTCTTGTGAAGAAATTAGTGGTCATGAGGTAGAACTGGAAGAAGTTCCAGCTATACAAACTGCAGCTGATGATTTGGTAAACCCGGAGGATTCAATAGTTTCCAACGAATCTCAACCTCTCCGCCGATCTGGTAGGGTTCCTCACCCACCTGAGAGATACTTCGGTTTTTTCTATGACAGTGGGAGTGAGGATTGCATCATGAGATGATGACCTAACTAGTTTCTAGCAGGCCATCAGGAGTGGGGACCCTGTGAGAATGGCTGGATGCTAAGCGATTTGAGATGGAATCCATATACACCAACCAAGTATGGACTTTGGTTGCTTTATCTGAAGGGTTAAATCCCCATCAGAAGCAAGTATATCTTGAGAAGATTACTTGGTGTACATGGAAAAGTTGATACTTTCAAAGCTATGCTTAAGTCCATCCAGATCCTACTTGCCACTGCTACATACCATGACTACGATATCTGGCGGTTGGGTATCATGACTGCTTTTCTAAATGATGATTTAGAAGAGAGCGTCTATAAGTACACAGCCAGAGTGCTTCGTAGACAGTGGGAGCAGCGGAAACGTGTGCAAGTTGCTTTATGGGATAAAACAGGCATCGCGGAGTTGGAACATCTGTTTTAATGTGGTAGTCAAAGCGTTTGACTTCATCAAAATGACAGATAAACCTTGTATATACAAAAAGGTAGTAGGGAGTATGGTGATGATCCTCGTATTGTACATGGATGACATACTCTTGATAAGAAAGGAGTTTCCTATGCTACGCTCGGTCAATCTCCTCTTATCATAAGGATCTCCCTATAGGATCAAGGTGATACCTCCTAAATACTGGGATTTGGATCTATGAGATAGATCTAATTCGATGTTAGGATTCTCACCAGGTGTAGTGAGATGGTATCAATCGATCCTGGGGAGAATCACTGGATAGCTTCCAGGGTGATAAGGTCGACTGAATGTCAGTGCATTGTCTTTACCCTCAGTGGAGGGACGGTATGTTGGAAGAGTTCCAAGCTAGATGCCGTGGCAAACTAGACGATAAAGGCTGGATACATTGCTACCAAGGATACTACTAAAGAAGGAGTCTGGATATAAAAGTTCATGAGATGAACTTCATTCCTATCATTGTGTGACAATGGAGTTGTGGCTTTGGCCTAGGAACCCCCATCGAATCAGTGATCCAGACATATTCTAAGGCAGTATCGCCTGATCATGGAGATGGTTGATCTCCAGGGTATCGAGGTTAGGAGAGTAGACTCAGAGGACAACACGACGGATCCACTCACGAAGGCCTTTTCCCAAGAGAGACTTTTATGGGATGGTTGAGTATGAGATATTTCAACCACTGCTGATTGTTGGGTATGAGATACTACAACAGATGGCCCTAGTGCAAGTGGGAGATTGTTAGTTATATGTGTGCCCTAGAGGCCATTACTGTACACACGATGTATATTGTAATGGATGCTTAGCCATATATATGGAGGACTTTCTTGCTCGACATGATAGTATGCTATCTGGTTGCTCTTTATCTTAACATGTACACTTATTGTCTCTATATTACATGTTGATAAAGCCCTTAGGATGAGTACTTGACTGCCAGGATTATGATGCAGATCATAGTAGTGGGGACAGTGCAGTCGCTAAGTACATCCTTCAAATGTTCCCAGTCGTAGGTGTATCGAGATAGGGCATCGATATACCAGAGTAGACTAGCGTATAGCTTCTCGACCCATGTAGATGGGCGATGGATGATCCCATATCCATTGGTGTTTGACATCAAAGACAGTATACGGGTGCTCAGTGGAGACTGGGTACACTGTACGGACTCGCCGAGAACTCCCAGATGGTCTTATACCTCACGTCAGATGGCAGTTCTCTAGTGACACTGGTACAGGTTTGTCTGTAAACCCGAGATCGTCATAGTGTCTTGTGTGATTCCCACTGTGCTTTGATTTTCACCTTACCACGTTCAAGAGAACGTGCAAAACGGTGGCTTTTGGGTACAGTCCCGAGTCACATAGAGGCAATGAGCGATAGGAGGGGTTTCGTCTCTCCCGATATTGGGAGTTGATGTTGCGCTGTGCTCGATTGGCTATAACAGGAAGTCCTTGGCCAATGCTGCTTCAGAGATATACTGGTAAGTGTTATCAGTAGTTTCTCGACCCGTTATGAGCCTCATATCAACACGACTTATCGAGTTACTTTCATCTGACGTTTACCACCCCTATACGAGATATGCGACATATCAAACGAAGAGACCAGACTGTACGGTAGTGTTACTGATTGGATTCGCAGGAGTGTGAGCAAGCTTGCTTATTGATCTTCTGATCGCTCAATACCCGGGTGGCCGTTATGTTTAGCAGACCGCTTGCGACTTGTGGGTGTTTGATATGATCATCACCTACTTCCGGTGTATTGACGAGTCTTTAGAGTCCTACACAGGGGTTTCCTGGGTCAAGCAAAACGGAGTAGGAGCACATATGTGATATGTGCGGGACCGAGATTGATACGATATGAGATACCGTATTCTTTTCTCGCGAAATGTGACATTGGTCGGTTATATGCGATATAGACGGGTTATCGGATAAAGTGTTGATTCGATAAGTTGTTACACATGATATTAGTCGGTCATAGCCGGATTATTAAATCAAGAGTTGACTTAATAATTTAATGTATAATTATATATTTGATATATTATATTATATTAACTAGTATTAGCTCACTTATGATTTCTTTTCTCTCTAGATTGTCACATTGTATATATGTGATATCTGTAAGTGTACAAGTTTGTGTCGTGCTTGATGATACAAACAAGATGGGTGTATGAGACTTAAACCATATTAAGCTTAAATTAGGGTTTATTTATTTCTTAAAGAATAATAAAAGAGAGGTGACTTAGTGAAAGTTGTCAAGCTTAGATGAAGCTTGTAGAAATATTGACAAAGTCAACTCTTTTGTCATTCCTTAGGATATTAATTAACCCAACCCTTAACCTTATAGCTTGGTTAATTCTCTACATGAGTTAAGCATGATGACTTAACTCACCCATGGTTACATAATTCATTTGGATGAATTATTGACTTGAGTTCATCTTCTTATTCTTCTTCCTCTCAAAAAGCTTTCTAGCTCTAATGGAGGTATGAGTTAAAGTGTGAGAAAATCAATTCTAAAGTGAGCCCACTTCCTACTTCATCATCCTCTACTACTTGCCATTTAGTATAGGGTGTTCTCTTCATAAAGTTCATGACCTAGTGAAGAAATATCTTGGGTTAGTGTCTCCTCGACGTAGATCATCTTCGGCCTCGAAGTAATCGAAGCAAGTATGTTCGTTTCTTCGTCGAGCCTCTCTCGAGTCCGGAGTTTACGATTGCAGCGAAGGGGTCTACTACACGGAGGTATTGAAGTGAAGGACCGGTCTACAAAGGTTGTATTCCTCCTTCTCTTTACTTTTGCAAAGTGTTTGCATATTACTTTCCGTATATTTCTAGTTTACGATTCTTGATAGGGTTAGCTAAAACGGCAAAATTTTAATTTGGCATGGACGATGCCTCCCGAAACCTTGCTGCCGTTGTAGACAACCTTTCAAGGATTACCCCATGGTGGGTTGCTCGAATTGCCGAGTTCTAGAGGGCAACGGGCCCATATCTCATGGCGTTGACGGAGGGGGCCTTACTCTAGAATTGGTGGGTTATTCGCCGCACTCGTAAGGGGTATAGGATGACCCATGGAAGGGTGCTCAAGTTACCGGATTCCGTGAAGTGCTGGGTAGCCTATCCACTTTGTTGATTAGGGTTGTCTCACTTCTGTGATTGGCGGGTAACTTGCCGCACTCATAAGGGGTCCAGGTTTTTCATTGCACAGGCTACCCACACAATCGGGGAACGCCGGGTTTCACTTGCTGCTCAAAAGGAAACTCGGGGCTCCTAGATTATTCGTTATTCTGTGATGTTTCTGTGATATTGCTTATATCATGCCTGGGGCGAATATTATATATATATATATATATACTAGTAGATGTATATGTTTTGCATCCACGCTAGTCCAGCCCCCGCTCTGCTATTAGTTAAGTAACTTAACGGTGCATGACAGGGCCCCGCGGCGAATGCGGATGGGATATACGTACATTGTATTTTTGTTCCTTTTTTCTGGTGTGATATGGATTAATTGATAGGACTACGTTAACTTTGATTAATGCAAAGAAAAACAAACCTAAATGATGTTGTTGGAACCAATTTTTGAAAACCGTTATTACAGACGTTTCGTTTTTCTTTGCACAGCGGTATTCGGTTCTGAATATCCAGCACCTCATTCGACGAGGCAAGAGCCGAGATCCCTTGTCACGACCCGAAATTAGCACGTGACGGCCCTAATAGTACGCAACGTCTACAGGCGTAATGCAGTAAAAGAAAGCCAAAACCCAGAAATCTAAACCATTAATAAACAAGAAAAGATAAGAAATATTGTTTAAAAGTCTTTGAAATCACAACCCAAATTCTTTAAAAGTCCAACTTTATTTCCTTTAAAATTTTGGTAGCACCTCCTTTGTAAAAATTAGCCCCAAAAATGGGTACAACATAAATATAATAAAGCATCCCCAAACGGGAGCAAATACATGCCCAAAGGCGGAAAACAACCACCACAACAAATATACGATGCCGAAGCGAAGAAATAAAAGACGATAGAAAGGAAACTGTATAAAAGACAACAAATCACAAATAATATACAATATCGTCCTCACCAAGTCTCTAAGTTAAGAAAAAAAATATAGTAGATGGAGAGTACAAGGATAGAACGAATATAAAATACAAAAACGAATAACTACCAAACCCACCTAAGCAAACTGCATACTGTGAGCTGATGCGGTATCCGTAGCAAAAGATGATAAGATAGATGAATAGCCTGCCTCGACTACTCTGGAGAACACCCTGCAAAACAACTGTGGCACAACGGGGGTGAGTTGCCAACTCGTGAATAGTAAATAACATATGCAGGTAATCGCAAGTATGCACGTACAGCATGAATCTAACATATGCAATTAATAGCAATAAAAGGTCATATAAATGCAAATATCATGAAAGGTACACTAACAGGGACAACTAATACATGAAGCAATGCATAAACAATAAATGTGGCAGTACGGAATGAAATATGTCATTTCCACGGAATCCTGACATCAAGGTAGGATCACAATCCATCAAAATAATCCAAATCCCAATTCCTCAAATCAGCCCCCAAATTGGCTCTCATATCATATAAGTCTCACAAATCCAGAATGTACAATATCAAGTAAATCTCATATATCCTGAATGTACAAAATCAGCAATCTCATAAATATCCTGTATCCAATGTCAAATGAATCACCTATATCCTAAATCCAATATCAAGTAAAATTCTAACACCATAAATATATTTACATGAATAAATATGATGATGTATATAAATTAATGTCAATACACATATATTAGCATCACATTCCACTAATATTGGTGTAAGGGCATATATAACAGCGTCCCATTCCATTGTTATATATACAAAAAAATAAAATATCATGAAAACAATGTGTCAAGCATCGACACAGAAAAGCTGATCTATCAGGTGCTGTCACCAAGACTGGCACCATGATAGGTACGTATCACACGCTATCCGAAAAGCACGAGTGCCTAGCTCTAACCCTCGTCTTTCCGCGTATCCAAACGTACATGACTCCCAACAGTATCCCCATGATAACCGCCGAGTCATAGGTAATGTCACCTGTAGGTATGGTTCCCCCACTAACTCATCGTCTAGCTCCACGAACTTCTTTCCCCGGGGTACCTCCGGGCCCCACCATGTACCCACACATGGACCCCTCCTTTCCTTGCGTGGGGTATATATATATATCCGAACCGATAAATCTTATGGTTAATACTGAAATATCATATCAAGGGAAACCGGGTTTTTCAACTAATGCATAATTTCATGAACTCCCACGGTTTCTAAATCCAGAAAACATCATGAAAAATCCATATCTCAATGCGAAAATCCATGAACATAATATATGCAACATAAAACTGTAATGAAAGCATATGAAGGAAAAGCCGCTAATTAACTGCAAAAAGTTAATATAATAATCATGTGGTTCCTAATTTCTCCAATTCTAAAATAACATCAAGTAAAGGTAAACATGTAGCTATAATCAGATGTATGTGAAAACATAAAGGTATAGCAAAATATATGTATCTATCTATGAGTAATGATGTAGTATACCCCCTGGGTATAAGTGAAATATGTATGCAAGGTATACCTGTAGCTATGACATAAAGTGCGTATGTACATATCACTAATGGTACAATAACCTATAGGTATACATGTATCTAGCATGTAAGTATGTGAAGGCATATGTGTAAGCATGTGGATATACAGGTATGCTATATGTCATATGCGATAAGAAATATGAATCAATGTCTCAATGTCCCCAACCAAACAATATCATATATATAAGTGGGTTGTGCGTGACATGGCAATTATTAACGGTGTGTGTGACATACAATCAGTGCTCGTGCAACATGAATCGTTAATAATAGTGCAGTGTCCTAAGGATAGTAGTGCAAGCACAATACTAACTAAACAGTAGGGTGAATGCGCAATTCTAAATATGACATTGAATATGTGACAGAAATAACATCTCTAGCCCAGACGCATAACGCCATGCGGGCGATTCCCCTGTAGGTGTTAAATCTACTCACCAACACTCCAAGCTAGGTGAAGTCTACCACCTGTTTTCCCCTTGTAGCAGTGTCCGAAGTCCCGCCTGCGAACCTACAACATTAAAACAATAAAACAAGTATATATTAATAATGGACCCAAAACACGTACAAATTAAATTAGACCGACGCAACAACACAAAACATACTCTCAAGTGTTCGTATTGTGGCTAACGTGGGTAGCGACACGACCAAACTAATCTAAGATCAAAACCACACAAAGTGCA
Organism: Agapanthus africanus; assembly: GCA_030015575.1. NCBI lineage: Eukaryota > Viridiplantae > Streptophyta > Magnoliopsida > Asparagales > Amaryllidaceae > Agapanthus > Agapanthus africanus. The sequence goes on from CM057343.1 coordinate 342,133,183, forward strand.
CGATCCGTGTCGTATAACGTATCGCACTTAAACGAAACACTACAAACTACCTAACTGATCCCAGATTTCGTATACAGAGAAAACTCAACAATCAAACAAGACCAAATACACCAAAACCACAGCATAGACCTACTCTAAAAAAACCACACCCTAACTCTTTCCCCGAGCCAAGCTTGCCGGAATTACCTTCAGACGTCGCCGGCCCTGGCCGGTGGGGTGGATCTCGTGTCTCAGGTGGGGTTCCATGGTCACTGGTACAACACAACTACATTGTTTGGTTTTCTCGTAAAAACTCTGGGTCACAGCAGATCACATATGTCACATATAGGCACTAAAATTCGATATTATGCACAAAACTAAACTTTAAGCAATCTAAACAAAAACTAACAAGCTAAGCTACACTAAAAACACATAAACAACAGCAAAAGAACATTACTTACACAAAAGAACTCAAAGATCCTAACTTTGCATGCTCCTAGGCATCCAAGAGGCAAAAGGTGAAGAAAGATGTGATTTTGATGAAGTTTGTGATGTTTAGTGATGGATTTTGTGCAGAAATGAGAGAGTGTTCAGTTTGAGGAATAGAAAGAGATGAAGAAATGAGAAAGAGATAGAGAAAAAGAGAGAGGGTGATTGATAAAGAGAGAGGGAGGTGAGTGTAGGGTGTGAGATGAGGCTGAGTGTATCATATGCATTAATTCCTCCATTAATGCATTCATACACACCTCATCATATCGAAAGAAAAATATCTTCTCACTTATAAAAGATCTAGGGTTTAGATTAAGGATTGGATTAAACAAGGATAAGGTTAAGTGTCATGGTTGCTAAGATCAAAATTAGCACAAACAAAACTCACATTTACGTGCACACGTGCGTGCATGCTTATAACAAATAATAATAATTTATTAATTAAATTTTATAAAATGTGAGGAACCCGAATTGGTAAACTTTTTACAGTAAACCCGCATTAACGTCTAAACGAACACTAACAGAAATCTGAGGCGTTACAATCTCCCCCCTTATAAAAATTCGTCCCCGAATTTAAAATTCTCACTAAGCGTACCTTCAAAGAGAAGATTACAAATTCTAAAATCTCGTTCGCAGCCTCCTAAGTGATTACCTCACTATACGGCTACGTCCAAGAAAAACCCTTCACAGATGGCAAGACCCTTGACCGACATTTCTTCACCTGCCGAGCCATTAACACAATTGGCTGCTGGTGAACAAAAGATCGCGTCCAAGCTAACTGGTCTGGTGCCAAATCATGTGAGAAAGGTCATGAAGGTAATTGCAAAGTATTTACACAAGGAATACGGGGTGAATACTCAATAATCTGGGCGGAAGTGCCAAATTAAAGGCAACGAAACTAACTCGCTTTAAGGATCTCAAAAGGACCTACAATCCTGGGATAAGCTTCCCAAAACTCAACATGTCATTCATCGGAAAAGTCCGTAGGAATACATGATCTCCCACTGCGAACTCAAGTCTGCGACCATCACGGTCGGCATAAGACCTCTGTCTGCACTGGGCTACTCTCATCCTGACCTGAACCAACTGGATCATCTCCGAAGTCTCTAGACTAGCTGGGGTCCAAAAATCCTACTACGCAGAGTCAGAAAAACAGACTGGTGATCGACACGACCTAACAACTAAACCTAAAGGTTGCCAATTGGAGTGCCTCCTGATAGCAGCTATTGAAGGAGAACCCTAACAATAGCGAGTGACGATCCCCAACCGCCGACAACAAAAAGTACGTACGCCCAAGCATAATCTCCAGAGTTGGTATAGCCCGCTCTCACAAAACCATCATCCTGCGGATGGAAAGATGGAGCTAAAGTTCAACCAGTACCCAAGGCTTCCTGAAGTTCCTGCCCAAGATGGCAAGCAAACAGGGTGCCTTCATTAGATATGACCCATGAAGGAACTCCATGCAATGCACAACTTAACAAAGAACAACTGAGCAAACTGAGCATAACCGGACAACAAACATCCGAATGGAGTCACACCCTGACTAACCCTGGGTAGACACCATAACGAAATTCATGAAGATCTGCTCCCACTCCTACTTCGGGATGGTTAAAGGTTGCAACCCTCCAGCCGGTCTCAGATGCTCAAACAAAGTACACAACAAGACAGACACCTTAAAACGAAACCCAAAATTTCTCTTTACATCCCTACCCACCCGTAACTATCTCACAAGTCGCGTCAATGTTGATGGAACTTGAATGAGTACAAAGAGTTGATAGATGTGCCTGCTCTAGGATTTTACGACTCTGCCCAATAGTATCAGGTACACAAACGCGTCCCTAACTTAGCACACCCTTGTCACAATCAAGGACTCTGAATCATTACCCAGCCGAGTATGCTCAGGTATCTCTGATGAACGAGCATCGGCGGGCAGTGCCTCACGAAAACGATTAAGGAAAAGTGGTCGGGCACGAACATGAGCAAGCTGTCCCCTCAGTAGAGGCGAACACAAGCTGTACTCAACGATCGCATAAGAATTGTAAATCTGTAGAAGACTATCACAATAATCAAAATCCGCTGCAAGAAGATGTACATTAAGCTCTGGTGGTCCGTGAAAATCTGACACGACTCTCGAACAAGTAGTGTCTCCAAATCTCCAACACAAGACCACCGTGGCCATCTCCAGATCATGAGTGGGATATCCTGCTAGTAATTCCTCCAAGTGTAGGGAAGCAAAAGCGATAACTCTATAATTCTGCATCAGCGGAAAATCAAGCCCCACTCGCGAAACATCAAAGTTAAACAACAAAGTTGCCCGAACCAGAAAGCAAAGAAAGAACTGATGCAGTTGTTAACCGAGTCCTCAACTGCCGAAACTCCGCACACATGCCTCAGGCCAAAGAAAAGAAACCTCCTTTCCGGTCAGTTCAGTCAATGGTGCAGCAATACAATAGCTATCCTGCACGAAACGGCGGTAAAAACCTGCTAAGCCCAAAAATCTGCGGACTTCCGTCTTGCACACAAGTTTGGCCTAAGCTGTATTTCCTCGATCTTCCTCAGAACCATACAAAAACCGTCTCCCGTAACTAAAAGACCTAAGAGTCAACACAAACAAGCCTGAAGGAACACTCCAAGAATCTAGCAAACCGCTGGGGCTCTCCCAAAGTCCGCAAAACAAATCCTCAAGTGCTACTCCTGTCCCTCAAGACACATTAAATAGACCAGAATGTCGTCAATAACACAACAATAACTGGTCGAGGAACGACCTGAAGAAATCCGGTTCATCATATCTACGAATGCTGCTAGGGCATTGGTGAGTCCAATGACACCACCAAAACACACAAAGCCCGTAGCACACACAAGGCAGTCTTCGGAATATCATCACTCCGAACCCGCAACAATGATGACCTGATCCCGAACAAACTTAGAAAATGTCTCACACTCTGGAGCTGATCGAAGAAATCGTCAATACGAGGTAAAAGATACCTATCCGCACCGTAAGTCGGTTCAATTGACGATCGATCAATACACAACCTCAATCTGTCGTCTTTCTCCTTGACGAACAGAAATAGGAGCTCCCTAATGCGAAACACTCAGACGCACAAGCACCCCAACAAACAACTCTGCAGCTGATCCTTAAGCTCCCTAAGCTTCACCGGCTCATCTGGAACAGTGTCGGAAAAACTCTCATACGATGGAAAGCCGGTTCAATAAACTCACTGTGGCTCCGGTATCACGAAAGAACGCCAAGAATCATCGACATCTTCTCCTCAAAAGCCGACTAGCGAAAAAAGCTGAATTCAACCTGTGAGAGGCGGCACAACTGTCCCTCTACACAACAAGAACTGACTTGCCGAGAAAAGAAAACCTGACTGTTTTCTCGTGCCAGTCCACAGACGCCTATCACATAGCTAACCAATCCGTGCCCAGGAGAACGTCAAATCCAACATCTCTAGAAGGATCAAGTGACGGACGAATCTCTATCTCCTATCTGATTGGCACACGACTGAAATACGTGTCGCGCAACAAAAGAATCGCTGACAGAATTAAACACAACAAACGACTGATCTCGCTAATACGATCCTTGTCCCAACCACGGCACAAAGTGTGCAAAACAACAAGTACAACAAAAGAACATACGAATTAAGAATACCTGAAAACCCTGCATTGGACGCCCGCGCGTCCCGATGAGTAGAAGAAAACTCTCGTGTCTGCCTTCTACCCGGAACTTTCAGAACTCTTCCTCTGCCAACCTGACCCTTCTGAGCAAACCTTCCATGTCCACGACCTCTCTGAATACGAGTCTGACGTGGTGCTAAGGAACAATCCCTGATGAAGTGATGAAGGCTCCCGCATCGAAAACATCCATACGACGGCTGCTGGCCCTCCTGGGGTTGAGAGCTGAACGACTGACCTCGTCCCAAGCCTCTGCTACTCCTGCGATGGTCACAAAATCTGTCTCGACGACTAAGCCTCTGTCTCTGTGCTGGCACACCGGTACGAGTCCTCCACTGTTCCGGAACTCTCAAAGTTTCTGGAATACGTGTCTCGTCAACTAGGGCTGTATCCACTGGTGCTATGTAGGTGACGGAATGATGCATGCTGATAGCAAGGAACAACTAGGTAACAGGGGTGAAAACCTTCTGTCGCTGCGCTCGAACGGTCTCAACCAATGAACTCATAGTCTGGAGCATGTCCTGCATCCTTGCCACAAGCCTAGCGATACTATCAGTCGAAGGCGGATCCGTCTACTCCTATGCAATGAGCGTGCGATCCTGGTCAGTCATCGTCCTACCCGAGTCAATCCTGACCTAGGCCCTCGCTGCATCACTCTGAGTCCCCATAGTCATCGGCGGGAAAGGCTATAAATAGAGATAAGATTCGATATGAACACGGAAATCGAATCACAAGGATATGAATTATCAAGGAAGGAATTTCAAGCAATTTTTACGTAGGTCACTTTAGGCGGAGTACCGCATCGTGAGTATGCTGCAGACATACATACACTACGTTACTCTGCTTAAGCTACCTACTTCATCATACCAAGGTCATCCTACACTCCGAAAGGTAAAACCTAGCGCTCTGATACCAACTTTGTCACGACCCGAAATTAGCACGTGACGGCCCTAATACTACGCAACGTCTACAGGCGTAACGCAGTAAAAGAAAGCCAAAACCCAGAAATCTAATCCATTAAAAAACAAGAAAAGATAAGAAACATTGTTTAAAAGTCTTTGAAATTACAACCCAAATTCTTTAAAAGTCCAACTTTATCTCCTTTAAAATTTTAGCAGCACCTCCTTTGTAAAAACTAGCCCCAAAAATGGGTACAACATAAATATAATAAAGCATCCCCATACGGGAGCAGATACACGCCCAAAGGCGGAAAACAACCACCACAACAAATATACGACGCCGAAGCGAAGAAATAAAAGACGATAGAAATGAAACTGTATAAAAGACAACAAGTCACAAATAATATACAATATCGTCCTCACCAAGTCTCTAAGTCAACAAGAAAAATATAGTAGATGGAGAGTACAAGGATACAACGAATATACAATATAAAAACGAATAACCTCCAAACCCACCTAAGCAAACTGCACACTGTGAGCTGATGCGGTATCCATAGTAAAAGATGATAAGATAGATGAATAGCCTGCCTCGACTACTCTGGAGAAAGCCCTGCAAAACATCTGTGGCACAACAGGGATGAGTTGCCAACTCGTGAATAGTAAATAACATATGTAGGTAATCGCAAGTATGCACGTACAGCGCGAATCTAACTTATGCAATTAATAGCAATAAAATGTCATATGAATGCAAATATCTTGAAAGGTACACTAACAGGCATAACTAATATATGAAGCAATGGATAAACAATAAATGTGGAGTACGGAATGAAATATGTCATTTCCACGGAATTCTGACATCGTGGTAGGATCACAATCCATCAAGACAATCCAAATCTCAATTCCTCAAATCAGCCCCCAAACTGGCTCTCATATCATATAAGTCTCACAAATCCAGAATGTACAATATCAAGTAAATCTCATATATCCTGAATGTACAAAATCAGCAATCTCATAAATATCCTGTATCCAATGTCAAATGAATCCCAATATCCCAAATCCAATATCAAGTAAAATTCTAACACCATAAATATATCTGCATGAATAAATACGATGATGTATATAAATTAATGTCAATACACATATATTAGCGTTCCATTCCACTAATATTGGTGTAAGGGCATATATAACAGCGTCCCATTCCACTGTTATATATACAAAGAAATAAAATATCATGAAAACAATGTGTCAAGTATCGACACAGAAAGGCTGATCCATCAGGGGCAAGCACCAAGACTGGCACCCTGATAGGTATGTATCACACGCTATCCGAAAAGCACGAGTGCCTAGCTCTGACCCTCGTCTTTCCACGTATCCATACGTACATGTCTCCCAACGGTATACCCATGATTACCGCCGAGTCATAGGTAATGTCACCGGTAGGTATGGTTCCCCCACTAACTCATCGTCTAGCTTCACGAACTTCTTGCCCCGGGGTACCTCCGGGCCCCACCATTTACCCGCACACGGACCCCTCCTTTCCTCGCGTGGGGTATATATATATATCCGAACCGATAAATCTCATGGTGGATGCTGAAATATCATATCAAGGAAAACCGGGTTTTTCAAATAATTCATAATTTCATGAACTCCCACGGTTCCCAAATCCAGAAAACATCATGAAAAATCCATATCTCAATGCGAAAATCCATGAACATAATATATGCAACATAAAACTGTAATGAAAGCATATAAAGGAAAAGCCGCTAATTAACTGCAACAAGTTAATATAATAATCATGCGGTTCCTAATTTCTCCAATTCTAAAATAACATCAAGTAAAGGTAAACATGTAGCTATAACCAGATGTATGTGAAAACATAAAGGTATAGCAAAATATATGTATCTACCTATGAGTAATGATGTAGTATACACCCTAGGTATAAGTGAAATATGTGTGCAAGGTATACCTGTAGCTATGACATAAAGTGTGTATGTACCTATCACTAATGGTACAATACCCTATAGGTATACATGTATCTAGCATGTAAGTATGTGAAGGCATATGTGTAAGCATGTGGATATACAGGTATGCTATATGTCATATGCGATAAGAAATATGAATCAATGTCTCAATGTCCCTAACCAAACAATATCATATCTATAAGTGTGTTGTGCGTAACATGGCAATTATTGACGGTGTGTGTGACATACAATCAGTGCTCGTGCAACATGAATCGTCAATAATAGTGCAGAGTCCTAAGGATACTAGTCCAAGCACAACACTAACTAAACAGTAGGGTGAATGCGCAATTCTAAATATGACATAGAATATGCGACAGAAACAACATCTCTAGCCCAGACGCATAACGCCATGCGGGCGATTCCCCTGTAGATGTTAAATCTACTCACCAACGCTCCAAGCTAGGTGAAGTCTACCACCTGTTTTCTCTTGTAGCAGTGTCCGAAGTCCTCGCCTGCGAACCTGCAACATTAAAACAATAAAACAAGTATATATTAATAATGGACCCAAAACACGTACAAACTAAATTAGACTGACGCAATAACACAAAATATACTCTCAAGTGTTCGTATTGTGACTAATGTTGGTAGCGACACGACGAAACTAACCCAAGAGCAAAACTACACAAAGTGCACGATCCGTGTCGTATAACGTATCGCGCTTAAACGAAACTCTACAAACTACCTAAGTGATCCCAGATTTCGTATACAGAGAAAACTCAACAATCAAAGAAGACCAAATACACCAAAACCACAGCATAGACCAACCCTCAAAAACCCACACCCCAACTCTTTCCCCGAGCCGAGGTCGCCGGAATTACCTTCAGACGTCGCCGGCCCTGGCCGGTGGAGTGGGTCTCGTGTCTCAGGTGGTGTCCTATGGTCACTGGTACAACACAACTACATTGTTTGGTTTTCTTGTAAAAACTCTGGGTCACAACAGATCACATATGTCATATATAGGCACTAAAATACGATATTATGCACAAAACTAAACTTTAAACAATCTAAACAAAAACTAACAAGCTAAGCTACACTAAAAACACATAAACAACAGCAAAAAAACATTACCTATACAAAAGAACTCAAAGATCCTAGCTTTGCATGCTCCTAGGCATCCAAGAGGCAAAATGTGAAGAAAGATGTGATTTTGATGAAGTTTATGATGTTTAGTGATGGATTTTGTGTAGAAATGTGAGAGTGTTCAGTTTGAGGAATAGAAAGAGATGAAGAAATGAGAAAGAGATAGAGAAAAAGAGAGAGGGTGATTGATAAAGAGAAAGGGAGGTGAGTGTAGGGTGTGAGATGAGGGTGAGTGTATCATATGCATTAATTCCTCCATTAATGCATTCATACACACCTCATCACACCAAAAGAAAAATATTTTCTCACTCATAAAAGATCTAGGGTTTAGATTAAGGATTGGATTAAACAAGGATAAGGTTAAGTGTCATGGTTGCTAAGATCAAAATTAGCACAAAGAAAACTCACATTTACGTGCACACGTGCGTGCATGCTTATAACAAATAATAATAATTTATTAATTAAATATTATAAAATGTGAGGAACCCGAATTGATAAACTTTTTACAGTAAACCCGCATTAACGTCTAAACGAACACTAACCAAAATCTAAGGCGTTACATCCCTTCATAGGAAGTGACCTCTTGGGCAAAAGTTTACGTCATTGTAATAACTTTACTATAGTCGATTCTTTTGTTTTGCATCGTGGTATTCAGTTAGGAATATCCTGCACCTCATTCGATGAGGAAAGAGCTGAGATCCCTTCATAGGGAGTGACCTCTTTAGAAAAGGTTTGCGTCACTATATATTTGTAAAATCACTCGGGTTCCTTCAACGATATCAAGTTCATTACGTTAAAGGTTTTTCGCCACAAAACCAGTCGTAGCCCTCCGTCATTTTCTATGAGTAGTACTTAGTATTCATGCTGTATTTGTTAACCTTATCAAGACGTAGTGTACGGTAGCTGAGTGGTGCTTGTTTGTAGCATATGATACGATTAACTAGGCCAGTCACATAGCCTTGTTGACTTTGTCAAGGGCTTATGCGGGTGGGTCTAGGGTAATCAAAATAATGACGGGTTGAACTTGACTAGCGACTTATGATTTGTTGACCTTGTCAAGGTCAAATGTCGTTAGGGGTAAAAACCACATCGGGAGTTTCAAATATACAGGAAACTTGCCAGGCATGCGCATGCCTTCTGGAGTGTGGTGACTTGAGTGGCTTCCATCAAGTTATCATGTGATGATAGTTGGATCACGATTCCCACTGATGAGTAGGTGTGTAACATTTCAAAAAATAAAATATTATTTTTAGGAATTTAAATAAATAAAATAATAACTTTTATGAACATTATTAAAGTATGAGAATTAGTTTCAATAAAATGGTATAATTATATACCAATAGTTTGGGAAAATATTTGGAAATTTATATGAATTATTGATTATGAAAGTATTTATTAGATTTGGGCATTTATAAATTATTATACAATTATTTTTATAATATTTTAATACTAAAACTTGATTAATATTTCACGAATTATGTATTAATCTCGTTTATGTATTTCACATGCAATAAAACATGTTGCAAAACCTTATTACATTTTTATGAACCATGGTTTCTTTCTTTAAAATGCCTTTGTTTCCCCCAATCAGAGCAAAACTCTGTTTAAGTCCCAAGGCGGGAAACGAAGCAACGCTTCTGTTTCCCCAATCAGAGCAAAACTCTGCTTTAAAATTCAAATCTTAAAATAAAGGAAGTAACGCTTCAGATGATCTGCGCTCTGCGCTGCACGACACGTGTCGACGCAGTTGCGCTCGCGCAGTTGCTCTGCGCTCTGCGCTGCGCGACACGTGTCAAGCGCAAGTGCGCTTGCACCAGCTGTGCCAGCATTTAAACAGAAAAATTCTGAAAAGATCTTTTTAAATCTTATTAAAACAATAAGATTATCTTCTGTAAAATAGAGACCTTGGATCAAAGATCCGACGGTGGGGAAATATCCCAAGATCAATCAGAGAAAAATCTCTGTAACCAACGTAACAAATCAATTAGCACTATATAAAGGCCCATAGACTCTAAGTCTAAAAACACACACAGGGATAGAGAAACACAGAGAATTCCTCTAAAAATCTAAGAAGGATTCAGAAAAAAAGAAAAAAAGGTAAAACCTTTAGAAAAAAAAGAAGAATTTTTTCTAAAAAGATCAATGATCTAAGAACAAGATCAAAGATCTTCAATAAAAAAAGATAATATTAATAAAAAAGAAGTAATTTACTTCTTTACCAGATCTTTTGATTTATATAAAGGCATTGCCTTTTGATGAACCACTGGTTCTTGAAATTTGAGGTAAAACCTCTCTGGAAACAAGAAAAACTTGTTTTCTTTGACCCAAGTATTAAACAATGCCTTGCACTTTCGAAGTTTGTACTGTTGCGCTCCTTGGATTGGCGCAAGCCACCAAGGAGCACCACGTGTCAATCACAGAATAATTACGCCCTGCGCTTCTAAAAACATAGCACTGCTCTCTTAAATTGGCGCAAGTCATCAGAGCGCGCCACGTGTCAGCAGCGCGCTAGCGCAGCACACTGGCACAGCGCACTGGCGCAGCGCACTGCGCTAACATAGTTGCGCTCACCAGAGCGTGACACGTGTCAACCCCATATGAGTTTGCGCCTTGCGCTCCTCAATTGGCGCAAAGCGCCTGACAAGCCACGTGGGGCACTGCCAGAACATTAAATGCAATGCATTATTAAAAGGGCAGAGCCCAATAAAAAGGTCTATCAGACCAATACAAAAAATGCTATGCATTATTAAAGGGCAGATCCCATTTAAAGGTCTAATAGGCCCAAACAAAAAATGCAATGCATTAATAAAAGGGCAGAGCCCGAACAAAGGCCTAACAGGCCAGATGCAAATAGAATATTGAACATTTTCAACTGGACTTAACCCAATACTGGCCGTAAGTCCTCAAATTAAATTGGACTGAGCACAACTGCTCTCTCAAATTAATTTACACCCGGTTCAAGGGTTCATCTCTAAACTCCTCTGATATTTGTCGTTGTAATCCTTCAACGTCGTCAGAGAGGTGACGGGTCCCGACAACCACACATAATACGGACTGTGGGGTCCTTAAACTCATGGACTAATGCGTCCTTAAACTCATGGACTAATGAGTCCTTAAACCAGTATCCTTACCCAAAATGGGAACGATGGACCACCATGTCCCTAAACTGGCAGTACGGACTGTGGGGTCCTTAAACTCATGGACTAATGTGTCCTTAAACCAACATTCATCCCCAAAACGGGAATGTTGGACCACCATGTCCTTAAACTGGTAATACGGACTGTGGGGTCCTTAAACTCATGGACTAATGAGTCCTTAAACCAACATTCGTCCGCAAAACGGGAGTATTGGACCACCATGTCCTTAAACTGGTAATACGGACTGTGGGGTCCTTAAACTCATGGACTAATGCATCCTTAAACCAACATTCATCCCCAGAACGGGAATCATGGACCACCATGTCCCTAAACTGGCAGTACGGACTGTGGGGTCCTTAAACTCATAGACTAATGCGTCCTTAAACCAACATTCGTCCCCAAAATGGGAATGTTGGACCACCATGTCCCTAAACTGGTAATACGGATTGTGGGGTCCTTAAACTCATGGACTAATGCGTCCTTAAACCAGCATTCGTCCCCAAAACGGGAATGTTGGACCACCATGTCCCTAAACTGGTAATACGGACTGTGGGGTCCTTAAACTCATGGACTAATGCGTCCTTAAACCAATATCCGTCCCCAAAATGGGAATATTGGACCACCATGTCCTTAAATTGGCAATGGACCACTATGTCCCTAAACTGGAACAATAGAGCCCCCAAATGCTTTTTTGTCGGATCCAAACGATCCCGTTAAGTTGATCTTAGTCTCAAATTGGACTAACGTATCCTTAACAAACGTTTAAGTTGATCTTAGCCTCAAATATGGCTAACGTATCCTTAAACCTAAACCCCAAACCCAAATCTAAGAAAATACGGATTTGGACTAATCCACGTCCTATGGGAGACGACATAAATTAGTCTCCGTATACAATCCACGGACAACCACAAACAAAACAAACACCCACGACACGAAGTGAAATTCTGGAGAAGGAGAAAGTTGTTACCGCGATACGGTAGCGTAATTAACTGCAGGGGCTTGCACCTACAGGGAAGAGCGTCCCTACAATCAAAAAACCCCTCAAGCGAGGGGGAATCTGACGAAGTCTGCTACATCGGCCGCATCCGTCTAAACCTCCGATACATGATGCCATAAATCAACTTGGCATCTTCGGAGAGGTGGATGGATAAAACCAAATAGCATCTGCCCCGAATCTCAGGCAAGACGTCTCTCAGTTGTCGCACCGTCATTCGGAGGGGAACAGATTCTGGCACGCCCGGTGGGACCTTTTCCTCTTTCCACTCCACACTTCGTGTGTCGTATTCACGAACGAATCGCGGTTTGTTAAGGGTTGCCCTCGGGTTTCAAGTTACTAAGATTTGGTCTCTTACTTAATGCAGAAATCAAACAGCAATGGCATCCAACTGCTCGAGCTGCTCCAAATGCAAATGCAACCGATGCTCCGCCTCACCTGGAGGTGTATCCTATGGGCCTCAGGCTGCATCACTATTCACGATGCCGGTGGAACAAATCACCCAGGCTACAACTGGACTATTTTTCGGGACCATGCTCCCGCCAGCGAGCTTCACCATCCCAGTGCCCGTACCGGAAGCTTCAAAGAAGTTGGTCTTCGATCGGCTTGCTACTACCACGGCCCCTCTCAACGGGTCGTCCAACTCCTCGGTCTTCACCAGGCTGAGCTCAAGCTCTAAAGGGCCTACCAAGAAGCCCATAATATCTGAAGTGGCCATCCCAGAGAAGATTGCCAATCCTGCTCCTAAAGTCGTCGAGGCGGCTTCTCCTGCAAGAGGGTCGGTCTTCGCAAGGCTGACTGCTCCCCGTCCCGGTCCCACTCAGAAATCTGTGTTTGACCGGTTGGACACGACTTCTCAACGGACGTCAGTCTTCAAGAGGCTGACACCGGCAACAGCCCCCCACCTGAACGAGGGGCAAGACAAAACCGTCGCTGAACCAATCCCAACAACTCGTCACGCCCGACGTCGCCACTGGCGCCGGATAAGGAAGACTGGGGGCAACTCCCCTCTGGGCTAACTCCACCAGTGGAAGTTAATGTTGCTGTTCCAACTGGGAACAGCTTTGAGCTGCTGAACAGGGTACGCAAAAATTCGCCAACTGCGGTGCTCAAAAGATCTCCTCCACTGGTAGAGACCGTCGTGGAAACAAAACCAGAAAAGCCGGAGAGTCTCCTCAACGGCTGTCTTCCAGGATCTACAAGACTTGGCGATGAGTCCGAGAATCGATGATCGATCTGAATTTCTCTCACCAGCATAAGAAGTCGAAAGTCCGACAGGAAGAAAACCGCCCTGTTAAGCCGATGGCCACCAGGGTGCCCACGGCAATGGCCCCCTCAACTTCGATGGCCCACAAGGGAAGAAGGCCGGAGAGAGTCCCCATACCTGCAGCAAATATCAAAGCCAGTGAGCCTAAACGCCCTAAGTCCGGGGGCATGGTGGTACATACCGTCTACATAGCGTCTGGGAAAGAGGATAGCCGTATATCCACAGGTTATAGACCGCTTACGCGATCAGTGACTAAAGCTCAAGAGCAGCAGCAGAAGCTCTAAGAAATGATGACTGCGATGGCCGCACTCACCGGGCCGAAAGAAAGCCCAGAAGCATCCTCGGATCAACGCCAGGAGCAAGAAACCGATGCCGAATTCCTTCGGAGAATACTGGAAAAGAAGGACAAAGAGGCTGCGGAACAAGGAGCTAATATAAAATAAATGACGCTTCTCTTCCAAGATATGGTAGGAATGATGTTACAGCAGGGTCCTCCAGCTGAAGACCCTCCGACCATTACTGAAGATGACAGAGGAGAAACGTCGAATCCTCCACCGGCTTTGTCAACAGCCAAGGAGGAGACAATTTCCAAAGCTGTCCTGGATGAATATATAGCTCAGCAGATACGGGTTCACTAGGAAAATGAGGTGGTTGGTCAAGTCGTTAAAACGGGACGACCATATCTGAGCTGGTATGATCAGATCAAATACCCGCCGGGATACACGATCCCAAAATTTCATGTCTACAAGGGGACAAGGAATCCACATCAGCATGTCGCTCAATTCAGGGCCTTATGCGACAACACCGGAAGCGACGACAAACTGTTGCTTCGCCAATTCGTCTGTAGCTTAGCAGAAACAGCCTTTGAATGGTATTCGGAGCTACCTAACGACTCTGTCAAAACATTTGCGGAGATGGAGCTACTGTTTACACAAATATTTGTAAGTGCTAGCGAACGTACTCCAATAACAGCAATGATTAATGCCAGGGTAAGGCCGGGCGAAACCTGGGTTCAATATGCAATCCGGTGGCCGAACTTGTGGTCGAAGTGCGAACAGCGCGTCGAAGAAGCGCCAGCGGTGGGCATGTTCGTGAGCACCTTAGATCCTCATGCAACTATTTCACCGTTCATGATGTTCTTTAAACCAACCATGTTCCAGGCCCTGATCGACAAGTTAGATCAAATGGACCAGATGGGCCATAGACCGTCTCCTCCATAGCCGGACTCTCGAAATGAGAAGGGGAAAGGAAAAGCGATCGTCGTCGCCAATGCTCAACAACAACCGAGCAAGTTGAACCCGATTGTCTGTCAAAACAATATGCGTCCACGCACATCCCTAGAGGAGAGGATAGAACGTCCTTACTCGTTTCCTCAAGATAAAACGAGAAGACTGTTGGAGCTGGCAGTGCGCAACAGACTCATCAATCTGCCAGATTCAAAACATCCGTTGCAGCCAAACGACGTCAATGATCCCAATTACTGCCCCTACCACCGAGTATTGGGTCATCCGATCGAAGATTGCTACGTCTTCAAAAACTGGATTGAAGACCAATACCAACAAGGCAAGTCGCGTTGTCCGAAAGATGGAAGGTGAACCCGCCGCAACCTCATACCCTTAAAAAGGTGAATATGCCGGGGGCAACGTGCTCCCTTGTTGAAGAAGCTCCGTGGGAGGTTGTGCTTTCAGCCAAAACCAAAAAGATGCTGAATGATCTCCAGACATGTCCGGCGATCAGGTGGAAGAATCCGCTAGAACCCCAGATCATCGAAGGGATGCTAAAGCCGTGCCCAACTCCAAAGATCAGTGGTGATAGCCGAAGCTCGCACACCCATCCGTAAAAATCTTTGAAAAAGAAGAAGAAATCCAAAAAGCCCGTGAAGCCTGGCGACAAGCACATGGACCTGCAGAAACAAATCGACGCACTGGAAGAGTACAACCAGAAAGCGCGAACCCCAATCACGCTCTAAGAGTTTCTCAGCCACGTCCTTGAGGATGAAGATGATGAAGAAAGCTTGTCGGATGGATCTGAGGATTACATAGTAAGCTGCCATGTGATCTCTCATTCATCACTAGACAATGAAGAAGCTCCTTGCACAGAGAGACCAGGGGCAGGTTCCGAAACGGAACTTCTATGGCCGTCAGATGAAATGATCGACGCATTCCTGAATGAGATTCGTCTGGAAAGTAAAGCCAATCGGGAGCGTGAGGTGGCTATATTTGAAAAAGCCAAACGTCGACGACTGGACAAAAGAGTCGAAACACTCTCACCAGATCAAAGTACATCCGCCGCAAATGAAAGCAGAATCAAGACAAGGAAATGATTCGCCAAAGCCATATCGATGGGGATGAAGCTGCCTTCTTTCAGAGAAAATTCTCCTGATGGTATACATCTTGATGAAGCGGACGTGCATCCTAACTTTTGCTTATATGGTCAGAAGATCGCACATCCTATTGAAGACTGCAACTCCTTTAAGTGTTGGTGGCAAGGGTATGTCGCTCACAGGCGACACTTCAACAGGATAAAGCGGGAAGCTCGTAGACAGCGAAAAAATACGGCAGATGAGCATAAAAGAATTGCCGGCAATTGTCATAGGGATGATCCCGGGGGGTCACGAGTTCTTACCTTCAAGAGCGACTCCGATGAAAAAGTAGCCCTCGGACCTCTCCTCAAGGAGTCCATCTCTGAAGAATTAAGGAATTGCGAGAACATTCAGCCGTGCAATTGCACGATACCCGGAGAGAATCTCGAACCCACGAACAAGGGTTCGAGCAAAAAGGATAAAGGAAAGGGAAAAACGGCCTTCGTCGCCAGCGCTCAACAACAATCGAGTGACCCTAGACCGGATGTTCGCCAAAGCAACAAGCGGCAACCTCTCTATGAGAAGTTGAAACGTCCTTACTCATTTCCCCGGGATGAAACAAGGAGGCTGTTCGAACAATCAGTGCATAATAGGCCTATCACTCTACCGGAGTCGAAACACCAGCTACAACTGAATAATGTCAACAATCCTAATTACTGCCCTTACCACCAAGTATTGGGCCATCCGATCGAAAACTGCTACGTTTTCAAAAACTGGGTTGAAGACCAATACAAACAGGGCAAGTTCGCGTTGTCCGAAAACTGGAAGGTGAGCCCGCCACAACCACATGCTCCGAGAAAGATGGATATGCCGGGGGCATCATGCTCATTCATAGGGAAAGCCCCATAGACCGAAAAGTGAGTAAACTAGAGATTCGCCTCAAATACGGCGACGGTGGACCGCAATGTCCTAAAACTTGCAAATGACCGAAATATCTTTACACTACTACCGCAGCATCCTCAGGCTGACGAGATAAAAAGAAAAAAAAGATATAAAAACGATATGTTCATAAGCAAAATGGGCACGGATGAAAACCCGAAAGGGCTCCGTGAGTAAAAACAGCAGGGCTACCGGCGAGTGTTCGTGAAAACCCGAAAGGGCGCGACCTTGTAAAAAAAAGGAATAAAAAGAATAAAAAAAAAGAAGACGGTATGTCCATAAGCAAAATGGGCACGGATGAAAACCCGGAAGGGCTCCGTGAGTAAAAACAGCAGGGCTACCGGCGAGTGTTTGTGAAAACCCGAAAGGGTGCAACCTCGTTAAAGGACACTCACAGGGTCCTCTCGACCTTGTAAGGAGAAACCACCCGCGTGAGATCCTTACGACTCATAGGGATGCAACACACTTAGGGATCCTCACGATTCCTAAGGAGAAATTACACTTGCGAGATCCTCACGACCCGTAAAGAAAACTCTCTTATGGGACCCTCACGGCTCATAAGATTTGAAAGTCTTAAGTTACAGAGACCTGAACCTGTTCTTTAGCAATCCCCACAACCTTCGATATTACCGTACAAGAGGCTCAATACTGACCCTTGTATACAATCCACGGGCCTGAATAAACATTTCCCTAACCAAGTCCCACCCATGGCTAGGGATATGTCCATATGGTGAACGACCCTTGTAAGTCCTCTTGACTTATAAGGAGAAAACCCTTTAGTAAGATCCTTACGATTTACAGGGGAGTATACACTTAGGAATCCTCACGATTCCTAAGGAGAAAACACACCTACGAGATCCGTACGATTCGTAAGGAGAAATACCTTTGTGAGACCCTTACAGCTCATGAAGTCAAAAGCCTTAGTCGATGGGATCCTAACCCTGTTCGCTAAGCCACCTTTGTTCGACATCGACAGAGGCAAATGATGATTCACTCTTGGCAATATTCCAGTTGTAGCGATGCTGATGCCTAAACCGGTATCAAATTCCAAGCCCTTTCATGGCAAATGATGATTCGCTCCTGGCAATATCCCAGTTGTAGCGATGCTGATGACTAAACCGGTATCAAATTCCGAGCCCTTTCATGGCAAATGATGATTCGCTCCTGGCAATATTCAAGTTGTAGCGATGCTGATGCTGAGATTGGCGTCAGATTCCAAGTTCCACACTCGCGACAGAAAAAATCAGCGAGCCATACACGCATACGAAAAAGCCGAAATGATTGGGCAACTCGCAATAAAAAGCATCGAGTAAAAAGAAAAACAGCCGAAATGATTGGGAAACTCGCAATAAAAAGCAGTGAGTAAAAAGAAAAATAGCTGAAATGATTGGGCACCGCGAAAAATAGCCGAAATGATTGGGCAATCGTGACCTTCGCAATATAAAAGCTGAAATGATAGAGCATCGCGGAAATAAAATAATAATATAAAAAAATGAACGAAACTTTTGCCCTACAGGTGAGATCACATCGATCCCTGTATACAATTCAGGGGCACAAACAAAAAGGGAACCATACCTTCCCAACAGGCTCCACCAGAAAGCGAAGCCAAATCTCGACGGTTCATAGACAACCTAGAGACAACCCCGACATTTGTCGCAATATTGCAGACACAATGTCAACAAACGAAGCAAAAGAAGATCCCTAGCTTCAGGGTCTCGACGTCGATATCGACAACTTAAAGATCACCAATGACGTTTCTCCTTACTCCAACCAGATGCAGACATGACATCAACAACCGACCTCAGAGTCGCAACGAAACGGAGCCACGGCATAGTCCCTAGTTCCAAATCTTAACGGCAATATCTACAGCCTAAGAATCAGCAACGGCGTTCCTTCGCAGTCCGGCAGGAAGTAGATGCAACGTAAACGAAAGACCCCATGGTCGAAACAAAGCGGAGTAACGGCAAAAACCCAGCTTCACCTCAACATTCGTCTTGATACAGCAGACGAGATGTCAACAACGGCATTCCTTTGCAGTCCAGCAGGATGCAGATGCAACATCGACAAAAGACCTTACGGTCGAAACAAAGTGGAGTGACGGCAAAATCCCGGCTTCACCACGACATTCGTCTCGATACAGCAGACGCAATGACAAAACAAACGAAGCGAAGGCCAAATTCCCAGCTTCAGGAACTTAACGGCAAGTCATATAAAGCTTGAAAGACAATTGGAGATCATCTCGCACCAGTACGGAGTGGTCACCACCTCGACGTTCGTCTCGATACAGCAGACGAGATGTCACCCCAGTGTTCTTCCTCCAACAGGATTCGGACATGACAAAGCAAATGAAGCGAAGGCCAAATTCCTAGCTTCAGGGTCTTAACGGCAAGTCATATAAAACCTGAAAGACAATTGGAGATCATCTCGCACCAGCGCGGAGTGGTCACCACCTCGACGTTCGTCTCGATACAGCAGACGAGATGTCACCCCAGTGTTCTTCCTCAAACAAGATTTGGACGTGACAAAGCAAACGAAGCGAAGGCCAAATTCCTAACTTCAGGATCTTAACGGCAAGTCATATAAAGCCTAAAAGATAATCGGAGATCATCTTGCACCAGTGCGAAGTGGTCACCACCTCGACATTCGTCTCGATACAGCAGATGAGATGTCACCCCAGCATTCTTCCTCTGGCAGGGTCCAGACGCGACAATCAAACAACGGAGCCACGAAAAAATCCCTAGTTCCGAACCTCGACGATTCACCAACAACCCAGAGACAATCGCGACATTCGTCTCGATATAGAGGACGCAATACCAGCAAACGAAGTAAAGGCCAAATTCCTAGCTTCAGGGTCTTGACGGCAAGTCATATAAAACCTGAAAGACTATCATCCCACACCAGCGCGGAGTGGTTATGACTCATCGGGGCTCTCCAAAATGAGCCTAACCTCAAGTAAAAAGTGACATGGAATATCTCTACGCTTGCTCTCTTTACGGTAATATTACCTGAAAGATTACTTGAAGACGTCTTGTCCAGCCCCCGAAGGGATCAGAGACACGACAATCGCAAGGCAACTCGAACAGCAAGATTGCCTATCGAGGAATACATCAGCCAACGCGACGGTACGACGGAAAAAACCCTAAGTACCACAGACCCTAACGGACCTCTGTCGTAAAGAGCAGTGGTTAACTGTGACGTTAGGATATTCTTACGAGAAATGCTTGATTCGTCTCGACTCGTGAGGAAATTAGTGTCTTTACAAGAACTACTCGATATGTTTCGACTTGTGAGGAAAAGCTTTAGGCGGCGGGGATTAAAAAACCTGTTTCCTAAGCACTGGGACCCTGCAAGTCGGTCCAAAATAGACTCTTGCATACTATTCAAGGGTCACACTCTCCGAAGTCGAATCTCGACAAGGAGGGAAATAGCCGTTTACGGGTCCTCTCGACTCGTAAGAGGGAAAATTCTCTAGTGAGATCCTTACGAATCTTAAGAGAAAACACACTTAGGAGTCCTCACGACTCCTAAGGAGAAAATACACCTATGAGATCCTCTCGATCCGTAGGGAGAAAAATCTTTGTGAGACCCTCACAGCTCATAAAGTTGAAAAGTCTTAAGCAGCAGATCTGAACCTGCCTCCTAAGCCATCACTACTCCTCGAAGTATTCAAGACAGAATGTTCTATATCACCTACAGGCTATGCTTACTTAAGGAATATGCCAATAACAAAGCAGAAAATGAAAGGAAGGAGGCAAAAGATTTTTCATTCATACTCGGAAAATTCTTACATCAATGAAGACAATAAAAAAAAAGCAACATTTTTGAAATGTTTACAATGGGAAAACCTCAGATCCAGGGCATGGATTAAGAAATTCGAAAGTAAGGCCATCTAGAGTCTTTCTGGCCTTTCTGATCATTCTTGTGTGCATCTTCTCGCGCTCACGCGTGTCAAGATCTTCGGCAAGGCCCCCCATCCTTTGATAAATAGCAATTATCGTCGTCTGTTGAAAAATTTAATGCAGAATGTCAATGAGGCTATCTCGCCGTTTCTTCGAGATCAGCCCCGACAGGTACACTGAATGCACCTTGTCTTCGGCATCATCCAGCGCATTAAGCGGCATGGCCTCGTGAAACCCCGGAAGTGCTCTCCAAATTACTCCCAGCACGACTTTCAAGAGAGCGGAACGGCGAGGAAGCAACCAACCAACGCGTGCGTGCAAATGACCCATAATCTCCGCACACTGGGCATCTGTAAACTCTTGGTTTTGGTGACGGCCCTGTACGCGGATATCCTCATAAGTAATGAATTCGTGCAGGCTGTATAAATGAACAGCCATAATGCCTGAAAGAAACATCATTGGAAGATTAGCAATAAAAAAAGACACAGGGAGTTAACTTCCTCGAGAGCAATGCTCTACAGACAGGAGTGACACCCGTCAATATCAGTTATGAAAGGAGATTAAAGAAATCCCCCGGGAACATTGAAATCTTTGCTCTGAAAAGATGATATAATTCATCAAAAAAAAAGATGCCATCTTTAACCTCCAAGATCCATGAAAAACTCTTAAGAGTTCTTTTATGTGATTTGGAAGGAGCAAAGCTCCATTAATGAATTAAGAAAACACATGAAAAACCTTTTAAAGAGCAGAGCTCTACTAATAGAACCCTAATAGGGTTCTCTTTAGTCCCCTTTAGATCCCTTTAGACCTACAGAGCAAAGCTCTGCTAGTGAAACCCTAAATGGGTTTTCTTTAGATCAGGGATCTATTGAGAGCAAGGCTCTTAAAATTGATTTAATTTAATCTAATTTAATTTTTACCCAAAATTTTTTCAGAGTTTCAACTCTTAAAAGTGCTTGAACAAAAAGTGCAAGGCTCTGAATAAAAATTCTTATGAAGAGATGAAAATCATCTAAGGGACCAAAGGTCCTATTTATAGGCATTGAGAGCAGTTTCAACTTCCAAAGTTGGCGCAACGGTTGGAATTCTGGCACCGCTGCGCTCATGTCTGGGGCCACGTAAGGGCAACGGGGGGGCATTTGTTTCCCCCAATAAGAGCAAAGCTCTGTTCAAGTCCCAAGGCGGGAAACGAAGAAACGCTTCTGTTTCCCCCAATCAGAACAAAGCTCTGTTTTAAAATTCAAATCTTAAAATAAAGGAAGCAACGTTTCAGATGATCTGCGCTCAGCGCAGCGCTGCGCGACACGTGTTAGCGCTGCGCTGCGCGACACGTTTCAAGCGGAGGTGCGCTTGCGCCAGCTGTGCCAGCATTTAAACAGAAAAATTCTGGAAAGACCTTTTTAAATCTTTTTAAAACAATAAGATTATCTTCTGTAAAACAGAGCCCTTGGATCAAAGATCCGACAGTGGGGAAATATCCCCAGATCAATCAGAGAAAGATCTCTGTAACCAACGTAATAAATCAATTGGCTCTATATAATGGCCCCTAGACTCCAAGTCTAAAAACACACACAGAGATAGAGAAACATAGAGAATTCCTCTAAAACTCTAAGAAGGATTCAGAAAAAAAGGTAAAACCTTTAGAAAAAAGAAGAATTTCTTCTAAAAAGATCAATGATCTAAGAACAAGATCAAAGATCTTCAATAAAAAAAGATAATATTAATAAAAAAGAAGTAATTTACTTCTTTACCAGATCTTTTGATCTATATAAGGGCATTGCCTTTTGATGAACCAATGGTTCTTGAAATTTGAGGTAAAACCTCTCTGGAAACAAGAAAAACTTATTTTCTTTGATCCAAATATTAAACAGTGCCTTGCACTTTCGAAGTTTGCACTGTTGCGCTCCTTGGATTGGCGCAAGCCACCAGGGAGCGCCACGTGTCAATCACAGAATAACTGCGCCCTGCGCTTCTAAAAACAGAGCACTGCTCTCTTAAATTGGCGCAAGTCATCAGAGCGCACCATGTGTCAGCAGCGCGCTAGCGCAGCGCACTGTGCTAACAGACTTGCGCTCACCAGAGCGTGACACGTGTCACCCCTACATGAGTTTGCGCCTTGCGCTCCTCAATTGGCGCAAAGCGCCTGACAAGCCACGCGGGGCACTGTCTGAATATTAAATGCAATGCATTATTAAAAGGGCAGAGCCCAATAAAAAGGTCTATCAGACCAAAACAAAAAATGCTATGCATTATTAAAGGGCAGAGCCCAATTAAAGGTCAAATAGGCCCAAACAAAAAATGCAATGCATTAATAAAAGGGCAGAGCCCGAACAAAGGCCTAACAGGCCAGATGCAAATAAAATGTTGAACATTTTTAACTGGACTTAACCCAATACTGGCCGTAAGTCCTCAAATTAAATTGAACTGAGCACAAATGCACTCTCAAATTAATTTACACCCGGTTCAAGGGTACATCTCTGAACTCCTCTGATATTTGTCGTTGTAATCCTTCAACGTCATATGAGAGGTGACGGGTCCCGACAGCCACACATAATACGGACTGTGGGGTCCTTAAACTCATGGACTAATGCGTCCTTAAACCAGTATCCTTCCCCAAAATGGGAACGATGGACCACCATGTCCCTAAACTGGCAGTACGGATGGTGGGGTTTGTAGGGTTCCTAGGCACGCTAATGAGGTCTCATAAGGCATCAACCATGCCAATTTCAAATTTTACAAGTGCCGAGAAACCCTAATACGGATCGTTGACTAGAGTTTAGGCGAAAAGCAAGCAAGCAAACGACTTTGCTACTAAGTGAAAGGGATTACAACCTTTGTAGATCCGGTCCACCACTTCTTTAGCTCCGTGTTGACGTCCCTCCGCTGTGATCATCGGATCCCGGACTCTAGAATTGGTTTCGTTGGAGAAATGATCGGGCTAGGTCATTGACATCGAGGCCGAAGATGATCTACGTCAGGGAGACTCAAACTCAAGCTATTCCTTCACTCGGTCGAAAACTTTGTGAAAAGAACACCCTATACTACATGGCAAGTGGTAGAGGATGAAGAAATAGGAAGTGGGTTCACTTTAGAATTGGATTTCTCACTCTTTTTCTCATGATGCCATTGGAGCTAGCAAGCTTTTTCAAGCTTGATGAAGATGAAGAAGAAGAAAAGAATTATTTCCAAAATGAAAACTTATCACACAAATAATGGCACCATGGTTGAGTTAAGCCCTCATTCTTAAATCATGTAGAGAATTAACCAAACCATTAGGTTAAAGGTTGGGTTAACTAATATCCTACACAAATGACAAAAGGGTTGACTTTGTCAATGCTTATCAAGCTTCATGAAGCTTGATAACTTTGACCAAAGTTTCAATTCTTTTGTTATTTGCTAGGAAAATAGTAAACCCTAATTTAACCTTGATATGGTTCAAGTATCATAAACACAACTTGTTTGTATCATCAAGCATGATACAAACATGTACACTTGCATATATCACATATAAACAATGTACACTTTCAAGTAAGAAAATCAATCTTAAGTGAACCAATAATAGTTAATGTAAAGTAATATATCAAATATATAATTATACATTAAATCATTAAATCAACACTTGATTCAACGATCCGGTCATATCGCATATAACCGACTAATATCAATAGTAACAACTTATCGAATCAACACTTGATCCGATAACCCGGCTATATCGCATACAACCGATCAATGTCAGAAATCGTGAGAATAGAATACAGTATCACATACTGGTATTATTCTTGGTCCCGTACATATCTCATATGCGCTCCTATTTCGTTTCGCTTGAGCCAGGAAACCCCTGTGTAGGACTCTAAAGACTCGCCAATACGCCGGCAGCAGGTGATGATCATATCAAACACCTACAAGCCGCAAGCGGTCTGCTAAACGTAACGGCCACCCGGGTATTGAGCAATCAGAAGATCAACGAGCAAGCCCGCTCACACTCCAGTGAATCCAACGAGTAACACTACCGTACAGTCCGGTCTGTTCGTCTGATATGTCGCATATCTTGTCTAGGGGTGGTAAACGTCAGACCCCAATAACTCGATAAGTTGTGTCGATATGAGGCTCATAACGGGTCGAGAAACTACTGGTAACACTCACCAGTAAATCCTTAAAGCAGCCTTGGCCAAGGACTTCCTGTTATAGCCAATCGAACACTGCGCAACATCAAGTCCCTATACCGGGAGAGACGAAACCCCTCCTATCGCTCATTGCCTCCATGTGATTCGGGACTATACCCAAAAGCCACCTTTTTGCACACCCTCTTGGACGTGGTATGATGGAAATCAAAGTACAGTGGGAATCACACAAGACTCTATGACGATCTCGGGTCTACAGACTAACCTGTACCAGTGTCACCAGAGAACTGCCATCTGACGTAAGGTATAATACCATCTGGGAGTTCTCGGCGAGTCCGTCCAGTGTACCCAGTCACCACTGAGCACCCGTATATCATCTCTGATGTCAAACACCAATGGATATGGGATCTTCCATCACCCATCTGTATGGGTCGAGAAGGTATACGCTAGTCTACTCTGGATATCGATGCCCCCTCTCGATACACCCACGACTAAGGACTTTGAAGGATGTACTTATGGACTACCACATCCCCACTAGTATCATCCGCATCATAATCCAGGTAGTCAAGTACACATCCTAAGGGCTTTACAAACATGTAACAGAGAGACAATCAGTGTACACGTTAAGGTAAAGAGTAACCAGATAGCATACTATCATATCGAGCAAGAAAGTCATCCCTATATATGTCCAAGCATCCACTACAATATACATCCTATGTATAGTAATGGCCTCTAGGGCATACATATAACTAACATTCTCCCACTTGCACTAGGGCCATCTGATAGCAATAGTTGTAGTATCTCATACTCAACCATCCCATAAAAGTCTCTCTTTGGGAAAAGGCCTTTGTGAGTGGATCCGCCGTATTGTCCTCTGAGTCTACTCTCCTATCCTCGATCCCCTGGAGATCAACCATCTCCACGATCAGGTGATACTGCCTTAGAATATGTCTGGATCACTGATGGGATGGGCGTTCCTAAGCATAAGCCACAACTCCATTGTCACACAATGAGAGGAACGAAGTTCATCTCATGAACTAATGTACACCCAGACTTCCTCTTTAGTAGCATTTTAAGTAGCGATGTATCCAGCCTTTATCTTCTAGTATGCCACGGTATCTAGCTTGGAACTCTTCCAACATACCGTCCCTTCACTGAGGGTAAAGACAATGCCTGCGACTGACATTCAGTTGTCCTTATCACCCTGGAACCTTTCCAATGATTCTCCTCAGGATCCATTGATACCTTCTCATTACAACTAGTGAGTATCCTAACATCCAATTAGATCTATCTCATAGATCCAAAATCCAGGATTCATGAGGTATCATATGATCCTATATGGAGAATCCTTGTGATAAGCGGAGATTGACCGAGCGTAGCATAGGAAACTCCTTCCCTATCAAGAGTATGTCATCCACGGACTCTACGAGGATCACCAGTATACTCCCTACTACCTTTTTGTATATACAAGATTCATCTACCATTTTGATGATGTCAAAATCTTTGACTACCACATCAAAACAGATGTTCCAACTCCGCGATGCCTACTTTATCACATAAAACATCTTGCACACGTTTCCGCTGCTCCCACTGTCTACGAAGCCCTCTGATTGTGTACTTATAGACTCTGTCTTCTAAATCATTATTTAGAAAAGCAGTCATGACACCCAACCGCCAGATATTGTAGTCGTGGTATGTAGCCGTGGCAAGTAGGATCTGGATGGACTTAAGCATATGCCCCAGAAAAGGTTTCATCATTAGCTACAATTAGTCTATGATGCAAACCTTTAACGAGTCTAGCTTTGAAAGTCTCAACTTTTCCATGCACACCAAGTAATCTTCTCAAGATATACTTGCTCCTGATGGGGATTTAACCCTTCAGATAAAGCAACCAAAGTCCATACTTTGTTGGTGTATAAGGATTCCATCTCAGATCGATAAGCATCCAGCCATTCTTACAGAGTCCTACTCCTGATGGCCAACCCGAAACTAGTTGGGTCATCATCTCATGAGGCAATCCTCGCTCCCACTGTCATAGAGAAACCGAAGTATCTCTCAGGTGGGTGAGGAACCCTACTAGATCGGCGGAGAGGCTGAGGTTCGTTGGTTGCTATTGAATCCTTTGGTTCTACCAAATCAGCAGCTGCAGTTTGTATAGCTGGAACTGTTTTCAGTTCTACCTCATGTCCAATAATTTCTTCACAAGAAATTCCCTTTCACAAAGGTGGCATGCTGAGTAACAAAACATTTTTGTTCCTCGGTTAGGTAGAAGATATTCCCTTGCGAATGCTTGGGATATCCAACAAACTTTCACAGATCTGACTTTGCCTCGAGCTTGTCCGGATTTTGCTTTTCGACATAGGCCGGACAACCCCAAATCTTAACTGACTTAAGAGATGGGCTCTTCCCTTTCCACATCTCATATGAAATGGTAGGCATCTGATTTGATCGGAACCCTATTTAATAGGTATGCAGCTTCATAAGTGCATAACTCCCTAAAAGGAAATAGGAAACTCAGTAGTACTCATCATAGAGCACACCATATCACATAGGGTGTTATTGCTCCACCCCGATATACCATCTCTATGGTGTATACGGAGGAGTAATGCTGAGAGAGAATCTCATTCTCCTTTAGAATAATCCAGAAATTCCGTGCTCAAGTATTCTCCTCCTTGATCACATCAAAGGACATAATACTTTTACCCGTATTTTGGTTCTCTACTTCTAACTTATATTCTGTGAATATCTCAAAAATTTTGGACTTGTGTTTCAACAGGAACATGTGTCTGAATCTTGAGAGATTATCAGAGAATGTAATGAAGTACAAAGAACCGGTCTTGGTATGTGTAGACAGGGGACCTTCATACATCAGTATGTATCAATCCCAAGAGTTCACTAACTCTTTCTCTGTTTCCAATAAACAGAGCTATGGTCATCTTATCTCTGTGACATGACTGGCAAGTTTCACAAGATGTAAATCCAAACTAATTTAAATATGCATCTAAATGTAACTTCAGCTAGTCGGGTCCCATTGATATGACCTAGTCTACAATACCTCAAGAAGGATCTGTTCATTTCTGAACTCTTCCTCTTGTGTGTGTTCCGTATACTAAGAACTGTAATTTAATTTAGAACGTCAATGCTTTTAGATAACGTGCCTAAACCGATCAACTTTTGATATAGGAAATGTTCAAAACATTATCCAACAATACAAAATTATATCCTTCTTTATCTAAATAAAGAGACCGATATGATTTTGTATATCAGGTTCGGTATCTAATAACATTTGTTCAGAATCAATGTATTGGTAATACAGGGTGACAGTGACCAACAGACTTGGCTGCAACACTTGCCCCGTTTTCTGTCTCATGAAACTTATCACCCGTTCTCAGTTCTTTACCTATCTGTAGCCCATGTAACAAATTACATATACGGGATCCTGATCTGGTATCACATACCCAGGACGTAAATAATACTGAGAAACAGTTCTGTGTAACGAACACACCCGAAGATGATGCATCAACATGCACTTTCTTCGTTTGGGCGGCACGGGAAATCTGGTATTCCCTAATTTCCTGCTCTGTCTTATAACATTTATAAGTTGGAGCGGGACCAACGTTCCCCAGCTCAGTATAACAAGCGGGTTCGGTCAATATATCCGTTTTATTATCTTGATTAAGGCGTGATATGGTCGCTACCTGAAGAGAGAGAAGAAAACACTCTGCGTGCGCTCTTGCAAGATCAGATTGGTTATTATTTTATCTAATCAGGATGGCTCCCACTGTTTTTATCAAATCTTCCTTCAAACCCTAAAAGGAAAGACTAGCCGGGATTAATTACACGCTACAAGTTCGCCAATCTTTCAGCCAGGTCAGTGTCGGTATTTTGAGGGAGGTCCCCCGTGCTTTCGCACGAACCTAATTAATGTAAACCTCGTTTTCCCAGAGGCGTAACCCCGTTAACACCTTTCTGGACACCTACTTGATCGGCTAATTGTAATGTGTAAAACTCTCCCAGGAGTAACTCTTACTCGCAGCGGGTATCGGGATCCAACTATCTCATAGAAGGTATGCAATCTCATTGCAAATTTCAACACTTGAAATTCCCGATAATATTTTGCCCCTAGCGTCCTATGACCTTGACAGAGATCAACAAACCATAGGCTGCTAGTCAAGTTCAACCCGTCATTTCCTGATTGAAGTAAACCCACCCGCACGATCCTTGACAGAGGTCAACAAGATCGCATGACTACCCTAAATCAATCACATCATATGCTTATACAGATAAGCACTAATTAGCTACCGCACACTACGCCTTGACAGAGGTCAACAAACGCAGCACGAATACTAACCAGTACATATCTGAAATGACGGAGGGCTACGACAGGTTTTTCTGAAAACCTATTGCGTAATGAACTTGATATCGTTGTAGAATCAAATGATTTTAAAATGGAGTGCTTTTGAGGCTTTTCTAGTTTTGCTAAAGGGGTCACTCCCGGTGAAGGGATCGTCGGCCCTTTCCTCATCGAATGAGGTACAAGATATATCATATACATCATTGTGCAAAGCAAAAACTATAGAAGCAATCAAAAGAAAAACCGAGGGTTGTAGCATCTGCCAGTTGTTGCTAAAGGAGTCACTCCCGGTGAAAGGATCTCGGTCCTTTCCTCATCGAATAAGGTGCAGGATATATCATATATACCGCTGTGCAAAGCAAGAACTGTGGCTATCTGTTTTATTTTTGAAATTCGATTCCACAACATCTTTAGGTTTCTTTTATTTCATTAATCTCATTAATGAAGTCCCATCATTTAAGTACCTAACCATCACAGATAAATACGACATACACTTATGCCATCCGCATTCGCCTCGATGTCCCCTCGTGCACCATTAGGTTAGGTAACTAACGACAGAGCGGGGCAGGGCTAGCGCGAGTGCAAAACATAAGTAACGTCTATATAATATATCATATATACTATATACACTATCCATTACAGAACATATCACATGATCACATCACAGATATCGCAGCAGAAGAATCATATGAAATATTGGATATACTAGGACGTCCGTGTTTTCAATACGAGCCAGTATAAAACACGGATTCCACGGTCGCGATGAATAGCTAAACCCACACCCCTAGACCCCTACGAGAGCGGCAAGCAACCTTACCAATTCTAGAGTTAGGAGACTTGGACTCGACTCCTCGAGTTGGTCTCCCACTGGACTCCAGAACCCGGTTACTTGTACTCTCCTCCTTGGGTCTATCCTAGTGCGGAAAAGTAAATAATATACAATGGGTGACATCTTTCGCTACCTGGAAGTGCCCCAATAAAAGAATATTACATACAAGTTTGTACATGAATGAAAATGAAAAACACTCATCTCACATAAAAAAAAACCGGTTATTCAAAACGCGACGATCCAATATAACATATCCAGCAATACATAACATCACATGTCTTCAACGTAAGTAAATATGCGCATCCCAATTGTCGTTGACATATAGCAACGAAACCGGCGATATCACATATTACACTTATGGTCGCAGAAAAGAAAGTGTAAAACTACAACAGTTGGAATCCGCAATCTCCTCAGATATCGCATGCCTGACCAAATGAATTCCTTAGACATCACATGCCTAACAATTATAAACCCCGCATTTTAGTCTCTATATCGAAAACACTTTTTAATATCAAGTCGGGCAATTCAACAAGATTCCCGGCATTTTGATCGAATGCCCGTCGCAAACTTTAGTAGACGGTCGCACCCCCAAATGCCGTCGACGAAGTGCACTAAGGCGGAAACCGCTACCGCGAGCACCCGAACGGATGCTTTCGGCGATGGGGTTCTCCTACAGTCACTTGGTCGGGGCTATGGGGTGTAGCTGTCTATTAAGTTTATCGGCGAGTATCCGCGTATGCTACGTGATTGCGTCGGACTTTTGATCACATCAAAATTCCGTGGCAACCAATCAAGTGAGACTAAAGTGCTATGTTTATAACATCCAAATCAGTTATCTCATAACTACTTGTGGATTCCAAATATTGTATCACATTCCGGATAAATAGAAAATGTTAAACTTTCCGATCGAACAATCGAACACCCAAGTTTTCCCGAAACAGCTCAACACATGAAATAAGTTTAAAAACATTCACTTCGTGTCTCAGTACCAACGGTCCAGCCGTAGAAGGGTCAAGCCAACGCCTCACATGTGGCATGCCGTACAGCCCCAAACCCTAAGGTTCAAAGGGCAGTTCAAGACGGTCACATAATCGAGTTAAGGTTTGTTGTCTTCTAGAGGGTCCATCGCGTTACTTGCACTACTTAGAACGTCTTTAAACTATGGAAAGATCTAACACTTGGAAATTTTCCGGCAGGGGAAAAAGTGGGTATTTATATCCGGTCGAACTTTTTAACATGTTCAAAAAATATCCGAAAACATAACAAAATTAAATTCTCCGATCGAATCGACGATTACCAAATAAACCCCAGAAAACTCAACACTTGAGTCAGATTAAAAATACCCATAAAATAGCACATTAATATATAAGAATTACTGTAAAAACAAAATTACCCAATCCCATTGTACGGCCGTGGTTCCGCGGCCCAAGCATGGTATGGCCGCGGTTCCACGGCGGTTTAGAAGAATTAGGAGCTCGGATTTCACCAAAATTCTTATATTTTCCTTCTTTATTTTTCAGGTATTTTTAATCCAGAAAATACACAGTTTTGAAAAAATGTACAGAGAGGGGGGTAAACTTGGACGTATCGGGTTCGTTCGGAGTTTTAACTTCGTTGACACATCGCCTAAAGCTCTAGCTAGGCTCTGATACCACTGTAGGGTTCCTAGGCACGCTAATGAGGTCTCACAAGGCATCAACCATGCCAATTTTAAATTTTACAAGTGCCGAGAAACCCTAATACGGATCATTGACTAGAGTTTAGGCGAAAAGCAAGCATGCAAACGACTTTGCTACTAAGTGAAAGGGATTACAACCTTTGTAGATCCGGTCCACCACTTCTTTAGCTCCGTGTTGACGTCCTTCCACTGCGATCATCGGATCCCGGACTCTAGAATTGGTTTCGTCGGAGAAATGATCGGGCTAGGTCATTGACATCGAGGCCGAAGATGATCTACGTTGGGGAGACTCAAACTCAAGCTATTCCTTCACTCGGTCGAAAACTTTGTGAAGAGAACACCCTATACTACATGGCAAGTGGTAGAGGATGAAGAAATAGGAAGTGGGTTCACTTTAGAATTGGATTTCTCACTCTTTTTCTCATGATGTCATTGGAGCTAGCAAGCTTTTTGAAGCTTGATGAAGATGAAGAAGAAGAAAAGAATTATTTCCAAAATGAAAACTTATCACACAAATAATGGCACCATGGTTGAGTTAAGCCCTCATGCTTAACTCATGTAGAGAATTAACCAAACCATTAGGTTAAGGGTTGGGTTAACTAATATCCTACACAAATGACAAAACGGTTGACTTTGTCAATGCTTATCAAGCTTCATGAAGCTTGATAACTTTGAC
The DNA here is from genome assembly GCA_030015575.1 of Agapanthus africanus. Lineage (NCBI taxonomy): Eukaryota > Viridiplantae > Streptophyta > Magnoliopsida > Asparagales > Amaryllidaceae > Agapanthus > Agapanthus africanus. The sequence goes on from CM057343.1 coordinate 342,165,522, forward strand.
CAAAGTTTCAATTCTTTTGTTATTTGCTAGGAAAATAGTAAACCCTAATCTAACCTTGATATGGTTCAAGTCTCATACACACAACTTGTTTGTATCATCAAGCATGATACAAACATGTACACTTGCATATATCACATATAAACAATGTACAATTTCAAGTGAGAAAATCAATCTTAAGTGAACCAATAATAGTTAATGTAAAGTAATATATATCAAATATATAATTATACATTAAATCATTAAATCAACACTTGATTCAACGATCCGGTCATATCGCATATAACCGACTAATATCAATAGTAACAACTTATCGAATCAACACTTGATCCGATAACCCGGCTATATCGCATACAACCGATCAATGTCACAAATCGTGAGAATAGAATACAGTATCACATACTGGTATTATTCTCGGTCCCGCACATATCTCATATGCACTCCTATTTCGTTTCGCTTGAGCCAGGAAACCCCTATGTAGGACTCTAAAGACTCGTCAATACGCCGGCAGCAGGTGATGATCATATCAAACACCCACAAGCCGCAAGCGGTCTGCTAAACGTAACGGCCACCCGGGTATTGAGCGATCAGAAGATCAACGAGCAAGCCCGCTCACACTCCAGTGAATCCAACGAGTAACACTACCGTACAGTCCGGTCTGTTCGTCTGATATGTCGCATATCTTGTCTAGGGGTGGTAAACGTCAGACCCCAATAACTCGATAAGTAGTGTCGATATGAGGCTCATAACGGGTCGAGAAACTACTGGTAACACTTACCAGTAAATCCCTAAAGCAGCCTTGGCCAAGGACTTCCTGTTATAGCCAATCGAACACTGCGCAACATCAACTCCCTATACCGGGAGAGACGAAACCCCTCCTATCGCTCATTGCCTCCATGTGATTCGGGACTGTACCCAAAAGCCACCTTTTTGCACGCCCTCTTGGACGTGGTATGATGGAAATCAAAGCACAGTGGGAATCACACAAGAATCTATGACGATCTCGGCTTTACAGACTAACCTGTACCAGTGTCACCATGCCATCTGACGTAAGGTATAATACCATCTGAGAGTTCTCGGCGAGTCCGTCCAGTGTACCCAGTCACCACTGAGCACCCGTATATGATCTCTGATGTCAAACACCAATGGATATGGGATCTTCCATCGCCCATTTGTATGGGTCAAGAAGGTATACGCTAGTCTACTCTGGTATATCGATGCCCCGTCTCGATACACCCACGACTAGGGACTTTGAAGGATGTACTTATGGACTACCACGTCCCCACTAGTATGATCCGCATCATAGTCCAGGTAGTCAAGTACACATCCTAAGGGCTTTACCAACATGTAACAGAGAGACAATCAGTGTACACGTTAAGGTAAAGAGTAACCAGATAGCATACTATCATATCGAGCAAGAAAGTCATCCCTATATATGTCCAAGCATCCACTACAATATACATCCTATGTATAGTAATGGCCTCTAGGGCATACATATAACTAACAGGGTTCTTAAACTCATGGACTAATGCGTTCTTAAACCAAAATTCGTCCCTAAAATGGGAATGTTGGACCACCATGTCCCTAAACTGGTAATACGGACTGTGGGGTCCTTAAACTCATGGACTAATGCGTCCTTAAACCAACATTCATCCCCAGAACGGGAATGATGGACCACCATGTCCCTAAACTGACAGTACGGACCGTGGGGTCCTTAAACTCATGGACTAATGTGTCCTTAAACCAACATTCGTCCCCAAAATGGGAATGTTAGACCACCATGTCCCTAAACTGGTAATACGGATTGTGGGGTCCTTAAACTCATAGACTAATGCGTCCTTAAACCAACATTCGTCCCCAAAACGGGAATGTTGGACCACCATGTCCCTAAACTGGCAGTACGGACTGTGGGATCCTTAAACTCATGGACTAATTCGTCCTTAAACCAACATTCGTCCCCAAAACGGGAATGTTGGACCACCATGTCCCTAAACTGGTAATACGGACTGTGGGGTCCTTAAACTCATGGACTAATGCGTCCTTAAACCAACATTCGTCCCCAAAACGGGAGTGTTGGACCACCATGTCCCTAAACGGGTAATACGGATTGTGGGGTCCTTAAACTCATGGACTAATGCGTCATTAATCCAATATCCGTCCCCAAAATGGGAATATTAGACCACCATGTCCTTAAACTGGCAATGGACCACTATGTCCCTAAACTGGAACAATAGAGCCCCAAATGCTCTTTTGTCGGATCCAAACGATCCCGTTAAGTTGATCTTAGTCTCAAATTTGACTAACGTATCCTTAACAAACGTTTAAGTTGATCTTAGCCTCAAATATGGCTAACGTATCCTTAAATCAAAACCCTAAACCCAAATCTAAGAAAATACGGATTTGGGCTAATCCACGTCCTACGGGCGACGACATAAATTAGTCTCTGTATACAATCCACGGGCAACCACAAACAAAACAAACACCCACGACACAAAGAGAAATTCTGGAGAAGAAGAAAGTTGTTACCGTGATGCGGTAGCGTAATTAACTGCAGGAGCTAGCGCCTGCAGGGAAGAGCGTCCCCACAATCAAAAAACCCCTCAAGCGAGGGGGAATCTGACGAAGTCTGCTACATCGGCCGCATCCATCTAAACCTCCGATACATAATGCCATAAATCAACTTGGCATCTTCGGAGAAGTGGACGGATAAAACCAAATAGCATCTGCTCCGAATCTCAGGCGAGACGTTTCTCAGTCGTCGCGCCGTCATTCGGAGGGGAACAACCTTTTGTTTTAAAAAGAACAGAAAAGAGAAGATATTTAGATGAGAGGGGGATATGAGGGTATGGGCATGGGTGAGGATGAGAGAGAGAGAGAGGGTTTATCATTGACCTTAGCCTCCACTTAATTTCTTCACTTCATTCCTCTTCTTCTCCTCCTTCATTTCTTCACTTCATTCCTCTTCTTCTCCTCCTTCATTTCCCTCATCCCTCCACCTCCTCTACCACCCTCAAACACCCCCAAATCCACACCAAAAAACCTCGCCACCATCACAAAAATTGATCACAAGCTCACTACAAACCCCATGGATGAAGCAAGTTAAGGTTTTGAGCACTTTGAGCAACCCTAGAATTTTCTTAAGTTGCCAAATGAGGTAAGTCCTACATCCTTAGTTAAGAATTTGAGTTTCCTTACCTCCTATAGTAGTTTAGAGCTAAACTAATATAGTTTAGTGATCTTAGAATTTCCAAGATGAGGTTTAGGCTATATTATGAATTGTGAAGGTGTAATTGAGGTTTAGTTAGTGTTTACAAGACCTTAGCAGTGATATTCCAGCTAGACTAGAGACTAGAAACCTAAAGATTGAGTTTAGAATTTTTCGATGTTGGTTTTGTGGAGTTTTTGAGGATCAAATGAATTTTGGAGCAATTTGGGGTCTTTATAAGAAAAAGAAATAACTACATTGACCTAATTACACCACTAGAAGACCACCACAGAAGAATGAGACCAAAATCTCAAAATTGGGCCGACGACACCGGTTACTGTAGCACTTTTCGCCGGCCAAATTTTAGATTTAGATATTGGGGTTTGGTCTGTAAATTTTGGATTTAGATATTGGGGTTTGGTCTGTAGCTCACACTCCTTATAACTTAGCCACTGTATTGTTTATTTTGTCCCAAACTACCTGTGCAAAAATCTGGGAGTATTTTGAGTTGGTTTTGATAATGTTTTCCAATATTTGAATCTTGGATTTTTGGATTTCTTGATGTCACTTGGTCGTTCGACGTTCGCACGTTGACATCAGATAGTATTTTGTTGTTTTAGCGTGCGTTGACCATAGGTTCTAACCTATGTGCGCTTCATGTATCGTTTCGGTTTTCGAATATGATTTTGATGCGATACGATGCATTTTGATTTGTAGGTACAAACGCATAGATTTTCGGGACGACGAAGGAGGGCAAGGCATCCGTCGGGATCCCCTGGAGCGAGGCATTGTAGGTGAGTAGATGTATATCTACAGAGAAAGTCGGGTGGATGGAGTATAACACCCCCGCAACCATGGGATAAGATAATTATCTATATTATGTATATATAAAAATGCGAGATTGATACTTATTAAGTAGGGTTCTAGGAGATTCTAGGTTGGAATAGGCGTACTTATAGGAAGGTTTATCCTTAGTCATTAGCCGTTAGTTTTATATTGTCTCACACACACGCGCACACTTGGTATGATATGTGTGTATATGTATATATATGGATGTGTTGATATATATATATATATGTATATATATATATATGTATATATATATATAGTATACATATACGTGTAAGATGAGGATATGATATGTTATATGGTTTTGAGTCGATATGATGGGATATGATGTCAAGAGATTATGAGATACGATTTGAGTTTGAGACATCGTATACGTTATGATATATATTAAAGGATCGTTGGGCGAATTACACATAACATGCGATAACATGTGACTTGATGATATAATAGAATGTACGTGATCTTAAATCTGTACCCTTGATTATGATATGGTACGATGGATGATACCGTACAACCCTCGATTTTGAGGATGTCGTACGACGGACTATACCGTACGAGATATATATGGTTGATCCGCATTCTTGACTCGAGAATGCCGTACGATGGATATTACCGTACGTGATGCTATGAGACTGGATCGCCGACTACTAGATACATCGACTCGGAAATGTTATAGATTTCTTATCACTTTCGACTCGGTCCTTAGTTTAGTTTTCTAATTACTTAGGTAGATTTTAGAATAGACTTGAGTCATACCTATTTTCCAAACTAACGATTCTTGCTATTTTAAATACGATAAACGGTATGGCTCGTATATTGATTTATATATCATATAATGTTGCATTTATTGTTTATTTCCTGTTATGTTCATTTTGTATATACATGTGTTTTCATTAGCTGTTATGATCTCGCCTGCTAGGACACATGCACCATTACCGATGCTGCGTATGTTGCACGTACACTTGCTTGCCGGCTCACACACATCATCATCGGTAATTTCCATGCCACGCACACTATAGAAACTGCCATGGATAAATATATGTTGTACCGCATTCATTATTGATAGTTAGATAACGATTCTGGTACTAATATGCATCATGATTTGCATCATGCATACATTGCTATAGTGATTTATCTCATATGATATTTTCATGCGATTCTGTTTCGTGGATTTGGGAAATCGCAAAGTATATTTTGAAAATTTGAAATATTTAAAGGTGTGGTTTTCCCTTGCTATGATAATTTTGTCCACCATGAGTTTTCTCGGTTCTGAACTTTTTCGAGTACCCGATTCGAGGAGTTGGATGAGCCGTCTGTAGGTACATGGTAAACCAGGTAAGGTACCCCGGGGCAAGAAGCCCGAGGTGTAAATGATGATCCTGGCAGGGAGAGCACTACCTACCGGTGATAGTTTGGCACGGCGGATATCCAGAGGATACCGACCGTAGTTGTGAGATCAGATGATATGGGGCTGATCCGGACAGACGGAGCCCGAGATATGAGGATTATGTGTCGCTGATGGACACTGTTTTCATGATGTATTCGAGTGTCGATGCTCGGCCCTCAGGTTTTATCATGATTTATTGTGTCGTTGCCGGACACACGTTGGATGATTCATTTATACATGATGCACATGACATGTTACTACATTATGACACAGACACGAGTACTTTGGTATTGCACTTATGCTTATATTATTACTCTTTCTTTACTCGATATCGTTATATCATTATTATCTTACTTTATGACCTAGGAGATCGTCATACATTCAGTTTCTACTCGGTGATGTCTTATACTCACGAGTTGGCAACTCACCCCCGTTATGCCACAGTTTTCTTGCAAGTTTGGCCGCACATGTTTCGTTGCGGCTTGCTGGCACACTGCTTTCTTCCGGGTGATTGCTTTGGTAGGTAGGGTTCACTTGCATCGTGACCACCATTAAACTTGTATATTTTATTTCTGGTATCTAGTTTAAGCTCCATCAACCAGACTTGTATATTTAGTAGACTTAGAATCGCAGTTGTATATTCTTTCGGACTTAGAGTCAAGCTCATGTATTTATTATTGTTTCTGGTTGCTTGAAGATTCTTAGTTTCTTCACTTTATTTCTGTGCTTTGATTCATACCTTCGGCATTGTATATTCATATCATTGCGTGGTTGTTTCCGCCAATTGGCGAAAGCTAGCTCCCGCTTGGGGATGCCTATTATTATTATTGCTTGTATTGCTTTCGAGTTAAGTTTTACAAAGGAGGTGCTGCCCAAATTTCAAACAACGAAAGGTGTTTTCAAGATAGATATAAAGTATTGCATTTTTCATATGATATTACTTATACTTTTAAAAGATCTTGATTACATTATACCGTTATTTCAAAACTCCACCTCCACTATTTTCCCGAAAGGTTTAGATTTCTGGGTTTTGGCTTACTTGAATTAGGTGGGGTCCTATAGACTTCACATGATTCAAGTGCCAATAACGTGTCTTTTCCGGGTCGTGACAAGGTGTTACTCCTCGGGTGATTTTAGATGAACCCGACTAATTCTCCTTTTAGGGTTTGAGGGAGAATTCGAGAAAACAGTGGGAGCCATCCTGATTAGATAAAGAGATTAACCAATGTAATCTAAATTAGAGTGAACGCTGAGTGTTTCTTTTCTCTCTCTCTTTGGCAGTGACCATGACCCGACCTCAAACTAAAACTCAAGAACCAAGTTAACCGAACCTTCTTAAAACACTTTGGCTTTTGGATTGTCATTTAGTCGCATATATCCCTGCCAGTTCTACATCCGCTTTGTATTTCTCCAGAACACTCTGTATCACTACGAAAATCCATATTGCTTGGATATGCCATCGTATAGTTACATAAGAACTCGAAAGAACTTGTTTCAGTTCGAAAAAGGTTTCCGATTCTGGAGAAATTGAATAGGATTTTTCGGTTGTCTTTTCTCTTTACCTTCTCTCAGATTGCGAGGGCACCTAGTATTAGGAGAGCACACCTATTACGCTTATCGGATATTCTTCTTCCAAACCATAGGCTGGTGCAAAAAGGTACGGAAGAAAGAAAACCATTTAGCCTAAGTGTGGTGTACAGAAGGTAATAAGTAAAGACATATAAAGGGATTGGAGTGAGGGCAAGGAAATATACGGTTACTGTCATGAATCTGGATAGTGGAAGAGGCATTGCTAGGAATACCCAGCCACCCCTTCGAAACATTTTCATGTTTCGGTTTCACTGTGCAGTGTTAATTGAAAAATGTTTTCCCAATTAGATTCTGACTCCAGGGTATGTATTTACCAGATTTGATTCTCACGTCTGTATGGCGTTACGGATGCTGAGTAGGAGTAGAATATTGGGAATTGGATGATTAGATCCTCAATATCAGAATTCTTTGCAATTGGTGATATTTGAGGAAATCACCTGGGTTTTGCTTAACGGAAAATATTTGGTTTTGAATATCCGTTATGCACCAATTTCAAACTGATATATCTGTACGTTAATTTTATAAAGTGAGATATAACTTTTTGAAATTATGTCTATGACATTTACCTATATCAGTTGATGGTTAGGTAAGGAGCATTCAACAGTGGTGTAATTCTTCTTAACCATAGTACAGTTTTCAAGTTACGACGCACAGGGTTTGAGTTATTAAACTCAGAGGACTTATACAAACTATTGTATGTTGTCCGATGTCTATTAGGACAAAGGGATTGGTACTCATACTATATTCTGTTTACTTATGACTTCTCTAGTTTTAGACAAGTATTTCATTGAAATACAAGATCCAAATTTTGAGAAGTTATAGGTATAAGAATAAAGTAAAGAACCATATGTTGTAAGTATCAGGATTCTTCAAGGTGATCAAACATATAGATACTTGTGCTATTTATTCCGTCGTAAGTAATGTATTTGAGAACTTGTTTCTCTTTCAGGTTGCTCGTACGTGGATGCATTTCTTGATGAGTAATGCTGATTGGCCTCCTTCCATTTAGTTGATATGCACTGGAAACGGCTGCATGTATTTTGAATCTGGTTCCAATTAAATTAGTGCCATTATTTCTATGCTGGATATAGAATGGATTCACATTTTAACGGTGTTAAGGTGCATGGAGTTGTTCGGCTTATACTTAAAACCAGAATCTGGATAAACTCACAGCATGTTTCAGTAATGGCAGTTTGTAGGTTATCTCGAGCATTGACGAGGGTTAACATTCTACCATTTGGAAGATCAATAGATATATTGTTCTTGACTATCCACAGTTTTAGTAAAATGAATTCTTTTCAGAAAACATTAGTGGGAGTATGGTAGAACTGGAAGTGATTCCAGAACTACAAACGATTACTGAAAATATAGTAGAACCTAAACATTCAATTAGATTCGACAATCCATTAGCCACTTAGCAGACTTGGTGGGCAACCTCAGGCACCCGAGAGGTACATCGGTCTCCTCAAAGACGGCGACAGGGAGGTTTTTGATGACCCAAACTTGATACTACTGCTGTTCTGGACTATGAGCTATGGCAGGAGGATGAGTATAATGTCTTTCTAAATTAGCTTTAGAAGTGCACGTATATATGACTCCGCCAGAGGGTTGTTGTATTCAGTGGGAGCAGCGTAAGCATAGTGGGCAAGTAGCTTATGTCTATTTATAGACTAAAGAAAGTATAGTGGAGATAGATCGTCTTGTTTTGATGTGATCGTCATAGAGTTTGACTTCATCAGAACAGCAGATGGACCAGATAAGAAGGCAGTGGGGAGTGATGTCCTGGTATTTAGATGACATGCACTTTATAGGAAGTGATATTCCTATACTACGATCGGTTATACTGTAGTTGTCACAAGATGTTTCTCTACATTGGATCTGGGTAAAATATCAGGGATTATGGTAACTGGATCTATGGTTTTAGATCTAGGTTTGGGAAGTGTACCAATTTGGGTACTTGACACTATTCTAAAGTGTTTTAAAATGGACGACTCTAAGCGTGGTGGTGTACCCGCAGGTGATGGAGTCACCCTCTCTAAAGAGATGTATTCTAGACTGATGAGGGGAGGGATTTGCATGATTGGCGTATCTCTTACTTAGGCAATTGAGTCAATCACGAGATGTCAAGTACCATAACAGATATTGCTTTTGTACTAGCTGAAATAAGCATATATATTAATCCAATCCTGGAGAAACGTTAGGAAGCAGTTATGAACATAAGTGGATGTTCTTAGTATATGGTAATGACAGCCTCCTTCAGGAGGCGGTTATCATTTCAGGCTTCCAAGGTGACCTAAATGACAGAGTTATAGTTTTCCCTCTATTAAGGGGCAGTATATTGGACAGGTGGTCCAAGCGGATACTGAGGAAGGCATGGCGCGGGATACTGATTAAATTCAGTGGATGATACGGTCTAAGAAGTTTGTTGGATTTGGAGTTCATTTGTGAATTGTGTCCCATCAGATATCCATACAAATTCTAAGACAGGTATCGTTTATTTCGGGAGATAGTATTTCTCTGCGAAGTTGAGATATAGAGAGATAAAGAAAGAAACATTGGAGGGGATCCACTCACTGGGGCTATTTCTCGAACGCAATAATTTCACAAACAACCTTTGTGAGACTGATTAGTAGAGAAGTTGAGTGTTCAGTATCACACGGGCTGTGAGCATGCGACACCGCAATAATTAGCCTTAAGTGCAAGTGGGAGATTGTTGGCTATAGTGCCCTCAAGTCAATTATTGTAATCGCAGGCACGCGATTGTGATGATTGAGGGAGGACCTATACGGATAGAACAGTCTTACTCAAAATGATAGTATGCTATCTGGTTTGTCTTTATCATCATGTACATGCATTATGCGGTATTACAGATCACTATTACATGTTGATAGAGCCCATAGGATTCTTGCTTGGCTACCAGCATTATGATAACGATCATATACGTGGGAGCTGGGTGGTTTATAAGCACATCCTTAAATGTCCCTAGTCGAGAGAGTATCGAGACTGGGTATCGATACTCCGGAGTAGACTAGTGTACTTTTCGAGACCCCGACAAGGAGCGGTGGCTGGTCTCACAAGCCATTGGTGTCAGTTAGTCACCTAAGATACTATACAGGTGCTCATTAGGTTATGAGTACACTGGACAGACTCGCGGGGAACATGCTAGATGGTATTATACTTATTGTCAGATAACAATTCCCAGGTGACATGAGTACATGTTAGTCTGTTGACCAGAGATCGTCATTTGTCTCGTGTGAGTTCACACCGTGCTTTGATTACTACCCTACCATGGCTCAAAGGAGTCGTGCAAACAGGTTTTAGTTGGTTACAGTCCCGAGCCGCATAGAGGCAGTGAGCGGATAGTCGGGGATTCGTGTCACGGCCCGGAAATTTGGAACGTGACCGGCACGAGAATCACGCAACGTCTAAAGGCGTAATGTACTTCAAGTAAGCCGAAAACCCAGAATTCTAAACCTTTTTGCGGAAAATAGTGGAGGTACAGTTTTGAAATCAAGGTATAATGAAATCAAGTTTTTCCTTAAATGCATAAATAATGATATATGAAAATGTAAGTGAATTATATACTAGTTGAAAACATTTTTCGTCGTAAAAAAATTAGGGCAGCACCTCCCTTATAATTTTGATCCAAAACTACATACATACAAATAAAAGGCATTCCTAAGCATGAGCTAGCTCTTCGCCAATTGGCGGAATCATAACCACGCAATAAAGCCGTAAATATACGACGCATTACGGTGAAGATCAAATAAAAAAAGAGCAATAATTAAAGCAATACATCAAAAACCTCAAAGAAAGCGAATAAACACCCATCGCTCTAAGTCTTGCAACACAAGTCTGTGTAGGTCTACCAGTATTCAAAGTGTAGTTTCTGATTGATGGAGTTTATCTAGATACAATAGAATATAAAATACAAGAGTGAGCATGATCCAAGATGTGTCTCACCTATCCAAGCAAACACCCTGAAGAAACTGTGTTCCTGCGATACCGCTACTCATCCAAGCGATCAAACCTGCAAGAAAACTGTGGCACAAGGGGGGTGGGTTGCCAACTCGTGAGTAGAAAACATTAGCAGGTAGAAATCGAAAAAACTGTGATTCCTAGGTCAAACTGTATCATGAAGTTAATACTATGGTATCTAAGGTGACCATGTATGCATATATGTCAACAATATAATCAATGTCAATGACATCATGTAAAATCAAATCATTTGAAATCATGTGCCTGTATGTATGAGGAAAATTAACCAACATGTGTCTATCAATGACACATCAACATCATGGAACCTGAGTGTCCAACACCGACACTCGAAACATCATGAAAAACTCGTGTCCAGCATCGACACGTAAATCCTCATATCTCTGGCGCCGCATCCTTTGATCGGCCTCATATCCATCTCACGACTCCGGTCGGTATCCTCCGGATAACCGACGGGTCCAAACTATCACTGGTAGGTAGTACATCACCTGCTAAGCTCATCGTCATCCCCACAAAACCTTTCTTGCCCCGGGTACCTTACTAGGTCCACCGTGTACCCGCAGACGGTTTATCCAACTCCTCGAATCGGGTCTCGAAAACAAGCTCAGAACTGAGAAAACTCATGGTGGACGCCTCAAAATCATATCATGAGAACCGCGTTTTTAAAAAAAAATTATAATTTTCTTTGAAATATAGCCACGGTTCTCAAATCCAGAGATCTCATGAAAACAGCATCTCAATGCATATAGCCATAAAGTAAGATTTATACAAACATAGAACAGTAATGTGAGCATATCAAGTATATCATGCAAGCATGTCCTATGATAGTGCTGAACAATGAATGTACTTTACAGTTAAGAATAATATTATGATATGGCAGTTCTACTGTGCAAGTGGTATAGCAATTACCGATAATGAATATGTGAGCCGGCAAATCTGTGTAAGTGTAATATGCTCATCATCGATAATTATGCAGGTGTACTAGCAGACGATATCATAAAGCGGTAAATACCGGAAACATAACACGTATATCATGAGGGATAAGCCATCATAAGAATAAACGATAATTAGGTACTTAACTACACATGAACCATACGGTCAGTTTAAAAGATACGAATTGTAGTTTTGAAAGTGGGCTACGGTATTTTTGAGAAAAAGACACCGTTTGAAAATCCATAGTATCCCTTAGGGTTTCCATTTAAAAGTGCATACGATTCGTTGGTTTTGGAAATAAGTATTGTTCAGGTGAAAACTTTACATCGGCAATCCAGCCTCATAGTATCCGATTTAGCAATATCCTCGAATATCATCCTCAGATAACGAGTCCGGATCAATAATCCGTTATAACACATCGCGTACGGTTATCCATCGTACGGGGTCATCAAACAGAATAGAGATTCTATCGCCCTACTTATCGACAAGGGTACGGATCTATGGTCTTGTACAGCATATCTTATCGATCTCAATCTTATATCGTATTTATCGATCTCATGTCACATTGATATCGATCTCATATCATATCAATATCGATCTCATATCATGCCACTATAAATCTCATACTTGTCCTCTTTCAATTACATATATATCACGATTCACATCCATATATATATATATATATATATAACATCAATCTCATGTCATCGATATATTAATCTCACTATATATCTTGGTGTTGGATATATATGCCCTAGAGGCCTTCATTGTATAGGATGCTAGGGATATGTGAACACAGGATAATCTTGCTCGATATGATAGTACGCTATTTGGTTTGTCTTTATCTTAACATGTGATATATTTTACTTTGTATTTCATATATTGTGTGCATGTTGATAAAGCCCATAGGATATTTTCCTGACTACCAGCGTTGTGATGGTAGTCATACTTATGGGAGCTGGGTGGTCAATAGGCACATCCTTAAATGTCCCTGGTCGTAGGAGTATTGAGACTGGGCATCAATACTCCAGAGTAGACTAGTGTATACATATCTAGACCCTGACGAAGGGCGATGGATTGGTCCAAGGCCATTAATGAAGTGCACCTAAGATTGTATATGGGTGTGAGTTCAACGGACAGGACTCGCCGATGACTGACTAGATGGGATTATACCTAGCGTCAGATAGCAGTTCTCTTATGACAGGTGTGCAGATAGTCTGTCGACCTGAGATCGTCATTTGTCTCGTGTGAGTTCCCAATGTGATTTGATTACTACCTTACCGCGGCTCAAAGGAGTCGTGCAAACAGGTTTTAGTTGGGTACAGTCCCGAGCCACATGGAGGTAGTGAGTGACTCTTGGGGATTCGTCTCTCTCGGTATAGGGAGTCGATATCGCACTGTGATCGGTTGGTCATTACCATAAGTCCTTGGTCATGGCTGATTGAGAATTACTGGTGAACGGACCAATAGATTCTCAGATGGTCTTGAACCACACTGACACGACTTGTACGGTTATTAGGGGTCTGACGTTTTCCACCCCCTTGACCTTACATGCGATACTCTCAGATGAACAGACCAGACGGCATAGATATTGTCACGGACAGGCTTAGTAGGGGTTTCAGACAAGAGCGCTCGTTGGCCTCCTTTTCGACATGTACCTGGGTTGCCGTTATGTACAGCTAGTGCCACTGACGGGCTTGTGGTTAAACCCACTGCCAGCGTACTGTCGAGTCTTTAGAGTCCCACACAGAGGGTTTCCCTCGATCAGGCGAGACGATGTAGAGGCCGTATGGTCTTACGGCAGGGTTTCGATCGCATACGTGTACTGGCTACACGAATGATGTTCAGACAGATAATACTATTGGGCTTTGGTTTAAGACGGATCCTAGTATTATACTATTGGATTATACTTGTCTCTATGTATCCGTATTTTTCGGAATACGGATACGGGTATGTATATACGGTGAAGGCATTCTTGTAATTTTACAAGAATGAGCTTTTAGAAGGAGACACCTCATTATTGATTTATCCTATTTTGATAAAAGGTAATGAGGTGGAAATTAGGAGATATTTGAGGAATGGGTTACAAGCATGGATTTGTATATTGTTTATTCATTTGGGTTTCCTATTCAAGCATGGTTGCCTTTTTTGTGAGTATTTTATTCCATGCTTGAATTATTGGAAATTGACTTAGTCATTGTCACGCCCCGCTTCCTGGAGTACGCTAAGATGGGCATGTGACATAACCAACCATGCTACCTGTGGGGAGGAAGTATCTATCCACAGTCACATTACGGCTGTAGAGATATCAAGAACAAAAATAAAGCTATCTAACACATGTCCATAAGCCAACATAAAATGAGTCAAGAATAAATAATGCGGAAGCAAGAGATCCAATACAAGAATAACTGGAATGTATGTCCCATAATGCGGGCTCACATCAGGAATAAAATAATACTGAAAGTAAAAGAAGTAACTACTAAGGAGTCCTCACTGCTCAGTCCGCTGACTGAAGTACTCCTGCTCTGACTGCAGTAAGGGTAAGGAATCTGGGCCATGCAAAACCCAGACGTCAGCGCGTCATAACATCAAGCAATAATATGTAAACAGGGAAGCAAGACATGCAAGTATAATCATAAATAGTAAAGCAGGGTAACAGCAATATACATCAGGGCGGTGATAGGTAGTGTGCAGTGAGTAATCTAAACTGGTTATTGGGTTGAATAGTCTCAAGTCCTTGAAATCAATTTGATGATTCATCGATGTAACTCAATAGTATCCCGTGCATACCCGGGACCACGGTATAAGACTTTCGGGCTGAAACCGAGACGTGTCGCCAGGCACTAAAAGGAAAAAGGTAAAGACGAACGATGTCAGCAGCATCGTCCCGAGGCGGGCCTAGCCTCTAAAACTGATCAGTATAAGCAAGCGACTGTCGAGTTACAAGTCAGGATATCATCATTGATTTCCCCATACCCCCAAGTTATGTGTGTTCAAGTCAGGTATTAAGTAATCACGAACTAATGCTAACTCAGGATCAGGTAGGTGCAGGTTTGTCTAGATAGACAACAGGAACGGTCCGTAAGGACTACATGTCAGGTTTGTTGGCATTAGACACAAGATCAGATAACAGGTAAAATCATGGTACATCAGGTCAAGTCGAGTAGTATATTTAGATGTCATGTCATGTCAAGAATATACGGTACAATGTCAGGTCACGTAATATGTGTAGCAAGTCACGTCAGGGTGTACAAGATATCATGTGGGTGCTCATAATCAACTAGCATAATCATGACTATAAATGACAAGCATGGGTATCATCAGAACAATAAATTGGCACATGTAATAGGTTAAGCAATATGTGCAGATTAAACTACTTAGCTGTACGGTTATCAGTTTGTATTTAAGAAATAGTTTCAACATTACATGAATACAGTATGACAAATATGGATGTTAAAATCATGTTAATAAGTATTAACTAATCTAGGGATGCAATGACATGTATAATATGTTTAATCGATGCAATTATAACTAAAACCGGTTAAAGGTGCCCACGAATGTCAGATAGAGTAAAACTAGAAAAGGGTATCATAGACTATGTACAATAGTTATTATGTGATTAAAATGTAACTGTGGTTACAAGGTATAGTCAACTAAATGCAACAGTTCGGTTTCATGTTTTGAATCTAAAATATGTAAACGGGACGTCGCACTGTTAACTTGGAATTCAAGACTTTCGATTCTATCTATAGATTTAACATGAAATTAGATAAATAAATATAGGAATAGTATGACTAGCATGTAGCATGTTTTACTTGCCTCGACGGATCGCGATACGGAAAACGGAACGTCTCGCGTCGACGGGAAAAGTCGCGACTCACGCACGGTACACAGAATGAGTCTAAACGACGAACAGTGGAATCAAACGGGTCAGAGGTCCTCGCTGGGTCGTCGAGATCGTCGACGGCCCGACCGGATTTCGGTGATCTACAAACAACAGTGCACAAAAATAGAATAACAAATGCACCGAGAAACAAGAAGAGAAGAAGGGAAAGAAAGGAAGAGGAATGAGGATAAGATGGCTTACTGGGTTGTAGTGTGGTGATCTGGTGATGGCGGCGAGACCAACGGCGATGAGTGGCGCCGGCGAACGGGCTCTGAAAGGCTAGGGTTGGTTAGGGTTTGGCTCGGCTTGAAGTTTGGTGGGGTTGTAATGCAGGGTTTTGGGTGCTATGTGGAGAGCAAAGGAGAGGGAGGAGGTGGAGATGGCGATGGGGATGGTCGACGGTGAAGGAAGGTGGCGCTGGGTTCATGAGTTCTCCTCGGGTGTGTGTGCAGGGGGAGAGAGAGAGACTCGGGAGAAGGAGAGAAGGGAATACTATCACGACCCGAAGTTTGGCCCGTGACCGGCACTTAACCACGTAACGTCTACAGGCGTAACGCGACTAAGTAAGCCGAAAAACCCAGAAATCAAACCAGTAAAAGTATAGAGTGTTTTAAGCTTTTAATAGAACCAAATACTAAGATGTCAAGAAACCATAAGTAGACAATTACCATGATAACAATATACGACGCCGTAGCGAAGAAAATGAGCAACAAGTGGGAATCATCACAGATAGAATAACTGCATAAGTAAAGTCGGCTCACAACGAGCTCGACACCAGAATACAAAATAATATACATCGTCCTCACAACCGGTCTCTAAGTCAATACATAAGTGGTAGATGGAGAGTACTAGATATAACAATGTACATAACTGAAAGATAACCAGATACCGTACAAAACCCACCTATCAGCAAAAAAGCTAGTACACCAACTGTAGGGTTATCTGTGTCAAATGATGCAAGAACGCAGCCTGCCACGACTACTCCGAAGGGCAACCTGCAAACACTGTGGCACAACGGGGGTGAGTTGCCAACTCGTGAATAGAATATAACATATAAAGGTAATCGCGAGTATGCACGTGCAACGATACTCTAACCTATATCAACAGATAACATCTATATGATGAACTGGATGCTCAAACATGCAACAAGTGCGATCTAATAACATCTCCATGGGATGAGCAAGAAGTGTGATGATCAGGTATAGCAATGCAATCTAACAACCCTATATAGAATGAACAGGGTGTGCAATGATCAGGTATAGCAATGCAATCTAACAACCCTATATAGAATGAACTGGGTGTGCAATGATCAGGTATAGCAATGCAATCTAACAACCCTATATAGAATGAACAGGGTGTGCAATGATCAGGTATAGCAATGCAATCTAACAACCCTATATAGAATGAACAGGGTGTGCAATGATCAGGGATAGCAATGTGTACTATATCAGGTACAATAGATACAGGATGAGATATCAATTACTACATACTGAGCATGGGAAATATAACATCTACACGGAATGTCATCGTGGAAAGTGTAATCGGTACTCATCAATGCACCCAAATCCCAATACTACTCAGGCGTCGTCATCCTCCTCGGTCCTCCAATCCTGTAAATCTCATATAATCGTGAGTGCCCAACATCGGCACCCAAAATATCAAGAAATACTTGTGCCAAGCATCGACACGCAAATCCTCCTGTATAGGGCATCCGTCAGTCCGGATCAGCCCACGGGCTCTGTCTGCGGTATCGGCCCTCGGCCCTGGCAGTACGAGTCGTCCCGTATCCATCCATCGACTCTGGTCGGTATCCTCCGGATAACCGCTAGGTCCAACAACCAATCACCGGTAGGTAGTAGTCCCTCTGCCAGGCTCACCGTCTACTACACAGCGAAACCGTTCTCGCCCCGGGGTACCATACCGGGTCCACCATGTACCCGTAATCGGCCTCATCCAACTCCTCGATTCGGGTTCACATATATCACTCTAGTACTGAGAAAACACATGGTGGACGCACCGAAATATCATATCAAGGGAAACCGGGTTTTTAAATAATTAACTATTCTCTTTGAAATATCCACGGTTCCCCAAATCCAGAATTAACATGGAAACAACATATCTCAATGCGTAATCTAAGCAAGTATGAAGATATCAATACATGTGTGCACTGGTATGAATATACAGTGTGCATGTGCGCAGGTATGAAGATATCAATATATGTGTGCACTGGTATGAATATACAGTGTGCATGTGCGCAGGTATGAAGATATCAATATATGTGTGCACGGGTATGAATATACAGTGTGCATGTGCGCAGGTATGAAGATATCAATATATGTGTGCACCGGTATGAATATAAAGTGTGCATGTGCGCAGGCATGAAGATATCAATATATGTGTGCACCGGTACGAATATACAGTGTGCATGTGCGTAGGTATGAAGATATCAATATATGTGTGCACTGGTATGAATATACAGTGTGCATGTGCGCAGGTATGAAGATATCAATATATGTGTGCACTGGTATGAATATACAGTGTGCATGTGCGCAGGTATGAAGATATCAATATATGTGTGCACTGGTACGAATATACAGTGTGCATGTGCGCAGGTATGAAGATATCAATATATGTGTGCACTGGTATGAATATACAGTGTGCATGTTCGCAGGTATGAAGATATCAATATATGTGTGCACTGGTATGAATATATGATGTAAGTAGTACAAGTATGGTTATGTGAGGCATATGTGCCCAAATATGGATATAACTTATGCTGTTATGCGGCAAATCATGACAACATCAATAAGGTGGAATCAGTATGATATATGATTTATAGCAATCCTATAATGTGAGTGTCATGGCAATCACTAACGGTGTGAGTGTAGCATATCAATCGTGCTCGTGCGACTTGAACCGTTAGTGACAGTGCAGTGTCCTATGCTATCAGTTCTATAAGCAACAATAAGGTATGCTACTACAGTCCATATGAACATCTACAACTAATATCTTGACTCGCCTTGACGCTTAACGCCATACGGGCGATTTCCCCGTAGATGTTAAATCTACTCACCTGGTCGTGCGCTACTCGTAGCCGACCACCTGCTTCCCTTTCTTAGCTTCGTCCGACGTACCCGCCTGCGAACCTGGAATTACAAAAGAATCCAAATATAAGCAACTATCTCGCAAAACGCGATATCGAAGTCAAACGATACGCTCGCGTCGCGAACTAAACGCGCATGTGTACGATACGCTAAACGTGTGCACGCGTCTAAAACTAACCCCGATACGCCGCGATACGCTGAATCATGGAACCCTCTCGCGTATCGCGCGAACCAAATGTACTATAAATACGATATAACGTCCCAGATTCTACCCAGGCTAACAACTTACAAAACTATACATACCACTGGCCTAGAAATAACAACAGACTCCTACCCATCCAAACATCACCCAAAAATTCCCTTATATGGCCGCAATTTGCGGCCAGAAAGAATAAATCGGCGGCCTCGCTATGGGGTGGGGGTCTCGGGCTCTGGTGGTGTGGTCAGGGTATATCTAGTGTGCTCCAGTTTCCTCAATTTTAACCTAAACTACTCGGGCATATATCAGATCACAGAAATCCAAAAGTTCACTTAAAAACATTAAATTTTGCACAAATAGAAACCCTATGGTATTTTGGTGTAATCTGGGGTCTAACTAGGTTTACATGGTCTTAATAACACCTAATTAGGCTAGGTTAACCAATACTAACATTACTAAAGCATAAGTCCACACAATTCACCATTTCAAGCACAAAATCTCACTTTTTAAACAAACCGAAGCTAAACTACACATACGTTAAACAAACAAGAACTTGGGCTCAGATTCTATACCTTACAAGAACCTAGGTGCAAGGAGAAAGGAGGTGGAGAAGATGGAAAGTGGTGTTGCTGCTGCTGGGGGCTGCTGTTGATGTTGCTGCTGCCGCTGCCTGCTGCTGCTGATGATGCTGATGATGATGTTGTTGCTGCTGCTGCTGGTGATGCTGATGATGATGATGCCTCTCTCTCTCTCAGCTGAGTGTGTGTGTGTGAGAGAGTTGTGAGGAAAAGTGAGGAAAGAAATGAGGCCCCAAGTCAACAACTCCCTCTCTCTTTCCCTCTCTCTTCATTTAATGAGCATGGCTCATGCCATGCCCATACTCCCTCTCTCATGCACCAAGTCAACAAAAGAAAAGAAAAGAAAAGAAATTCAAATAAACAAAACACACAAATAAATAAAACCCAAATACACCTAATGAAAATCAATTAACTTAAAGAGAATGGGTTAATCCTTCATGCTAGCTAATCATGGTTTAACCCCAAATCTAAACCATAGTTAACATGTACAAGTGTGTCTGCCTAGAAAAATCCTAATTAAATATTCATTAATTAGAATAAAATATCAGAAACTTAATTTGGTAAACTTTTTACCAAAAACTATCTATTAAAATATAATTAACCCCTAAACACGACCTAAGGTGTTACAATCTTCCCCCCTTAAAGAAAATTCGTCCCCGAATTTTAAAATACAAGGCTACGCATACCTTCAGAGGGATGAGGGAACTCCTTCCGCATCTCGCCCTCAGCCTCCCAAGTGATCTCTTCACCTCTTGGGATGCACCAAAATACCTTCACTGATGGCAAGACCTTCGATCGAAGCTTCTTCACCTGCCGGTCCAATATTACGGCTGGCTGTTGGGTGAACGAAGGGTCACACTCGAACTAAATGGTCTGGTGCTGAATCCAATGAGAAAGGTTATGAAGGTAATTGCAAAGTATCGACATAGGAAATACGGGGTGAATATTCAATAATCTGGGTGGAAGTGCCCATCTTAAAGCAACGAACCAACTCGCCTTAAGGATCCTAAAAAGACTTACTATCCTGGAAAGCTTCCTAAAACTCAACATGTCATTTATCGGAAATCTCCATGGGAATACATGATCTGCTATTGCGAACTCGAATCTGCGACCCTCTTGGTCAGCATCTGATCTCTATCCGCAATAGACCATTCTCATCCTGACCCAAAACAACCGAGTCATTTCCGAAATTTCTAAACTAGCTGAGGTCCAATAATCCGATAACACGGAGTTAGGAAAACAGACTGGTGATCGACACGACCTAACTTCTAAACCTAAAGGTTACCAATTGGAGTGTCTCCTGATAACTGTTATCAAAGGAGAACCTTATCGATGGCAAACGACGATCCCCAACTGCCGACAACAATTTCTACATACGCACAACTTAACAATAACAACTGAGCAAACTGAGTATCACCGGATGACAAACATCCGAAAGGAGTCACATCTTAACTAAACCTGGGTGGACACCATAACGAATTTCAGGGAGATCTGCTCTCGTTCCCTCTTCGGAACGGTTAAAGGTTGCAACTCTCCCGTCAGTCTCAGTTGCTCAACTCAAACACACAACAAGACAGACACTTGAAACGAATCCCGAGACTTCTTTTTCTAACCTTGCCCACCCGTTACTACCTTACAAGTCACGTTAACAGTTGGTGGGGCTTGAATGAGTACAGAGAGTTGACCGATGTGCCTGCCCTAGGATTCCACGTCTCTAACCCAGCACACCCTTGTCACAAGTCAAGGATTCCAAATCATTACCCAGCCGAGTAGGCTCCAATATCTCTGACGAACGAGCGTCGGCAGGCAGTGTCACGCGAAAGCGATTTAAGAAAAGTGGTCAGGCGCGACATGAGCAAGCTGTCTCCTCAGAAGAGACAACTTATGCTGTACTCAACGATCGCACAAGAACTGTGAATCTACGGAGGACTATCACAACAATCAAATTCCGCCGCAGGAAGGTGTACCTTTAACTCTGGTGGTCCGTGAAAATCTGACACGACTCTCAAACAAGTGGTGTTTCAAATCTCCAACGCAAAACCATCGCGGCCATCTCCAGATCATGAGTGGGATATCCTTCTCGTACTTCCTCCAAATGTGCAGAAGCAAAAGCGATAACTCCATTGTGTCACCTCAGTACACATTCGAGTCCTACTCACGAAACATCACAGTTAAACCACAAGGTCGCCCGAACCAAAAGCAAAGAAGGAGCTGATGCAGTTGTTAACCGAGTCTTCAACTGCGGAAATTCCGTACACAAGCCTTAGTCTAAAGAAAAGAAACCTCCATCCCAGTCAGTTTAGTCAACGGGGCAGCATTACACTAGCAATCCTGCATGAGACGGCGGTAACACCTGCTAAGCCAAAAATCTGCGGACCTCCGTCCTGCTCAAGTCTGGGCCTAAGCTGTACGGCCACGATCTTCCTCGAAACCATACCAATTCGTCCCGGTAACTACAAAACCTAGGAGTCAACACAACAAGCTTAAAGGGACACTCCGAGAATCTAGTAAACCGCTGGGGCTCTTCCAGTATCCGTATAACAGATCCTCAAGTGCTACCCTAACCCTCAAGGCACACTAAAAAGACTAGGTTGTCGTGAATAACACAACAATAACTAGGTGTGATGAACGGATCACACCTAAGAATGCTGCTAGAGCATTGGTGAGTCCAGTGACACACCCAAAACACACAAGCCCGTAGCACGCACAAGACAGTCTTCGGAATGTCATCACTCCGGACCCGCAACAATGATGACCCGATCCCAAACGAACTTAGACAAAGTCTCGCACTCTGGTGCTGATCGAAGAAATCGCCAATGCGAGGTACAGGATACCTATCCGCACCGTAAGCCGGTTCAATTGACGATCCATCAATACACAACCTCAATCTGTCATCTTTCTTCTTGACGAACAGAAAAAGGAACTTCCTAATGCGAAAC
Organism: Agapanthus africanus; assembly: GCA_030015575.1. Lineage (NCBI taxonomy): Eukaryota > Viridiplantae > Streptophyta > Magnoliopsida > Asparagales > Amaryllidaceae > Agapanthus > Agapanthus africanus. The sequence goes on from CM057343.1 coordinate 342,188,185, forward strand.
ACCCAGACACACAAACTCCCTCAACAACAACTCTGCAGCAGATCTTTAGCTCCTTAAGCTTCGCCGGCTCATCTGGAACGACGTCGGAAAAATTCTCGCACGAAAGAAAACCGGTCCAACAAACCAACTGTGGCTACAGCATCACGAAAAACGCCAAGAATCCATGACATCTCCTCAGAGCCGACTAGCGAACAAGGCTGAATTCAAGCTAAAAGAGGCGGCACCACTATCCACCTACACAACAAGGACTGACTTGCCCGGAAAAACAAAACCTAACTGTTTCCTCACGGTATCCCACAACGCCTAGCACGTAGCTAACCAGTCCGTGCCCAGGAGATTGCCAAATCCAACATCTTTAGGAAGTTCAAAACGACAGACGAATCTCTATCTCCTATCCGATGGGCACACGACCGAATTACGTGTTGCACAACAAAAGGATTGCTGACGGAAGTTAACACAACAAACGGCTAATCTACCCAGCACGACTCTCGTCCTAACTCGGCACGAAGTGTGTAAACATACGAGTGCATGAATCCGGATCAAACAATACATGTGCAACAAAGGACATACTGAAAGAGTACCTGAAACCACAGCATTGGACGCCGGAGCATCCTGATGAGTCGAAGCGAAAACTTGGGCCTGCCCTCCATCTACGACTGATCGAACTCCTCCTCTACTAGCCTGACCCCTCTGTGCGAACCATCCGCGTCCACGACGTCTCAGAATACGACCCTGACGTGGTGTGAAGGGACACTTCCTGATGAGGTGTTGAAGGCTTCCGCATCGTAAACACCTACGTGCTGCCTGCTGTCCTGCCTGGGGATGAGAGCCAAACGACTGTCCTCGTCCCAAGCCTCTGCTCTGGGCTGGTACACCAGTACGATTCCACAACTGTTCCGGAATTCTCACGGTCTCTGGAAGATGTGTCTCGTAAACTGGGGCTGTCTTCACCGGTGCTATGTAGGGGACGGAATACTGCATGATGATCGCAAGGAACAACTGGGTAACAGGGGTGACAACCACCTGTCGCTGCGCTCGAACGACCTCTACCAATGAGCTCATCGTCTGGCGCAAGCCCTGCATCTCTGCTACTAGTCTAGCGATCTGATCTGTCGTAGGGGAAACAATCTGTCCTGGTACAACAGGGGTGCTACTCGGATCGGCCCTCGTCTCAGACGAATCAACTCGAACCTCGGCTCTCACGACCGCTCTCTGCACCCTCGTAGTCCTTGGCGGCATAATGGCTGAAAAGAAGATAGGATTCGATGAGGATATGAAAATCGAATCACAAGGATATATACGGTCATATAGGAAATTCAATCAATAAGTCCTAAGGTCGCTTAGGCGGAGTACCGTGCCGTGAGTATACCGCGGAACATACGCACGCTACGCCCCTCTGCTGCAGCTACCTACTCCATCATACCAGGGTCATCCTACACTCCGAAGGTAAAACCTACGCTCTGATACCAACTTTGTCACGACCCGAAGTTTGGCCCGTGACCGGCACTTAACCACGTAACATCTACAGGTGTAACGCGACTAAGTAAGCCGAAAAACCCAGAAATCAAACCAGTAAAAGTATAGAGTGTTTTAATCTTTTGATAAAACCAAATGCTAAGATGTCAAGAAACCCTAAGTAGACAATTACCATGATAACAATATACGATGCCGTAGCGAAGAAAATGAGCAACAAGTGGGAATCATCACACATAGAATAACTGCATAAGTAAAGTCGACTCACAACGAGCTCGACACCAGAATACAAAATAATATACATCGTCCTCACAACCGGTCTCTAAGTCAATACATAAGTGGTAGATGGAGAGTACTAGATACAACAATGTACATAACTGAAAGATAACCAGATACCGTACAAAACCCACCTATCAGCAAAAGAGCTAGTACACCAACTGTAGGGGTATCTGTGTCAAAAGATGCAAGAACGCAGCCTGCCACGACTACTCCGAAGGGCAACCTGCAAACACTGTGGCACAACGGGGGTGAGTTGCCAACTCGTGAATAGAATATAACATATAAAGGTAATCGCGAGTATGCACATGCAACGATACTCTAACCTATATCAACAGATAACATCTATATGATGAACTGGATGCTCAGACATGCAACAAGTGCGATCTAATAACATCTCCATGGGATGAGCAAGAAATGTGATGATCAGGTATAGCAATGCAATCTAACAACCCTATATAGAATGAACAGGGTGTGCAATGATCAGGTATAGCAATGCAATCTAACAACCCTATATAGAATGAACAGGGTGTGCAATGATCAGGTATAGCAATGCAATCTAACAACCCTATATAGAATGAACCGGGTGTGCAATGATCAGGTATTCCAATGCAATCTAACAACCCTATATAGAATGAACAGGGTGTGCAATGATCAGGTATAGCAATGCAATCTAATAACCCTATATAGAATGAACAGGGTGTGCAATGATCAGGTATAGCAATGTGTACTATATCAGGTACAATAGATACAGGATGAGATATCAATTACTACATACTGAACATGGGAAATATAACTTCTACACGGAATGTCAGCGTGGAAAGTATAATCGGTACTCATCAATGCACCCAAATCCCAATACTACTCAGGCGTCGTCATCCTCCTCGGTCCTCCAATCCTGTAAATCTCATATAATCGTGAGTGTCCAACATCGGCACCCAAAATATCAAGAAATACTCGTGCCAAGCATCGACACGCAAATCCTCCTGTATAGGGCATCCGTCAGTCCGGATCAGCCCACGGGCTCAGTCTGCGGTATCGGCCCTCGGCCCCGGCAGTACGAGTCGTCCCGTATCCATCCATCGACTCTGGTCGGTATCCTCCGGATAACCGCCAGGTCCAACAACCAATCACCGGTAGGTAGTAGTCCCTCTACCAGGCTCACCGTCTACTACACAGCGAAACCGTTCTCGCCCCGGGGTACCATACCGGGTCCACCATGTACCCGTAATCGGCCTCATCCAACTCCTCGATTCGGGTTCACATATATCACTCTAGTACCGAGAAAACACATGGTGGACGCACCGAAATATCATATCAAGGGAAACCGGGTTTTTAAATAATTAACTATTCTCTTTGAAATATCCACGGTTCCCCAAATCCAGAATTAACATGGAAACAACATATCTCAATGCGTAATCTAAGCAAGTATGAAGATATCAATACATGTGTGCACTTGTATGAATATACAGTGTGCATGTGCGCAGGTATGAAGATATCAATATATGTGTGCACCGGTATGAATATACAGTGTGCATGTGCGCAGGTATGAAGATATCAATATATGTGTGCACCGGTACGAATATACAGTGTGCATGTGCGCAGGTATGAAGATATCAATATATGTGTGCACGGGTATGAATATACAGTGTGCATGTGCGCAGGTATGAAGATATCAATATATGTGTGCACCGGTACGAATATACAGTGTGCATGTGCGCAGGTATGAAGATATCAATATATGTGTGCACCGGTATGAATATACAGTGTGCATGTGCGCAGGTATGAAGATATCAATATATGTGAGCACTGGTATGAATATACAGTGTGCATATGCGCAGGTATGAAGATATCAATATATGTGTGCACTGGTATGAATATACAGTGTGCATGTGCGTAGGTATGAAGATATCAATATATGTGTGCACTGCTATGAATATACAGTGTGCATGTGCGCAGGTATGAAGATATCAATATATGTGTGCATGTGCGCAGGTATGAAGATATCAATATATGTATGCACTGGTATGAATATACAGTGTGCATGTGCGCAGGTATGAAGATATCAATATATATGTGCACTGGTACGAATATACAGTGTGCATGTGCGCAGGTATGAGGATATCAATATATGTGTGCACTGGTACGAATATACAGTGTGCATGTGCGCAGGTATGAAGATATCAATATATGTGTGCACTGGTATGAATTTACAGTGTGCATGTGCGCAGGTATGAAGATATCAATATATGTGTGCACCTGTATGAATATACAGTGTGCTTGTGCGTAGGTATGAAGATATCAATATATGTGTGCACTGGTATGAATATACAGTGTGCATGTGCGCAGGTATGAAGATATCAATATATGTGTGCACTGGTACGAATATACAGTGTGCATGTGCGCAGGTATGAAGATATCAATATATGTGTGCACTGGTATGAATATACCGTGTGCATGTGCGCAGGTATGAAGATATCAATATATGTGTGCACTGGTATGAATATTTGATGTAAGTAGTACAAGTATGGGTATGTGAGGCATATGTGCCCAAATATGGATATAACATATGCTGTTATGCGGCAAATCATGACAACATCAATAAGTTGGAATCAGTATGATATATTATTTATAGCAATCCTATAATGTGAGTGTCATGGCAATCACTAACGGTGTGAGTGTAGCATATCAATCGTGCTCGTGCGACTTGAACCGTTAGTGACGGTGCAGTGTCCTATGCTATCATTTCTATAAGCAACAATAAGGTATGCTACTACAGTCCATATGAACATCTACAACTAATATCCTGACTCGTCCTGACGCTTAACGCCATACGGGCGATTTCCCCGTAGATGTTAAATCTACTCACCTGGTGGTGCGCTACTCGTAGCCGACCACCTGCTTCCCTTTCTTAGCTTCGTCCGACGTACCCGCCTGCGAACCTGGAATTACATAAGAATCCAAATATAAGCAACTATCTCGCAAAACGCGATATCGAAGTCAAACGGTACGCTCGCGTCGCGAACTAAACGCGCATGTGTACGATACGCTAAACGTGTGCACGCGTCTAAAACTAACCCCGATACGCCGCGATACGCTGAATCATGGAACCCTTTCGCTTATCGCGCGTATCGCGCGAACCAAACGTACTAGAAATACGATATAACATCCCAGATTCTACCCAGGCTAACAACTTACAAAACTATACATACCACTGGCCTAGAAATAACAACAGACTCCTACCCATCCAAACATCACCCAAAAATTCGCCTATCTGGCCGCAATTTGCGGCCAGAAAGAATAAATCGGCGGCCTCGCTATGGGGTGGGGGTCTCGGGCTCTGGTGGTGTGGTCAGGGTATATCTAGTGTGCTCCAGTTTCCTCAATTTTAACCTGAACTACTCGGGCCTATAGCAGATCACAGAAATCCAAAAGTTCACTTAAAAACACTAAATTTTGCACAATTAGAAACTCTATGGTATTTTGGTGTAATCTGGGGTCTAATTAGGTTTACATGGTCTTAATAACACCTAATTAGGCTAGGTTAACCAATACTAACATCACTAAACCATAAGTCCACACAATTCACCATTTCAAGCACAAAATCTCACTTTTTATACAAACCAAAACTAAACTACACATACGTTAAACAAACAAGAACTTTGGCTCAGATTCTATACCTTACAAGACCCTAGGTGTAAGGAGAAAGGAGGTGGAGAAGATGGAAAGTGGTGCTGCTGCTGCTGGAGGCTGCTGTTGATGTTGCTGCTGCCACTGCCTGCTGCTGCTCATGATGCCGATGATGATGTTGTTGCTGCTGCTAGTTGCTGCTGCTGGTGATGCTGATGATGATGATGCCTCACTCTCTCTCTCTCAGCTGAGTGTGTGTGTGTGTGTGAGAGTTGTGAGGAAAAGTGAGGAAAGAAATGAGGCCCCAAGTCAACAACTCCCTCTCTCTTTCCCTCTCTCTTCATTTAATAAGCATGGCTCAAGCCATGCCCATACTCCCTCTCTCATGCACCAAGTCAACAAAAGAAAAGAAAAGAAATTCAAATAAAAAAAACACACAAATAAATAAAACCCAAATACACCTAATGAAAATCAATTAACTTAAAGAGAATGGGTTAATCCTTCATGCTAGCTAATCATTGTTTAACCCCAAATCTAAACCATAGTTAGCATGTACAAGTGTGTGCGCCTAGAAAAATCTAATAAAATATTCATTAATTAGAATAAACTATCAGAAACTTAATTTGGTAAACTTTTTACCAAAAACTATCTATTAAAGTATAATTAACCCCTAAACACGACCTAAGGTGTTACAAATACGATGGAGATGAGGGCGAAGAGGAGGCGAGAGGGATGTTGACGGGGCTGAAGAACGAGGGAAAAGAGTTAGGGTTTAGCTTTCTCGTTCTCGTGCATGGGTTTCTTTTCTTTTAACAGAGGGAGAAGAAGATAGAGGGAGGTGAGGATATCGCGGGGAGGTGACGGGATCTCCAACTACCGCGATAGAAAAAAGAAAGAACGCGAGAAGAGAGAGATAGGAAGAGAGCAAGAGGAGAGAGAAAAGGGAGGAGAGATAGATTTGTCTCGTAGTGGGAGGTGAGAGAGAAAGAGTAAAGGAGAGAAGGAGAAAAGGTAGAGAGGGAGAAAGAATTTGTGGGGCCCGATGATAAGAATGGGGTTCTGATTGGGTAGTGAAAAAAAAAGAGAATAGATTATAAAATTTAAAAAGATTTTAAAAATCGTTTTAATAGATATAGTGAACTGAAAAATATTTAGATATAAATTTCAAAATTCAAACAATTGAATTTTAGCGGGATGTAAAAAACATTTTAGAAAAGCGCTCGGGTCGGGCTCAAAATTTTAAATTTGAAATATGAAAATTATTAGCAGATTCCAAAAATTAAAATGAAGGACTATGTAATGAAAAAGCATACCCCCAAGAACGGACGCACGTACGTGCGTGTAGCAGTCCAAACACGCCCGTTTCGCTGAACGGGACGAGAACACGATGCAAGGACGCTACCACAGGGTTAGGGATAACAAGCAGGCCATAACATGTATTTTTAAATTATTTTAAATGACTTAACTTGTTATATGCAAGAATATGAAATATTCGGGTAATCTATAATTAAGAAACAACGAGCTCAAGTAAACGGGTCGAATATAGAGTAAACTACCATTTTGCAACCAAACATGATAAATGAACTAAATACCACAATCAACACATACGGTAACTGAAATTTGCATAACTGGACTCGGGTGTTACATTATACCCAACTACAAAAGAATTTCGTCCTTGAAATTCCAAGAACACAAAAGATAAACGACCAACAACTACAAGAAAAGATGGGGAAACCTCTGCCGGATCTCATCTTCTCGTCCCCAAGTTGACTCTCCATGTGAGCGACTACCCCAAAAACCAAGTACAAGTCAAGTCTTCTCCTCAAAAGTCAAGTCTTCTCGTACAGTCAGCTCCAAATGATCCAACACATGTGTTTCATCTCGAACATACTTACGGAGTTGAGATACGTGAAACACGTCATGCACATTCGCCAAGGACTGTGGTAACGCCAAACGATACGCTACCTCACCAACACGCTCCAAAATTTCAAAGGGTCCAACGAATCAAGGACTGAGCTTTCCTCGACTTCCGAAATGAATCACCCCTCTAGTTGGTGATATCTTCAAGAATACCAAATCACCCACGGCGAACTCTAGAGGTCTTCTCGACGTATCTGCCCAACTCTTCTGTCGGTCTTGTGCTGTCTTCATATGATTCCGAATTGCATTAACTTTCTCAACTTCTTGCACAACCAAATCTGGTCCCAAAAATCTTCGTTCATCGACATCGTCCCAACAAACAGGTGAACGACACTTGCGAACATATAAAGCTTCGAATGTAGCCATCTGAATAGTCGCCTGGAAACTGTTGTTGTAAGAAAACTCCACTAAATGTAGATGATCCTCCCATGAACCCTTGAAGTCCAACATGCAAGCTCTCAACATATCTTCAAGATTTTGGATCGTTCTCTCCGACTGGCCATTTGTTCGAGGATGATAAGCTGTGCTAAACTTCAATCGAGTCCCCAAACTTTCCTGTAAGCTCCTCCAGAAGTGTGATAAGAACCGAGTGTCACGGTCTGACACGATGCTCACCGGTACTCCATGCAATCTTACAATCTTCCGCATGTACCGTTCTGCCGAAGTTTCTGTTGATTGACCAACTCGAAATGATATGAAGTGAGCTGTCTTGGTCAATCGATCTACAATCACCCAAACTGCACTGTTTCCCTCTGTACTTCGCAGTAAAGCTGTCACGAAAATCCATGGTTATATGTTCCCACTTCCATTGAGGAATCAGAAGTGGTTGCAATAAACCAGTAACCCTTTGATGTTCAGCCTTAACTTGCTGACACACAAGCACTTTGCTCCACGCGGGCAATCTCCCGTCATATGCCTTCCCATCAGAAATACTGTCGTATATCTCGGTACAACTTCATGCCTTCTAGATGTACGGAATATGCTGAGCTGTATGCCTCTTTCATAAGTTCTTCGCGAATATCTCCCTTTGGCACACACCAACAGCTTCCATATCTCAACGAACCATCTTCATGGATCAGTAAATCTGTTCGAAGTCTGGTTTCAACCTGTTCTCGAAACTTTTGCAATCTAGGGTCCTGCAATTGCGCTGCTTTAATACTCTCGATCAACGATGAATGTACTTGCAGCTGCATCAACTGTCCCGAAGGATGCGGTAGCACAACCTCCAATCAAATCTCTGAAAGTCTTCAATGAGTTCCTTCTGACTGAATCGCTGGTAACCGACTAAGCGCATCTTGCACAACATTACTTTCCCCGGATGGTACTCAAGATCAAGATCATAGTCAGCCATCAGCTCTAACCATCTACGCTGCCTCATAATTAGCTCCTTATGAGCGAACACGTACTTTAAGCTTTTGTAATCGGTGAATACTTCGACTCTTCGCCCATTAAGTAGTGTCTCCCAATCTTCAAAGCGAAAATCCCAACTGTTAACTCCAAGTCATAAGTTGGGTAATTCCTCTCATGGGTCTTCAACTGTCTCGATGCGTACGCTATAACCTTCTCATGCTGCATCAAAACGCATCCCAATCCTTTCCCAGATGCGTCGCTGTGAATCACCAATCCTTCGGAATTGTCTCCTTGCGTGTAAGCTAGGTCACGGCTCTGCCAGACGAGCAATGTTCTCCACAAATCTTCTGTAATACCTGGCGAGTCCAAGAAAACTTCTTATCTCCGCAACATTCTTCGGAATCGGCCAATCTCGAACTGCTGCAATTCTTTTCGGGATCGACGGCGATTCCGGCGCCAGACGCAACATACCCCCAAAACTTTACTTATTCAAGCCAAAACTCGCACTTGCTCATCTCTGCATACAATCTTTCTTGCATCAATGTCTGCAGTGCGATCTTCAAGTGTGCCGCATGCTCTTCAATACTCTTCGAGTAGACCAGAATATTTTTAATGAACACCACTATAAACTGGTCCAAGAATGGTGAAAAGATTCGGTTCATCAAGTCCATAAATATTTCCGGTGCATTCGTTACTCCGAAGGGCATCACTAATACTCGTAATGTCCATACTGAGTTCGGAACGTAGTCTTGCAAATATCTTCTGATTTAACTCGGACCTGATGATGTCCGAACCGCAAATCCAGCTTCGAGAATACCCTCGTGCCACTAAGCTGCTCAAATAGTTCACCAATGCGAGGGATCGGGTACTTGTTCTTAATAGTTACCCGGTAAAATTCCCGATAGTCGATGCACATCCTCCTTGTGCCATCTTTCTTCTTTACTAGAGGAACTGGAGCTCCCCAAGGCGAGTTACTGCTGCTAATCCAACCCTTCTCAAGCAATTCAGTAACCTGCTTCTTAACTTCTTCCAATTCCACTGGCGCCATTGGATAATACACTTTAGATACTGGCGCTGCACCAGGAATAAGATCAATTGCGAACTCCACGTCTCGCCTCGGCGGTTAACCTGATATGTCCTCGAACACATCCATGGAATCTCGAACAACAGCTAGCGCTTCATTTTTAGCAACCTTCATCGACGAAAGATTATTAATTATCTGCCTAGCCCTAACCTCAACTGGCCCGACAGAACTGCTTCCCTCAGACAACCTCTGGGTGTCCGGGAATCTGGAAATTCGCTTTCTTCACTCTAAACTCAAGGTGAGCGTGGAAAGTGCCGAGAAATTCCATTCCCAAGACTACATCAAATCTACCGCTAACAACTTCCAAGACCTCTGCAATAGCTCCCGTCCGCAAACAACGACGAAACCAACCTTACACCCCCTACTAGTTATGATTTTCCCAATTCCAGTGTGTATGCCGCAAAAATAAACATGGTCGTGAAAGTCATCGAGTGTACAGCAATAAACTTGGACGACATAAATCAATGGGATGCACTAGAATTGAATAACGCTAATGCGAGGAAACCATGAACAAATAGGGTACGTAAAACGACTTCCTCTGAAGGTTTAGCCTCTTCAGCCATCAAGGGAAAAGCCTGAGCCTGATTAGCTCCCTGAATTAACTGCTCCTGATCTGGAAGCTGCTCTTGCGGTGGCTCCCGAGTATCCTCCTTCAATCTTAGCCTTGACGTACAATTATCAATGGTGTGATCCACTGATCCACAAATCAGACAAAATCCAAGCCTCTTACGACAATCTCTTCGATAATGACCCGGTCGTTGGCAAAAGTCACACAACATCCTTCCCCTTTTCTTGGGTAACACTGGCCTCCGAACATTATCTCCCTTATGAAGTTTCGACGGGAAAACATGGATAGTGTGATCCGCCGATCCACAAACCAAACAGAGTCCCTATTTCCTTCGGCAATCTCTTTGCATAGGTCCGTGTATATTGCAGTAGTCACAAATCACGCTCCTCTTCCGATAAACCACAATTGTTTTCTTTATTGGTGCTACGCCGCGTCAGTTCACCGGAACACTTCTACGTACGGACGTTTGGTTTAGTGCAAACGCCGGCTTCAGCTCGGTCTGCTGCTTGTAGTCCTCAAGCAAGTCACGAATTACTCCAAGCAAAGTAGCGTCATCCATACACCTTTGGTACGATTGTAGATTCCTGGCTTCCATGATACTGCAACCAAACACCAAAGAGTATTAGTACGATAACAGATTCAACATATTGATCAAGGATATGAGTCAAGGCTAGAACTCCAAGTTACCTAAATAGTGTACCGCATTGTAACTATGCCGCGGTATCATAGTTACAATCACATAACTCTACCCAAGTCGCCTAAGCTCTAGAGATAACCAAAAGGAACCAGGTTTCAATTCGATATGCAAAGTAGGTTTTCATAACGTAAAAGTATAATCGGGAGGAGGTTAAGATTCAAGAACGGTAAGACGGCAAGGTGGCAGAACATGTTTCCTAATCACGAGTATTCTAATTCGTGTATTGGGTACAATACCCAACTACAAAAGAATCAAACCCGATTAACCTATAGCTCTGATACCAAAAGAACCTGTCACGCCCTGCTTCCTGGAGTACGCTAAGATGGGCACGTGATATAGCTAACCATGCTACCTGTGGGGAGGAAGTTTCTATCCACAGTCACATTACGGCTGTAGAGATATCAAGAACAAAAATAAAGCTATCTAACACATGTCCATAAGCCAACATAAAATGAGTCAAGAATAAATAATGCGGAAGCAAGAGATCCAATACAAGAATAACTAGAATGTATGTCCCATAATGCGGGCTCACATCAGGAATAAAATAATACTAAAAGTAAAAGAGCTAACTACTAAGGAGTCCTCACTGCTCAGCCCGCTGACTGAAGTACTCCTGCTCTGACTGCAGCAAGGGTAAGGAATCTGTGCCATGCAAAACCCAGACGTCAGCGCGTCATAACATCAAGCAATAATATGAAAATAGGGTAGCAAGACATGCAAGTATAATCATAAATAGTAAAGCAGGGTAACAGCAATATACATCAGGGCGGTGAAAGGTAGTGTGCAGTGAGTAATCTAAACTGGTTATTGGGTTGAATAGTCTCAAGTCCTTGAAATCAATTTGATGAATCATCGATATAACTCAATAGTATCCCGTGCATGCCCGGGACCATGGTCTAAGACACTCGGGCTGAAACCAAGACGTGCCGCTAGGCACTAAAAGGAAAAGGGTAAAGACGAACGATGTCAGCAGCATCGTCCCGAGGCGGGCCTAACCTCTAAAACTGATCAGTATAAGCAAGCAACTGTCGAGTTACAAGTCAGGATTTCATCATTGATTTCCCCATACCCCCAAGTTATATGTGTTTAAGTCAGGTATTAAGTAATCACGAACTAATGCCAACTCAGGATCAGGTAGGTGCAGGTTTGTCTGGATAGACAACAGGAACGGTCCGTAAGGACTACATGTCAGGTTTGTTGGCATTAGACGCAAGATCAGGTAACAGGTAAAGCCATGGTACATCAGGTCAAGTCAAGTAGTGTATTTATATATCATGTCATGTCAAGAGTGTACGGTACCATGTTAGGTCATGTAATTTGTGTAGCAAGTCACGTCAGGGTGTACAAGATATCATGTGGGTGCTCATAATAGACTAGCATAATCATGGTTATAAATAACAAGCATGGGTATCATCAGAACAATAAATTGGCACATGTAATAGGTTAAGCAATATGTGCAGATTAAACTACTTAGCTGTTATCAGTTTGTGTTTAAGAAATAGTTTCAACATTACATGAATACAGTATGACAAATATGGATGTTAAAATCAGGTTAATAAGTATTAAGTAATCTAGGGATGCAATGACATGTATAATATGTTTAATGGATGCAATTATAACTAAAACCGGTTAAAGGTGCCCACGGATATCACATAGAGTAAAACTAGAAAAGGGTATCATAAAGTATGTACAATAGTTATTATGTGATTAAAATGTAACTGTGGTTACTAGGTATAGTCAACTAAATGAAACAGTTCGGTTTCATGTTTTGAATCTAAAATATGTAAAAGGGACGTCGCACTATTAACTTGGAATTCAAGACTTTCGATTCTATCTATAGATTTAACATGAAATTAGATAAATAAATATAGGAATAGTATGAATAGCATGTAGCAAGTTTCACTTGCATCGACGGATCGCGATACGGAAAACGGAACGTCTCATGTCGGCGGGAAAAGTCGCGACGCACGCACGGTACACAGAATGAGTCTAAACGACGAACAGTGGAATTAAACGGGTCAGAGGTCCTCGCTGGGTCGTCGAGATCGTCGACGGCCCGACCGGATTCCGGCGATCTAAAAACAACAGTGCACAAAAATAGAATAACAAATGCTCCGAGAAACAAGAAGAGAAGAAGGGAAAGAAAGGAAGAGGAATGAGGATAAGATGGCTTGCTGGGTTGTAGTGGGGTGATCTGGTGATGGCGGCGAGACCAACGGCGATGTGGGGCGCCGGCGAACGCGCTCTGAAAGGCTAGGGTTGGTTAGGGTTTGGCTCGGCTTGAAGTTTGGTGGGGTTGTAATGCAGGGTTTTGGGTGCTATGTGGAGAGTAGAGGAGAGGGAGGAGGTGGAGATGGCGATGGGGATGGTCGACGGTGAAGGAAGGTGGCGTTGGGTTCATGAGTTCTCGTCGGGTGTGTGTCCAGGGGGGAGAGAGAGACTCGGGAGAAGGAGAGAAGGGAATACGATGGAGATGAAGGCGAAGAGGAGGCGAGAGGGATGTTGACGGGGCTGAGGAGCGAGGGAAAAGTGTTAGGGTTTAGCTTTCTCGTTCTCGTGCATGGGTTTCTTTTCTTTTAACAGAGGGAGAAGAAGATAGAGGGAGGTGAGGATATCGCGGGGAGGTGACGGGATCTCCAACTACCGCGATAGGAAAGATAAAGAGCGCGAGAAGAGAGAGAAAGGGGAGGAGAGATAGATTCGTCTCGTAGTGGGAGGTGAGAGAGAAAGAGTAAGAGAAAGAAGGAGAAAAGGGAGAGAGGGAGAAAGTAATTGTGGGGCCCGATGATAAGAATGGGGTTCTGATTGGGTAGTGAAAAAAAAGAGAATAGATTATAAAATTTAAAAAGATTTTAAAAATCGTTTTAATAGATATAGTGAACTGAAAAATATTTAGATATAAATTTTAAAATTCAAACAATTGAATTTTAGCGGGATGTAAAAAACATTTCAGAAAAGCGCCCGAGTCGAACCCAAAATTTTAAATTTGAAATATGAAAATTATTATCAGGTTCCAAAAATTAAAATGAAGGACTATGTAATGAAAAAACATACCCCCAAGAACGGACGCACGTACGTGTGCGTAGCCGTCCAAACACGCCTGTTTCACTGAACAGGACGAGAACACGATGCAAGGACGCTACCACAGGGTTAAGGGTAACAAGCAGGCCATGACATGCATTTTTAAATTATTTTAAATGACTTAACTTGTTATATGCAAGAATATGAAATGTTAGGGTAATCTATAATTAGGAAACAACGAGCTTAAGTAAACGGGTCGAATATAGAGTAAACTACCATTTTGCAACCAAACATGATAAATGAACTAAATACCACAATCAACACATACGGTAACTAAAATTTGCATAACTGGACTCAGGTGTTACAGTCATTCTCACACCCATTTCTCAAGATCGTTCTCATATTATCATTCTCTCTCCTAGGTTTCCTCTCCTCCTCCCTCAAGCTCATGCCATCACATGAGTTGTGAATCAATGAGCATTGAGACAAATTAATCCAATATATATCTTCTCAACTTCTACTTAGTAGTCTTCCTTAGCAAGTTGGATCACTAAGTTACCTCATTTGAGGTTGGAGCTTGACCATAGGCCCTCGGGTGGATCTTTTTTCGACATAAAGGAGACCGGCAACCGAGTTCTTTTGAAGCTTTGGAGGAGCCAAAGAAAGGAGATCAAGAAGAAGCTTGAACCAAGGAACATAGAACCACTTGAAGACCCGAAAGACTTGACACGAGGGTATAATACTTTAACCGAGTAGTTAAGGCCCTCTCGTAGTTTAGTTTTTGTTATTTAAGGTTTAATCAAGATCCTAAAGTGGAAAAAGTATATGTTGCAAAGCCAAACACGATCTTTTGATGTGAGAAAAATCGTTTTTTATGTATTCCGCCTCCCCGTGAACACGTGGGGTGTGCTACATAGACTTACACTGGTATCAGAGCCTAATTAAACCCTAGCTAACAGATTAAACGGAGTATGAAACTACGAAACCGAAATAACTCCGAAATTACGAAACATGAATCCAAGTTTCTGTCGATTTTTGCAGAGCCTCAATTTTTTTTTAAGCAATTGCAGAGTGCTCCTTTACTTGTGAAATGAACACACAACAAAAACGAGGCAATTCCGCTTGAATATGGCCGGCCAAAACCCCTATATTTCCGAGCTCACCAGTCCAAAAGTGTGTGATTGCGTCGAATTTTGTTCTGTGCTCTTATCTCTTAGATTTAGTGTTTCAGGTATTGTTAGATTTTGCCAATTTTGACTGCACTGTTAACTTTTTACTGCGGCAATCTCGGAGTGCTTCGAACTCGTAGTTTTAGTGTCATTTAGTTTCAGTTATTATCTGTAATGATATATGTGTTTCGAAACGTCCGCTAATCGCTACACGTGGATTAGTGGGGGTTGCACATATCTATGATGTTTGTTTGTGTATATAAACTTTATTGGATCGTCGATGATGAATGATCGGGGGATGTGAGATGAGTGTTTTCGTTTCTTTCATTCAATGTAATTTGTAAAAGTGATGTAATATTATTTTGCGGGGCACATCCGGGTTAAGATTGTAGCCACCGTTGTTCTATTTTTTCCTTTACTATTTTTGGCTCCTAGGATAGACCCAAAGATGGGTGCACAAACTACCGGGTTCTTTGAAGTGCCGAGTGGCCTACTCACTTTGTTGACGGAGGTTGCTTCACTTCGAGAATTTGGCGGGTAGTTTGCCGCACCCGTAGGGGTCTAGGGTGGGGTTTGGCTATTCATCACAACGGTGGAATCCGCCATTCGTTATGGGCTTAAACGAAGCGTGGAATTCCTAGTATATCCAATATGTTCATCTGTGATCTGGAATGCCTATTATTGCCTGAGATGAATGTATATATCTATATATGATATTTAGTAGGCGTTGCTTATGTTTTGCACCCGTGCTAGTCCAGCCCCCGCTCTGTCGTTAGTTAAGTAATTTAACGGGTGATGATGGGGCCCCGTGGCGAATGCGGATGGCATAAGCGTACGTTTTATTTTCGTTTCTTTCTGCAATGGTAAGATTAATTGATGGGACAGCATTAACTCATTAATGCAAAGAAAACAAACCTAAGATAAATCGTTGGAACAATTTCAAAACCACTCGGTTGTCACGACCCGAAAGTACGGAACGTGACCGGCGCTTAGATTACGAAGCGTCTAGAGGTGCAACGTAATCTAAGTAAGTCGAAGCCCAGAAATCTAAACCATAAAAGAAGCAGAAGTAAAGGAAAACATGAAGAAAATAAGTTTAAAAGCAACATCCAATTTCTCAAAAATTTCGGCAGAGTCTCCTTTGTAAAAACTGGCCCCAAACGGGTATAAACAAGAATGAATACATATAAACAATAAAAAGTATCCCCAAACGGGAGCAAGCTCTACGCCAACAGGCGGAAACAACCATACCAATGCACAATAGTATACAACGCCAAAGGGCGAGGCTCAAAACTTAAAAGGAAACAAGACCACAAGATATCATAATAATAAAGGCGCGACTCTAAGGTCGAAACAAATAAATGGTCCAGTAAACTATCAAGTAATACAAGTTTGGTTGATGGAGCTTTCTAGATACAAATGAAATAATAAAAGTACAATGGCGGTCCAGATACAAGTGAACCAACCTACCGTGCAAATCACCCTAAATGAAAAGATGTGCCAGCAAGCTGCCAGGAAAACCTGTACATCGAACCTATAATAAAATTTGGCACAACTGGGGTGAGTTACCAACTCGTGAGTAGAAGATATCTGCGAAAATAAATCAAATGCACGACGCTATCCTAGGTCATAATAATATACTAATATACTACTAGTCATCAAGTATAACAGGATAATAAGCTACGTGTAAGTGCAAAAGCTCTGTGCTCGTGTCCATGCCTCATATAGTACTATGTCATGTGAATGAGTATGCATGCACCATGAATGTAAAATAACCAATCCTGAAATCTAGATATATCTGTATAAGAAATCTTTAGCTTTTATCATGGTAAAATGTGTATAGAAATCTGAAATATCAACGATGAAATCCATGGAAATCCATGTCAAGCATCGACACAAAACATGTAAATCTCAAGTCTCAATACCTCATAATCTCAATGTTTCATAGTCTCAATATCTCGGGCTCCGTCAGTCTGGATCGGCCCATATCATCAAATCTCATGACAACGGTCGGTATCCTCCGGATATCTGGCGCGCCAGACATCACCGGTAGGTAGTCCTCCCTTGCCAGGCTCATCGTCTACAACTCGATCTTCTTGCCCCGGGATACCATACCAGGCCCACCATGTACCCGAGAAGGTTCATCCACTCCTCGAATCGGGTCTCGAAATCCAACAGAAAACATGAAATCTCATGATGGACGACACATACATCATGAGAAAACTGCATCTTATGTTTTAATAAGAGAGGAGGAGAGAGAGAGAAGTTTTTATATATTCTTGCGGTTTTCCCCAAAAATCCAGAAATCTCATAGAAATCCAAAATCCCGAAATCATGAGTAAGTATATGATAAGTGTCGGCATATGCCCCATAATACTTCATGATAACATGAAAATGCGGATGCATGAAATGTCTAAATAATATATACCATGTCTATACTAACACCAGAGAGTAATCACAATATTATATCGATCTAGCTGTTAGCTGATTCTATCAATAAAAGATAATATGATCTAAAGTGTACGTGACATAGCAATTACCGATGATGATGTGTGTGAGTCGGCAAATAAGTGTGCGTGGAATATGCGCATCATCGGTAATGGTGCTGGTGTCCTAGCAGGCAAAGTTTATTCTGATTATAGAAACTTATGAATGAACATGCACCATTATGATTACGGTATGAATGTAAAGATGGATGTGTAATAACCACTCATCTGATGATATACAAGTATAACTACAACTATATGACTCGAACCTAACTAGTGTCCATCTAACCTCCTAAGAAACTAAACCTAAGAAACTAGTCGATAAGAAATAGGAGTACACCTAAAGTCTGAGTCCATATCTCTAATAGTCGGCGATCCAGCCTCAATAGCGTCACGTACGTAGTATGGCTTCCTCGAATCAAGAGTGCGGATCAATCATCATATCTATAGTCGATAAGAAATAGGAGTACACCTAAAGTCTGAGTCCATATCTCTAATAGTCGGCGATCCAGCCTCAATAGCGTCACGTACGTACGTAGTATGGCTTCCTCGAATCAAGAGTGCAGATCAATCATCATATCTATGCCTCGTACGGTAAAATCCATCGTACGGCATCCCAATATCGGGGTACGGGTCAATTATCACCTACGTGTCTCATCATTCGTATAATATTATCATCAACTTATGTCAAGATCAAGGTGCTATACTGTAATCGCATACATCAATCATATATCATTGCCAGCATAAATATACATCGTTAATTTATCCTCATAAATATCATGTATATGCATCATATCGTAATCATGTCATACCTATATGATATCGTAATCAAGTTACACATATATGTCATATCGAAATCAAGTCACACCTATATGATGTCGTAATTAGGTCATACATATATCATAGCAGAATTTCAGGCACAGGTTACGGTCCGGGTTCTATTTAGAGTCCCATATACTTCAATATCATCACCATCCTTTATTATTGTTCATGTTTACAAATCCATTATCTCATTTTCTAATGATCCGCTAATATCATAAGACAACTGTATAGCCAAGAATCACGGCATCAGCCCAGTTATATTGTTTCATCCCCGTGTACCATATCACATCCTGGTATCACATATACGTATTGTGTATATATATATATATACCTATACCTAGTCCTATATATATATATATATATATATATATATATATACTTACACGTATACACCATGTTGAGTCTCAGTGTGTGCGTGTGTGTATCTACCTGAAACATACGAATCTCTTCCAAGGTATTCATCCTCGGGTAAGGTCTTTCTAAATCAATCTAGTCTAACCTAAGGTCATTACTAGGATCCTACTCATCAAGAATCTAAGGTCACGTCTGGCTTCCTAATGACAATAATTACTATCCCTATTCTACGTTTGCGGGGGTGCTAAACGCCATCCACCCGACTTCCTCCCGTAGACATCCACTCACCCGGTCCTTGTCTGCCGAAAATGATGTCGCCCTCCTCTTCTTCCTCGTCCGAAGTCCACGTGAGGGGTACCTATACGCAAGCACATATAATATCGTGAAATAAATCACAGACAAAGCCAAAACGACGCACGAAACGCGTATAGGTTAAAACCTATGTCCTGCTCATGCAAAAGAACCAAATATCGCTCGATATCGGCGTACAAACGCCGATTGATCGAGATAAACATCAACAAACAACTTATAGTTTAAAAAAAATCGTTACTTATAATATAAAATATGATTTAATCCATCAAAACCCTAAAAATCAATCAAATCGTCCGATTTCAAAAAACCCGAAAACGTCAAATTACCGTTTTACTTCAAAACTTGACATTTAAATGAAAATAATGGTCATAAAACTCATTAAATAGCATAACTAAACTATATAAACCATCACTATATTTTTAACACCCTAATTTATATTAGTTTGAAAATTCTAGTTTGCAAACTTGCCCGATTTCGATACTTTTAAGCAAAATTTCACAATATCACAACTAAACATGATTTTACATGAATTAACTTACTAAACTACAATTCATGATAATAATAACATAATGAAACCATAAATTAGATTTTAAATTTCATTTAATTAAGAATTTCCAAAATCTAGTTAACAAAAATAGTAATTTTTATCACAATTTATCAATTATCAATAAAAACTAGTAACCAACTTGAGTTTTCATTCCACCAAGAAGTTAATATCCTCTTTAAATCCACACTCTAGTGTTATAAACATTAATTGAAATTTTATCTCACCAATAAATATAATATACATAAATCTAGTTTGCAAAATTGTTTAAATTAAACAATTTTGAATCAACAATTTACAATATATCAACCATGCATGATTTTCCATTTCTAAAAGTGTTAAACTAGTTATTATAGCTCTAATTAATTAATATAAACCATAACTTGATTTTACAAAGCCTAACTTGAATTTTAAAACTTGTAGATAGAATTTATTTATTAAATCCAATTATGCTAGAATGAAACATTAAATAACAATAAATCAAAAGATTGAGATTTATACCTCCACAAGATGCAATCCAAACATGAAAATAAGCCTCCAAAATGAGTGCTTTCCATCTCCAAAATCCATGTAAATATGAGCAAAGAATAGAGGGTAGGAATTAATTTGGATTTTGTGGATTTTTGATGAATTTTGATGATTTTTAATACAAAAATGATTGGGGAAAAATATTGGGGCTGCCCATGGTGGTGAGGCCGGCCATGAGGTGAGGAAAAGAGTGGAGAGTGAGAAAAGGTGAAGAAAAGTGTAGAAGGTTTCACAAAAATATCATTCCATTAAGTCTTTTCAAGATTTAATAAAAAAATTCTTTATTTTCCTAACTCCATTTAACCTAGAATGGTCTAGAACTATGGAAAATTTTGAAAATAAATTTTGCATGAAACACACTTGATTCTAATATGTAATGGTTCACTTTTGCTAATTAAACCCATTCAAATTTGTAATTTACACTAATTTAGTGTATAAATAAAGCTTATGTTAATATTTAAAATAATTAATTTAGGAAAAATATTTAATTAAACTAAAAATTTATAAGTGGCTAAATAAACACCATTTACAAGTAATAACATATTTAAAATAAGTATTTTTAAATTTATAATGAAAAATAATTACGGTTTAATTTTACGAAAAATACGTTTTACTTTACCGAAAATTAGAAAATTCACTTAAATAATTTTATTTATTTATTTATTTATTTATTTATTTATTTTAAAACGTTACAATCTTCCCCCCTTTAAGAAATTCGGTCCCCGAATTTTAAATTAAAACTCCCCCCAATTACTAAAACATTTAGCCAAAACACTCAAATTGTCGGGGCTCCGAAATCATCAATACATAACTAAAATCAACTCCGTCAAGCATAACGCAGTCAT
Organism: Agapanthus africanus; assembly: GCA_030015575.1. Taxonomy (NCBI): domain Eukaryota; kingdom Viridiplantae; phylum Streptophyta; class Magnoliopsida; order Asparagales; family Amaryllidaceae; genus Agapanthus; species Agapanthus africanus. Next base: position 342,209,264 of record CM057343.1, read on the forward strand.
CGGAGTTATGACGAAAATAAAATATCCAAACCCAATACGAAAACGAACATAATATATATCAAAACTATAACTTAGATATAGTACGCATCGTAGTAAAATCGACTAAACATCTTAATAAGGAAACACGCAAAAAAAACCTTTTGAAAATCCCCGTGCGATGCACGTGTCACGGCACAAGTAGCGGACGTTTATTTTTTTTTAAAAAATAGCTATACATATTTATATCTTTTATTTAACATACACGTCCCGCCTGGTTACCTAATCAAATAATAATGAATATAAAAACATACTGCTCAAACTGAAATCAATCCCAATCACATTATAAAAATATCATGTGCGTCCGGTGCACACTGAAATCGAAACCAAATACAGATACCACGAATACACACAAAAACAAACTAAGTGCAACAGGTGTGCACCAAAAACATCTGTCAAGAGCAACGGGCGTGCACGACTCTAATATCGGGTGTATCTAATCTGCACAAAACCCCGATTTAGTGCATCTAGTGTGCACAAAATCGCATCAAGTGCGCCAAGTGTGTGCAAGAATCTCAATCAGGTGCATATGGTGCACGAAAACATACACTGAATATCAAAATCGAAATCACAGAACGAAAATGCATGAAAACTAGGTCGAAGCATATGTCAAAATCATGTGTAACCATATGCACGAAATCAAATCAAAATCTCAAAATGTATTAAAACCAAATCAAGTGCACTGGGTATGTACTAAACAACATCAATACAACTGATATATGAAACACAAATAGAATGTAATGAAGGTAGACATAAGAAATACCAATCATAGAACAAAGTCCTCAAAATACTAAAATCCAATCAACGAAAATATGAAATCCAAATCACCAAATCACAATCATGAACACTATCGTCAATGTGTGCCTCTTTCCCACTTTCCTCTGGTGTCGACTGCTTCGCACTTGTCTCTTCATAAGTGTGCTGACTGCGCTACCAACGGCAATACTCATATCTAGAGTCTCCCACGTAGTCGATTCCTTCACCTGATATCCGGACTACATTAAACTTTTCGATCGATCCATCAAAATCCCATAATTCCCCGAGAGCTCAACACTCAAATACAGTATAAAAATATACGGTACATACCCCAGCATCGATGGTCTAGCCGTAGAAGGGCAAACCCAAGCATCACTAATGGCACCGCGGAACTGCCGTAAACCCTAAGGTTCAAGGGCGTTCTCGTGGTCATTATGTCGAGTTAGGGTTTCATTCCTCTAGAGGGTCCATCGAAATACCAGCATGTTCTTCCGAATACTTGAAACTTGGGAAAATGGGTTTCGGACAATCGTTCGAATCGTCTAACTTCGTCTGGACGGCATGTGAATACCCTTCGTCCGCACGCTAAGCAATGCTTCAATCCTCAAGAATAAACGATACCCTAATGGTTATCGCATTCGAGCCGCAGCTCCCTCTGCCAGTGCGCCCGTGGTAAGAGAAACCACCCTCCGATATCGACGAAGATAGATCAAAAGAATGAATGAAATGTGGTGCAAACAAATGTACATCCTAAGGCTACTTAAGAAGAGTAGCGTATCGTAAGTATGCCGCGGATCATACCCACGGTACGTCACTCTACCTGAGTCTTCTACTCCATCAACCAAGGGTCACCCTAGATATATACAAAGGTTAAACCTAGTGATCTGATACCAACTTTGTCACGACTCGAAAGTACGGAACGTGACCGGCGCTTAGATTACGAAGTGTCTAGAGGCGCAACGTAATCTAAGTAAGCCGAAGCCCAAAAATCTAAACCATAAAAGAAGAAGAAGTAAAGGAAAACATGAAGAAAACAAGTTTAAAAGCAACATCCAATTTCTTAAAAATTTTGGCAGAGTCTCCTTTGTAAAAACTGGCCCCAAACGGGTACAAACAAGAATGAATACATATAAACAATAAAAAGCATCCCCAAACGGGAGCAAGCTCTACGCCAACAGGCGGAACAACCACACCAATGCACAATAGTATACAACGCCAAAGGGCGAGGCTCAAAACTTAAAAGGAAACAAGACCACCAGATATCATAATAATAAAGGCGCGACTCTAAGGTCGAAACAAATAAATGGTCCAGTAAACTATCAAGTAATACAAGTTTGGTTGATGGAGCTTTCTAGATACAAATGAAATAATAAAATTACAATGGCGGTCCAGATACAAGTGAACCAACCTACCGTGCAAATCACCCTGAATGAAAAGATGTGCCAGCAAGCTGCCAGGAAAACCTGTACATCGAACCTGTAATAAAATTTGGCACAACGGGGCGAGTTGCCAACTCGTGAGTAGAAGATATCTGCGAAAAGAAATCGAATGCACGACGCTATCCTAGGTCATAATAATATACTGATATACTACTAGTCATCAAGTATAACAGGATAATAAGCTACGTATAAGTGCAAAAGCTATGTGCTCGTGTTCGTGCCTCATATAGTACTATGTCATATGAATGAGTATGCATGCACCATGAATGTAAAATAACCAATCCTGAAATCTAGATATATCTGTATAAAAAATCTTTAGCTTTTATCATGCTAAAATGGGTATAAAAATCTGAAATATCAACGATGAAATCCATGGAAATCCGTCTCAAGCATCAACACAAAACATGTAAATCTCAAGTCTCAATACCTCATAATCTCAATGTCTCATAGTCTCAATATCTCGGGCTCCGTCAGTCCGGATCGGCCCATATCATCAAATCTCGCGACAACGGTCGATATCCTCTGGATATCCGCCACGCCAGACATCACCGGTAGGTAGTTCTCCCCTGCCAGGCTCATCGTCTACAACTCGATCTTCTTGCCCCGGGATACCATACCGGGCCCACCATGTACCCGAGACGGTTCATCCACTCCTCGAATCGGGTCTCGAAATCCAACAGAAAACATGAAATCTCATGGTGGACGACACATACATCATGAGAAAACCGCATCTTATGTTTTAATAAGAGAGGAGGAGAGAGAGAGAAGTTTTTATATATTCTTGCGGTTTTCCCCAAAAATCCAGAAATCTCATAGAAATCCAATATCCCAAAATCATGAGTAAGTATATGATATGTGTCAGCATATGCCCCATAATACTGCATGATAACATGAAAATGCGGATGCATGAAATGTCTAAATAATATATACCATGTCTATACTAACACCAGAGAGTAATCACAATATTATATCGATCTAGCTGTTAGCTGATTCTATCAATAAAAGTTAATATGATCTAAAGTGTACGTGACATAGCAATTACCGATGATGATGTGTGTGAGCCGGCAAATAAGTGTGCGTGGAATATGCGCATCATCGGTAATGGTGCGGGTGTCCTAGCAGGCAAAGTTTATTCTGATTATAGAAACTTATGAATGAACATGCACCATTATGATTATGGTATGAATGTAAAGACGGATGTGTAATAACCACTCATCTGATGATATACAAGTATAACTACAACTATATGACTCGAACCTAACTAGTGTCCATCTAACCTCCTAAGGAACTAAACCTAAGAAACTAGTCGATAAGAAATAGGAGTACACCTAAAGTCTGAATCAATATCTCTAATAGTCGGCGATCCAGCCTCAATAGCGTCACGTACGGAGTATGGCTTCCTCGAATCAAGAGTGCGGATCAATCATCATATCTATGCCTCGTACGGCATCCCAATATCGGGCTACGGGTCAATTATCACCTACGTGTCTCATCATTCGTATAATATTATCATCAACTTATGTCAAGATCAAGGTGCTATACTGTAATCGCATACATCAATCATATATCATTGCCAGCATAAATATACATCGTTAATTTATCCTCATAAATATCATGTATATGCATCATATCGTAATCATGTCACACCTATATGATATCGTAATCAAGTTACACATATATGTCATATCGAAATCAAGTCACACCTATATGATGTCGTAATCAGGTCACACATATATCATAGAAGAATTTCAGGCACAGGTTACGGTCTGGGTTCTATTTAGAGTCCCATATACTTCAATATCATCACCATCCTTTATTATTGTTCATGTTTACAAATCCATTATCTCATTTTCTAATGATCCGCTAATATCATAAGACAACTGTATAGCCAAGAATCACGGCATCAGCCCAGTTATATTGTTTCATCCGCGTTTACCATATCACATCCTGGTATCACATATACGTATTGTGTATATATATATATATACCTACACCTAGTCCTATATATATATATATATATATATATATATATATATACTTACACGTATACACCACGTCGAGTCTCAGTGTGTGCGTGTGTGTATCTACCTGAAACCTACGAATCTCTTCCAAGGTATTCATCCTCGGGTAAGGTCTTTCTAAATCAATCCAGTCTAACCTAAGGTCATTACTAGGGTCCTACTCATCAAGAATCTAAGGTCATGTCTGGCTTCCTAATGACAATAATTACTATCCCTATTCTATGTTTGCGGGGGTGCTAAATGCCATCCACCCGACTTCGCCCCGTAGATATACATCTACTCACCTGGTTCTTTGTCTGCCGAAAATGATGTCGCCATCCTCTTCTTTCTGGTCCGAAGTCCATGTGAGGGGTACCTATACGCAAGCACATATAATATCGTAAACTGAATCACAGACAAAGCCAAAACGACGCACGAAACGTGCATAGGTTAAAACCTATGTCCCGCTCATGCAAAAGAACCAAATATCGCTCGATATCGGCGTACAAACACCGATTGATCGAGATAAACATCAACAAACAACTTATAGTTTAAAAAAACTCGTTACTTATAATATAAAACATGATTTAATCCATCAAAACCCTAAAAATCAATCAAATCGTCCGATTTCGAAAAACCCGAAAACGCCAAATTTCCGTTTTACTTCAAAACTTGACATTTAAATGAAACTAATGGTCATAAAACTCATTAAATAGCATAACTAAACTTTATAAATCATCACTATATTTTTAACACCCTAATTTATATTAGTTTGAAAATTCTAGTTTGCAAACTTCCCCGATTTCGATACTTTTAAACAAAATTTCACAATATCACAACTAAACATGATTTTACATGAATTAACTTACTAAAATACAATTCATGATAATAATAACATAATGAAACCATAAATTAGATTTTAAATTTCATTTAGTTAAGAATTTCCAAAATCTAGTTAGCAAAAATAGCAATTTTTATCATAATTTATCAATTATCAATAAAATGTAGTAACCAACTTGAGTTTTAATTCCACCAAGAAGTTAATATCCTCTTTAAATCAACACTCTAGTGTTATAAATATTAATTGAAATTTTATCTCACCAATAAATATAATATACATAAATCTAGTTTGCAAAATTGTTTAAATTAAACAATTTTGGATCAACAATTTACAATATATCAACCATGCATGATTTTCCATTTCTAAAAGTGTTAAACTAGTTATTATAACTCTAATTAATTAATAAAAATCATAACTTGATTTTACAAAGCCTAACTTGAATTTTAAAACTTGTAGATAGAATTTATTTATTAAATCCAATTATGCTAGAATGAAACATTAAATAAAAATAAATCAAAAGAATGAGATTTATACCTCCACAACATGCAATCCAAACATGAAAATAAGTCTCTAAAATGAATGCTTTCTATCTCCAAAATCCATGTAAAGATGAGCAAAGAATAGAGGGTAGAAATTAATTTGGATTTTGTGGATTTTTGATGAATTTTGATGCTTTTTAATACAAAAATGATGGGGGGAAAATATTGGGGCTGCCCATGGTGGTGAGGCCGGCCATGAGGTGGGGAAAAGAGTGGAGAGTGAGAAAAGTGTAGAAGGTTTCATAAAAATATCATTCCATTAAGTCTTTTCAAGATTTAATAAAAAAATTCTTTATTTTCCTAACTCCATTTAACCTAGAATGGTCTAGAACCATGGAAAATTTTGAAAATAAATTTTGCATGAAACACACTTGATTCTAATATGTAATGGTTCACTTTTTCTAATTAAACCCATTCAAATTTGTAATTTACACAAATTTAGTGTATAAATAAAGCGTATGTTGATATTTAAAATAATTAATTTAGGAAAAATATTTAATTAAAATAAAAATTTATAAGTGGCTAAATAAACACCATTTACTAGTAATAACATATTTAAAATAGGTATTTTTAAATTTATAATGAAAAATAATTACTGTTTAATTTTACGAAAAATACGTTTTACTTTACCGAAAATTAGAAAATTCACTTAAATAATTTTATTTATTTATTTATTTATTTTAAAACGTTACATCGGTTTTCTTTAAAAGGCAAATTTTTAAATGCGGAGCCTAAACCACTCCTTTTAAAAGCTATCATGGTTCCTTCGATTATATCAAGTTCATTACGTTAACGGTTTCTATAAAAACCAGCCGTAGCCCTCCATCGTTTCAAATAAACAACACATCGTATTCATGCTATGTTTGTTGGCCTTCATCAAGGCATAGTGAATGGTAGCAATGTGTTGCTTATTTGTTGCATAGATAGATGCATTAGTTTAGGACAGTCGTACAGCCTTGTTGGCCTTCGTCAAGGGCGAGTACGGATAGGTCTAAATTAATCAGGACAACGACGGGTAGAACTTGACTTACTTCTTATGATTTGTTGGCCTTCATCAAGGTCATAAGAGCTTGGAGTAAAAATCACATCAGGAGTTTCAAACATAAAGGAAACTTGCAGATTTAGCGTACCTTCTGGATTGTGGTGACTAGAGTGGCTTCCATCTAGGTCATCATACAATGATAGTTGGATCCCGATCCCGCTGATAAGTAGGATTACTTTCGGGAAATTTTCTCACTTAACAATCAATGCTATAAACCATGTAGGTGTCTAGAACGGTGTTAGTGGGGCTACGCCTCCAGGGAAAAGAGGTTATATAATTAAGAAACTTCGCGAAAGCGTTGGAAAACTTCACTCGAAGTATCGACACTAGCCTGGCTGAAGGGTTAAGCAAGTATTGTGACGTACGATTAATCCTAACTAATTCTTCTTTTAGGGGTTTGAAGATGAATTTGAGGAAATAGTGGAAGCCATCCCATTTAGATAAACTAATAACCAATCTAAACTTGCAAGAGCATATATTGAATGTTTCTTTTCTCTCTCTCTGGAAGCTACCATGACGGGACTAAAACTATTACTTGAAAAAAATACACTGACTAGGCTAAACTATAAGGATTGGCTGAGGAACGTCAACATTGCACTGACTTATGACAAAGTTGCATATGTCTTCACCGCTACTGCTCCCCCTGTCCCAGGACCAGATTCCTCAGTTGCGGACAAAGAGGTCCGCAAAACTTAGGATCTAGACTGCGAGAAAGCTATGTGTATCGTGCTGGCGTCCATGAATAATGAACTCCTTAAACTGCACGAAAGTATGGATATTAAATCCATTTTTCTCCATTGCAAGGAATTGTATGAAGAGCGCTCTTGTATCGCAAGGTACGAGAACTCAAGGAAAATATTCCAGATGAGGTTAGCTCCAGGATCACCTATAGGAGAGCACGTCCTAAAAATGATCGGCTTCATTAAGGAACTCGCAAACCTGGGATGCATGCTAGAAAATGAGTTATACATTGACTTGATTTTACAGTCCCTTCCACACACCTTCTCTCAGTTCGTGCTGAATTTCAACATTCACGATATGGAAGCTAATCTTCCAAAGCTCCTCAACATATTGAGGGTAACAGAGAGCTCTTTGAAAAAGGAGAAGACACCCATTATGTATGTTGGCCAATCATCCTCTTCTAAATCTAAAGTGAAAGCTAAGGGGAAGAAGAAGATGAACACCACCAAACCGAAAGGTGGGGTCAAGAAGGTGCAGGGAACGAACAAGGCGGGGAGAGTAAAAGCGGACAAGAGTAAGTGCTATTATAGTCACAAGAAGGGGCACTGGAAAAAGGATTGCATGGCTTTTAAAGCTAAGTACACGAAGCAAGCCGTTGCTTCTGCTTTATGTGTGTTTGTAATCGAAAACTGTTTTTCAGTAAACTCTACATCATGGCTACTTGATACCGGTTCTGGTTCTCATATCTGTAATTATTTGCAGCCTCTGAGAAACCGTAGAGCACTGAAGGCAGGTGATATGACCCTCTGGGTTGGCAATGGAACAAACATAGATGCTGTTGCAGTGGGCGATTATCACCTGGGGTTGGGGTTGACTAGTGGGCACATTTTGGTGTTGTACAGCTGTTTTTGTATTCCCAGTATACTATGTAATATTATATCAATATCTTTATTATCTAATGAAAGATATAATTTTGCACTTGAAAGAAATGTCATGAACATTTTCCTAAATCAAGAATTGATTGGGTTTGGCACACTGGAAAACGACATATACATACTTAATCAACCTCAATTTTTCAATATCCAAAACACGCTCAAAAGAAAGTCTCCGGATTCAAACCAAGCCTTCTTATGGCATTGTAGACTTGGTAATATAAATGAAACAAGGTTGACTAACTTGTATAAAGATGGATATTTAGATCCGTTTGAATATACATCATATGCAACTTGTCAATCATGTATTAAACGGAAGATGACCAAATCTCCGTTCACAGGACATGGAGAAAGAGCCATGGAGCTCTTGGGACTTGTACACAGCGATATTTGTGGTCCAATGTCTACACATGCACGAAGCGGTCACTCCTACTTCATCACTTTTACTGATGATGTAACGACCCTAATATTACTATACCTTCGAGTTTTCTTTCTTTAGTAAAATATTGTATTTATTTATTCTTAGTATTTTTTGTTTTCTATTAAATATATTATTTTATTATTCCATCTATTTTTTCCCAAACATATTTCTTTAAACTAAATCTTAACCTATTCAAAATTAAATGCAAGACATGACCGAGCTCATAACCCAAATCAAATTTCATTTTCATTTTCTTTTATAAAAATATGAGCCCAAAAGCCCACTTTCTTTTCAAGCAACATCATATATTTAATTCTAATTAAATATGTGCATGAACAACCTTGTAGCTCATTAGTTAAGTCCTTGCATTGTTATTGCATAGATTATATATTCAAATTCTCATTCTTGCAATTATTTTTTTTATCAATTTTTTTATTCTTCTCATAACATACAAATGAGACCTTTCATTTCATTTTCTTTTTTACTCCCAAAATAATTAGAATGGTTATTAGTCATGATTTATTAGAATTATGGTGGCCATAAACTTTTTTATATCTCACTACTCTTTCTTTTCATCATCACACCTTTCTATCATTTCACATATCTCTCTTCATCTAAATTCCCCAAAGAAGAACATAAACAAATTCTCAAGGAGGTCTCGCTAGTAACGCGAGGCTATCGGCGGATAGACATGTCCGGTGACAATACCGGCTTGTGTATGTAAGTCCATTCTCTCTTTCCCTCCTTCCATCTCCTTCTCTATATCTTGCTCTTGTAATATTACCATGAAAAACTTCCCTTATCATATCATTGTCCATAAATAATTAATTAAATAGCTACATATATAAATAATGAACACACACAAACATACACACATATATAGTTTGTAAAGTCTTTTTCATTACTCTTAATCCATATGTTAAGATTTCATGGTAACCAATTATGATTGCATCGTTTGTTGTTGTATTCTAAATTACTTTATTTAAATTTTATATAAAAAAATGAAGATACGAATAAATACCATGGTTTTCTCATTTCTCACATATGACATATCAATACCTTTACTTTTAAAATAATTTTTAGAAATTAATTTTTACTTCTGGAAATTTCAGGAAATTTACATATGATAGAATATATTTTTCTGTACACGCTGTAAAAATTTTAGATCGAACCGAATAACGGTTTAGGAGTTACGTAGTTTTTTATTCATTGTTTTAAAAACCAGAAAACTGTCATTAAGGGTCTTCTTTAAGAGACCATAACACTATAATAGTTGATCCAAATTAACTGTTTTCAAATGTTTTAAATATCTGCATCGAATGATATAGATTTTATTAGTTTTAATTTTTTACTGAAAACCGACGTAAAATATAGAAAACTGCGTTACAATAATAAGTGATGGATCTGGACAGAATCTGTTCTGATTCGCACACTGTTTTTAAAAAGGACATAACTCGAACTCTCGATATCCGTTCGTGAAAATATTTAGATGTGTAGATGCGAAATTGATAGAGCTATAATTTTCTGTATATTATATTACTTAGAAATGCATGAAACAGCCCGATATAGGATTTGTAATATAACATATAGTTACTGTCCAGAAATCTGAATTTCTGTTTTAAACGCTGATATTAAAATGATCATAACGAGAGTTTAAGAATCAAAATCGTGCGAATCTTAGTGTTTTGGATAAGTATATCGTAAGACCTACAATTTTCTAATAATCATCGTAACCTGAAACCTGATGGAAATTGACCGAAACTATATTTTAAAAATATGTGACGGTGCCGAATAGATTCTGATCTGTTTTGCGCGACGATACGAAAACAGATATATCTCCCAAACCGGTAGTCGTATTTATGTGAAACTGAAACTCACGCATGAAAAACACTTAGAGCCATATTTCAGTTTATATTCTGCATTCGTTCGACTTGATTAATTAGTCGTACATAATATTTCTTTACAGCATTGTTTATCTTAGTTACTCGATTAATATACTTGACTCATTTCATGCTATTCGAACATGTATACATATTTATCTTGATCATTAAATTGTTTTTTGTATATAAAGGCAATAATTAAATACTTAAGTTGTATTTTGAAAACTATACAAAATTATTTTTACATAAAACCCCCTCAAGTTCTATAAATTACAATAAGGACCCTAGTAAATATAGGTTTAAGCGGGACCAATCTCTTGAGCCTCAGGGAGCCGGAGAAGTGGGTGCTTGACTATTTAAGGTAGACAACTTAACAAACGGTGTTATCAACGCGGTAATTATCTTTGAAAAACACACAAATCCTGCCGTTTATGTGCAGCAGTTACCGATAACATCAAAACCTAACTCAGGATTCAATTTCTTTTCTAATTGTTCTGACTCAAACTGAGACTCATTATAAATAATCTGATTTGAATATGATTCAAGTACAATCTGCCATACTACAGTTCAATATGAATACATGAATCCATATATTCAATCTGTTCAAACTATTCAATCTATATTGACTGAACCGAACCATAGATATACTTCCATTTACATGATTCTTCAGCTACATCCATGATTCTCCAGTTACATCCATTTACTGATATCATGGTTTCGGCAAGTCACCCAATTATACAATCTATATTACAAGACAATACAAGTTGCAATACAATACAAACAATACAATAAAGACATCGCGGGGTTTAAGGGGTAGATTGGTATGGAAGGTGTTAGAAGTGGCACGAGACTGTAAAATTTAATACATCTAACCTATATTCCTTTGCTGTTGTACCGTGGTATAAACGGTTGCTTGTACTACACGTGCCTCTAGTCTCTGGCATATAGAGACTCCTCTCGTATACACTGGCATCCTTCTGTACCAAGCTATAAACAGCAGCGTTAACACCAAATACTCATATAATACAACTTTAATAGCTATCTTCTCTTTCTGTCTATTCTATTTCTTTCTTATCTTTGGGACTTACCGAGCGATTGTTCGCTGACGACATTCCTTCTCTTTCTTCTTTGGAATATTGTCAGGTGATCTGGACACTCAGGATATCGAGCCTACTAGTGTGGACTTCGACCAGCTTTCCTACGACCCAGAGCTCGAGCTTCATTGTACACATTTTTATTTCAGTACTTTTCATTTCTGTTATGCCACTGTTTAGGCATTGCTTTTCATTCCATGTATTTACTTTTCCATGTACTGTAAAAGAATGTTAATAAATAAAGTTGCTGTTCAGTTATACCTACTGTCTTTATCTCTTGTGCATTTTTATTTTTATTTCTTAGATACGCTTAGCGTATTTACTTCAAAGTAAATACATAGCGGCCTCATCGCGTCCCCTTCGCCGTACATCGGGATGCGGGGCGTGACAGGTTTTGTTGGCAGCCCATGCAGGTCAGAGCTTTATGGAACCCTATCATGCAGTTCTGTTCTGCGTGAACAACATAAACAATATAACATAAGAACCAGCAACTAAAACATTCTTTACAATTCATATTCCTTGAATCTTATCATTTCATATACATTGAATCTATCATAATCCAAAATTCCCTTATCTCTTTTACAATCTTACCAAAACCTTCGCATTCTTTAGTTCCCTCACATATTTTTCATACACTATTAGTACTTCAGTCACTAAACTTTCCTTAAATCTATTATACTTTCTTTTTGTAAATTTCGATGACGAAATTTTTATAAGGAGGGTAGAATGTAACGACTCTAATATTACTATACCTTCGAGTTTTCTTTTTTTAGTAAAATATTGTATTTATTTATTCTTAGTAATTTTTGTTTTCTATTAAATATATTATTTTATTATTTCATCTATTTTTTCCAAAACCCATTTCTTTAAACTAAATCTTAACCTATTCAAAATAAAATGCAAGACATGACCCAGCCCATAACCCAAATCCAATATCATTTTCATTTTCTTTTATAACAATATGAGCCTAAAAGACCACTTTCTTTTCAAGCAACAGCATATATTTAATTCTAATTAAATATGCGCAAGAAAAACCTTGTGGCTCATTTGTTAAGTCCTTACATTGTTATTCCATACATCACATGTTCAAATCCCCATTCTTGCAATTATTTTTTTTATTAATTTTTTTATTCTTCTCATAACATAAAAATGAGACCTTTCATTTCATCTTCTTTTTAACTCCCAAAATAATTAGAATGGTTATAAGCCATGATTTATTAGAATTATGGTGACCATAAACTATTTTATATCTCACTACTCTTTCTTTTCATCATCACACCTTTCTATCATTTTACATATCTCTCTTCATCTAAATACCCCGAAGAAGAACATGAAGAAATTCTCATGAAGGTCTCGCTAGTAACACGAGTCTATCGGCGGATAGACAAGCCCGGTGATAATACCGGCTTGTGTATGTTAGTTATATGTATGCCCTAGAGGCCATTACTGTACATATGATGTATATTGTAATGGATACTTGGACATATATAGGGAGGACTTTCTTGCTCGACATGATAGTATGCTATCTGGTTGTACTTTATCTTAACATGTACTCTGATTGTCTCTATGTTACATATTGATAAAGCCCTTAGGATATGTACTCGACTACTGGGACTATGATGAGATCATACTAGTGGGGCTACGGTAGTCGACGAGTACATCCTATAACTGTTCCTAGTCGAGGGTGTATCGAGACAGGGCATCGATACCCCAGAGTAGACTAGCGTATACGCATCTTGACCCATATGATGGGCGATGGATGATCCCATATCCATTGGTGTTGACATCAAGGATGGTATACGGGTGCTCAGTGGAGACTGGGTATACTGGACGGACTCGCCAAGAACTCCCAGATTTTATTATACACCACGTCAGATGGCAGTTCTCTGGTGACACTGGTACAGGTTAGTCTGTAGACCCGAGATTGTCATAGAGTCTTGTGTGATTCTCACTGTGCTTTGATTTCTATCATACCACGTCCAAGAGGGCGTGCAAAAAGGTGGCTTTTGGGTACAGTCCCGAATCATATGGAGGCAATGAGCGATAGGAGGGGTTTCGTCTCTCCCGGTTTAGGGAGTTGATGTTGCGCGGTGTTCGATTGGATATAACTGGAAATCTCTAGCCAAGGTTGCTGAGATTTACTGGTAAGTGTTATCGGTAGTTTCTCGAACTATTATTGACCTCATATCGATACGACTTATCAAGCTACTGGGGTCTGACGTTTAACACACCTAGGCGAGATATGGGACATATCAGACGAAGAGACCGGACTGTACGGGAGTGTTACTGGTTAGATTCACTGGAGAAAGTACAGGCTTGCTTTTTGATATTCTGATCGCTCAATACCTGGGTGGCTGTTAAGTTTAGCTACCCGCTTGCAGCTTGTGGGTGTTTGATATGATCATCACCTACTGTCGGCGTATTGACGATTCTTTAGAGTCCTACACAGAGGTTTCTTGACTCAGGAAAAACGGAGTAGGAGCACATATATGATATGTGCGGGACTGAGAATAATACGTGTATGTGATACCGTATTAGATTCTCGCGATATGAGATATCGGCCGGGTATATGTGATATACCCGGGTCATCAGATCAAGTGTTGATTCGATGAACTGATACAGATTATATTAGTCGGTTATTTTTGAAATAGCCGGATTATCGGATCAAGTGTTAGTTCGATAATTTAATGTATAATTATATATTTGATATATTAAATTACATTAACTGATATAAGCTCACTAAAAGATTCTTTTTCTCATTCGGGTAATACATTGATATATATGCGATATATGTTAATTGTATTATTTTATTTAGTTACAATAAATATTGTATATGTGATATATAATATTGTAACATGTTATAATTACTAATGCAACATGATTAGTGGAGATTAAATAAGGTTAGGGTTTGATTTGGGTTAGCTCATTCTTGAAGCTTCTAGAAGCTTTTCTTTTTGTCATGAGCTAAGATATTTTGTTGATATTTTGTAACCCAAACCACACCCTCAACCCTAGTTAACTCTCTACAAAGGTTAGCTCTTTTTATATTAGCAACCATGGTTGCATAAATAATTATCACCATAATTCATTATTCATCACAAAGTAAAAATTCTTCTTCTTCTTCCTTTGAAAAAAGCTTTTTAGCTTTTTGGTTAGTGATGAAAATGAGTGAGATTAAGAAAACAAATGAGAGCTAAAATCCTACTTCATCATCCTAATCTACCCTAGCCATTTAGATTAGGGTGTTCATTTCATTTAGTGAGTGAGAGCTTTTGTTATAGAAACTTTAAGGTAGATAATCATAGTTATCGAAGATCGGAAGCAAGCTTGCATCTTTCTCTTCGTGGAGCCTCTCTAGAGTCCGGAAACTCGATGATCGCAGCGAAGGGACCTCAACACCGAGCTTTAGAAGTGAAGGACCGGACTACAAAGGTTGTAATCCCAAACACTTAGATATTAAAGTGTTTAACATGCTTTGTTTCGCCTAATCTCTAGTTTAAAGATCTTGGTTAGGGTTGTTCGGCACGTCTAAATTTTAAATCAGGCATGGTTGATGCCTTATAGACCCTTGTGAGAGTACCTAGCATCCCTGCAGTGGTATCAGAGCCAAGCTAGAGTTTTAGGCGAAGTCTAGGCGAAATTTAAAGTCCGATCGAACTCCGAATACCCGTAAAACCCTAGTTTCTGGAAATTTTTCAAAAATGTTGATTTTTTCATATTAAAAATACTCAAAATAATCAGCAGGGTATTTGAGGAATTACTGTACAAAACGAGACACTAATCCCACTAAAGCGCTGTGGAACCGCGGCCGTACCATGGCTCGCGCGGCGGTTCCGCGGCCGTATAGGAGAATTAGGGTTTGCTGTTTGCACAGTAACATCAGTAGGTACTCCCTGATGTTTCTGGGAATTTTTAATTTACTCAAGTGTTGAGTTTTCTAGGTTGTATTGAGGACTCGTTGATTCGATCGGATAATTTAATTTCGTTTAAGTTTTTTCCGGGTAAGTTTAGAATGTGTTAAAAAGTTCGAACGGATATCAATAACTCACTTTTTTCCCTGTCGGAAATTTTTTCAAAAGTTGAATTTTTTTTTCTCGAGTTTGAAACATCCGGAAAATCGTGCAAGTAACGCGGTGGACCCTTTAGAAGACCACAAATCTTAACTCGATTATGTGACCGTCTTGTAACGCTTCGAAAATCGTTTAGGCAGTTTTCGGTAATCGGCTAAATTAGCAGTCTTTTCCGTAAAAAGTCAAAATAGGTATTTTTCATTATAGACCTAATTATACAAAATTTAGATAAGATATTAATATAAATTGGTCACTAAAATGTCACTTAAAAATATCTAGTTAATTAAAAAAAATTCCTTAATTAATTATTTTTAATATTATTTTAAGCTTTTAAAAATAGATTTAATTAGTGATAAATACAAATTTAATTGGGTAAATTACATAATTAGGTACCATAATAAACTAAAATATAGTGTAACAAAAATTTTATCAAAACATTTCAAGTTTAGTTGTTTTGTGGTTTAAAATGGTTTGAAATGAATTAAAAAGGGTTTTTTTTTTGTAAAATTTGATGTGATGGTCATTTATTGATCTTGTGAAGGACTTTTGTGTAGAAAATTTTACACCTTTCCCTCACATCTCTCCCTTGCTCTCCTCTGGTCGAAATTTTTGCAGAAAAACAGCCCCATTTCCTCCAAATTCTTGCATCAAAATTCTTGCAAAAATCCTCCGAAATCCATAAAAATTAACATTTTTCCTTCACAAATTCAATCCAAAACCCTAAGCCATCCCTTCTCAAACCCTAGTTGGTCTAAAGAAAGGGGAAAAGATGCCACTTTGGAGGTTTAGTGCAAGGGAATCAACACTTTGGAGGTATAAATCCTAATCTAGTTGTTAATTGTAGTTTAATTTGCTAGATTTAGTAGTTTTAGTGTGAAATTTGGTTATGAATTCTTGTTTAGGAAATCATAGTAAAGGTTTGGTGTTGTAATTAGGGTTTGTAGCATGGTTTATGGGTTTAAGTTAGGGTTTTGGCTATCTAGTTGGTTAGAATGGTTGTTTGTGCGATGTAGCGATCGCTACACCGTTAAATCGCGATAATTGCATCGATATTTCTATGTCAATGCTTACTAGTTTTTCTAAAATTTTAGGAGGTGATCTAAATGCGTTATATTGGAGATATAATTAGCATCTCATACGACTTTTAGTGTGTGCGAATGCGAGGTTTTGTCTAGTCGGGTTTTAGTTTTGGCGGTTGCACCGAAATGACAATTTTAGTTAAGGTTTTAGCGATTTTCGTGTGTTTTCCGCGCACCGAGTGTACGTTGTGACTAATTCATGAGAGCCGATCTTTTTATATTGTGAGTTGCGTCATTTCAGGAATCTGTAATCTTATATTGTGTGTTTTGCAATTCTAGGAACGGTTGCGGAAACATCAGACGCGACGCGCAAAGGCAAGGTAGTGGTCGGATCGGTTTAGCGAGGCATTCAGGTGAGTAGATGTATTCATCTATGGGGGGGATCGTCTGGATGGCACGAAGTGCCCCCTAGTTAGGATTAATTTATTTCTTGCAAGATTTGCATTGTTTGTTAGCTAACCCCTCTCA
This sequence comes from Agapanthus africanus, assembly GCA_030015575.1. NCBI lineage: Eukaryota > Viridiplantae > Streptophyta > Magnoliopsida > Asparagales > Amaryllidaceae > Agapanthus > Agapanthus africanus. The sequence continues at coordinate 342,226,542 of CM057343.1, forward strand.
TTCACATTGCATACCCTTATAGCCATTCGTCTGCTAGATTGCATGGATATCCACATACACATGTGTGATATCACTTCGTAGGACACGTACACCATTACCATTGGCTCCTGTTGCACGTGCACTATTCATGTGATGCACACGCCTTTGGTAATTGCCATGCCACGAGCACTGTAGGACCCGTTTAGTTTAGTATCACCACTTGTATATTACACGATATATGAAATCGCATAGCATATATATACCTCGCATCATCATCATACTAACATAGATTTCTAGCCATAAATCACATCGCATACCTTGATATCATAGACATTTATGATATACAACATGTTGGGTATTTTGATTCTCTTGAGGATTTCAGTATTGCTGCGATTTCTGGATTTTGGGGAAAACCGCAAGAATTTAACAAAAGCTTATATTAATCATTTTTAAAAACAAAGTTGCGGTTTTCTCATGATGTATGTGTCGTCCACCATGAGTTTTCATGTTTTCTGTTGGATTTCAAGACCCGATTCGAGGAGTGGATGAACCGTCTCGGGTACATGGTGGGCCCGGTATGGTACCCCGGGGCAAGAAGATCGAGTTGTAGACGATGAGCCTGGTAGGGGAAGACTACCTACCGGTGATGTCTGGCGCGGCGGATATCCGGATGATACCGACCGTTGTCGTGAGATTTGATGATATGGGCCGATCCGGACTGACGGAGCCCGATGTATTGAGACATTGATATAGTGAGACATTGAGACAGATGTATTTCCATATTTGGTGTCGATGCTTGACACGGTTTTCAGATGATTTCATGATGGTACTTAGCTATTGCACAGATATTCTTTTTCTAAAGTTAAGAATGCAGAACTTATAGCATTTAAAACACTTAAAGATTTAGTATTGATATTGCATACATGTGCATGCATACTAGAGGTATTACATCACATCTGGACATACATGCTGTGACGCATTTGCGTGCATTCTTACGCTAGCCCTACTAGATGTTATATTCTACTCACGAGCTGTCAACTCGCTCCCGTTGTGCCATAATGTCTTGCAGGTCGGACTCATCAGCCTAGTAGCGGCGGCTTATCTTATTAGTGGTTTCTGTTGCTCAGACTCGCGATATTGCTCGTAGGTGGGTTGCGAGAGCACTTTTATCTCTTTTTGTACTATTTTTGTATCTAGTATTCTCCATCTACCACTTCTTATTTGTATATGCGACTTAGTGATGAGACTGAGAGATTTGTGTATATGTGGTTTCTTTTGGTCGAGCTTACTTGAGCCGACGTTGTGTTTTCTTGTATTTTGAATTTTTTTATGCTTTTTTCTTGATATTACATATATATATTGCGTATGGTTGTGATCCGCCTTGGGCGAAAAGCTAGCTCCCGCTTGGGGATGCCATTTTGTGATTACAGTTTATATATCTTGTTGTACCCATTTTGGGGGATAGAATTTACAAAGGAGACACTGCCGAAATTTTCGGAAATTTTTGATGTTTTTAAAAAGGGGTTCAACGCAACTTAATTGATTTCAAAATTGTTTTCATGAAAGGTTTCCTTCACTCTTTTGGTTTTGGTTTAGATTTTTCTGGGCTTTAGCTGACTTAGGTTACGTTATGCCTTTAGACATCTCGTAATCTAAGTGCCAGTCACGTTCCGTACTTTCGGGTCATGACAAAGTTGGTATCAGAGCGTAGGTTTTACCTTTCTGAGTGTAGGACGACCATGGTAGATGGAGTAGGTGACTTTTGCAGAGTGGCGTAGCATGGGTATGTTCCGCGGCATACTTACGATACGGTACTCCGCCTAAGTGACCTTAGGACATAATTGCTTGTATTTCCCTTCTTGATTCCTTGCATTCCTTGATTCGATTGCAATGTTCTTATCGGTCCTGTTTCTTATTCCAGCTTCGATGCCGCCAAAGACTACGAGAGCTCAGCGGGCTGCCGCTAGGGATGAGATTCGAGCAGGCTCGTCTGAGGCGAGGATGGAGCGGGATGATACGCCTACCCCTCAGGGTCATATTGATCCGCCTTATCCAGACCGTATTTCCAGATTATAGGCCGGCATGCAGGAGTTGCGACAGATGATGGGATCTTTAGTTGAGTCCAGTCGGGCACAGAGATCCGAGGACGTTCCTTCTATCGCACAGACCACGATTATACCTGCTGCATTGATTGTTGCTCCTGCTACTACGGAGACTATCCCTGTTTTACTACAGGAGTTCATGAGATTGAGACCTCCAGCTTTTTTCGGTATGGATGCGACAGAGGACCCACAGGCATTTCTTGATAGGATGGCTCAGATTTGCCGTTCGTTGAGGTGTTCTGATGATAGATTGGTGGAGTTCGTGAGTTTTCGTCTGGAGGGTCTTGCCCATACATGGTACGACTCAGTAGAGAGAAGCCGAGCTGCAGGTCTACCTTCTATGACATGGGATGAGTTTACAGCTGCGTTTCTTGCCCGTTTTCTTTCGGAGAGTGTCCGAGATGCTCGAGCCCATAGTTTTGAGTCTCTGCGCAAGACTCCTGGGATGACGGTGTCGGAGTATAATATACAGTTTACCTAGTTGTCTTGATATGCTCCGTACCTAGTAGACACAGAAGAGAAGAGAATAAAGAGGTTTGTACGAGGGCTTGATACACAGCTATTCCGTGCCATCGGCACCCAGCACTTTGATACATACGCAGCCGCGATGGACGCAACCTTACTTTTGGAGGAGCGTATTTCTGAGACTCCGGTCGTTTCTGGGCCGAAGAGGATCTGAACTGATACGCCAGCTCAGTGGCAGATGGGTAGACACCGCGATAGATTATTTCCGGGAGATGGTGGAGGCAGAGGATTGAGACGAGGTCAGTTATTTGGTTCATATCCACAGACCCAGCAGTCGTCGCCAGGATGTTTTCGGTGTGGGAGTCAGTACCACCGTGTCAGAGACTGTACCATGGGGTGCCAGGGCACGGCGATAGTTCCGCATGTGACCTTACCACCATCACCACCCCCTCAGAGAGCTCTACTTCCTACTCCTGAGGATGCTCCACGCCAGCCAGATGCTCCTAGAGGTCGTGGGCGTGGCGGTCCGGTTCAGAGAGGATGAAGCGATAGAGGCAGAGGCCGAGGTAGAGGCAGAGGACAGCCAGCTAGTAGTGGTGGACAGGCCCGAGTGTTCGTGTTGACTCCTCAGGATGCACAGGCATCCAATGCCGTCATGACAGGTACTCTGCCAGTATGTTCTTTTGATGCACGGGTATTATTTGATCCAGGCTCCACACATTCCTATGTATCCACGTACTTTGCAACGAGGTTGGGCCAAGAGTCTTCTCCGTTAGATCAGCCGCTTGTCGTTATTACACCAGTAGGCGAGTCGTTTGTTACCCATTTCATGTACCGATCATGTTCCGTTCGTATCGGAGAGAGAGATTCTTCAGTTGATTTGATTCTCCTCGATATGCTAGACTTTGACGTTCTTCTTGGTATGGACTGGCTAGCCACCTGTTATGCATTCGTGGACTACCGTGAGAAAGCAGTCGGATTCAGTTTTCTTGGTCAGCCGGTTCTGGTTATTCAGGGAGATCGTAGCGCTACCCTTCCCAGCTTGATTTCTTCTCTTCGTGCTGGTCAGCTCTTAAGGAAAGGGTGTCAGGGATTCTTAGCCTATGTTTGTGATACTAGCTCCACAGAGTTTCCGTTGGACCAGGTCCCTGTTATGAGAGAGTTTCCTGATGTATTCCCTGACGAGCTGCCTGGTCTGCCACCAGAGCGCGAGATTGAGTTCGGCATCGACTTGATCCCCGGAATGGGGCCTATCTCTATACCGCGTTATCGAATGGCCCCGGCGGAGCTGAAAGAGCTGAAGGATCAGTTACAGGACTTGCTGGACAAAGGGCTTATCCGACCGAGTGTGTCACCTTGGGGTGCTCCCGTCCTATTTGTTAAGAAGAAGGACGGAAGTATGTGCTTATGCATTGATTATCGTCAGCTGAACCGGGTTACTGTGCGGAACAGATATCCCCTACCCCGCATTGATGACTTATTCGATCAGCTCCAGGGTGCAGGGTTTTTCTCGAAGGTTGATTTACGGTCAGGTTATCACCAGTTGCGGGTTCGGAAGGAGGATATTCCGAAGACCGCTTTCCGTACTCGATATGGTCATTATGAGTTCTTGGTGATGTCGTGCCCCGGCAGCATTTATGAACTTGATGAACCGTGTATTCAGGCCGTATCTCGATCAGTTCATCATTGTGTTCTTGGAGCCGGGAGGAGCATGAGCAGCACTTACGTATCACATTGCAGACTTTGAGGGAGCATCAGCTGTTCACCAAATTTTCTAAGTGCGCATTCTGGCTAGACAGTGTTGACTTCTTGGGTCATGTGGTGACGAGAGATGGTATTTGTGTGGACCCGAAGAAGATCGAGGCAGTTCAGCGTTGGCCTAGACCGGTATCAGTTACAGAGGTTCGCAGCTTTCTGGGTCTGGCCGGCTATTATCGACGTTTTGTCCAGGATTTCTCCCGTATTCCTGTACCGTTGACCGGGTTGACCCGGAAGGGGGCTCCTTTTGATTGGACCGAGGCATGTGAAGATAGTTTCCAGCAGTTGAAGACTCGTCTGACTACTGCATCGGTGTTAGCTTTGCCTTCAGGATCAGGCGGGTTCGTGGTATATTGTGATGCTTCTCGAGTGGGGCTGGGCTGTGTATTGATGCAGCACGACAGAGTTATCGCGTATGCTTCTCGGCAGCTGAGGAAATACGAACAGAACTACCATACTCATGATTTAGAGATGGCTGCAGTGGTATTTGCACTTAAGATCTGGAGACATTACCTATACAGCGAGTCATGCCAGATATTCACTGACCACAAGAGTTTGAAGTATATCTTTCAGCAGCGAGATCTGAATCTGAGACAGCGCCGTTGGATGGAGTTGGTGAAAGATTATGACTGCGAGATTCTATACCATCCGGGCAAGGCGAATGTGGTGGCAGATGCTTTGAGTAGGAGGCCCGGAGGTAGCTTATCTCGTTTGAGCACAGTACAGATGCAGTCGACGGCGGATTGGCAGGTTTTATGTGACAGCAGAGTGCAGTTCGAGTTTACTTCTACAGGGGGACAGCTGGCCCATTTCAGAGCACGCCCACAGTTACTTGATCGTATCCGTGAGGCACAGTCCGGCGATGCCCGTATTTTAGAGATTATTGAGCAGATTTAGCAGGGCAGAATTTCTGAGTTCGTGATTGATGATCAGGGGATACATCGATTTGGGACTCGACTGTGCGTACCAGATTCTGAGGGACTGAGGCGCGATATCCTCAAGGAGGCACATAGATCAGTATACAGTGTGCATCCAGGTTCCACCAAGATGTACTATGATTTGAGAGAGTTTTACTGGTGGGACGGGATGAAGAATAATGTTACAGACCTTGTGTCGAGATGCCTGACTTGTCAGCAAGTCAAGGACGAGCACCAGAGGCCAGCCGGCTAGTTACAGCCTTTTCCCATCCCTAAGTGGAAGTGGGAATAGGTCTCCATGGACTTCATTATGGGTCTATCCAGGACCAGTCGAGGGTATGACTCTATTTGGGTGATTGTGGATCGACTGACGAAAGCGGCTCACTTCCTGCCAGTGAAGACCACTTTTGGATTTGCTCAGTATGCCCAGGTTTATATTAATGAGATCGTGCGACTGTATGGCGTTCCGACTTGCATAGTGTCCGATCGGGGCACCCAGTTTACCAGCCGATTATGGCAGAAACTTCATGAAGCATTGAGCACCCGATTGAGTTTTAACATAGCCTTTCATCCACAGACTGACGGTCAGTCAGAGCGTACTATTCAGACTCTTGAGGACATGCTCAGAGCTTATTTTTTAGATTTCGGTGGTAGCTGGGATCGACATTTGCCCTTTATCGAGTTCTCCTACAATAATTGCTTCCAGGAGACTATTCAGATGGCACCTTTCGAGGCTTTATATGGGAGGAGATGTCGATCACCTGTATGTTGGACAGAGCTCAGGGAGAGCAGTATTTTGGGGCCGCAGATCGTACAGGAGACGACTGAGAAGATACAGCTGATTCGGGATAGGATGAGAGCAGCACAGAGTAGGCAGAAATCATATGCTGACAGGCGCCGTCGCCGACTCGAGTTCGCTGTTGGCGATCTTGTTTTCCTGAGGGTCTCTTCGATGAAGGGTGTGATGAGATTTGGGCAGAAAGGGAAGCTTAGTCCTAGATATGTTGGTCCCTTCGAGATCCTAGATCGTGTTGGTCCAGTCGCTTATCGATTAGCTCTTCCGCCCAGCTTCCTCGATGTTCACCCCGTGTTCCATGTTTTGATACTCCGCAAGTACCTTCATGATCTTTCCCATGCGATTCAGCACCAGACGATCCAGCTAGAGCGTGATCTTTCATTCACCGAGCAGCCGGTGGTCATTTTGGACCGGCAGGTGAAGAAATTAAGGTCGAAGGCTATACCGTCCGTCAACGTCCTTTGGCGTGGCCCGAACACCGAGGAGGTCACCTAGGAGACCGAGGTCGAGGTGAGGAAGAGATATCCCCATCTTTTTGAAGGTACGCGTAGTTAAATTCTAAATTTGGGGACCGAATTTCTTGAAGGGGGGAAGATTGTAACGCTTCGAAAATCGTTTAGGCAGTTTTTCGGTAATCGGCTAAATTAGCAGTCTTTTCCGTAAAAAGTCAAAATAGGTATTTTTCATTACTTTAGACCTAATTATACAAAATTTAGATAAGATATTACTATAAATTGGTCACTAAAATGTCGCTTAAAAATTTCTAGTTAATTAAAAAAATTTGCTTAATTAATTATTTTTAATATTATTTTAAGCTTTTAAAAATACATTTAATTAGTGATAAATACAAATTTAATTGGGTAAATTACATAATTAGGAACCATAATAAACTAAAATATAGTGTAACAAAATTTTTATCAAAACATTTCAAGTTTAGTTTTGTGGTTTAAAATGGTTTGAAAATGAATTAAAAAGGGGGTTTTTTGTAAAATTTGATATGATGGTCATTTATTGATCTTGTGAAGGAATTTTGTGTAGAAAATTCTACACCTTTCCCTCACATCTCTCCCTTGCTCTCCTCTGGTCGAAATTGTTGCAGAAAACAGCCCCATTTCCTCCAAATTCTTGCATCAAAATTCTTGCAAAAATCCTCCGAAATCCATAAAAAATCACATTTTTCCTTCACAAATTCAATCCAAAACCCTAAGCCATCCCTTATCAAACCCTAGTTTGTCTAAATCAAGGGGAAAAGAGGCCACTTTGGAGGTTTAGTGCAAGGGAATCAACACTTGGGAGGTATAAATCCTAATCTAGCTGTTAATTGTAGTTTAATTTGCTAGATTTAGTAGTTTTAATGTGTAATTTGGTTATGAATTCTAGTTTAGGAAATTCTAGTAAAGGTTTGGTATTGTAATTAGGGTTTGTAGCATGGTTGATGGGTTTAAGTTATGGTTTTGGCTATCTAGTTGGTTAGAATGGTTGTTTGTGCGATGTAGCGATCGCTACACCGTTAAATCACGATAATTACATCGATATTTCTATGTCAATGCTTACTAGTTTTTCTAAAATTTTAGGAGGTGATCAAATTGCGTTATATTGGCGATATAATTAGCATCTCATACGACTTTTAGTGTGCGCGAATGCGGGGTTTTGTCTAGTCGGGTTTTAGTTTTGGCGGTTGCACCGAAATGACGATTTTAGTTAAGGTTTTAGCGATTTTTGTGTGTTTTCCGCGCAACGAGTGTACGTAGTGACTAATTCATGAGAATAAATCTTTTTATATTTTGAGTTGTGTCATTTCAGGAATCTGTAATCTTATATTGTATGTTATGCAATTCTAGGAACGATTGCGGAAACATCGGATGCAGCGCGCAAAGGCAAGGCGGTGGTCGGATCGGTTTAGCGAGGCATTCAGGTGAGTAGAGGTATTCATCTATGGGGGGATCTTCTGGATGGCGCGAAGCGCGCCCTAGTTAGGATTACTTTATTTCTTGCATTATTTGCATTGTTAGTTAGCTAACCCCCCTCATTCACATTGCATACCCTTATAGCCATTCGTCTGCTAAATTGCATGGATATCCACATACACATGTGTGATATCACTTCATAGGACACGTACACCATTACCATTGGCTCCTGTTGCACGTGCACTATTCATGTGACACACACGCCTTTTGTAATTGCCATGCCACGAGCACTGTAGGACCCGTTTAGTTTAGTATCACCACTTATATATTACACGATATATGAAATCGCATAGCATGTATATACCTCGCATCATCATCATACATACATAGATTTCTAGCCACAAATCACATCGCATACCTTGATATCATATACATTTATGATATACAACATGTTGGGTATTTTGATTTTCTTGAGGATTTCAGTATTGCTGCGATTTCTGGATTTTGGGGAAAACCGCAAGAATTTAACAAAAGCTTATATTAATCATTTTTAAAAACAAAGTTGCGGTTTTCTCATGATGTACGTTTCGTCCACCATGAGTTTTCATGTTTTCTGTTGGATTTCGAGACCCGATTCGAGGAGTGGATGAACCGTCTCGGGTACATGGTGGGCCCGGTATGGTACCCCGGGGCAAGAAGATCGAGTTGTAGACGATGAGCCTGGCAGGGGAAGACTACCTACCGGTGATGTCTAGCGCGGTGGATATCCGAAGGATACTGACCGTTGTCGTGAGATTTGATGATATGGGCCGATCCGGACTGACGGAGCCCGATGTATTGAGACATTGATATAGTAAGACATTGAGACAGATGTATTTCCATATTTAGTGTCGATACTTGACACGGTTTTCAGATGATTTCATGATGGCACTTAGCTATTGCACAGATATTCTTTTTCTAAAGTTAAGAATGCAGATCTTATAGCATTTAAAACACTTAAAGATTTAGTATTGATATTGCATACATGTGCATGCATACTAGAGGTATTACATCATATCTGGACATACATGCTGTGACGCAATTGCGTGCATTCTTACGATAGCCCTACTAGATGTTATATTCTACTCACGAGCTGGCAACTCACCTCCGTTGTGTCATAGTGTCTTGCAGGTCGGACTCATCAGCCTAGTAGCGGCGGTTTATCTTATTAGTGATTTCTGTTGCTCAGACTCGCGACATTGCTCGTAGGTGGGTTGCGAGAGCACTTTTATCTCTTTTTGTACTATTTTTGTATCTAGTATTCTCCATCTACCACTTCTTATGTGTATATACGACCTAGTGATGAAACTGAGAGATTTGTGTATATGTGGTTTCTTTTGGTCGAGCTCACTTGAGCCGACGTTGTGTTTTCTTGTATTTTTCATTTCTTTATGCTCTTTTCTTGATATTACATATATATATTGCGTGTGGTTGTGATCCGCCTTGGGCGAAGAGCTAGCTCCCGCTTGGGGATTACATTTTGTGATTACAGTTTATATATCTTGTTGTACACATTTTGGGGGATAGAATTTTCAAAAGAGACTCTGCCGAAATTTTCGAAAATTTTTGATGTTTTTAAAAAGGGGTTCAATGCAACTTAATTGATTTCAAAATTGTTTTCATGAAAAGTTTCCTTCACTCTTTTGGTTTTGTTTTAGATTTTTCTGGGCTTTGGCTGACTTAGGTTACGTTACGCCTTTAGACATCTCGTAATCTAAGTGCCAGTCACGTTCCGTACTTTCGGGGCGTGACACGTCCGAACCGCCTTTGAACCTTAGGGTTTAGGACAGTACGGCGTTGCCACATGTGAGGCATTGGCTTGACCCTTCTACGGCTGGACCATTGGTACTGTGGCATGTGATGGATATTTTTTGAACTCCGCTCAAGTGTTGTGCTATTTAGGAAATCTCGGGTGTTCGTTTATTCGATATGAAAGTTTAACATTGTCTGTTTATCTGGAATGTGATACAATATTTGGAATCCACATGTAGTTATGAGATAACTAATTTGAATGTTATAAATCTAGCAGTTTAGTCTCAGATGATCGGTTGCCACGGGATTTTGATGCGATCAAAAGTCTGTCGCAATCACGTAGCGTACACGGATACTCGCCGGGTAAACTTAATAGACAGCCACGCCCCATAGCCTGACCGAGTGACTGTAGGAGAACCCCGTCGCCAAAAGCATCCGTTCGGGTGCTCGCGGCAGCAGTGTTCTGCCTTAGTGCACTTCGTCGACGGCATCCGGAGGTGCGGCCGTCTACTAAAGTTTGCGACGAGCAATCGATCAGGATGTCAGGAATCTTGTTGAATTGCCCGACTTGATATTGAAAAGAGTTTTTGATATAGAGACTAAAATGCGGGGTTTATAATTGTTAGGCATGCGATGTCTAAGGAATTCATTTGGTTAGGCATGTGATGTCTAAGGTGGTTGCGGATTTCAACTGTTGTAGTTTTACACTTTTTTCTGTAACCGTAAGTGTGGTATGTAGTTGTATCGCCGGTTTTTGTTGCTATACATCAACGACAATCGGTGTATGCATACTTACTTACGTTGATGATATGAGATATTATGTATTGCTGTGATATGTTATATTGGATCGTCGTGTTCTAAATAGCCGGAGGTTTTATATGAGATGAGAGTTTTTCTTTTTCATTCATGTAAAATTCATTGCATGTAATATTCTTTTATTGGGGCACTTCCGGGCTGAGGATGATGTCACCATTGTATATTATTTACTTTTCCGCATTAGGTAGACCCAAGGTGGGGAGCACAAGTAAACGGGTTCTAGGGTCCAGTGGGAGACCATCTCGAGGAGTCGAGACCGGATCTCCTAACCCTAGAATTGGCAGTGTTGCTTGCCGCTCTCGTAGGGGTCTAGGGATGTGGGTTTGGCTATTCATCGCGACCGTGGAATCCGTGTTTTATACAGGCTCATATTAAAATACGGAGCTCCTAGTATATCCAATATTCCATATATGTTCTTCTGCTGCAATGTTCTGTGATGAGATCATATTACTGCCTGAGACGAATGTTTATATTATATATATGAGATATATGTTATATTGTAGATTTCGTTTCAAATGTGATGCTTGTGAAGCATAATAAAATGGGACTTTATTAATGAGATTAATGAAGTAAAAGAAACCTAAACATGTTGTAGAAACTTGTTTAAAAACTGGTAGCTCTAGTTCTTACTTTCCATAGAGGTGTTCCTTGTAGAACATCCACCACCTTATTCGATAAGGAAAGAGCCGAGATCCCTTCACCGTGAGTGACCTCTTTAGCGAAACTAGCAGATGCTACAAACTCGGTTTGTCTTTTGATTATTTCTATAGTTTTTGCTTTGCATAGTGATATTTGTGAAATATCCTGCACCTTATTCGATGAGGAAAGAGCCGACGATCCTTTCACCAGGAGTGACCTCTTTAGCAAAACTAGAAAAAGCCTCAAAAACATTTCATTTAAAAATCACTCGATTCTACAACGATATCAAGTTCATTACGCAAAGGGTTTTCTTAAAAACCTGTCGTAGCCCTCCGTCATTTTAGATAAGTACTACTTAGTATTCGTGCTGCGGTAGTTTGGCATGCGTCAAGGCGTAGTGTACGGTAGCTAACTAGTGCTTATCTACTAGCATACGATGAGATTGGATTAGGGTCTTCGTACGGCGTTGTTTGGCATGAGTCAAGGGTCGTGCGGGTGGGTTTAATTCAATCAAGAAATGTACGGGTTGAACTTGACTAGAGGACTATGGGTTGTTTGGCATGCGTCAAGGTCATAGCACGCTAGGGGTAAAATATTATTGGGAATTTCAAGTGTTGAAATTTGCAATGAGATTGCATACCTTCTATGAGATAGTTGGATCCCGATACCCGCTGCGAGTAAGAGTTACTCCTGAGAGAGTTTTACACATTACAATTAGCCGATCAAGTTGGTGTCTAGAAAGGTGTCAACGGGGTTACGCCCCTGGAAAAACGAGGTTTACTTTAATTAGGTCCGTGCGAAAGTACGGGGAAGCTCCCTCAAAGTACCGGCACTGGCCTGGCTGAAAGATTGGCGAACTTGTAGAGTGTAATTAATCCCGGCTAGTCTTTCCATTTAGGGTTTGAAGGAAGATTTAACTAAAACAGTGGGAGCCATCCTGATTAGATAAATTGATAACCAATCTAATCTTGTAAAAGCGCACGCTGAGTGTTTTCTTCTCTCTCTCTCTCCTGGTTACGACTATGTCACGTCTTAATCAAGATAATAATACGGATGTATTGACCGAACCCGCTTGTTATACTGCGCTAAGGAACGTTGGTCCCGCTCCAACTTATAATTGTTATAAGACAGAGCAGAAAATTGGGGATTACCAGAATTCTCGTGCCGCCCAAACAAAGAAAGTACATGTTGATACATCTTCTTCGGGTGTGCTCGTTACACAGAACTGTTTCTCAATATCCTTTACGTCCTGGGTATTTGATACCGGATCAGGATCTCACATATGTAATTTGTTATATGGGCTACAGATAGGTAGAGAACTGAGAACGGGTGATAAATTTCATGAGATAGAAACGGTGCAAGTGTTGCAGCCAAGTCTGTTGGTAGTTATTACCCTGTATTACCAGAATACATTGATTCTGAACGAATGTTTTTTAGATACCGAACCTGAAATACAACATCATATCAGTCTCTTTATAAGTAAAGAAATGATATAATTTTGTATTGTTGGATAATGTTTTGAACATTTCCTATATCAAGAGTTGATCGGTTCAGGCACGTTATCTAAAAGCATAGACGTTCTAAATCAAACCACAGTTCTTAACGTACAGAACACACACAAGAGGAAGATTTCAGAAATGAACGAATCCTTCTTGAGGCTTTGTAGATTAGGTCATAACAATGCGACCCGACTGGCTGAAGTTACATATAGATGCATATTTAAATTAGTTTGAATTACATCTTGTGAAACTTGCCGGTCATGTCACAGAGATAAGATGACCACAGCTCCGTTTATTGGAAACAGAGAAAGAGTTAGTGAACTCTTGGGATTGATACATACTGATGTATGAAGGTCCTCTGTCTACACATGCCAAGACCGGTTCTTTGCACTTCATTACATTCACTGATTATCTTTCAAGATCCGGACATATGTTCCTGTTGAAAAACAAGTCTGGAACTTTTGAGAAATTCAATGAATATAAGTTAGAAGTAGAGAACCAAAAATGGGTATAAGTATTATGTCCTTTGATGAGATCAAGGAGGAGAATACTTGAGCATGGAATTACTGGACTATTCTAAAGGAGAATGAGATTCTCTCTCAGCATTACTCCTCCGTATATACCACAGCACCTAGGTGTATCGGGGCGGAGCAATCATACCCTATGTGATATGGTGCGCTCCATGATGAGTACTACTGAGTTTCCTATTTCCTTTTAGGAGTTATGCACTTGAGAAGCTCCATACCTATTGAATAGGGTTCTAATAAAATCAGTTGCCTACCACTTCATATGTGATATGGAATGGGAAGAGCCCATATCTTAAGTATGTTAAGATTTGGGGTTGTCCAGCCTATGTCTAAAAGCAAAATCCGGACAAGCTCGAGGCAAAGTCAATTCTGTAGAAGTTTGTTGGATATCCAAAGCATTCGCAAGTGAATATCTTCTACCTAACCGAGGAACAAAATATGTTTTGTTTCTCAGCATGCCACCTTTGTGAAAGGGAATTTCTTGTGAAGAAATTATTGGTCATGAGGTAGAACTGGAAAGAGTTCCAGCTATACAAACTGCAGCTGATGATTTAGTAGAACCAAAAGATTCAATAGTTTCCAACGAACGTCAGCCTCTCCGCCGATTTAGTAGGGTTCCTCACCCACCTGAGAGATACTTCGGTTTCTCTATGACAGTGGGAGCGAGGATTGCATCATGAGATGATGACCCAACTAGTTTCGAGCAGGCCATCAGGAGTGGGACTCTGTAAGAATGGCTGGATGCTTAGCGATCTGAGATGGAATCCTTATACACCAACAAAGTATGGATTTTGGTTGCTTTATCTGAAGAGTTAAATACCCATCGGGAGAAAGTATATCTTGAGAAGATTACTTGGTGTACATGGAAAAATTGAGACTTTCAAAGCTATGCTTAATTCCATCCAGATCCTACTTGCCACGGCTACATACCATGATTACGATATCTGGCGGTTGGGTGTCATGACTGCTTTTCTAAATGTTGATTTGGAAGAGAGCATCTATAAGTACACAACCAGAGGGCTTCACAGACAGTGGGAGCAGCGGAAACGTGTGCAAAATGTTTTATGTGATAAAGCAGGTATCGCGGAGTTGGAACGTCTGTTTTCATGTGGTAGTCAAAGAGTTTGACTTCATCAAAATGGTAGATGAACCTTGTATATACAAAAAGGCAGTAGAGAGTATGGTGGTGATCCTCGTAGAGTACGTGGATGACAAACTCTTGATAGGGAAGGACTTTCCTATGCTACGCTCGGTCAATTTCCGCTTATCACAAGGATTCTCCGTATAGGATCAAGGTGATACCTCCTAAATCCTGGGTTTTGGATCTATGATATAGATCTAATTGGATGTTAGGATTCTCACTAGTTGTAGTGAGATGGTATCAATCGATCCTGGGGAGAATCACTGGAAAGGTTCAAGGGTGATAAGGACGACTGAATGTCAGTCGCAGACATTGTATTTACCCTCAGTGGAGGGACGGTATGTTGGAAGAGTTCTAAGATAGATACCGTAACTTACTAGACAATTAAAGGCAAGATACATCATTACCAAGGATGCTACCAAAGAGGCAGTCTGGATATATATATGTTCATGAGATGAACTTCGTTCCTACCATTGTGTAACAATGGAGTTGTGGCTTATGCCAAGGAACCCCCGTCACATCAGTCATCCAGATATAATTCTTAGGCAGTATCACCTGATCATGGAGATGGTTGATCTCCAGGGAGATCGAGATTAGGAGAGTAGACATAGAGGACAACAGCGTGGATCCACTCACAAAGGCCGTTTTCCCAGTAGAGACTATTATGGGATGGTTGAGTATGAGATACTTCAACCACAGCTAATTGTTGGGTATGTGATACCACAACAGATGGCCCTAGTGCAAGTGGGAGATCGTTAGTTATATGTATGCCCTAGAGGCCATTACTGTACATATGATGTATATTGTAATGGATGCTTGGACATATATAGGGAGGACTTTCTTGCTCGACATGATAGTATGCTATCTGGTTGTACTTTATCTTAACATGTACTCTGATTGTCTCTATGTTACATGTTGATAAAGCCCTTAGGATATGTACTCGACTACTAGGACTATGATGAGATCATACTAGTGGGGCTACGGTAGTCGACGAGTACATCCTATAGCTGTTCCTAGTCGAGGGTGTATCAAGACAGGGCATCGATACACCAGAGTAGACTAGCGTATACGCATCTTGACCCATATGATGGGCGATGGATGATCCCATATCCATCGGTGTTTGAAATCAAGGATGGTATACGGGTGCTCAGTGGAGACTGGGTACACTCGACGGACTCGCCGAGAACTCCTAAATGGTATTATACACCATGTCAGATGGCAGTTCTCTGGTGACACTGGTACAGGTTAGTCTGTAGACCCGAGATCGTCATAGAGTCTTGTGTGATTCCCACTGTGCTTTGATTTCCATCATACCACGTCCAAAAGGGCATGCAAAAAGGTGGCTTTTGGGTACAGTCCCGAATTACATGGAGGCAATGAGCGATAGGAGGGGTTTTGACTCTCCTGGTATAGGGAGTTGATGTTGCGCTGTGTTCGATTGGCTATAACGTGAAATCCCTGGCCAGGCTTGCTGAGATTTACTGGTAAGTGTTATCAGTAGTTTCTCGAACTGTTATAGACCTCATATCCACCCCTAGGCGAGATATGTGACATATCAGACGAAGAGACCAGACTGTACGGGAGTGTTACTGGTTAGATTCACAGGAGAAAGTACATGCTTGCTTGTTGATCTTCTGATCGCTCAATACCTGGGTGGCTATTACGTTTAGCTGACCGCTTGCATCTTGTGGGTGTTTGATATGATCATCACCTACTGCCGGTGTATTGACGATTCATTAGAGTCATACACAGAGGTTTCTTGACTCAGGCAAAACGGAGTAGGAGCATATATATGATATGTGCAGGACCGATAACAATACGTGTATATGATACCGTATTAGATTCTCGCGATATGAGATATCGGTCGGGTATATGTGATATAGCCGGGTCATCAGATCAACTATTGGTTCGATGAACTGATACAGATTATATTAGTCGGTTATTTGTGAAATAGCCGGATTATCGAATCAAGTGTTGATTCGATAATTTAATGTATAATTATATATTTGATATATTAAATTACATTAACTGATATAAGCTCACTAAAAGATTTTTTTTCTCACTCGGGTAATACATTGATATATATGCGATATATGTTAATTGTATTATTTTATTTAGTTACAATAAATATTGTATATGTGATATATAATATTGTAACATGTTATAATTACTAATGCAACATGATTAGTGGAGATTAAACAAGGTTAGGGTTTGATTTGGGTTAGCTCATTCTTGAAGCTTTTAGAAACTTTTCTTTTTGTCATGAGCTAAGATATTTTGTTGATATTTTGTAACCCAAACCACACCCTCAACCCTAGTTAACTCTCTACAAAGGTTAGCTCATTTTATATTAGCAACCATGGTTGCATAAGTAATTATCACCACAATTCATTATTCATCACAAAGTAAAAATTCTTCTTCTTCTTCCTTTGAAAAAAGCTTTCTAGCTTTTTGGTTAGTGATGAAAATGAGTGAGATTAAGAAAACAAATGAGAGCTAAAATCCTACTTCATCATCCTAATCTATCCTAGCCATTTAGATTAGGGTGTTCACTTCATTTAGTGAGTGAGAGCTTGTGTTATAGAAACTTCAAGATAGATCATCTTAGTTATCGAAGATCGGAAGCAAGCTTGGATCTTTCTCTTCGTGGAGCCTCTCTAGAGTCTTAAAACTCGATGATCGCAGCGAAGGGACCTCAACACGAAGCTTTAGAAGTGAAGGACTGGACTATAAGGGTTGTAATCCCAAACTCTTAGATTTTAAAGTGTTTAACATGCTTTGTTTCGCCTAATCTCTAGTTTAAAGATCTTGGTTAGGGTTGTTCGGCACGTCTAATTTTTAAATTGGGTATGGTTGATGCCTTATAGACCCTTGTGAGAGTGCTTAGCATCCCTGCAGCGTATGTAAGTCCATTCTCTCTATACCTCCCTCCATCTCCTTCTCTATATCTTTCTCTTGTCATATTGCCATGAAAAACTTCCCTTATCATATCATTGTCCATAAATAATTAATTAAATGGATACATATATAAATAATGAACACACTAAAATATACACACATATATAGTTTGTAAAGTCTTTTTCATTACTCTAAATCCATATGTTAAGAATTCATAGTAACCAATTAGGATTGCATCGTTTGTTGTTGTATTTTAAATTACTTTATTTAAATTTTATAAAAAAAATGAAGTTATGAATAAATAACTTGGTTTTCTCATTTCTCACATATGACATATCAATAACTTTAGTTTTAAAATAATTTTTAGAAATTAATTTTTACTTCTAGAAATTTCAGGAAATTTCCATATGATAGAATATATTTTTCTGTACACGCTGTAAAAATTTTAGATCGAACCGAATAACGGTTTAGGAGTTACGTAGTTTTTTATTCACTGTTTTAAAATCCAGAAAACTATCATTAAGGATCTTCTTCAAGAGACCATAACTCTATAATAGTTGATCCAAATTAACTGTTTTCAGATGTTTTGAAAATCTATTTCGAAAGATCTAGATTTTATTAGTTTTAAATTTTTACTGAAAACTGACGTAAAATATAGGAAACTGCGTTACAATATTAAGTGATGGATCTGGACAGAATCATCCTGATTCGCCCACTGTTTTTAAATAGGACATAACTCGAACTCCCGATATCCGTTCGTGACAAAATTTATATGTGTAGATACACAATTGATAGAGATATAATTTTATGTATATTAGATTACATAGAAATGCATGAAACAACCCGATATAGGATTTGTAATATAACATATAGTTACTATCCAGAAATCTGAATTTCTGTTTCAAATGCTGATATTAAAATGATCATAACTAGAGTTTAAGAAATCCAAATCATGCGAATATTAGTGTTTTGGATAAGTATATCCTAAGACCTAAAATTTTCTAATAATTATCGTAACCTGAAACCTGATGGAAATTGACCGAAACTATTTTTTAAAAATATGTGACGGCGCCGAATAGATTCTGATCTGTTTTGCGTGACGATACGAAAACAGATATACCTCCCAAACCGGTAGTCGTATTTATGTGTAACTGGAACTCACGCATGAAAAACACTTAGAGCCATATTTCTGTTTATATTCTGCATTCGTTCGACTTGATTAATTAGTCGTACATAATATTTCTTTACAACATTGTTTATGGTAGTTACTCGATTAATATACTTGACTCATTTCATACTATTCGAACATGTATACGTATTTATCTTTATCATTAAATTGCTGTATGTACATAAAGACGATAATTAAATACTTGAGTTGTATTTTGAAAACTATACAAAATTATTTTTACATAAAACCCCCTCAAGTTCTATAAATTACAATAAGGACCCTAGTAAATACAGGTTTAAGCGGGACCAATCTCTTGAGCCTTAGGGAGCCGAAGAAGTGGGTGCTTGCCTATTTAAGGTAGACAACTTAACAAACGGTATTATAAACACGGTAATTGTCTTTGAAAAAGACACAAATCGTGCCGTCCATGTGCAGCAGTTACCGATAACATCAAAACCTAACTCAGGATTCAATTTCTTTTCTAATTGTTCTGACTCAGACTGAGTCTCATTATAAATTATCTAATTTGAATATGATTCAAGTACAATCTGCAATACTACAATTCAATATGAATACATGAATCCATATATTCAATCTGTTCAAACTATTCAATCTATATTGACTGAACTGAACCATAGATATACTTCTATTTTCATGATTCTCCAGCTATATCCATGATTCTCCAGTTACATCCATTTACTGATATCATGGTTTCGGCAAGTCACCCAATTATACAATCTATATTATAAGACAATACAAGTTGCAATACAATACAATCAAGATATCGCGGGGTTTAAGGAGTAGATTGGTACGGAAGGTGTTAGAAGTGGCACGAGACTGTAAGATTTAATACACCTAACCTATATTCCGTTGCTGTTGTACCGTGGCATAAACGGTTCCTTGTACTACACGTGCCTCTAGTTTCTGGCATATAGAGACTCCTCTCGTATACACTGGCATCCTTCTGTACCAAGGTACAAACAACAGCGTTAACATCAAATACTCATATAATAAAACTTTAAAAGTTATCTTCTCTTTCTGTCTATTCTATGTCTCCCTTATCTTAGGGACTTACCGAGCGATTGTTCGCAGACGACATTCCTTCTCTTTCTTCTTTGGAATGTTGTCAGGTGATCTGGACACTCAGGAGATCGAGCCTACTAGTGAGGACTTGGACCAGCTTTCCTACGACCCAGAGCTCTAGCTTCATTGTACACATTTTTATTTCAGTACTTTTCATTTCTGTTATGCCACTGTTTAGGCATTGCTTTTCATTCTATGTATTTACTTTTCCATGTACTGTAAAAGAATGTTAATAAATAAAGTTGTTGTTCAGTTATATCTATTGTCTTTTTCTCTTGTACATTTTTATTTATATTTCTTAGATACGCTTAGCGTATTTACTTCAGAGTAAATACATAGCGGCCTCGTCGTGTCTCCTTCGCCGTACACCTGGAAGCGGGGCGTGACAGATGATTTCTCAAGGTATGGACATGTGTTCTTAATGAAGCATAAATCCGAAGCCTTTGAGAAATTTAAGGAGTATAAAAATGAAGTGGAGAAACAGACTGGTAAAAGCATCAAGACTCTTTGATCTGATCGAGGTGGCGAATACCTAAGTACCAGTTTCCTTGAATGCTTAAAATAGAATGGAATTCTCTCTCAGCTTACTCCTCCATATACACCTCAGCATAATGGTGTATCAGAAAAAAGGAATCGCACGCTACTGGACATGGTGCGTTCAATGATGAGTAATGCTGAGTTGCAACTTTCGTTCTGGGGTTTTGCGCTGGAATCAGCTGCAAACCTATTGAATAGAGTTCCGACTAAGTCTGTGCCTACCATTCCATATGAAATGTGGAGTGGGAAGAGACCATATCTAAAGTATCTCAAGATATGGGGATGTCCAGCATTTGTTAAAAAGCAGAATCCGGACAAGCTCGAGGCACGATCGGTTTTGTGCAAGTTTGTGGGATACCCCACGAATTCAAGGGGATATCTTGTCTACCAAACTGAAGAACAAAAGGTGTTTGTCGCTCGCCACATTGTCTTCTTAGAGAGGGAATTTCTTGCAAAAGAAATTAGTGGGAGCGCGGTAGAACTGGAAGAAATTCCAGAACCCCAAACTAATGCAGAGGACTTAGTAGAACCTCAGGTTTCAGTAGAGCCCAAAGAACCAATGCCTCTCCGCAAATATAGTAGGTTTTCTCATCCGCCTGAGAGACACTATGGGTTTCTTGTAGATGGGGATCGAGAGGATTGCATTATCAATGATAATGAGCCTACTAATTTTCAGCAGCCTATCACGAGTAAAGACTCGGTGAAGTGGCTGGATGCTATGAGATCCGAAATGGAATCCATATATACCAATAAAGTATGGACTTTAGATGTTGCTCCCCCTGGGGTGAAACCAATTGGATGAAAATGGATCTTCAAAAAGAAGATTGGTGTATTTGGACAAGTGGAAACCTACAAAGCTAGACTCGTTGCAAAAGGTTTTCGTCAAAGACCAGGATTGGACTATGATGAAACCTTTTCTCCAGTGGATATGCTTAAATCCATTCGGATCCTGCTTGCCATTACTTCCTTCCATGACTATGAAACCTGGCAGATGGACATAAAAACAACTTTTCTAAATGGACATTTAGAAGAGAGTGTTTACATGGATCAACCAGAAGGTTTCTTAGACAGTCGGAGCAGCGGAAAGGTGTGGAATTTGCTTAAATCCATTTATGAATTAAAGCAAGTATTGTGGAGTTGGAACATCTGCTTTGATGAGACGGTCACAGAATTTGACTTTATAAAAAATGTAGATGAACCATGCATTTATAGGTAGATTGTAGAAGGAGCAGTAGTCTTCTTCGTACTGTACGTTGACGACATATTCTTGATAGGGAATGATATCCTTATACTACAATCAGTAAAACTCTTCTTGTCACAGAAATTCTCAATGAAAGACTTGGGAGATGCCTCCTACATTATGGGGATTAAGATCTATCGTGATAGATCCAAAAGAATGTTGGGACTTTTACAGTCCGGGTACATTGACACTATACTAAAGAGATTTAGTATGGAAGATTCCAAGCGCGGTAATTTACCCGCTTGTTACGGGATCACCCTCTCCAAAGAGATGTCTCCAAAGACTGGTGAAGAGAGGGCTCGCATGGGCAGTATACGCTACGCTTCGGCTGTAGGATCTATAATGTATGCGATGTTATGTACCAGACCAGATGTAGCTTACGCACTTAGTGTGGTAAGCTGGTATCAGTTTGACCCGGGTGAGAAGCATTGGATAGCGGTAAAGAACATTCTCAAGTACCTGAGAAGGACTAAGGAGATGTTCTTGGTTTATGGTAATGGGGACCTCCAGGTCGAGGCTTTTACCGACTCCAGCTTCCAAAGTGACAAAGATGACGCTAAATCCATCTCGGGTTTTGTGTTTACCCTCAATGGAGGTGCGGTATGTTGGAAGAGTTCCAAACAGGATACCATCACAGACTCAACGATGGAAGCTGAGTATATAGCTGCTAACGATGCCGCGAAAGAGGCTGTCTGGATGAAGAAGTTCATCTCTAAACTTCAGGTTGTTCTATCCAATGCCAATCCAATAACTTTGTATTGTGATAACAATGGGGCTGTAGCATTAGCGAAGGAACTAATGTCCGATCAGAAATCTAGGCATATCTTGAGGTGGTATCACCTAATCAGGGAGATCGTGGATCGCCGGAAGATCGAGGTGCGGAGAGTGGACACAAAAGACAACATGGCAGATCTATTCACCAAGGCCATCCCTCAAGTCCGGTTTGAGAGGCTGTATGAGATGTTGGGCATGCGGTACGCCAGCAACTGGATCTAGTACTGACAGTGGGTACTCATTGCACCAATTACAGGCCTTAGTGAAAGTGGGAGATTGTTGGATATATATGCCCTAGAGGCCTTCATTGTATATGATGCTTGGGATATGTATGCACAGGACAATCTTGCTCGATATGATAATACGCTATTTGGTTTGTCTTTATCTTAACATGTGATATATTTTACTTTGTATTTCATATATTGTGTGCATGTTGATAAAGCCTGTAGGATATTTGCCTGACTATCAGCGTTGTGATGGCAGTCATACTTATGGGAGCTGGGTGGTCAATAGGCACATCCTTAAATGTCTCTGGTTGTAGGAGTATTGAGACTGGGCATCGATACTCCAGAGTAGACTAGTGTATACATATCTAGACCCTAACAAGGGGTGATGGATTGGTCCCGGAGCCATTGGTGATGTGCACATAAGATTGTATACAGATGCTCACTGGGTGTGAGTTCACTGGACAGGACTCGCCGAGGACTGACTAGATGGTATTATACCTAGCGTCAGATAGCAGTTCTCTGGTGACATGTGTGCAGATAGTTTGTCGACCTGAGGTCGTCATTTTTCTCGTGTGAGTTCCCACTGTGCTTTGATTACTATGTTACCATGGCTCAAAGGAGTCGTGCAAATAGGTTTTAGTTGGGTACAGTCCCGAGCAAAATGGAGGCAGTGAGCGACTGTTGGGGATTCGTCTCTCCCGGTATAGGGAGTCGATATCGCACAGTGATCGGTTGGTCACTACCATAAGTCCTTGGCCAGGGCTGATTGAGAATTACTTGTGGACGGACCGGTAGATTCTCGGATGGTCTTGAGCCACACTGACACGACTTGTACGGTTATTAGGGGTCTGACGTTTTCCACCCCTTAGACCTTACATGTGATAATCTCATACGAACAGACCGGATTGCATAGATATTTTCACGGACAAGCTCAGTAGGGGTTTCGGACGAGTTCGCTCGTCGGCCTCCTTTTCGATAAGTACCTGGGTTGCCGTTACGTACAGCTAGTGCCACTGACGGACTTGTGGTTAAAGCTACTGCCAGCGTACTGTCGAGTCTTTAGAGTCCCACAAAGAGGGTTTCCCTAGATCTGGCGAAACGATGTAAAGGCCGTATGGTCTTATGGTAGGGTTTCGATCGCATACGTGCACTGGCTACATGAATGATGTTCGGAAAGATAATACTAGTGGGTATTGGTTTAAGACGGATCCTAATATTATACTATTGGATTATACATGTTTCTATGTATCCGTATTATTTGGAATACGGATACAGGTATGTATATACGATGAGGGCATTCTTGTAATTTTATAAGAATGAGCTTCTAGAAGGAGACACATCATTATTGATTTATCCTTTTTTGATAAAAGGTTAATGACGTAGAAATTAGGAGATATTTGAGGAATGGGTTGCAAGCATGGCTTTGTATATTGTTTATTCATTTGGGTTTCCTATTCAAACATGGTTGCATTTTTTGTGAGTATTTTATTCCATGCTTGAATTATTGGAAGTTGACTTAGTCATTCTCACACCTATTTCTTAAGATCATTCCCATATTATCATTCTCTCTTCTAGGTTTTCTCTCCTCCTCCCTCAAGTTCATCCCATCATAAGAGTTGTGAATCAATGAGCTTTGAAACAAATTAATCCAATATATATCTTCTCTACTTCTACTTAGTAGTCTTTCTTAGCAAGTTGGATCACTAAGTTACCTCATTTGAGATTAGAGCTTGACCATAGGCCCTCGGGTGGATCTTTCTTCGACACAAAGGAGACCGACAACCGAGTTCTTTTGATGCTTTGGAGGAGACAAAGAAAGGAGATCAAGAAGAAGCTTGAACCAAGGAGAAAAGAACCACTTGAAGACCCGAAGGACTTGACACGAGGGTATAATACTTTAACCGAGTAGTTAACGCCCTCTTGTAGTTTAGTTTTTGTTAGTTAAGGTTTAATCAAGATCCTAAAGTGGAAAAAGTCTATGTTGCAAAGTCAAACATGATCTTTTGATGTGAGAAAAATCGTTTTTGATGTATTCCGCCTCCCCGCGAACACGTGGGGTGTGCTGCATAGACTTACACTTAGCACATGTCTTTATGAATGTATACCGCCTCACATCCTCATATCAATCGTATCCGCTCGTATCATCTTATATCATCATATTGATATCTCAATTCTCATCATCACGTATTAATCATATCATCTCCTACTAACTCTTTGATCATATCCGTAGGTTCCTAGTATAGGTTTCCCGACTATATTAAATATATAGGTTTCCATTTTAATTGCGGGGGTGCTATACGCCACCCACCCGACTTCCCCCATAGATATAAATCTACTCACCTACTAATCTCCTCGTTTAGCCGAAGTCGATGTGCTTCGTCTTCTCGAAAGTCCACGTGAAGGTACCTACAATTCAACACATATCGTAATGTTATTAAAACCAAGTTTGAAAACCGATACGGCACACGAATTGCTTATAGGTTAGAACCTATAGCTTACGTATGCAAAATCAACCAAATAACCCTCGTTGTTGACGTACAAACGTCCAACGACCGAATCACATCAAGAAATTCATAAATCCAAGTTTCAAATATCGGAAAATATAATACGACAACTGAGGAAATCACTCTCAGATTTTTGCTCAGGTATATAGGGACAATATAGGGACTAGGTTATAAGGTGTATGAGTGATTGATCTTCCTTCGTGTATATTTGGAAATGTTTTACAACCAAAGAAATTTATACCGCAATCAATTAACGGTGTCGGTGTAGCGCGTTAATGAATACGGATCGTCCACTGAGATGTGTATTTTGATCGATCTTGTTTTAGATGAGTCGAAATAAAAAGATAAAAGAAATTGCAAGAAAATTGATTCAAGATTTGATATCAAGAAACATAAAGAAAAATAAAGATCTAGAATTAAGAATCAAGAAATCTCCCAATCAATTTAGTTATCAAGATTTGTAGAATGGTTTGTAGGAATCGATCAAATTGGTAGCCATGATGAATACTAATTATAACTAATTTTATCTATTGAGTAATTGTAGCTAGAAAGATGATGATGAATGAAGATTAGGAATCTATTGAAGAAACTAGGGTTTCTCCTTCTATCCCTTGTCTTTTCATAGATCATCATTCAAGTCTAACCTCTAGAAAAGAAAATCATCAATTGTTCATCTCTAATTTGCAACGAAGTTATCACGAAAGTGATCTCGCTCCAAATTAGGTCATCGATGATTCATTTTCCTAGAGTTAACAATTCTCATAAGACTTAAAATTAGTAAAAGGATTTCATCACCATTGGATCTACCTATTCTCTCGATTCCTCCATATGTGGAGACTTACTCAAGCATCATGAAAATTAATGAATCAAGAATCAAGAAGTTTCATAACGCAAGAATGTAAAGAAAGCAAGAATTACAATTATCACCTTTATTAAATCGACGACTAATTACACATTCTCTCAATTCGAGATTACAAGATGTTACTCTCGATCGCTCCTTTTGAAGAGGTAACTGGATCCGTCGAAGTTCGCTCCGCTTGATCTCCGTGAGACTTGGATCGTCGTGGATCTCACGCTCTTGATGAAGATTGGCTTCGCGGATAAAGGATCGATGTTACTTGCTTGTTGTTCTTCTCAAAATGATCTTGATTTGGCTTTGGAAATGGATTTGGGTTAAGGTTTTGGTATCAAGTTGTGTCACTCAACTTGAATTTGAATTGTGGCTCTCAATTTTCCCCCCCAAAAATGAACAACCTCAACCCTAGATCTAGATCTCTTTTTATAAATTCAAATTCAAATTTCCCTCCAAAGCTAGGTTGTTAGAGAGAGCCTTCTAGAATGAGTTTGTTAGAGCGAATATTCTAGAATGAGGTTGTTACAAGGAGCCTTCTAGAAGAAGTTTGTTATGCAGAGCCTTCTGAAAGAAGCCACGTGGTAATTGAGAGTCTTCTGGAAGATAGGGTTGTTACAGGGAATATTCCAGAGAATTTTGGAGCGCCAAGGAGCTAACCAGGCCGCGGAACCGTGGCGGATCGGCCAACTCGGCCGCGGATCCGCGACCTTATAGTGAGATCTCTGTATGATAATTTCAAAGTTGTTTTGTGTTGGTCTTGGGATCTTTATCTGATGCCTGGAATATTATATTTCTTTCTTGTTTGCTGCCAGATCTCAAGTCTTGGACTTGCTGTATTTTTTCGTCACTTTTGTGGTTCCGGCTCTTTGACCTGAAGGATTTCCTGCACACAATCTTGATACAAATGTTGAGATATACACAATCATGCATATAGTAATAAACACTCAATTTCCCTCTAGAATGTCGATTATAACTATAACACGTGTTATTTGGTATTTTACGGATGAATTCGTAATCCATGTTATATTTATAATAAACACCCTTATATGATTGATAAGAGTAAGGAAATTGACGTGTTGAGATTGCAATATTTTCGAATGATCAAATTCCCCCAAACTTAATTTTGGTCGTCTCGAGCAAACATCTTTTATTTTTATTTAAGAGAAGGAGAAAATAAAGAAAAATAAAAACTAACTAGCACACTTTCGTAGGCAACACGATTGCACTGAGCACGTGCAATAAGCGTTTAAACCTCTAGGTGTCCATAGTAGGAGGAGTGTTGTCTCCTGTGGGTTTTTAGCGGATTACACCCACAAAATCCAATAATAAAAGGAAGACCGTGAAAGTTGTAGGGTTCCTAGGCACACCAATGAGGTCTCACAAGGCATCAACCATGCCAATTTCAAATTTTACAAGTGCCGAGAAACCCTAATACGGATCGTTAACTAGATTTTTAGGCGAAAAAGAAACTAGTTAACAACTTAACTAAAAGAAAGAGGCTACAACCTTTGTAGATCCGGTTCTCCACTTCCTTAGCTCTACGTAGACGTCCCTCCGCTGTACAAATCGGATCTTGGACTCTAGTGTCGGCTTCATCGGAGAAAAGGGCGGGCTAGGTCATCGATTACGATGCCGAAGATGATCTACGTCGAGGCATCACAAGATCAAGCTCCCACTTTACCAAGTCATGAAACTTGTGAAGAAAACACCCTATACTACTTGGCAAGAGGTAGAGGATGAAGAAATAGGAAGTGGGTTCACTTTAGAATTGGATTTCTCACTCTTTTCATCAAATCACCATTGATGGTTGCAAGCTTTTTCTTCTTGAAGAAGAAGAAGAAGAAGATAATTATTATGATAAGTCTTTTTTAAAATAGAAAATAAAATCATTCTTATCATAATATCAACCATGGTTAGGTGTAGAGAATTAACTAAGGTTAGGTGGAATGGTTAGGGTTAGGAGAAGAAGACAAGAATGGTTGCTTTGGTCAAAGTTGCATGAAGCTTCAAGAAGCTTCATGTAAGAAAGCAACCATTTTGTTTGCTTTTCTCATTTTTGTTTAATCCAAAACAAAAAGATAAAAGAATGAATAAATAAATAAAAACCCTAACCATTTACTTAACCAAGGTTTAATTCTTTACACAAACCCTAGCAATCATGTATCATCAAACATGATACAATCAAGTGCACAAAAATATATCACATATAAAATGTGCACATTCTGTGAGAAAATCCTTTTAAAGTGAACCAATACTAGTTAATGCAAAGTAACATATCAAATATATAATTATGCATTAAATCATTAAATCAACACTTGATTTAACGGTCCAGTCATATCGCATATAACCGACTAATATCCAATGTATCGGCTTATCGAATCAATCCTCGATTCGGTAACTAGGTTATATCGCATACAACCAATCGATACATTTATCGCGAGAATAGAATACGGTATCACATACACGCATTATTCTCGGTCCCGCACATATCTCATATGCGCTCCTATTTCGTTTCGCTTGAGCCAGGAAACCTCTGTGTAGGACTCTAAAGACTCGTCAATACGTCGGCAGCAGGTGATGATCATATCAAACACCCACAAGCCGCAAGCGGTCTGCTAAACGTAACGGACACCCGGGTATTGAGCGATCAGAAGATCGACGAGCAAGCCCGCTCATTCTCCTGTGAATCCAACCAGTAACACTTACCGTACAGTCCGGTCTCGTCGTCTGATATGTCGCATATCTCGCCTAGGGGTGGTAGACGTCAGACCCCAATAGCTTGATAAGTCGTGTCGATATGAGGTCTATAACAGTTCGAGAAACTACTGGTAACACTTACCAGTAAATCTCACCAACTCTGGCCAGGGATTTCCGGTTATAGCCAATCGAACACAGCGCAACATCAACTCCCTATACCGGGAGAGACGAATCCCCTCCTATCGCTCATTGCCTCCATGTGATTCGGGACTGTACCCAAAAACCACCGTTTTGCACGCCCTCTTGGACGTGGTAAGGTGGAAATCAAAGCACAGTGGGAACCACACAAGACTCTATGACGATCTCGGGTCAATAGACTACTCTGTACCAGTGTCACCAGAGAACTGCCATCTGACGTAAGGTATAATACCATCTGGGAGTTCTCGGCGAGTCCGTCCAGTGTACCCAGTCTTCACTGAGCACCTGTATATCATCTCCGATGTCAAACACTAATAGATATGGGATCATCCATCGCCCATCTGTATGGGTCGAGAAGGTATACGCTAGTCTACTCTGGTATATCGATGCCCCGTCTCGATACACCCACGACTAGGGACCTTGAAGGATGTACTTATGGATTACCATGTCCCCACTAGTATGATCCGCATCATAGTCCAGGTAGTCAAGTACACATCCTAAGGGCTTTACCTACATGTAACAGAGAGACAATCAGTATACACGTTAAGGTAAAGAGTAACCAGATAGCATACTATCATGTCGAGCAAGAAAGTCCTCCCTATATATGTCCCAGCATCCACGACAATATACATCCTATGTACAGTAATGGCCTCTAGGGCATACATATAACTAACAATCTCCCACTTGCACTAGGGCCATCTGATAGCAGTGGTTGTAGTATCCTATACACAACCATCCCATAAAAGTCTCTCTCTGGGAAAAGGCCTTTTTGAGTGGATCCGCCGTGTTGTCCTCTGAGTCTACTCTCCTAACCTCGATCACCCTGGAGATCATCTATCTCCATGATCAGGTGATGCTGCCTCAGAATATGTCTGGATCAATAATGGGACGGGCGTTCCATGGTATAAGCCACAATTCCATTGTCTCACAATGGTAGGAACGAAGTTCATCTCATGAACAAATATACATCCAGACTGCCTCTTTGGTAGCATCATAAGTAGCGATATATCCAGCCTTTATCGTCTAGTTAGCCACGGTATCTAGCTTGGAACTCTTCCAACATACCGTCCCTTTACTGAAGGTAAAGACAATGCCTGTGACTGACTTTCAGTCGTTCTTATCACTCTGGAACCCTTCCAGTGATTCTCCCCAGGATCGACTGATACCATCTCACTACAACTAGTGAGAATCCTAACATCCAATTAGATCTATCTCATAGATCCAAAACCCAGGATTTAGGAGGTATCACTTTGATCCTATATGGAGAATCATTGTGATAAGCGGAGATTGACCGAGCGTAGCATAGGAAACTCCTTCCCTATCAAGAGCATGTCATCCGCGTACCCAATGAGGATCGTCACTATACTCCCTACTACCTGTTTGTTTATACAAGGTTCATCTACCATTTTGATGATATCAAACTCTTTGACTACTACATCAAAACAGATGTTCCAACTCCGCGATGCCTGTTTTATCACATAAAACATCTTGCACACGTTTTCGCTACTCCCACTGTCTACGAGGCCCTCTGGCTGTGTACTTATAGACGCTATCTTCTAAAACATCATTTAGAAAAGCCGTCATGACACCCAACTATAAGATATCGTAGTCATGGTATGTAGCCGTGGCAACTAGGATCTGGATGGACTTAAGCATAGCCACTGGAAAAAGGTTTCATCATTATCCACGCCTGGTCAATGACGAAAAGCTTTAACAAGTCTAGCTTTGAAAGTCTCAACTTTTCCATCTACACCAAGTAATCTTCTCAAGATATACTTGCTCCTGATGGGGATTTAACCCTTCAGATATAGCAACCAAAGTCCATACTTTGTTGGTGTATAAGGATTCCATCTCAGATCGCTAAGCATCCAGCCATTCTTATAGAGTCTTACTCCTGATGGCGAGCTCGAAACTAGTTGGGTCATCATCTCATGATGCAATCCTCGCTCCCACTGTCATAGAGAAACCGAAGTATCTCTCAGGTGGGTGAGGAACCCTACTAGATCGGCGGAGAGGCTGAATCCTTTGGTTTTATCAAATCATCTGCTGTAGTTTGTATAGCTGGAACCTTTCCAGTTCTACATTACAGACCTTGCCTCGAGCTTGTCCAGATTTTGCTTTTAGACATAGGCCGGACAACCCCAAATCTTAACTAACTTAAGAAATGGGCTCTTCCCTTTCCATATCACATATGAAGTGGTAGGCACTGATTTGATTCGAACTTAATTCAATAGGTATGCAGCTTCTCATGTGCATAACTCCCAAAAGTAAATAGGAAACTCAGTAGTACTCATCATAGAGCACACCATATCACATAGGGTGCTATTGCTCCGCCCCGATATACCATCGTGCTATGGTTTATACGGAGGAGTAATGCTGAGAGAGAATCTCATTCTCCTTTAGAATAATCCAGGATTTCCGTGCTCAAGTATTCTCCTCCTCGATCTCATCAAAGGACATAATACTTATACCAGTGTTTTGGTTCTCTACTTCTAACTTACATTCTGTGAATATCTCAAAAGGTTCGGACTTGTGTTTCAACAGGAACATATGTCTGAATCTAAAGAGATCATCAGAGAATGTAATGAAGTACAAAGAACCGGTCTTGGCATGTGTAGACAGGGGACCTTTATACATCAACATGTATCATCCCAAGAGTTCATTAACTCTTTCTCTGTTTCCAATAGCAGAGCTGGTGTCATTATATCTTTGTGACATGACTGGCAAGTTTCACAAGATGTAAATTCAAACTGATTTAAATATGCATCTACAAGTAACTTCAGCTAGTCGGGTCGCATTGATATGACCTAGTGTACAATGCCTCAAGAAGGATTCGTTCATTTCTGAACTCTTCCTCTTGTGTGTGTTCCGTATACTAAGAACTGTAGTTTGATTTAGAACATCAATGCTTTTAGATAACGTGCATGAACCGATCAACTTTTGATATAGGAAATGTTCAAAACATTATCCAACAATACAAAATTTTATCATTTCTTTACTAATAAAGAGACTGATATGATTTTGTATATCTGGTTCGGTATCTAATAGCATTTGTTCAGAATCAATGTATTGGTAATACTGGGTGACAGTGACCAACAGACTTGGCTGCAACACTTGCCCCGTTTTCTGTCTCATGAAACTTATCACCCGTTCTCAGTTTTTCTACCTTTTTGTAGCCCTATGTAACAGATTACATATCTGGGATCCTGATCCTGTATCAAATACCCAGGATGCGGAGAATAAAGAAACAGTTCTGTATAAAGAACACACCCGAAGATGATGCATCAGCATGCACTCTCTTCGTTTGGGTGGCACGGGAATTCTGGTAATCCCCAATTTCCTGCTCTGTCTTATAACAATTATATGTTGGAGCGGGACCAACGTTCCCCAGCTCAGTATAACAAGCGGGTTCGGTCAATACATCCGTATTATTATCTTGATTAAGGCGTGACATGGTCGCTACCTGGAGAGAGAGAGAAGAAAACACTCAGCGTGCGCTCTTGCAAGATCAGATTGGTTATTATTTTATCTAATCAGGATGGCTCCCACTGTTTTTTATCAAATCTTCCTTCAAACCCTAAAAGGAAAGACTAGCCGGGATTAATTACACACTACAAGTTCGCCAATCTTTCAGCCAGGCCAGTGTCGGTACTTTGAGGGAGGTTCCCCGTGCTTTCGCACGGACCTAATTAATGTAAACCTCGTTTTCCCAGAGGCGTAACCCCGTTGACACCTTTCTAGACACCTACTTGATCGGCTAGTTGCAATGTGTAAAACTCTCCCAGGAGTAACTCTTACTCACAGCGGGTAACGGGATCCAACTATCTCATAGAAGGTATGCAATCTCATTGCAAATTTCAACACTTGAAATTCCCGATAATTTTGCCCCTAGCGTTCTATGACCTTGACGGAGGTCAACAAACCATAGGCTACTAGTCAAGTTCAACCCGTCATTTCTTGATCGAATTAAACCCACCCGCACGACCCTTGACGGAGGTCAACAAGGCCGCATGACTACCCTAATCCAATCTGCATCATATGCATAAGCAGATAAATACTAGTTAGCTACCGCACACTACGCCTTGACGGAGGTCAACAAACATAGCACGAATACTAAGTAGGACTTATCTGAAATGACGGAGGGCTACGACAGGTTTTTCTGAAAACCTATTGCGTAATGAACTTGATATCGTTGTAGAATCAAATGATTTTGAAATAGAGTGTTATTGATGCTTTTCTAGTTTTGCAAAAGGAGTCACTCCCGGTGAAGGGATCGTCGGCCCTTTCCTCGTCGAATGAGGTACGGGATATATCATATATATCACTGTGCAAAGCAAAAACTCTTAAAACCAATCAAAAGACAAGCCGAGTGTGTAGCATCTGCCAGTTATTGCTAAAGGAGTCACTCCCGGTGAAGGGATCTCGGTCCTTTCCTTATCGAATAAGGTGCAGGATATATCATATATACCGCTGTGCAAAGCAAGAACTGTAGCTACTGTTCATATCATAATATTGCAGTTTATATTTCCCAATTCTTATTCGTTTTATAAATAAACAGGTGCTTTTGACGCATGTCTGCTACATGTTACAGGTTACAGGTTCTTGGACAGAAAACAGTGCAAACGATGTAAAGACGATGAAAATGTGGACTTTAACCAACAAACAGAGAATCTTGATCAAGCCGACATAAGGAACAATTCACAAAGCAAGATTCAAGACATCGACTCAAAGCGAACGGTTAAAAATCCATTGCAAATTGTTCACTGAAGATCTGGAACCAACCTAGAAGCCCAAATGGAAAAAGATATATATAAATAAGAAGCCCAAGCCAACAAGAAGCAACCAAGGAAATTTCATCAAGA
Source organism: Agapanthus africanus (assembly GCA_030015575.1). NCBI lineage: Eukaryota > Viridiplantae > Streptophyta > Magnoliopsida > Asparagales > Amaryllidaceae > Agapanthus > Agapanthus africanus. The sequence continues at coordinate 342,259,920 of CM057343.1, forward strand.
GATCTCCCCAAAGGGCCGCGGAACCGCGGCCCAAGCCCACTAATGCCGCGGTTCCGCGGCCATTTAGTGCCCGTGTCGGTGGATTTTTCTCGTGTCGGTGCGTCGGTGCGGGTGTTGGGATTTTCCGTACGCAAATCTGTAACTGCACATGTGCGAGAGTCTGTAACCCTAGTTTTTATGTTTTCCTATAAATTGTAATCACAGATCTGTAAAACCTATGCCTCTTTTCAATCAATAAAATTCAGAATTGCTGGGAGTATTATTAAGATCTGTTCTATATTGCTTGGAGGGAGCCATCAACCTAGTATGTTATTTTATGTCTTTGTTTTAATTTTTTTAATTAGTACGTCTTATCATCCCCTAATGAGCAAGTAGTCTCCTCGCTTGTTAGGGTTAGCCTTAGGGAAAGGTTTGAGAGATAAGATCTCTCACCCCTTTCATGCCCCTTCACAAGAATTAGAACTCCATGCATACACGCACAACCGCTCCCTACGGCACCCTACCCCTCGAGGTAACGGTGACACCGTAGTATAAAGGCCCGGTTGCGCGTGTTTTCCATGGGGGTTAGGGTAAGTATCGATAAAGGAAGGATAAGAATCTAGAGGAAGAAACATCTTCCCAAAAGATTCTAATCCACTTTATTGATAATTACACCAAGATCTAATAGATCAAAAATAGGGCAATGAAAGCGGTGAGGAAACCTTTAATCTCCAAACTTCTCCTAAACCTAACCCTAGCAAGACTTTAATTTAGATTAATTTAGTTTAGTGATAGATCTAGTTTTTAGATTTAATCAATCCAAACAACATTTGGAATCAACTCGTTAAAACATATTAAAGAAATTTACCCATCTCTGTGGATCGACCCGTACTCACCGGCTAGCTGCAAAGCGACGCCGTTTCTGATTGCGGTTTAGAAATAGTTTTTGACATACTAATCAAATGGCGCCATTGCCGGGGATGGAGTAAAATTTATTTCTGTGTAATTTCGGGTTGATAAAATTTTATGAAAAAAATTATAAAAATCTGAAAATAAAAAAATGAATTTTATCAATTTTAATCTGTTTGAAGGGTTTATTGTTTGAATCTTGCAGGAACAGCGAAGAATCGCGGATCTGGAAATTCATAGAGGGCAAAAGAAAATAAATCATATCAGAACAGAAGGGAAAGATCACAACAGAGCCACATAAATTTTTTGAGCCACTGTTCTCCTCATCCCGCCGTGTTTCCGCCGCATAAGGAGGCCCCACACCGCGGTTCCGCCGCGCCTTGGCCACGTCAGCGCATCAATTTTATATAGTTTGATCTCTCCTTCTCCCCTCTGCAACCTACAATATATCCACTGTGAAAATTTTCTGCAGGATTTCTTTGCGCTAAAAATCTTCTCTCCCCTTCTAAATAACAGATTTTCTGCAGGTTTCTTTGCGCCGCGCTAAAAAATTGATTGCAAGTGAATTTTATTGTTTTACATAATTTAATCGGACTTTAAGGGGCTAATTGACCAAACTCAGATTGGGTGGGGATTTCATCACCCTTCCCAGGACCCCAGAAAACACCTAAAGCATTTGCATTGACCATAATTAATTAAAAAATACTAGACTCAGCCCTAAGGACATCGAGCTCAATAGGAAAAGGACTAGTATAGGCATCGACCGTTTATCCTAACTGACTTTGCGGTGTCTAGGCTAGTGGTTATTAATTAGGCCCACTGTAGTGGTGGTTCCTTCCCACTTACCTGGCCGTACTTGTCGGTGAAGAGGCGGTTTGAGGTCCTATTTCTAGCCCTAGTTAGGAGCTGTCTAGCAGACCTAGGTGACTCTAGATCTAGGCCTGATTGTGCATGTGTGGTTGATACATTTGTGTCACGAGTCTCTTTTCAAAACTTCTTTGCAAAACTCTCACATAAAAAAAAAAGAAAAAATCTTTTCAAAACTTGCAACTTGTCGCTAAGAAACCTTGCAACTCACTTCCATCACTTCCCTCCATTGACGTTATCTTACCCCCACATTCTGTTTTTCTATTTTTTTCAGACTACACTACTCCTTTAGTGTATGTCACTTTGGACTAGGGATACTAACGCCCGATTAGTCCGTGTTTCGTTGGTACCGACCGACGAACCCTTCGACGAACCCTTCGTCGACATTCCGTCCATTTCCTTACCTCCACCTTCAAATTCTTCTTTCGAAGGTATGTCGGGATTCAACCCCAACGATACCTTACCGACGGGAATGATTCCACCTCCGCCAGGTGCGAATAACCCGAATCTTCCGCCTGTTGTAGCGCCCGCACGAGTTGCGCTCCAGGATCTCTTCTACCCCGTCCGCACTTCTTTACCTACATGTCTTTCACCCCTACCGGCAAATGGGGACAACTTTGAAATAAAACCACATTTCATCAATATGCTGCCAAAATTTCATGGTTTGGAATCCGAAGATGCATATATCTTTATCAATAAATTCCAAAATGTGTGCGCTATGATGAAGACGACCCAATTAAATGATGACGCTATAAGGTTAAGGGTCATTCCTTTTACCTTATGTGACCTAGCCGAGAAGTGGCTATACAGCACCGCATCACATTCCATTAGAAATTGGGACGAGTTTGTGAGAGCTTTTCTGAAAAAGTTCTATCCTCATCACAAAACTGCTAGAATCCGTAACGAGATTATACAATTTTCACAACTTCCTTCCGAACCATTTTGGAAGTGCTTCGAGAGATTTAAAGACCTACTTGTTCAATGCCCTCATCATGGGATCGAAAGTTGGCAACTTTGCCAAACATTATACGAGGGATTGAACTCGGCAACGAAGCAGTTGCTAGAAACCATATGTCAAGGTCATTTTCTCTCTAAGTCTAGCGACGAAGCTTAGCAGTTTCTTGAGGATCTTAGTGAGCAAACAATTCAGTGGGAGAGTACCAAGACCACATCATCTTCTTCTGTTGGTCAATCTAGGGCAGGCATACACCAAGTGGATATGTCGATTGCTATGAAGGCCGAGATGGCCGCACTTATGAAAAAGCTAGAAGCCATTGAGACAAAAATCTCATCGTCTTCTCCTGCCCCTACTTTACCCACACGAACTGTTTGTGCTTGTTGTTCGAATCCCTCGCATCTAACCGAAGAGTGTCCTTATAATGCACCTATTCAAGGACAAGATCAAGTCAATGCTGCATTTCAGCAATGACAACGAAACGATCCGTACTCTTCGACATACAATCAGGGATGGAGGAGTCACCCAAATTTCGCTTGGAACCAAAATCAACAAGTCCAAGGAAATAACAATTTTCAAAGACCTCCTCCACAACAACAACAAGCACCTTCACAAACTCAAAACCAGCAACCTTTCCAACAACAACCTTATACAAATCAAACGAACAATTTGGTTCAACCAAATGATGATAAGGTTATCTCGCTCGAAAAAAGTCTAGATGCATTTCTTAAGCAATCTACAGAATCCGCAGCAAGATTTGAAAATTATGTTCAGTCTTTGATGCATAACAATGCCTCACACGATCAAAGTATCAAATCTATTGAGGCACAAATTGCACAATTAACTGCTGCATTGAGCGAGAGAGAAAAGGGAAAGCTTCCGTCTCAACCATTGCCAAATCCCGGTCACACGCAAAACGCATATCACAATCACAATGTAAATGCGATGACCACGTTGAGATCCGGAAGAGTGTTGCAGAATAATGTGGAAATTAGTGATGACATCCCCGCCGGTGGTTCTTCTTCTTCTTCTTCTTCTTTTTCTCCATCGTCATCTTCCCCTTCTTCATTTTCTTCACCTTCTTCTTCACCTTTTTCTTTAGAGCCTATTCTTCACCCTTCACACGGCTCTATTTCTTTTAACTCGAACGGACCCATTTCTCACAACACGAACACATCCACACTGGGATCCGTTCCTACTCCACATTCTACTCCACAGACATTTGACTCAACAAATTTTCAAAATGCTCCATTTCCAAACAGGTTGAGTCCCAATAAACCAACTGCACAAGTGGAGAAGATTGTGGAATTATTTAAGCATGTTAGCATAAATATACCTCTCTTGGATGCTATCCAACAAGTCCCTTCATACGCGAAAATCTTAAAGGGCTTATGCACCTCGAAGAGAAAGGCATCTCAAGCACCCAAGAAAGTGCTAGTGGCTAGTGCAGTGAGCAATACTATTAACCACCATCAAACCTTACCCCAAAAACGAAAGGACCCCGGCTGTCCTACAATTTCAATCACAATTGGGGATAAGAAAATTAATCGAGCACTCTTAGATCTTGGGTCTAGTGTTAACCTGATTCCCTACTCCGTGTACGAACAATTAGGGGTTGGAGAGTTGAAACCCACTCGTTGTACTCTCCAAATGGCTGATCGATCAATCACCCATCCAAGGGGTCAGCTAGAGGATGTGTTGATCAAAGTTGGGGAGTTCATATTTCCCGTTGATTTTATTGTTATGGATACACAACCTGTTGCTAACCCAAGAAACTAAATTCCGGTGATCCTAGGTCGACCATTTTTGGCCACTTCTAATACTGTAATAAACTGTCGCAATGGCTCCATGACTCTATCCTTCGGGAAGATGTCTAGTGAGTTCAATATTTATAAGATGGGAAGTCTGCCCCCCGTGCCTAAAACTAATACACGAGAAGTTTGCTCTGTTCACGAAATCACGCAGGAGGACTGCGAGTTTGAAAGATTTTTGTTTGATGAAAACAGTTTTGACGCCACTAGTGCGTCCCTCCTTGAGCCTACCACCGTTGACACAACCGATATGGATTATGAATGTTTCACTTTTTCGGATGATGACGACTCACAGCCCGAATATGAGTCTTTTGAATTTGTGGATGAGTTAGTTGAACCATCCGAATCGGTTGTTTGCAGTGATTTCGAACCTGTGTTGGAGTCCTTTGAGTTCGAGGTAGATTCCGCAATGATTTTTTCGCCTCCGAAACTCGAACTCATGTCCTTACCACCTCACCTTAAATATGCTTATATAGGTGAAAATGAGACTTTTCCCATTATAATATCAGCTTCTCTAGCCCTTGAGCAAGAGAACGCCGTTTTGATGGTCTTACAAGATAGGCGGCAAGTTTTCGGTTGGACTGTGGCGGACATCGAGGAGATCAGTTCCTTTATAATTGAATATCATATGAAATTGATGGATGATGCCAAGTCAATAGAGGACCCACAAGAACATTTTGGGGATATTGTGGTTAGTCAACCTCCTCTTTTAGAAGTTGAACCACCCCCATTTCTTTTAATAAGCTACGAGAATGCCAATATTCCACTGATTGCTGATCATTCGCATTCTCGTTTTGATTCATCACCACCTCCTGTCTATTCACCTCCATACTTTCCATACCACCACTTCTATCGTCCCCAATTCTTTTTGGACCGCCACAACTTATTCTTCCACCAACCAATACTCCTTACTGATAAATTTTTCAACTGGTTGGTGTTGACTTTTGGTCTATGCAAAGTTTAGCAGTAATATCTAACATAGTTTAAATGAAGTTTGGGGGAGGGCCTTTTTGTATATATTTTTTGTTTTTCTTAACAATAAAAAATTATAAATAAGCAGGGAAGTGCCGGTATTTTGACCCTCTTGGTTTAGTATGACAGTGAGGACACTGTCAAGTTCAAGTTTGGGGGTATGCTCAGTACGTCTTCTTCCTTCGCATTCATTTGTACATATTTTTGCATTTGCATACTTATTTGAAAACCCATAAAAATTGAAAATTTTCAAAAAAAAAAAATTATAAAAATTATTGTATTCAATTTTGGCTTATTTGACTTGAGTTTGACAAATAGATTAACTCGCTAGGAGTAACTAGATCTTAGACTTAGTGAATTAAAAACCCTAAAAATAACGTTCCTCAAAGTTTAACGGTAGAAAATATATGCCTTGTAGTTTATTTAGAAATAGGCAAATTTTGGGTTCACTTCTTGGGCTAAGTCGAAACAAAGGAAGAGTATTGATGTTCTTATTAGAGTATAAGTTTGAAAAATAGTTCCTACCTTAAGTCTAGATTCTGAAAATGTATACCCTACAAATTGCACAATCACACACCTTGAAACTTGGAATAGTAGAAGAGACCTTGAAATGCTCTTGTCTAAAGTCCTTAGTACAATGAAAATAAAAGAAAAAAAAAGGTGAATAAAGAAAAAAATGGACACTGGTTTTTGTGATTACTTAAGGATGTAAAAATAGAAAAATATTTAGCGAGGGTGCTTCATCACCTAGTGCCTTAGACCAACTGGTTTGGGAGTCACTGCTAAAGCCTTGGGTGTTGCAAAACTAGGAAGTACGCTTTAAAGTGCAAACGCATCTTGTAATCGGTCGTTGGTACCTCAAGAAGTATTAACGGTCGCATGAAGGATGTGTAAGCAAATTTCATTTAAAAAATTCACTAATTAATAAGTGCTTTGGACAATGGACGAGAGTACGATTGCTTGATTTGAATTTCCAAGTGTAGGGGTGATATTTACACACACGTGGGGATATGTGATTAGAGTTTAGATGAGAGAAAGGAATGAAGAATAAAACTTGTATCTTTAGAAGGGTTGATAGAAATTCCTAAGTGGAGATGGAACCCTAGAAGGAAAACTTAGGAGATGCCGAAAGCTAAGTAATTCTATAGAATATATATAATCTTAAGTTAGATGATGAGGAAGCGTGAAGAATGTGGGAGGATAATTTGCGAGTCAAAAGATAATAGAATTCCTTGTTAGAAAACCTAATTGGAGAACAAAAGTCGAAATACCGAATTAATAGGATTTTGTAGGTGTAATCCGCTGAAAACCCTCAGGAGACAACACTCCTCCTACTAGGGACACCTAGAGGTTTAACGACTTGTTGCACGTGCTCAGTGCAATCGCGTTTCCCTGCGAAAGTGCGGTTAGGTTAGGATTTTAGTGAATAAAAAAATAAGTTTGCTCGAGGACGAGCAAAAGATAAGTTTGGGGGTATTTGTTCATATCATAATATTTCAGTTTATATTCCCCAATTCTTATTCGTTTTATAAATAAACAGGTGCTTTTGACGCATGTCTGCTACATGTTACAGGTTACAGGTTCTTGGACAGAAAACAGTGCAAACGATGTAAAGACGATGAAAATGTGGACTTTAACCAACAAACAGAGAATCTTGATCAAGCCGACATAAGGAACAATTCACAAAGCAAGATTCAAGACATCGACTCAAAGCGAACGGTTAAAAATCCATTGCAAATTGTTCACTGAAGATCTGGAACCAACCTAGAAGCCCAAATGGAAAAAGATATATATAAATAAGAAGCCCAAGCCAACAAGAAGCAACCAAGGAAATTTCATCAAGAGATCTCCCCAAAGGGCCGCGGAACCGCGGCCCAAGCCCACTAATGCCGCGGTTCCGCGGCCATTTAGTGCCCGTGTCGGTGGATTTTTCTCGTGTCGGTGCGTCGGTGCGGGTGTTGGGATTTTCCGTGGGCAAATCTGTAATTGCACATGTGCGAGAGTCTGTAACCCTAGTTTTTATGTTTTCCTATAAATTGTAATCACAGATCTGTAAAACCTATGCCTCTTTTCAATCAATAAAATTCAGAATTGCTGGGAGTATTATTCAGATCTGTTCTATATTGCTTGGAGGGAGCCGTCAACCTAGTAAGTTATTTTATGTCTTTGTTTTAATTCTTTTAATTAGTACGTCTTATCATCCCCTAATGAGCGAGTAGTCTCCTCGCTTGTTAGGGTTAGCCTTAGGGAAAGGTTTGAGAGATGAGATCTCTCACCCCTTTCATGCCCCTTCACAAGAATTAGAACTCCATGCATACACGCACAACCGTTCCCTACGACACCCTACCCCTCGAGGTAACGGTGACACCGTAGTATAAAGGTCCGGTTGCGCGTGTTTTCCATGGGGGTTAGGGTAAGTATCGATAAAGGAAGGATAAGAATCTAGAGGAAGAAACATCATCCCAAAAGATTCTAATCCACTTTATTGATAACTACACCAACATCTAATAGATCAAAAATAGGGCAATGAAAGCGGTGAGGAAACCTTTAATCTCCAAACTTCTCCAAAACCTAACCCTAGCAAGACTTTAATTTAGATTAATTTAGTTTAGTGATAGATCTAGTTTTTAGATTTAATCAATCCAAACAACATTTGGAATCAACTCGTGATAACACAAAAAGGAAATTACCCATCTCTGTGGATCGACCCGTACTCACCGGCTAGCTGCAAAGCAACGCCGTTTCTGATTGCGGTAAATACAAATTTTCACACTAATCAGCTACCTGTTTTAATTTTGAAATTCGATTCCACAACATCTTTAGGTTTCTTTTTCTTTCATTAATCATATTAATGAAGTCCCATCATTTAAGTACCTAAACATCACAGATAAATACGACGTATACTTATGCCATCCGCATTCCCCTCGATGTCCCCTCGTGCACCGTTAGGTTAGGTAACTAACGGCAGAGCGGGGCCGGGCTAGCGTGAGTGCAAAACATAAGTAACGTCTATATAATATATCATATATACTATATACAGTATCCATCACAGAACATCACATGATCACATCACAGATATCGCAGCAGAAGAAACATATGAAATATTGGATATACTAGGACGTCCGTGTTTTCAATACAAGCCAGTATAAAATACGGATTCCACGGTCACGATGAATAGCCAAACCCACACCCCTAGACCCCTACGAGAGCGGAAAGCAACCCTACCAATTCTAGAGTTAGGAGACCCGGACTCGACTCCTCGAGTTGGTTTCCCTCTGGACTCCAGAACCCGGTTACTTATGCCCTCCTCCTTGGGTCTATCCTAGTGCGGAAAAGTAAATAATAAACAAAAGGTGACATCTTCCGCAACCTGGAAGTGCCCCAATAAAAGAATATTACATACAAGATTTTACATGAATGAAAATGAAAAACACTCATCTCACATAAAAACCCCCGGCTATTCAAACACGACGATCCAATATAACATATCCAGCAACACATAACATCACATGTCATCAACGTAAGTAAATATGCGCATCCCAATTGTCGTTGACATATAGCAACGAAACTGGCGATATCACATATTACACTTACGGTCACAGAAAAGAAAGTGTAAAACTACAACAGTTGGAATCCGCAACCTCCTTAGACATCACATGCCTAATCAAATGAATTACTTAGACATCGCATGCCTAACAATTATAAACCCTGCATTTTAGTCTCAAAATCGAAAACACTTTTCAATATCAAGTCGGGCAATTCAACAAGATTCCCGACATCCTGACCGAATACTCGTCGCAAACTTTATTAGACGGCCGCACCCCCGATACCGTCGACGAAGTGCACCAAGGCGGAACACCGCTGCCGCAAGCACCCGAACGGATGCTTTCGGCGACGGGGTTCTCCTACAGTCACTTGGTCGGGGCTATGGAGTGAGGTTGTTTATTAAGTTTACCCGGCGAGTATCCGCGTACGCTACGTGATTGCGACGGACTTTTGATCGCATCAAAATTCCGTGGCAACCGATCAAGTGAGACTAAAGTGCTATGTTTATAACATTCATATCAGTTATCTCATAACTACTTGTGGATTCCAAGTATTGTATCACATTCCGGATAAATATAAAATGTTAAATTTTCCGATCGAACAATCGAACACCCAAGTTTTCCCAAAACATATGAAATAAGTTTAAAAACATTCACTTCGTGCCTCAGTACCAACGGTCCAGCCGTAGAAGGGTCAAGCCAACGCCTCACATGTGGCACGCCGTACTGCCCCAAACCCTAAGGTTCAAAGGGCAGTTCAAGACGATCACATAATCGAGTTAAGGTTTGTTGTCTTCTAGAGGGTCCATCGCGTTACTTGCACTACTTAGAACGTTTTTAAACCACGGAAAGATCCAACACTTGGAAAATTCCCGATAGGGGAAAAATTGGGTATTTATATCCGGTCGAACTTTTTAACATATTCAAAAATTCTCCGGAAAAACACACAGAAAAAATTAGACAGTCCGATCGAAACACCGAGTCCCCAATACAACCCAGAAAATTCAACTCTTGAATAAATATTAAAAATTCCCAGGAAAACCAGTACTGCAAAATAAGAATTATTGTATAAAATTCAATGCAGGATAAGACAAAACGGCCGCGGATCCGCCGCACGAGCCATGCTCGTGCCGCGGAACCGCGGCGGTTTGATGGTATTAGGGAATCGAATTTCACAGTAACTCTTAGATATTCCTGCTGATTTTTCTGCATATTTTTAATTCTCAAAAATCCACAAAATTCAAAAATGTACAGAGAGCAATTTTTGAGTTAGGGTTTCGGTTCGATCGGACTTCTAACTCCGTCTACGCATCGCCTAAGGCTCTAGCTAGGCTCTGATACCACTTTAGGGTTCCTAGGCACACCAATGAGGTCTCACAAGGCATCAACCATGCCAATTTCAAATTTTACAAGTGCCGAGAAACCCTAATACGGATCGTTAACTAGATTTTAGGCGAAAAAGAAACTAGTTAACAACTTAACTAAAAGAAAGAGGCTACAACCTTTGTTGATCCGGTTCTCCACTTCCTTAGCTCTACGTAGACGTCCCTCCGCTGTACAAATCGGATCTTGGACTCTAGTGTCGGCTTCATCGGAGAAAAGGGCGGGCTAGGTCATCGATTACGATGCCGAAGATGATCTACGTCGAGGCATCACAAGATCAAGCTCCCACTTCACCAAGTCATGAAACTTGTGAAGAAAACACCCTATACTACTTAGCAAGAGGTAGAGGATGAAGAAATAGGAAGTAGGTTCACTTTAGAATTGGATTTCTCACTCTTTTCATCAAATCACCATTGATGGTTGCAAGCTTTTTCTTCTTGAAGAAGAAGAAGAAGAAGATAATTATTATGATAAGTCTTTTTTAAAATAGAAAATAAAATCATTCTTATCATAATATCAACCATGGTTAGGTGTAGAGAATTAACTAAGGTTAGGTGGAATGGTTAGGGTTAGGAGAAGAAGACAAGAATGGTTGCTTTGGTCAAAGTTGCATGAAGCTTCAAGAAGCTTCATGTAAGAAAGCAACCATTTTGTTTTCTTTTCTCATTTTTGTTTAATCCAAAACAAAAAGATAAAAGAATGAATAAATAAATAAAAACCCTAACCATTTACTTAACCAAGGTTTAATTCTTTACACAAACCCTAGCAATCATGTATCATCAAACATGATACAATCAAGTGCACAAAAATATATCACATATACAATGTGCACATTCTGTGAGAAAATCCTTTTAAAGTGAACCAATACTAGTTAATGCAAAGTAACATATCAAATATATAATTATGCATTAAATCATTAAATCAACACTTGATTTAACGATCCAGTCATATCGTATATAACCGACTAATATCCAATGTATCGGCTTATCGAATCAATCCTCGATTCGATAACTAGGTTATATCGCATACAACCAATCGATACATTTATCGTGAGAATAGAATACGGTATCACATACACGCATTATTCTCGGTCCCGCACATATCTCATATGCGCTCTTATTTCGTTTCGCTTGAGCCAGGAAACCTCTGTGTAGGAATCTAAAGACTCGTCAATACGCCGGCAGCAGGTGATGATCATATCAAACACCCACAAGCCGCAAGCGGTCTACTAAACGTAACGGCCATCCGGGTATTGAGCGATCAGAAGATCGACGAGCAAGCCCGCTCATTCTCCTGTGAATCCAACCAGTAACACTTACCGTACAGTCCGGTCTCGTCGTCTGATATGTCGCATATCTCGCCTAGGGGTGGTAAACGTCAGACCCCAATAGCTTGATAAGTCGTGTCGATATGAGATCTATAACAGTTCGAGAAACTACTGGTAACACTTACCGGTAAATCTCAGCAACCCTGGCCAGGGATTTCCGGTTATAGCCAATCGAACACAGCGCAACATCAACTCCCTATACCGGGAGAGACGAATCCCCTCTTATCGCTCATTGCCTCCATGTGATTCGGGACTGTACCCAAAAACCACCGTTTGGCACGCCCTCTTAGACGTGGTAAGGTGGAAATCAAAGCACAGTGGGAACCATACAAGACTCTATGACGATCTCGGGTCAACAGACTACTCTGTACCAGTGTCACCAGAGAACTGCCATCTGACGTAAGGTATAATACCATCTGGGAGTTCTCGGCGAGTCCGTCCAGTGTACCCAGTCTTCACTGAGCACCCGTATATCATCTCCGATTTCAAACACCAATGGATATGGGATCATCCATCGCCCATCAGTATGGGTCGAGAAGGTATACGCTAGTCTACTCTGGTATATCGATGCCCCGTCTCGATACACCCACGACTAGGGACTTTGAAGGATGTACTTATGGATTGCCATGTCCCCACTAGTATGATCCGCATCATAGTCCAGGTAGTCAAGTACACATCCTAAGGGCTTTACCAACATGTAACAGAGAAACAATCAGTATACACGTTAAGGTAAAGAGTAACCAGATAGTATACTATCATGTCGAGCAAGAAAGTCCTCCCTATATATGTCCCAGCATCCACTACAATATACATCCTATGTACAGTAATGGCCTCTAGGGCATACATATAACTAACAAAAGTTACATATAAACATAAGAATTATAAAAAAAAACTTTGAAAATTAGAGTTTCCAACTATACTAGCTTTTCAGTTGCTATGAGCCCTATCTTAATAGTCATGAAAAGATGTTAGAAATCACATCATCACTCAATAAAACATCGTCTTTATTCTTCATTCCTACCGTTCTTCTAAACACCGATCATATACCCCTACGTGTGTGTAAAATACATCCCTACACTCAGAGAATTCAATTCAAGCTATCATACTCTTGTCCATGTACCTCAGTAATTTTTAATTAAAGATTATTTAGATGGAATTGCTCACACATTTTTCATGCGACCGTTAATACTTCTTGAGGTACTAACCGACCGATTACTCATATGCTTGCAGATTTGGTGTATTTAATATTTTCCTTGTCTTGCAACACCTAAGGCTTAGCAGTGACTCTCAAACCAGTTGGTCTAAGGCACTAGGTGATGAAGCACCCTCGCTGTATTTTTTTTATGCTGCCTTGGTGATAACAAAACCACTGTTCGTTTTTCTTTTCACCATTTTATCTTTTATTTTCCATTTATTACTTCCTTCATACTTTGGCTCTAAGACAAGAGCATTTCAAGGTATCCTCCACTATCCCGAGTTTCAAGATGTGTGTAAGTGCGTATAGTAGGGTATCAATATTCAAATGTTTGGCTTCCAGAATTGAAACTATTTTTTAGACTTATTTTTATCCTCAGATTAGTGACTTCTTTCATCTTACTGACCCTTGGGACAACGGCTCATAACTACTTATTACAAATTTCATTTAAGAAAACTTCTAACTTTTTTGGTTTTCTTAAATTATTCCAATCTTTTGGATGTAATTTTTCACTATCTAATCTTTTATTATCTTATTTATGTACAAAAATATTTTATTTATTTATTTTGTGCTTATGCAAAGTATGATGCAAAATGATGCGCAAAGAAGCACAAACCTCCCCCAAACATATTTTCAACAGTGTTGTTGTCTTCTGCTAAACCTCAAAAAACCTGTAACATTTGGAGGACATTATTAATGGAGGCAAGAATAAGTGAAAGTGAAAATCCTCCCCCAAACTTATTTTTGGCTCACAATTTTGAGGACAACTTTTATTTTAAAGAGCCACAAATATACCCCCCCCCCAAACTTGAGTTAAACAATGTTAATCTTTTGAAATCATAAGAGGGGGTCAAAGTTACTGGTCAATGCAAAGCTTTACAAAGACCAAAAGTCAACACCAATCATTCGAAGATTTTATCAGTGTAGTGCATCGGTTGGTAGAAGAACATGTTGTAGAGAGTCAGGAAGAAGTAGGGAAGAGATGAAGAGAAGGGCTTTGTTTTTCAAATACGCTCCTCCAATAACCGGACTTCCTAGCTACATGGAGCCCGGTGAGCCTTAAACACGTTCGCGCCTGCACCTAATATAAGTGATGTGATGGAATGGATTTGCATCTCGTTCTGGAGAGACGACATAGTGATAATGATGGATAACTCGCATTCTTGTGAATGTCAAAAAATAGGGGTGGAAGATCAATTTCTTTTTGGAGTTGATTCATCTCAACACCCGTGTTTGCTAAAAATGCGAGTTTATCAGCGAAGCTTTCATCGATATCCCAAACAATAATGTCATTGGAATGAACGGGATGATACACAGACTCCATAAAAAGTTCATCATTGGCGTTAGATGTTGACCCGGACAACTCGAAAAAAGGGTCCGTATGTATATGATACATATCTGGGTCAAACAACAATGTATAAAGAAATTCTGGATCTGTATCGTAAAACTGATAAAATTCGCTGCTGTCGACATCCATTAATTCAACAGAACATACTCGAGCATGAGGATCGGACGGTTGACTTCCGAACATGTAAATGTTTAGCTCAATTGACCTATTCCCGAAAGATAAGTTCATAGAGCCGTTTCGACAATTGATTACAGCGTTGGAAGTAGCCAAAAAGGGTCGAACGAGAATCACCGGAATTTAGTTCCTTGGGTTTACTACAGGCTGTGTATCAAGAACAATAAAGTCCACAGGGAATACAAATTCCCCGATTTTTATCAACATATCCTCAAGTTCACCCCTAGGTTTGGTGATTGATCGGTCGGCCATTTGGAGAGTTATGTTCGAGGGCTTTAACTCTCCGATACCTAATTGCTTATAAACCGAATATGGATGCAAGTTAACACTAGCGACAAGGTCAAGTAAAGCACGGTTAATGTGTTTATCCCCAATAGAAAAAGAAATAGTAGGACTGCCAGGGTCTTTACGTTTCCTTGGTAATTGTTGGGAAAAAACTGTGTCTACAGTACTCGACATGAACACTTTTTTCGGCACTTGAGTCTTCCTCTTCCTAGTGCACAAGTTCTTACGAATTTTCGCATAGGACAGAACTTGTTGTATAGCATCTAGGAGAGGGATATTTATGTTAACTTGCTTAAACATTTCCACAAGCTTCTCCATTTGTGCATTAGGTTTGATGGGCCTCAACCTATCTGGAAATGGAGCTTTATCGATCAGTGTTGGGTCTAACATTTGTAGAGAAGTTTGTGGGGGTGGAAAGGATGAAGTCGATGGAGGGTTCGAGCCTTGGGGAAAACGGAGAACAGGCTCGGAAGAAGAAGGTAAATTAGACGAAATAGGGTAAGGAGTAGAAGCGGGAGTGGAAGTGAAAGTGGAAGCCGGGGGTTCAATTGATTCCTCAACATCAATCTGCTCACCCACATGATTGTCTAGCACTCTTCCAGATCTCAACGTGGTAAGTGCATTCACATCATTATAATGTGAAGGTCCAGGATCAGGTGTGGGTTGAGTTGGAAGATTCCTTTCCTCTCTAGCACTCATTTTGGCTGTTAACTGTGAAATTTGTGCTTCCATCGATTTGATACTCGCACCGTGGGAGGCAGAGTTCTTCTTTATGTCATCCACAGAAGACTTAAAATCAGCCGACATTTGCATGAAATTTGTCAGAAGCAAACTCATGGTTTGTTCTAGTGCAGAGGTGTTATTGGTACCGGCAGAAAATGGATCAAAGTTGTTGGCCGGGTTTTGAAAATTTTGTGGTTGGTAGCGGTGCTGACTCAGTTGTGGTGGTTACTGTTGCTATAGAGGTACCCATTGAAAGTTATTTTGATTTTGAACCGTGTTTTGAGTATAGTATTGGTTCCAAGAAAAATCAGGGTGATTCCTCCAATCTTGATTATATGAGGAAGAAGAAGGATCGTTTCCAGGTCTTTGCTGAAATGCAGCATTAGTGTGACCTTGAAATGGTACATTCAAAGGACATTCTTCTGTCAAATGTGATGGGTTTGAATAGCAACCACATACGGTTTTGGGAAGTGTGTATTGGTTTAGGGAAGCTGAAGAAATTCTGTTTTCTATAGCATCGAGTTTTCTTTGTATTGCGTCCATTTCGGCTCTCATTGTGACGGAAACATCGAGCTGATTAATATCATCCCTAGACGAAGGTGGTCTAACACTTTCCCATTGTAATGTGTTTTGAGCTAAATCTTCTAGGTATTTCCAAGTTTCACCTTCATCTTTAGACACGAATTGACAATGACATATGGTTTCAAGCATCTGTTTAGTCGTGAGATCAATACCCTCATAGATAACTCGACACAAATCCTATCTGGGGATTCCGTGATGAGGGTATTGTATAAGAAGATCCTTGAACCGTTCAAAGCATTTCCAGAATGGTTCATTGGGAAGTTAGGTAAATTTGAAGATTTCATTCCGAACACGGCTGGTCTTGTGATTGGGATAAAATTTCTAAAGGAATGCTGCTGTTAATTATGTATATGCCCTAGAGGCCATTGTTGTACATATGATGTATATTATAATGGATGCTTGGATATATATAGAGAGGACTTTCTTGCTCTATATGATAGTATGCTATCTGGTTTCACTTTATCTTAATGTGTTAACAAATACTGTTTTGTGATCACATGTTGATGAAGCCCTTGGGATATGTACTTGACTACTAGGACTATGATGAGATCATACTAATGGGGCCAGGGTAGTCAACGAGTACATCCTATAACTGTTCCTAGTCGAGGGTGTATCGAGACAGGGCATCGATACTCCAGAGGAGACTAGCGTATACGCATCTTGACCCATATGATGGGCGATGGATGATCCCATATCCATTAGTGTTGGACATCAAAGATGGTGTACGGGTGCTCAGTGGAGACTGGGTTCACCGAACGGACTCGCCGAGAACTCCTGGATGGTATTATACCTATCGTCAGATAGCAGTTCTCCAGTGATACTGGTACAGGTTAGTCTGTAGACTCGAGATCGTCATAGAGTCTTGTGTGATTCCCACCGTGCTTTGATTTCCACCTTACCACATCCAAGAGGGCGTGCAAAACTGCGGCTTTTTGGTACAGTCCCGAATCACATGGAGGCAATGAGCGATAGGAGGGGTTTCGTCTCTTCCGGTATAGGGAGTTGATGTTGTGCTGTGTTCGATTGGCTATAACTGGAAGTCCCTGGTCAGGGCTGATATGGAGATTTACTGGAAAGTGTTATTAGTAGTTTCTCGACCCGTTATGGGCCTTACATCGACACGACTTATCGGTTACTTGGGTCTGACGTTTACCACCCCTAGACAAGATATGCAACATATCAGACGAAGAGACCGGACTGTACGGTAGTGTTTACTGATTAGATTTGCAGGAGAATGTACAGGCTTGATTGTTGGTCTTCTGATTGCTCAATACACGGGTGGCTGTTACGTTTAGCTGACCGCTTGCAGCTTGTGGGTGTTTGATATGATCATCACCAGCTGCCGGCGTAGATTCTTTAGAGTCCTACACAGAGGTTTCCTGGCTCAGGCAAAACGGAGTAGGAGCACATATGTGATATGTGCAGGACCGAGAATAATACGATATGAGATACCGTATTCTATTCTCGCGATATGAGATATCGGCCGGGTATATTTGATATGGCCGGGTCATCGGATCAAGTGTTGATTCGATGAATTGGTACATGTTATATTAGTCGGTTATATGCAATATATCCGGTTTGTCGGATCAAGAGTTGATTCGATAATGTATAATTATATATGTGATATATTACATTACGTTAACTAATATAAGCTCGCTTTATTAATTCATTTTCTCACTGGATAATACATTGATGTATATGCGATATATGTTAGTTGTATTATTTTCTTTCGTTACAAAATATGTTGTATATGTGATATAAAATATTATAACAAGTTAGGGTTACAAATGCAACATGGTTATTAAGTTTAAACAAACTTAGGTTTTGGATTTGGGTTAGCTTTTGGGTTAGCTTTTTCATGAAGCTTCATGAAGCATTCCTTTTTGTTTTCTAGCTTGATATTTTGTGAAGATATTTTGTTAACCCAACCCAAACCCTTAACTCTAGTTTATTCTCTACATGAGTTAAGGCCTTCATTTATTAACTCATGGTTGATTTGTAACCAGCAATAATTTATTATTCATCACAAAAGTTTTCTTCTTCTTCTTCCTCCTTGAAAAAGCTTTCTAGCTTTTTGTGAAGTAATGATTTAAAGTGAGAAATTGAAAACAAAAGAATGAAAAATGTAGGGTTCCTAGGAACACCCATGAGGTTCCACAAGGCATCAACCATGCCAAATTCAAAAATTATGTGCCGAGAAACCCTAATGATAGATCATTAACTAGATGTAATGGCGAAAAACAAGCAAGTTACACTACTACGAATAATGGTTGCCCCTACGGATTTATCCGTAGGGGCAACCCACTGCCCCTACGGATATCTGCGTAGGGGCGAAAAAATACCCCGTAGGTGCAAAGGCCGCAGGTGCAAGTTGAGGCCCTGAACTTGCCCCTACGGGCAAATTCTTGCCCCTACGGATATATATGTAGGTGTTATTGCCCCTACGGAGTACTCCGTAGGGGTAATGAAATCATATATGTATTTTTTTTTGAATATATTGTATATACCTACGGATACATCCGTAGGTCCTTGTACTACCCCTACGGATAACTCCGTAGGGGATAGGCAGTGGCCCCTACGGACATATCCGTAGGGGCACTCCCAACACCCTGCACTGAGATCAGGGGGGAAAATGTCAGGAAACCTGATAATTTGCCCCTACGGATAAACCCGTAGGGGATAGACAGTGGCCCCTACGGATTTATCCGTAGGGGCAACCCACAACACCCTGCACTGAGATCAGGTGGGAAAATATCAGGTTTCCTGATAGTTTGCCCCTACGGATAACTCCGTAGGGGCAACGTATGTACCTACAGCGTAATCCGTAGGTACATATTGTCTGTATTTTTTTTTTAAAAATGGGCTGCTTGATTTTTTCCCGCCCTGTGCACAATACTATATACATCAATCAAATCATATATTGCAGTATTCATAATCACATCTCACGCATATATATAATATACAAAAGAAACCCAAAAACTGAATATGATATAAATACAAACCAATATCAATATCGTTTCAAAATGTAGTACAATGTGATATAAATACATGTTTCAAAAAATAAGAACCAAAAAGCTACCCTAGTTCGGTCCAGCTCCACCTCTGAATAACATTAGAATAACGCGCGCCTGCTCCTCGGTCAATACACTCTGCAATGCTACAAATAAGGGAGTCTGAGCGGCATGTGGAGCTGGCGATGTGGTCTGCGCAGCCGCCGTCGAGGTAGTCGCTTGCGGAGCCGCGGCTGCGGGAGTCTGAGTGGGCGGTGGAGCTACAGGAGCTGTCTGCGGAACCGCAGCCGATGTAGTAGCTTGCGGAGCCGCAGCCGAAGGAGATGCATGTGGAGGCTCGGCCGATCTACCCTGTCGCGTCTGGACATAACGTGTGTAAGAAGCGCGTAAGAACTGTGTATTATTCGAATTCGTTTCATTATTAAGTTATTTCGAAACCCTGTTTGGATATCTAGTTTGGAAAAGCGTTGTTTATTTTAATTACATATGTATGTATGATTAATCAAACTTAAGTCGAAAACCAAATAAGCTCAAGCTACGTACTAATTATGGATATGTTGATATGTATATAATATGAAATGATATTTTACTATAAAGTAGTATACATACCAGCATCTCCTTCAACTCCTGAACGGTGGCCCTCAAGCTATCCAGTTCCTGATGGACATGCCGGTCACTGGAGACGGAGGAAGTAACCGCCGGGGTGGAGTCCAACCTCATATGGGCCCTGCTATGGCCCAATCCCCGGCCTCTCTCCCAACCTCCGTGGTGCCCTCCGTGTGCGGCGTCCAGAACTGGGGTCAGCAGCCTCGGATCGTTCTGTCCGGTAAAATCGATCCCCGAGGCCTGTGCCTGCTCAACCACCCGCTTCTACACCTACATTAAGCAGTAAAGTATAAGTATAAAATTTAAACTTGAACCTTCCAAAACTAAAATTTCAAATTTGGGTAGAAAAAATATTAACACTTACGCAGTACTCCTGGGTAGCGACGTCGGGACATCGAAGCTCGCCCGTGGCGGGATCTGTCGAGGTGCCGTGGACGGCAAGATATGCGGACAGCACGCTCGGTGTACCACCTGACGCCACGGTCCGAGATGTCTGCAATATTAGAAAGTAACTCTTAATATTAGAAATATTAGAGAATAACTCTTAATATTGCAGAATATTAGAGAATAACTCTTAATTTACCGATAACTCCATGGCTCGAGTAATGTTCCTCGAGCCACCTGTGCAAGTGGAGCGACCCCTCTTCGCCGACTTCCTGTTCTCCGTATTCTGAGCGGCCTGTTTCTGCACAACGCATTAACATTTAGTTTTCTAATTAAGAAACACAAAGAAATAAATTATATCATAAATAATGAATTAAATTTAAAATACATACTTGTTTGCGTTCGGAGTCGAAATAAGCGCACAATAGAGGCCATGTCTCTACGTTGACTCTCGCAAACGCCGGAGTAGATAGGAGGGCCGCTCTCTCTGCCTCGGGGGTCGCTATCCATAGGGAGTAGCAGCCGGCCTTCAGCTCATTCCTGTTGTATCGGACCTTGGCCTGCATGTTCTTCATCAGGCCATTGTACAGATCATGAAGGTCGAGCACCCTCCCCGGGTGATCAGGGTCGGCTACACGCTGAAAATCGTAATCCAACTGAAAATACAAAAAAAAAACATTGTTATTAGATTGCAAGTGTTATTAATAAATATATTGGATAGATCAAATGAAAATATATATTAATACATACCCGAGCCTGATCAAAGAAGAGGACGAATGAGCGCTGGTGCTGCTCGCCCCACTCAACGTGAAGTGGATAGTTCTTCACGATCCGGCTCTCGTCCCCCAAATACCGGCCGAACCTCTCGGCATGAGGACCGGTATAGCGATAGTCAAGGGTAAAAAATAGGGGGAATGCTGCCTCCCCCCTAGCTCTATCAGGCCTCAGCCTATGGGACTGATTCGGGCCTCGAGTCCCCCTCTAGGGATGGAGAGGCCCTGCGTCTGCACGAAATATCAAGACAATCAATAATAAGACAAAGTTGTATTAAGAAATCAAGGTTAAACAAAAATTCAAGTGTGATATATACCTCCGGTGACTAGCGCACGAGCCTGGGCCCGAGCAGCAGCACGAGCGGGACGATAGTTCCTCCGGTGAGGAACAACCGGGGTCCCGGACCCGGACGCATCCCCTCCAACTATAAAATAAACATCGACGCTAAATTTCCATGAAGTTCATATTTATTCTATAGAGCATATGTAAAATAAATAAATATTTTAAATTTATTCATACTAACCTGCAGACGATGCGGAGGGTATGGAAGCGGCAGGAGTGGCCCCTGTGGAAGGTGTGGACGCACCACCTATAATTAGACAATTAAAAATAGATTATATAAGTAATTGCAAAAAGAATGTGTAGATCAATAATATAACGTTCTAAATCAATATGCATGCACTATAGGACATATAAACATACCCGCAGGTGCGGTGGTGTCACCACCTACAGCTAGACAATAATAAAAATTGCTAAGTAAGAGCAAAAGGAATGTGTATATTTATGATATAGCATTCTAAATCAATATACATACACTATATGATATATAAACATACCTGGAGGAGCGGGGGTGGCCTCTGTCCCAGATGTGGACGCATCACCAACAACTAAACAATCAAACATTGACAATATAAGTAATTTTGACATAAACATGCATGAATATCTGTAATATTACATTCAAAATGGATATGCGTGCAGTATACCTAGAGGTCTGGCCAAATCAACACGGAAGGAGGCATCCGAAGGGGTCTCCGATCTGGGTGCAAGACCCTCTGAAGCTCCTTACGGAGCTCTCCGGGCGGCAGAACCGTTCTGCCTCTGCCTCTGCCGCGGCTGGAGCTCCTGCCGCCCCTCGCTGCTCCCGACATCGTCATCAAATCTAGATAAACGGTTCGTGGACGCATTAGACAATCATTAAAAGTATTGACTATATATGATCTAGAGCGTAAAATGTGAAGTAATAATATAACATTACTGATAACCTTTTTCGTTTCGTGGGCGCATCATACATATCTACTTGGATTTCATCGTCGATGTCATTTCTAACCCACGTAACTTCATGATCGGTCGAAGACAACCCGTCCTTCGAAACAGACGGTCGGAGCACTTTAAGCCTTCTCTCTTCTTCGTCCTCATCGCTGTCCTCGTATTCTGGGACATCGTAGACATCTCTAGGTTTCCATCGGCATACAACACTCCACCTCGGATGCTTCAAACACTGTAAGTAGTATACTTGGAACGCTTGGTTCGGAAAGATAAACGGATCGTCCTGACCGTAAAATCGAAGTGTGTTCATACTGGTCAATCCATATTCATCTTTCCAAGTCCCAAGACTGCTTCTCCACCTGTCTGTATCGGTTCGCGGATCGTACCAAGTACAGTGGAATATATAAAAGGGTTCTGATCGTCCGGGATAGTGGATGCCGAGTATACAATTTAAGTACCCATAGTAAATCACACCGTCCGATCCTACCGTCGCAATCCCACTATTCTGAGTGGTTCTAGATATTTCTATGTCCTTAACTTCGAATTTGTATCCAAGGACACCAAATCCTTTGTAATATGCAACCTCCATACCAGGAAATTGAGCTAAACATCTTGAATCACTCTCAAATGATGCAGACAAGTTCGGATCGTGGATCTAACAAAACAAATTTTACGATAAATACATAACGATACAAGTTTAGATTAAAACTGATAGCAATAAAATGTAATTCGAATAACTTACATGCTCTGTGACCCAATCACAAAAATTATCCTGATGGTATTTTTCCAAACGCTCTTCGTTCCAATCAGGATGCCCCTCACGTACCTCGTTAAAATGAGTTCTGTTTTCGACAAATAATTGTGACATTAATATTATGTCATTTCATACACACACAAACACAGATATAACAATTAATCCAAAAGAACTTACTCTCTAATTTGTTCAAGACATGCGCAATTAAGCAAGATAAACCGGTATATCTTATTGATAAACATAGTGTCTACCCTCTTATACTCGGCCTTACCATATGGCCCGTCTTGAATTCTTCGTGGTCGGTTAAGCCTTGTCTCAATGTTCTCGTCCAGATAGCGGGAACAAAATGTGGTTTCTTCATCAAGAAGATAACCTTGCATGATAGAACCCTCTGGTCGATTTTTATTGCGTATATACTTCTTAAGAGTGTAAAGGTACCTAATGAGAATATGTTGAATAAATAAACACGGGCATACAGTACAACAATAAATTTATAAATTGCGCGAAACGAAAAATTACACGTACCTCTCGACGGGATACATCCATCGATATTGTACCGGTCCGGCTAACTTCGCCTCAGTTGCAAGATGAACCGTCAAGTGTATTATGATATCGAAGAATGACGGTGGGAAAATACGCTCAAACTTGCAAAGTATCAACGCAATAGAATTTTCTAGTTTATCCAGCGTCGCAACCTCCAGTGTTTTAGCACACAACTCCCTGAAAAAACAACATAGGTCGTTGATTACTAGACCAACCGAGTCGGGGAGAGAAGTCCTGAGGGCTAATGGAAGAAGGTGCTCCACGATAACATGGTGATCATGACTTTTCAGCCCATCGATCTTGCCCTTCACAATTTTTATTTTCTTGCTGAATGATCCTGAGAAACCTATGGGGACTTTCAAATCATGCAACACCTGCAGGAATCTTTTCTTCTCCGGTTGTGACATATGATAAGCGGCATTGGGAAGTACAAACTTGCCCGGTTTACCCGCTACCGGTTTAGGGTGCAGTTCACTTGTTATTCCCCACTCTTGTAGATCCTTCCGGGCATTCATGTTGTCTTTCGATTTCCCGTCTTTACACAGAAGCAAGTTAAGTATGTGCTCTGATACTCCCTTCTCTATTTGCATGACGTCCAGACAATGACGCACTGAATTTGTAGACCAGTACGGAAGCTCGAAGAAAATGCTTAACTTGTTCCAATATTGTGGTTTGACCTGTCTCGTCGGATCCATCCCGAAGGTCACGTTATTGTAACCATCCCATTTAGCAGTCACGTCCTCTCCGGACAATGGGGATGGAGGCCCAAGAAGCTCCTGATGACCATCAAAGTGAACCGTGTCTAACCTATAGGGGTGGTCTGGAGGCAGAAAACGTCGATGGCCGCAATAACAAACCTTCCTGCTAAAATTCAAAAATTTTGATGTTGTGTGTTCATGGCAATGAGGACATGCTTTGTGACCATGTACAGACCAACCTGATAGCATTCCATACGCAGGAAAGTCATTAATTGTCCACATTAAAGCCGCACGCAGTATGAAGGTTGTATTTGTGTTTGAATCATATGTCTCTACACCATCAATGAACAAAGTTTTCAGCTTCTCGATCAGAGGTCGGAGATAGACGTCGATATTGTTCCCCGGTGAGTTTGGTCCGTCGATAAGAATAGGCATCATAAAGTATGATTGGTCCATAGCCAACCAAGGCGACAGATTATAAATTATCATTACAACGGGCCATGTACTGTGACTTCCAGCCATATAGTTGAATGGGCAGAAGCCATCGGCAGCCAGTCCGAGCCGGACATTGCGAGGATCGCTACTGAATATTGCGTGCCTCCTATCGAAATCCTTCCATGCCGGTGAATCTCTTGGATGGCTCATTTTTCCATTTTCGCTTGGAGGAGCACGGTGATGCCAAATCATTGCCTCGGCTGTTTTCTTGCAACTGAATAGCCTCTGTAGCCTCTGTGTTATGGGAAAGTATCGTGCTATCTTTACAGGTATATCAGGCTTCTTATCAGAATCTTTCGGCTTATACCTGGCCTCTCCGCATGTTGGACACTCTTTCAAATCTGAATTCTCTTTCCGGTACAACACGCAATTTTTAGGACATGCTTGAATCTTCTCGCACTTTAGACCCAAATCAGACATCATCTTCTGGGCTTCGTACCAGCTTTCGGGCACATTATTTCCCGGAGGCATAGAATCTTTCAAGAACGAAAGAAGCATTGTGAATGACTTGTTGCTCCATCCATTTAGGCACTTAATCTGGAAAAGTTGGACGAACCATGAGAGGGTGGAATACTTCGCATTCTCATAAATTGGTTTCCTAGCATCATTCATGAAATTTTCATATTTATCCGCACGCGGTCCCTGACCGGAAGGAATGTCATCTTCGGTACGAATAGATTCACCTAGGGCAACCTCTACCATATCCTCCATTTCTTCTGATGGAAATAAATTTCCGTATCCTGCCGTATTACCGAATTCTTCTTCTTCTCCTGCCGGATTATCGTGTTCTCCTTCTTCTTCTACCGCAGTACTGCATTCTTCTCCTTCCCCGTGATATTTCCAAGTTGAATAAAGTCTAGTAAACCCATGTTTTACAATATGAAGCTCTGCCAATTCTACCTTCTGCCAGTACTTATTGCCACATCTATCGCACGGACAGAGAATCTTCTCTATTATGATCTTATTATGTGCTCGTGCAAATTCAAGGAAAGCAGCAACTCCTGCGACAAACTTAGGTTGCATACGTTGTTTCCAATCCACATACATCCAGTCCTTAACTCTGACGTACTCATGGGCCATGTTAGACTGAATAACATATAAATTGTAGGTTATGCTGACTATATTGAGAAATATAAGAACGGGATAGTTACTGACAAAGGAGAAAATCCGTGTATATGCTTTGTGTGTGCGTTTGTCGTTGAAAAGAATAAATTATCGCACGTTATGTTAACCGATAGACGGGGACTAAGTGGCGCTTTTAGTTTCATATATGGGTATCGATGGGAATATGAAGGTTTCATATTATCATATATTGGTTTTAAACCGAACATCTCGAATCGCTCTCTAGTTATGCATTTGTATGTGTGTGTTCCGGCTGTCGGGGGTAGGCTTCTATCCCATTAAGAATGTATAGAGCGAACGCCCATCACTTGTGCTTTCAACCGTTTCGAGTAAATTTCGGCAGCACCTCCCCGCTGTTCTCCGAGTACACTGTAATAGAATAGATAATCATTTCAAAGCTGTGAAACAACGTTGAAATGAACATCTAATCTATCTTTGTACACGGAGAACCAGCGGAAAGGTACCGACGAAATATCTCGAAACGGATGAAAACACAAGTGAATGAAGGCGTTTGCTTTATACATTCTTAACTTGTCCACACGGGACAAATCTATGGGTTACCATACGATTGAATTTTCTCGTCGCGTAGACTATACGACGGTTGTTAGTATCGAGCTATACTGTCCGATATTTAACAACCTTCGTATAGTTCTAGGTCACGACGAGCATCGCACGTATGTTAACCGATAGACGGGGACTAAGTGGCGCTTTTAGTTTCATATATGAGTTTCGATGGGGATATGAAGGTTTCATATTATCATCGAGTATCATATATTGGTTTTAACCCGAACATCTCGAATCGCTCTCTAGTTATGCATTTGTATGTGTGTGTTCCGGCTGTCGGGGGTAGGCTTCTATCCCATTAAGAATGTATAGAGCGAACACCCATCACTTGTGCTTTCAACCGTTTCGAGTAAATTTCGGCAGCACCTCCCTGCTGTTCTCCGAGTACACTGTAATAGAATAGATAATCATTTCAAAGCTGTGAAACAACGTTGAAATGAACATCTAATCTATCTTTGTACATGGAGAACCAGCGGAAAGGTACCGACGAAATATCTCGAAACGGATGAAAACACAAGTGAATGAAGGCGTTTGCTTTATACATTCTTAACTTGTCCACACGGGACAAATCTATGGGTTACCATACGATTGAATTTTCTCGTCGCGTAGACTATACGACGGTTGTTAGTATCGAGCTATACTGTCCGATATTTAACAACCTTCGTATAGTTCTAGGTCACGACGAGCATCGCACGTATGTTAACCGATAGACGGGGACTAAGTGGCGCTTTTAGTTTCATATATGAGTTTCGATGGGGATATGAAGGTTTCATATTATCATCGAGTATCATATATTGGTTTTAACCCGAACATCTCGAATCGCTCTCTAATTATGCGTTTGTTGTGTATTCTTGTTGTATGTGTGTGTTCCGGCTGTGGGGGGTAGGCTTCTATCCCATTAAGAATGTATAGAGCGAACGCCCATGCCCCTTTTACCAATCAAGAGAATACTACTAATAACTTATTGATAACATAAAGAATATAATAATATTTTAGTATGTCAGGTTAAAATAATTGTATTAGCAAATACATTTTAGATAGTTATATAGACTACAAATTTCCAGAGAGAAAAAGTGGATGGGCAAGGAGAACTGAAGTTCCACTGTATTCACTTTTTGGATGGAACGATTTTGGTAGGCGGAAATCTATCATATACCAAAAAAGTTCTAACTGAAACCATCAACTTCCAATATTAGATTCATTCATAACTAACAATAAATGGTTCTACTTCTCATTTTATTTGACTGGCACCAAATAAACCTATCCCATTAAAGATATACTTCAAAGTTCCAAACACCAATTCCAATTGACTAACCCCCTTACTTAATTTGGGTCAACAACATAAGCTTATTGAATATTATCAATCACTAAAGTAATATTAAGGAGTATGATAAAGTTCATTGTCAAGACCATGCATAAATTCTCGGAAGAAATATTCAAAAAAAATGATATCATGATCACTCAAGTAATATCTAATTTTCCCACAATAATTGAAAGGCATAGAGTTGAAGGGGATTATGAAGAAAGAATGGACCCAGTCACCACCCATCAAGCAGCTTTCTCCCTACACCAATTTACTTTCTGTTTTATGAAAGACATCCTAGTGTTGTCAAATATCTTACGACATGCAAATCAATCTTACGATTCAATACAAGATACAGGAAAATTAATAAGTATCTTATGAATGTATTTGTTGGATGATTGGATCAAGTAGTTTTAGGATACAATTTCTGCATCTTACAATATAATATAATGGAATCACAAATATTCAACCCAGCTAATAAATGTGTTTCAAATATATTTAGAAAGATTTTTTAGTCACATTTTGGTTGCTAGTTTTAAGATGAGAAAACGGAGTATACGTTTGAATTTCCTATGTTGGCGGGACACATAACATCACTAAATTCATCGATCCATCCATGTATTTTGTTGTCATCAATCCACCTAACCCTAACCCCAACCTAACCCTAGCCCCAGCCCCACCCAGCCCCAGGGGCAGCCCCCAGCCCCAACCCAGCCCAGCCCCAACCCCAGCCCCCAGCCCCCAGCCCCAGCCCAGCCCAGCCCCAACCTAACCCTAACCCTAACCCCAGTGCGGCCAGCTAAACCCCAACACCAACCCTAAGGCAAACCCTAACCCCAGCCCCAGCCCCAGCAGCAGCGAACCCCAACCCTAACCCTAACCCCAACCCCGACCCCGACCCCGACCGCGACCCCTGCCGAACCTCAACTCGCGCGTGCGCAACCCCCCGACCCCAGACCCAGCACGTATGTTAATCAAAAAATTCTTTAATTTACCTCAAGATTTACTCACCTGACCGGCGCTGGCGACGACCCGAACGGCGCTGGCGACGACCTGAACGGCGGTGGCGACGAGAACGCCGGTGGCGACGAGGAGGACGACGGTGGAGACGAGGAGTTGTTTTCGTGCGCGATCGAGATCGAGAGAGAAAGAAATTGTGAGCGTAGGCGATCGAGATCTGAGCTTTAGTAATTTGATATTTAGTTTCCCCTACGGATATACCCGTAGTTTCTTTGTTTGCGGCTCCGTAGGGGCAAACACCAAATTAAGAATTAATATTTTTATTCTTGGACGTCTGGGCCCGTAGGGGCAAACTTTTAGCCCTACGGATTAATCCGTAGGGCCAAGTTTAATCTGCCCCTACGGATTCCAATATCCGTAGGGGCAACCCCCTATTTTACTAGTGTTAACAACTTAACTAAGAGTGAACGGAAAATACAACCTTTATAGATCCGGTCCTCCACTTCTCTAGCTCCGTGTTGACGTCCCTCCGCTACGATCATCGGATCCCGGACTCTGGCGATGGTTTCGTCGGAGAAATAATCGGGCTAGGTCATCGACTTCGATGCCGAAGATGATCTACGTCGAGGCAACTCAAGATCAAGCTCCACCTTCACTTGGTCATAGAACTTGTGAAGATAACACCCTATACTACATTGCAAGTGGTAGAGGATGAAGAAATAGGAAGTTGGTTCACTTTGGATTTGGATTTCTCACTCTTTTTCTCATGGCACCATTGAAGGTAGCAAGTTTTCTTCTTCTTGAAAAAGAAGAAGAAGAAGAAGAAAAAGAATATATGATAAGAATTATGAATAATAGAAAATAAAGTGATTCTTATCATTATGCAACCTTGGGTTAGTTTAACAAGTGTAGAGAATAAACTAGGGTTAGGTGAATGGTTAGGTTTAGGAAAGAAACAAAAATGGTCAAAGCTTCATGAAGCTTCAAGAAAAGAACAAAGCTAGCAACCATTTCTTTTATCTTTCCAAAAATGAATTAAAGAAAATAAATATAACAAATATAAAACCTAACTATTAACCTAAACATGGTTTAACATAAACACACACCCAAGTTTGCATGTATCATCAAACATGATACAAACTAGTGCACAAAACTATATCATATATATACAATGTGCACTTCAAGTGAGAAAATCCATCTTAAGTGAACCAATACTAGTTAATACAAAGTAATATATCAAATATATAATTATACATTAAATCATTAAATCAACACATGATTTAACGATCCGGTCATATTTCATATGACCGACTAATATCCAATGTATTGACTTATCGAATCAATCCTCGATTCGATAATTAAGTTATATCGCATACAACCAATCGATACAGTCATCGCGAGAATAGAATACGGTATCACATACACGCATTATTCTTGGTCCCGCACATATCTCATATGCGCTCCTATTTCGTTTCGCTTGAGCCAGGAAACCTCTGTGTAGGACTCTAAAGACTCGTCAATACGCCGGCAGCAGATGATGATCATATCAAGCACCCACAAGCCGCAAGCGGTCTGCTAAACGTAACGGCCACCCGGGTATTGAGCGATCAGAAGATCGACGAGCAAGCCCGGTCACACTTCCGTGAATCCAACCAGTAACACTTACCGTACAGTCCGGTCTATTCGTCTGATATGTCGCATATCTTGCCTAGGGGTGGTGAACGTCAGACCTCAGTAGCTCGATAAGTCGTATCGATATGAGGTTTATAACATTTTGAGAAACTACTGGTAACACTTACCAGTAAATCTCAGCAACCCTGGCCAGGGATTTCCGGTTATAGCCAATCGAACACAGCGTAACATCAACTCCCTATACCGGGAGAGACGAATCCCCTCCTATCGCTCATTGCCTCCATGTGATTCGGGACTGTACCCAAAAACCACCGTTTTGCACGCCCTCTTGAACGTGGTAAGGTGGAAATCAAAGCACAGTGGGAATCACACAAGACTCTTGTAGGGTTCCTAGGCACTCTCAAGAGGTCTCACAAGGCATCAACCATGCCAATTTCAAAAATTACGGTGCCGAGAAACCCTAAACTACGAATCGTTGGCTAGAAATCTAGGCGAAAAGTAAACTAGTTAACACTTAACTAAGAGATACGGAAATACAACCTTTGTAGATCCGGTTCTCCACCTCCATAGCTCCGCAACGAAGTCCTCTCCGCTGTCCAAAAAGAATCCGGGCTTTAGCGTCGACTTCATCGGAGAATAAGCGAGCTAGGTCGTCGATGTCCATGCCGAAGATGATCTACGTCGAGGCATCGCTAGATCAAGCTCCACCTTCACCAAGCCTTGAAAACTTGTGAAGGAAACACACTCTACTACTTGGCAAGAGGTAGAGGATGAATAAATAGGAAGTGGGTAGACTTTAGATTTGGATTTCTCACTCATATTCATCAATCACCATTGATGTAGTCAAGCTTTTCTTCTTGAAGAATGAAGAAGAAGAAGAGCAAGAAGATGATAAGTTATTTTAAAATGAAAAGAAAATGAAAACTTATCATAATCTAAACCATGGTCAAGTGTAGAGATTAAACTAGGGTTAGTGGGAATGGTTAGGGTTAAGGATGAGATAAGAATGGTTGACTTGATCAAAGCTTCAAGAAGCTTCAACATGAAACAAAATTAGCCACCATTCTTTTCTCTTTTCTTTTATTCATTTATCAAAAATTAATGGATAATTAAATAAGATAAATGAATAACAAATAATAAACCCTAACCATTTCATTAACCAAGGTTTAATACTTTACACTTAACCAAAAAGCATGTATCATCAAACATGATACAAGCAAA
This sequence comes from Agapanthus africanus, assembly GCA_030015575.1. Lineage (NCBI taxonomy): Eukaryota > Viridiplantae > Streptophyta > Magnoliopsida > Asparagales > Amaryllidaceae > Agapanthus > Agapanthus africanus. Next base: position 342,291,308 of record CM057343.1, read on the forward strand.
TGCACAAAATCATATCACATATATAATGCGCACATCCGAGTGAGAAAATCCATCTAAAGTGAACCAATATTAGTTAATGCAAAGTAATATATCAAATATATAATTATACATTAAATCATTAAATCAACACTTGATTTAACGATCCGGTCATATCGCATATAACCGGCTAATATCCAATGTATCGATTTATCGAATCAATCCTTGATTCGATAACTAGGTTATATCGCATACAACCATTCGACACATTCATCGCGAGAATAGAATACGGTATCACATACACGCATTATTCTCGGTCCCGCACATATCTCATATGCGCTCCTATTTCGTTTCGCTTGAGCCAGGAAACCTCTGTGTAGGACTCTAAAGACTCGTCAATACGCCGGCAGCAGATGATGATCATATCAAATACCCACAAGCCGCAAGCGGTCTGCTAAACGTAACGGCCACCCGGGTATTGAGCGATCTGAAGATCGACGAGCAAGCCCGCTCATACTCCAGTGAATCCAACCAGTAACACTACCGTACAGTCCGGTCTGATCGTCTGATATGTCGCATATCTCGCCTAGGGGTGGTAAACGTCAGACCCCAATAGCTCGATAAGTCGTGTCGATATGAGGTCTATAACACTTCGAGAAACTACTGGTAACACTTACCAGTAAATCTCAGCAACCCTGGCCAGGGATTTCCTGTTATAGCCAATCGAACACAGCGCAACATCAACCCCCTATACCGGGAGAGACGAATCCCCTCCTATCGCTCATTGCCTCCATGTGACTCGGGACTGTACCCAAAAACTACCGTTTTGCACGCCCTCTTGGATGTGGTAAGATGGAAATCAAAGCACAGTGGGAACCACACAAGACTCTATGACGATCTCGGGTCAACAGACTACTCTGTACCAGTGTCACCAGAGAACTGCCATCTGACGTGAGGTATAATACCATCTGGGAGTTCTCGGCGAGTCCGTCCAGTGTACCCAGTCTCTACTGAGCACCCGTATATCATCTCTGATGTCAAACACCAATGGATATGGGATCATCTATCGCCCATCTGTATGGGTCGAGAAGGTATACGCTAGTCTACTCTGGTATATCGATGCCCCGTCTCGATACACCCACGACTAGGGACTGTGAAGGATGTACTTATGGACTACCATGTCCCCACTAGTATGATCCGCATCATAGTCCAGGTAGTCAAGCACACATCCTAAGGGCTTTACCAACATGTAACAGAGAGACAATCAGTATACACGTTAAGGTAAAGAGCAACCAGATAGCATACTATTATGTCGAGCAAGAAAGTCCTCCCTATATATGTCCCAGCATCCACTACAATATACATCCTATGTACAGTAATGGCCTCTAGGGCATACATATAACTAACAATCTCCCACTTGCACTAGGGCCATCTGTAGCAGTGGTTGCAGTATCTCATACTCAACCATCCCATAAAAGTCTCTCTCTGGGAAAAGGCCTTTCGTGAGTGGATCCGCTGTGTTGTCCTCTGAGTCTACTCTCCTAACCTCGATCTCCCTGGAGATCAACCATCTCCATGATCAAGTGATACTGCCTTAGAATATGTCTGGATCACTGATGGGACCGGCGTTCCTTGGCATAAGCCACAACTCCATTGTCACACAATGGTAGGAACATAGTTCATCTCATGAACCTATATACACCCAAACAGCCTCTTTGGTAGCATCTTAAGTAGCGATGTATCCTGCCTTTATCGTCTAGTATGTCACGGTATCCAGCTTGGAACTCTTCCAACATACCGTCCCTTTACTGAGGGTAAAGACAATGCCTGTGACTGACATTCAGTCGTCTTTATCACCCTGGAACCCTTCCAGTGATTCTCCTCAGGATCGATTGACACCATCTCACTACATCTAGTGAGTATCCTAACATCCATTTAGATCTATCTCATAGATCCAAAATCCAGGATTTAGTAGGTATCACTTTAATCCTATATGGAGAATCTTTGTGATAAGCGGAGATTGATCGAGCGTAGCATAAGAAACTCCTTTCTTATCAAGAGTATGTCATCCACGTACTCTACGAGGATCGTCACCATACTCCCTACTACCTTTTTATATATACAAAGTTCATCTACCATTTTGATGATGTCAAACTCTTTGACCGCTTCATCAAAACAGATGTTCCAACTCCGCGATGCCTGCTTTATCCTATAAGGCAGCTTGCACACGTTTCCGCTGCTCCTACTGTCTACGAAGCCCTCTGGCTGTGTACTTATAGACGCTCTCTTCCAAATCATCATTTAGAAAAGCAGTCATGACACCCAACCACCAGATATCGTAGTCGTGGTATGTAGCCGTGGTAAGTAGGATCTGAATGGACTTAAGCATAGCCACTGGAAAAGGTTTCATCATTATCCACGCCTGGTCGATGACGAAAACCCTTAACAAGTCTAGCTTTGAAAGTCTCAACTTTTCCATGTACACCAAGTAATCTTCTCAAGATATACTTGCTCCTGATGGGGATTTAACCCTTCAGATATAGCAACCAAAGTCCATACTTTGTTGGTGTATATGGATTCCATCTCAGATCACTAAGCATCTAGCCATTCTTATAGTGTCTTACTCTCGATGGCCTGCTCGAAACTAGTTGGGTCATCATCTCATGATGCAATCCTCGCTCCCACTGTCATAGAGGAACCGAAGTATCTCTCAGGTGGGTGAGGAACCCTACTAGATTGGCGGAGAGGCTGAGGTTCGTTGGAATCTACTGAATCCTTTGGTTCTACCAAATCATCTGCTGTAGTTCGTATAGCTGGAACATTTCCAGTTCTACATAACAGATCTTGCCTCGAGCTTGTCCGGATTTTGCCTTTAGACATAGGCCAGACAACCCTAAATCTTAACCAACTTAAGATATGGGCTCTCCCCTTTCCATATCACATATGAAGCGGTAGGCAACTGATTTGATTGGAACCCTATTCAATAGGTATGCAAATTCTCAAGTGCATAACTCCCAAAAGGAAATAGGTAACTCAGTAGTACTCATCATAGAGCACACCTTATCATATAGGGCGTTATTGCTCCGCCCCGATATACCATCGTGCTATGGTGTATACAGAGGAGTAATGCTGAGAGAGAATCTCATTCTCCTTTAGAATAATCCAGGATTTTCGTGCTCAAGTATTCTCCTCCTTGATCTCATCAAAGGACATAATACTTATACCCGTATTGGTTCTCTACTTCTAACTTATATTCTGTGAATATCTCAAAAGGTTCAGACTTGTGTTTCAACAGGAACATATGTCTGAATCTTGAGAGATTATCAGAGAACGTAATGAAGTATAAAGAACCGGTCCTGGCATGTGTAGACAGGGGACCTTCATACATCAACATGTATCATCCCAAAAGTTCACTAACTCTTTCTCTGTTTCCAATAAACAGAGCTATGGTCATCTTATCTTTGTGACATGACTGGCAAGTTTCATAATATGTAAATTCAAACAGATTTAAATATGCATCTATATGGAACTTTGCTTGTCGGGTCGCATTGAAATGACCTAGTCTACAATACCTTAAGAAGAATTCGTTCATTTCTGAACTCTTCCTCTTGTGTGTGTTCCGTATACTAAGAACTGTAGTTTGATTTAGAACATCAATGCTTTTAGATAACGTGCCTGAACCGATCAACTTTTGATATAGGAAATGTTCAAAACATTATCCAACAATACAAAATTATATCCTTTATTTACTAATAAAGAGACTGATATGATTTTGTATATCAGGTTCGGTATCTAACAACATTCGTTCAGAATCAATGTATTTGGTAATACAGGGTGACAGTGACCAACAGACTTGGCTGCAACACTTGCCCCGTTTTCTGCCTCATGAAACTTATCACCCGTTCTCAGTTCTCTACCTTTCTATAGCCCTATGTAACATATTACATATCTGGGATCCTGATCTGGTATCACATACCCACGACGTAAAGGATACTGAGAAACAGTTCTGTATAATGAACACACCCGAAGATGATGCATCAGCATGCACTCTCTTCGTTTGGGCGGCACGGGAATTCTGGTATTCCCCAATTTCCTGCTCTGTCTTATAACAATTATAAGTCGGAGCGGGACCAACGTTCCCCAGCTCAGTATAACAAGCGGGTTCGGTCAATTATCCGTATTATTATCTTGATTAAGGCGTGATATGGTCGTTACCTGGAGAGAGAGAAGAAAACACTCAGCGTGCGCTCTTGCAAGAATAGATTGGTTATTAATTTATCTAATCAGGATGGCTCCCACTGCTTTTTATCAAATCTTCCTTCAAACCCTAAAAGGAAAGACTAGCCGGGATTAATTACACACTACAAGTTCGCCAATCTTTCAGCCAGGCCAGTGTCGGTACTTTGAGGGAGGTCCCCCGTGCTTTCGCACGAACCTAATTAATGTAAACCTCGTTTTCCCAGAGGCGTAACCCCGTTAACACCTTTCTAGACACCTACTTGATCGGCTAATTGTAATGTATAAAACTCTCCCAGGAGTAACTCTTACTCGCAGCGGGTATCGGGATCCAACTATCTCATAGAAGGTATGCAATCTCATTGCAAATTTCAACACTTGAAATTCCCGATAATATTTTGCCCCGAACGATCTATGACCTTGACAAGGTCAACAAACCATAGACCACAAGTCAAGTTCAACCCGTCATTTCTTGATTGAATCAAACCCACCAGCACGACCCTTGACAAGGTCAACAAGGCCGCACGACTACCCTAACCCAATCTGCATCATATGCATAAGCAGATAAATACTGGTTAGCTACCGCACACTGCGCCTTGACAAGGTCAACAAACGCAGCACGAATACTAAACAGGATTTATCTGAAATGACGGAGGGCTACGACAGGTTTTTCTGAAAACCTATTGCGTAATGAACTTGATATCGTTGTAGGATCGAATGAATTTTGAAATGGAGTGTTTTTGAGGCTTTTCTAGTTTTGCTAAAGGAGTCACTCCCGGTGAAGGGATCGTCGGTCCTTTCCTCGTCGAATGAGGTGCGGGATATATCATATATATCACTGTGCAAAGCAAAAACTCTTAAAAGCAATCAAAAGACAAACCGAGTGTGTAGCATCTGCCAGTTATTGCTAAAGGAGTCACTCCCGGTGAAGGGATCTCGGTCCTTTCCTCATCGAATAAGGTGCAGGATATATCACATATACCGCTGTGCAAAGCAAAAACTGTAGCTACCTGTTTTATTTTGAAATTCGATTCTACAACATCTTAGGTTTCTTTTATTTCATTAATCACATTAATGAAGTCCCATCATTTATGTACCTAAACATCACAGATAAATACGACGTACACTTATGCCATCCGCATTCGCCTCGATGTCCCCTCGTGCACAGTTAGGTTAGGTAACTAACGACAGAGCGGGGCAGGGCTAGCGCGGGTGTAAAACATAAGTAACATCTATATAATATATCATATATACTATATACTGTATCTATCACAGAACATCACATGATCACATCACAGATATCGCAGCAGAAGAAACATATGAAATATTGGATATACTAGGATGTCCGTGTTTTGAATACGAGCCAGTATAAAACACGGATTCCACGGTCGCGATGAATAGCCAAACCCACACCCCTAGACCCCTACGAGAGCGGCAAGCAACCCTACCAATTCTGGAGTTAGGAGACCCGGACTTGACTCCTCGAGTTGGTCTCCCACTGGACTCCAGAACCCGGTTACTTGTGCTCTCCTCCTTGGGTCTATCCTAGTGTGGAAAAGTAAATAATATACAAGAGGTGACAACTTCCGCAACCTGGAAGCGCCCCAATAAAAGAATATTACATACAAGTTTTTACATGAATGAAAATGAAAAACACTCATCTCACATAAAAAACCCCGGCTATTCAAACACGACGATCCAATATAACATATCCAGCAACACATAACATCACATGTCATCAACGTAAGTAAATATGCGCATCCTAATTGTCGTTGACATATAGCAACGAAACCGGCGATATCACATATTACACTTACGGTCACAGAAAAGAAAGTGTAAAACTACAACAGTTGGAATCCGCAATCTGCATAGACATCGCATGCCTAATTAAATGAATACCTTAGACATCGCATGCCTAACAGTTATAAACCCCGCATTTCAGTCTCATTATCGAAAACACTTTTCAATATCGAGTCGGGCAATTCAACAAGATTCCCGACATCCTGATCGAATGCTCGTCGCAAACTTCAGTAGACGGCCGCACCCCCGACGCCGTCGAAGAAGTGCACCAAGGCGGAACACCGCTACCGCGAGCACCCGAACGGATGCTTTCGGCGACGGGGTTCTCCTACAGTCACTTGGTCGGGGCTATGGAGTGAGGCTGTCTATTAAGTTTACCCGGCGAGTATCCGCGTACGCTACGTGATTGCGACGGACTTTTGATCACATCAAAATTCCGTGGCAACCGATCAAGTGAGACTAAACTGCTACGTTTATAATATTCATTCCGTTATCACATAACTTTTGTGAATTCCAATTATTGTATCCCATTCCAGATAAACAGAAAATGTTAAATTTTTCGATCGAACAATCAAACACCCAAGTTTTCCCGATACAGATCACCACATGAAATAAGTCTAACAACATTCAGTTCGTGCCTCAGTACCGACGGTCCAGCCGTAGAAGGGTCAAGCCAACGCCTCACATGTGGCACGCCGTACTGCCCCAAACCCGAAGGTTCAAAGGGCAGTTCAAGACGGTCACATAATCGAGTTAAGGTTTGTTGTCTTCTAGAGGGACCATCGCGTTTCTTGCACTACTTAGAACGTCGTTAAACTACGGAAAAATCCAACACTTGGAAATTTCCCGAAAGGGGAAAAAGTAGGTATTTATATCCGGTCGAACTTTTTAACATATTCTAAAATTTATCCGGAAAGCCACACAGACAAAATTTGATAATCCGATCGAATATACGAATCCCCAAAATAACTCCAGAAAATTCAACTCTTGAATAAATATTAAAAAATCCCAGAAAAACCAACAATTCAAACCAAGAATTACTGTGTAAATTTATATGTATAATGAGGCAGTACGGCCGCGGAACCGCCGCACGAGCCATGCTCGTGCCGCGGATCCGCGGCTCAATAAGGGAATTAGGCCATACGATTTCACAGTAACTCTTAGATCTTCCTGAATGTTTTTCTGCATATTTTTAATATAGAAAAATCCACAATTTTCGAAAAAGGACAGAGAGCAAGTTTGTGATCGGGTTTCGGGTTCGTTCGGACTTCAAATTCCGTCTAGACTTCGCCTAAGGCTCTAGCTAGGCTCTGATACCACTGTAGGGTTCCTAGGCACTCTCAAGAGGTCTCACAAGGCATCAACCATGCCAATTTCAAAAATTACGGTGCCGAGAAACCCTAAACTACGGATCGTTGGCTAGAAATCTAGGCCAAAAGTAAACTAGTTAACACTTAACTAAGAGATACGGAAATACAACCTTTGTAGATCCGGTTCTCTACCTCCATAGCTCCGCAACGAAGTCCTCTCCGCTGTCCAAAAAGAATCCGGGCTCTAGCGTCGACCTCATCGAAGAATAAGCGAGCTAGGTCGTCGATGTCCATGCCGAAGATGATCTACGTCGAGGCATCGCTAGATCAAGCTCCACCTTCACCAAGCCTTGAAAACTTGTGAAGGAAACACACTCTACTACTTGGTAAGAGGTAGAGGATGAAGAAATAGGAAGTGGGTAGACTTTAGATTTGGATTTCTCACTCATATTCATCAATCACCATTGATGTAGTCAAGCTTTTCTTCTTGAAGAATGAAGAAGAAGAAGAGCAAGAAGATGATAAGTTATTTTAAAATGAAAAGAAAATGAAAACTTATCATAATCTAAACCATGGTCAAGTGTAGAGATTAAACTAGGGTTAGTGGGAATGGTTAGGGTTAAGGATGAGATAAGAATGGTTGACTTGATCAAAGCTTCAAGAAGCTTCAACATGAAACAAAATTAGCCACCATTCTTTTCTCTTTTCTTTTATTCATTTATCAAAAATAAATGGATAATTAAATAAGATAAATGAATAACAAATAATAAACCCTAACCATTTCATTAACCAAGGTTTAATACTTTACACTTAACCAAAAAGCATGTATCATCAAACATGATACAATCAAATGCACAAAATCATATCACATATATAATGCGCACATCCGAGTGAGAAAATCCATCTAAAGTGAACCAATATTAGTTAATGTAAAGTAATATATCAAATATATAATTATACATTAAATCATTAAATCAACACTTGATTTAACGATCCGGTCATATCGCATATAACCGGCTAATATCCAATGTATCGATTTATCGAATCAATCCTTGATTCGATAACTAGGTTATATCGCATACAACCATTCGACACATTCATCGCGAGAATAGAATATGGTATCACATACACGCATTATTCTCGGTCCCGCACATATCTCATATGCGCTCCTATTTCGTTTCGCTTGAGCCAGGAAACCTCTGTGTAGGACTCTAAAGACTCGTCAATACGCCGGCAGCAGATGATGATCATATCAAACACCCACAAGCCGCAAGCGGTCTGCTAAACGTAACGGCCACCCGGGTATTGAGCGATCTGAAGATCGACGAGCAAGCCCGCTCATACTCCAGTGAATCCAACCAGTAACACTACCGTACAGTCCGGTCTGATCGTCTGATATGTCGCATATCTCGCCTAGGGGTGGTAAACGTCAGACCCCAATAGCTCGATAAGTCGTGTCGATTTGAGGTCTATAACACTTCGAGAAACTACTGGTAACACTTACCAGTAAATCTCAGCAACCCTGGCCAGGGATTTCCTGTTATAGCCAATCGAACACAGCGCAACATCAACCCCCTATACCGGGAGAGACGAATCCCCTCCTATCGCTCATTGCCTCCATGTGACTCGGGACTGTACCCAAAAACCACCGTTTTGCACGCCCTCTTGAACGTGGTAAGATGGAAATCAAAGCACAGTGGGAACCACAAAAGACTCTATGACGATCTCGGGTCAACAGACTACTCTGTACCAGTGTCACCAGAGAACTGCCATCTGACGTGAGGTATAATACCATCTGGGAGTTCTCGGCGAGTCCGTCTAGTGTACCCAGTCTCTACTGAGCACCCGTATATCATCTCTGATGTCAAACACCAATGGATATGGGATCATCCATCGCCCATCTGTATGGGTCGAGAAGGTATACGCTAGTCTACTCTGGTATATCGATGCCCCGTCTCGATACACCCACGACTAGGGACTGTGAAGGATGTACTTATGGACTACCATGTCCCGACTAGTATGATCCGTATCATAGTCCAGGTAGTCAAGCACACATCCTAAGGGCTTTACCAACATGTAACAGAGAGACAATCAGTATACACGTTAAGGTAAAGAGCAACCAGATAGCATACTATCATGTCGAGCAAGAAAGTCCTCCCTATATATGTCCCAGCATCCACTACAATATACATCCTATGTACAGTAATGGCCTCTAGGGCATACATATAACTAACAACTCTATGACTATCTCGGCTCTACAGACTAACCTGTACCAGTGTCACCAGAGAACTGCCATCTGACGTAAGGTATAATACCATCTGGGAGTTCTCGGTGTGTCCGTCCAGTGTACCCAGTCTCTACTGAGCACCCGTATATCATCTCTGATGTCAAATATCAATGGATATGGGATCATCCATCGCCTATCTGTATGGGTCGAGAAGGTATACGCTAGTCTACTCTGGTATATCGATGCCCCGTCTCGATATACCCACGACTAGGGACCTTAAAGGATGTACTTATGGACTACCATGTCCCCACTAGTATGATCCGCATCATAGTTCAGGTAGTCAAGTACACATCCTAAGGGTTTTACCAACATGTAACAGAGAGACAATCAGTGTATACGTTAAGGTAAAGAGCAACCAGATAGCATACTATCATGTCGAGCAAGAAAGTCCTCCCTATATATGTCTAAGCATCCACTACAATATACATCCTATGTATAGTAATGGCCTCTAGGGCATACATATAACTAACAATCTCCCACTTGCACTAGGGCTATCTGTTGCAGTGGTTGTAGTATCTCATACTCAACCATCCCATAATAGTCTCTCTCTGGGAAAAGGCCTTTGTGAGTGGATCCGCCGTGTTGTCCTCTGAGTCTGCTCTCCTAACCTCGATCGCCTGGAGATCAACCATCTCCATGATCAGGTGACACTGGCTTAAAATATGTCTGGATCACTGATGGGACGGGCGTTCCTTGGCATAAGCCACAACTCCATTGTCACACAATGGGAGGAACGAAGTTCATCTCATGAACAAATATACATCCAGACTGCCTCTTTGGTAGTATCATAAGTAGCGATGTATCCAGCCTTTATCGTCTAGTATGCCACGGTATCTAGCTTAGAACTCTTCCAACATACCGTCTCTTTACTGAGGGTAAAGACAGTGCCTGTGACTGACTTTCAGTCGTCCTTATCACCCTGGAACCTTTCCAGTAATTCTCCCCAGGATCAACTGATACCATCTCACTACAACTAGTGAGTATCCTAACATCCAATTAGATCTATCTCATAGATCCAAAACTCAGGATTTAGGAGGCATCACTATGGTCCTATATGGAGAATCCTTGTGATAAGCGGAGATTGACTGAGCGTAGCATAGGAAACTCCTTCCCTATCAAGAGTATGTCATTCATGTACTCTACGAGGATCACCACCATACTCCCTACTACCTTTTTGTATATACAAGGTTTATCTACCATTTTGATGATGTCAAACTCTTTGACTATCTCTTCAAAATAGATGTTCCAACTCCGCGATGCCTGCTTTAATCTTATAAAGCATCTTGTACACGTTTCCGCTGCTCCCACTGTCTATGAAGCCCTCTGGCTGTGTACTTACAGACGCTCTCTTCTAAAACATCATTTAGAAAAGCAGTCATGACACCCAACCGCCAGATATCGTAGTCATGGTATGTAGCCGTGGCAAGTAGGATCTGGATAAACTTAAGCATAGATACTTGAAAAGGTTTCATCATTATCCACGCCTGGTTGATGACGAAAACCTTTAACAAGTCTAGCTTTGAAAGTCTCAACTTTTCCATCTACACCTAGTAATCTTCTCAAGATATACTTGCTCCTGATGGGGATTTAACCCTTTAGATAAAGCAACCAAAGTCCATACTTTTTTGGTGTATAGGGATTCCATCTCAGATCGCTAAGCATCCAGCCATTCTTACAGAGTCCCACTCCTGATGGCCAGCTCGAAACTAGTTGGGTCATCATCTCATGATGCAATCCTCGCTCCCACCGTCATAGAGAAACCGAAGTAACTCTCTGGTGGGTGAGGAACCCTACTAGATCGACGGAGAGGCTGAGGTTCGTTGGAAACTATTGAATCCTTTGGTTCTACCAAATCATCAGCTGCAGTTTGTATAGCTGGAACCTTTCCAGTTCTACAGAACTGACCCTGCCTCGATGTTGTCCGGATTTTGCTTTTGACATAGGCCGGACAATCCCAAATCTTAACTTACTTAAGAGATAGGCTCTTCCTCTACCATATCTTATATGGAGTGGTAGGCACTGATTTGATTCGAACCTATTCAATAGGTATGGAACTTCATAAGTGCATAACTCCCAAAAGGAAATAAGAAACTCAGTAGTACTCATCATAGAGCACACCATATTACATAGGGTGCTATTGCTCCACCCCGATATACCATCGTGCTATAGTGTATACGGAGGAGTAATGCTGAGAGAGAATCTCATTCTCCTTTAGAATAATCCAGGAATTCCGTGCTCAAGTATTCTCCTCCTCGATCACATCAAAGGACATAATACTTATGCCCATTTTGGTTCTCTATTTCTAACTTATATTCTGTGAATATCTCAAAAGGTTCGGACTTGTGTTTCAACAGGAACATATGTCTGAATCTTGAGTGATTATCAGAGAATGTAATGAAATACAAAGAACCAGTCTTGGCATGTGTAGACAGGGGACCTACATACATCAACATGTATCATCCCAAGAGTTCACTAACTCTTTCTCCGTTTCCAGTAAACAGAGCTATGGTCATCTTATTTCTGTGACATGACTGGCAAGTTTCACAAGATGTAAATTCAAACTGATTTAAATATGCATCTACAATGTAACTTAAGCTTAGTCGGGTCACATTGATATGACCTAGTCTACAATACCTCAAGAAGGATTTGTTCATTTCCGAACTCTTCCTCTTGTGTGTATTCCTTATACTAAGAACTGTAGTTTGATTTAGAACACCAATGCTTTTAGATAACGTACCTGGACCGATCAACTTTTGATATAGGAAATGTTCAAAACATTATCCAACAATACAAAATTTTATCATTTCTTTACTAAAAGAGACTGATATGATTTTGTATATCAGGTTCGGTATCTAATAACATTCGTTCAGAATCAATGTATTTGGAATACAGGGTGACAGTGACCAACAGACTTGGCTGCAACACTTGCACCGTTTTTTTTCTCATGAAACTCATCACCCGTTCTCAGTTCTCTACCTTTCTGTAGCCCTATGTAACTGATTACATATCTGGGATCCTGATCCGGTATCAAATACCCAGGACATAGAGGATACTGAGAAACAGTTCTGTGTAACGAACACACCCGAAGAAGATGCATCATATGCACTTTCTTCGTTTGGGCGGCATGGGAATCTAGGTATTCCCCTATTTCCTGCTCGGTCTTATAACAATTATAAGTTGGAGCGGGACCAACGTTCCCTAGCTCAGTATAACAAGCGGGTTCGGTCAATACATCCGTATTATTATCTTGATTAAGGCGTGATATGGTCGCTACCTGGAGAGAGAGAAGAAAACACTCTGCGTGTGCTCTAGCAAGATCAGATTGGTTATTATTTTATCTAATCCGGATGGCTCCCACTGTTTTTATCAAATCTTCCTTCAAACCCTAAAAGGAAAGACTAGCCGGGATTAATTACACGCTACAAGTTCGCCAATCTTTCAGCCAGGCCAGTGTCGGTACTTTGAGGGAGGTTCCCCGTGCTTTCGCACGGACCTAATTACAGTAAACCTCATTTTCCCAGAGGCGTAACCCCGTTGACACCTTTCTAGACACCTACTTGATCGGCTAATTGTAATGTGTAAAACTCTTCCAGGAGTAACAATTACTCACAGTGGGTATCGGGATCCAACTATCTCATAGAAGGTATGCAATCTCATTGCAAATTTCAACACTTGAAATTCCCGATAATATTTTGCCCCTAGCGTCCTATGACCTTGATGCAGGCCAACAAACCATAGTCCGCTAGTCAAGTTCAACCCGTCATTTCTTGATTCAATTAAACCTACCCACACGACCCTTGACGCAGGCCAACAAAGTCGCACGACTACCCTGATCCAATCTGCATCATATGCATAAATAGATAAATACTAGTTAGCTACCGCACACTACGCCTTGACGCAGGCCAACAAACGTAGCACGAATACTAAGTAGGACTTATCTGAAATGACGGAGGGCTACGACAGGTTTTTCTGAATACCTATTGCGTAATGAACTTGATATCGTTGTAGAATCAAATGATTTTAAAATGGAGTGTTTTTTAGGCTTTTCTAGTTTTGCTAAAGGGGTCACTCCCGGTGAAGGGATCGTCGGCCCTTTCCTCATCGAATAAGGTGCAGGATATATCATATATACCGCTGTGCAAAGCAAAAACTATAGAAGCAATCAAAAGACAAACCGAGGGGTGTAGCATCTGCCAGTTATTGCTAAAGGGGTCACTCCCGGTGAAGGAATCTCGGTCCTTTCCTTATCGAATAAGCTGCAGGATATTCTACAAGGAACACCGCGATGCAAAGCAAGAACTGTAGCTACCTGTTTTTTGAAAATTCGATTCCACAACATCTTAGGTTTCTTTTTCTTTCATTAATCATATTAATGAAGTCCCATCATTTAAATCACCTAAACATCACAGATAAATATGACGTACACTTATGCCATCCGCATTCACCTCGATATCCCCTCGTGCACCGTTAGGTTAGGTAACTAACGGCAGAGCGGGCAGGGCTAGCGCGGGTGTAAAACATAAGTAACGTCTATATAATATATCATATATACTATATACTGTATCTATCACAGAACATCACATGATCACATCACAGATAACGCAGCAGAAAATATCATATGAAATATTGGATATACTAGGACGTCAGTGTTTTTAATACGAGCCAGTATAAAACACGGATTCTACGGTCGCGATGAATAGCCAAACCCACACCCCTAGACCCCTACGAGAGCGGCAAACATCCCTACCAATTCTAGGGTTAGGAGACCCGGAATCGACTCCTCGAGATGGTCTCCCACTGGACCCTAGAACCCGGTTACTTGTGCTCCCCTCCTTGGGTCTATCCTAATGCGGAAAAGTAAATAATATACAAAAGGTGACATCTTCCGCAACCTAGAAGTGCCCCAATAAAAGAATATTACATACAAGTTTTTACATGAATGAAAATGAAAAACACTCATCTCACATAAAACCCCCCGGCTATTCAAACACGACGATCCAACATAACATATCCAGCAACACATAACATCACATGTCATCAACGTAAGTAAATATGCGCATCCCAATTTTCGTTGACATATAGCAACGAAACCGGCGATATCACATTTTACACTTACGGTCGCAGAAAAGAAAGTGTAAAACTACAACAGTTGGAATCCGCAACCTGCATAGACATCGCATGTCTAACCAAATGAATTCCTTAGACATCGCATGCCTAACAATTATAAACCCCGCATTTTAATCTCATTATCGAAAACTCTTTTCAATATCAAGTCGGGCAATTCAACAAGATTCCCGACATTTTGATCGAATGCTCGTCGCAAACTTTATTAGGCGGCCACACCCCCGATGCCGTCGACGAAGTGCACCAAGGTGGAACACCGCTGCCGTGAGCACCCGAACGGATGCTTTCGGCGACGGGGTTCTCCTACAGACACTTGGTCGGGGCTATGGGGCGTGGCTATCTATTAAGTTTTACCAGTGAGTATCCGCGTACGCTACGAGATTGCGACAGACTTTTGATCGCATCAAAATTCCGTGGCAACCGATCAAGTGAAACTAAAGTGTTATGTTTATAACATCCAAATGTTGTTGATTCCAATTATTGTATCACGTTCCAGATAAATAGAAAATGTTAAACTTTTCGATCGAACAGTCAAACACCTAAGTTTTCCCGAAACAGCTCAACACATGAAATAAGTTTAAAAACATTCACTTCATGCCACAGTACCAACGGTCCAGCCGTAGAAGGGTCAAGCCAACGCCTCACATGTGGCACGCCGTACTGCCCCAAACCCTATGGTTCAAAGGGTAGTTCAAGACGGTCACATAATCGAGTTAAGCTTTGTTGTCTTCTAGAGGGTCCATCACGTTACTTGCACTACTTAGAACGTCTTTAAACTACGGAAAGATCCAACACTTGGAAATTTCCCGGCAGGGAAAAATCGGGTATTTATATCCGGTCGAACTTTTTAACATATTCTAAATTATCCGGAAAAACACATAGACGCAGTTAAAGTTTCCGATCGAATCATCGAATCCCCAAAACACCCCAGATTACTCAACTCTTGAGTGCAAATTAAAAATTCCCAGAAAACTCAGGATTAAAATTAAGACATTACTGTGCAAACAGTTCTGAAGGAAGCGACCGTACGGCCGCGGAACCGCCGCACGATCCATGCTCGTGCCGCGGTTCCGCGGCGCTTTGATCGATTTAGGGGCCCGTTTTGTACAGTAATTCTTAGAAAACCTTGCTTATTTTTCTGCATATTTTTAATACACAAAAGCCCCGATTTAAAAAAATGTACAGAGAATGGATCGGATTAGGGTTTCATGTTTCGATCGGACCTAAAACATCGTCTACACTTCACCTAAAGCTCTAGCTAGGCTCTGATACCACTGTAGGGTTCCTAGGCACACCCATGAGGTTCCACAAGGCATCAACCATGCCAAATTCAAAAATTATGTGCCGAGAAACCCTAATGATAGATCGTTAACTAGAGGTAAAGGCGAAAAACAAGCAAGTTAACAACTTAACTAAGAGTGAACGGAAAATACAACCTTTGTAGATCCGGTCCTCCACTTCTCTAGCTCCGTGTTGACGTCCCTACGGTGCGATCATCGAATCCCAGACTCTGGCGATGGTTTTGTCGGAGAAATGATCGGGCTAGGTCGTCGACTTCGATGCCGAAGATGATCTACGTCGAGGCAACTCAAGATCAAGCTCCACCTTCACTTGGTCATAGAACTTGTGAAGATAACACCCTATACTACATGGCAAGTGGTAGAGGATGAAGAAATAGGAAGTGGGTTCACTTTGGATTTGGATTTCTCACTCTTTTTCTCATGGCACCGTTGAAGGTAGCAAGTTTTCTTCTTCTTGAAGAAGAAGAAGAAGAAAAAGAATATATGATAAGAATTATGAATAATAGAAAATAAAGTGATTCTTATCATTATGCAACCTTGGGTTAGTTTAACAAGTGTAGAGAATAAACTAGGGTTAGGTGAATGGTTAGGTTTAGGAAAGAAACAAAAATGGTCAAAGCTTCATGAAGCTTCAAGAAAAGAACAAAGCTAGCAACTATTTCTTTTATCTTTCCAAAAATGAATTAAAGAAAATAAATAAAACAAATATAAAACCTAACCATTAACCTAAACATGGTTTAACATAAACACACACCCAAGTTTGCATGTATCATCAAACATGATACAAACTAGTGCACAAAACTATATCATATATATACAATGTGCACTTCAAGTGAGAAAATCCATCTTAAGTGAACCAATACTAGTTAATGCAAAGTAATATATCAAATATATAATTATACATTAAATCATTAAATCAACACTTGATTTAACGATCGAGTCATATCGCATATGACCGACTAATATCCAATGTATCGACTTATCGAGTCGATCCTCGATTCGATAACTAAGTTATATAGCATACAACCAATCGATACATTCATCGCGAGAATAGAATACAGTATCACATACACGCATTATTCTTGGTCCCGCACATATCTCATATGCGCTCCTATTTCATTTCGCTTGAGCCAGGAAACCTCTGTGTAGGACTCTAAAGACTCGTCAATACGCCGGCAGCGGATGATGATCATATCAAGCACCCACAAGCCGCAAGCGGTTTGCTAAACGTAACGGCCACCCAGGTATTGAGTGATCAGAAGATCGACGAGCAAGCCCACTCACACTCCCGTGAATCCAACCAGTAACACTTACCGTACAGTTCGGTCTGTTCGTCTGATATGTCACATATCTTGCCTAAGGGTGGTGAACGTCAGACCCCAGTAGCTCGATAAGTCGTGTCGATATGAGGTCTATAACATTTCGAGAAACTACTGGTAACACTTACCAGTAAATCTCAGCAACCTTGGCCAGGGATTTCCGGTTATAGCCAATCGAACACAGCGCAATATCAACTCCCTATACCGGGAGAGACGAATCCCTTCCTATCGCTCATTGCCTCCATGTGATTCGAGACTGAACCTAAAAACCACCATTTTGCACGCCCTCTTGGACGTGGTAAGGTGGAAATCAAAGCACAGTGGGAATCACACAAGACTTTATGACGATCTCGGCTCTACAGACTAACCTGTACCAGTGTCACCAGAGAACTGCCATCTGACGTAAGGTATAATACCATCTGGGAGTTCTCGGCGAGTCCGTCCAGTGTACCCAGTCTCCACTGAGCACCCGTATATCATCTCTGATGTCAAACACCAATGGATATGGGATCATCCATCGCCCATCTGTATGGGTCGAGAAGGTATACGCTAGTCTACTCTGGTATATCGATGCCCCGTCTCGATACACCCACGACTAGGGACCTTGAAGGATGTACTTATGGACTACCATGTCCCCACTAGTATGATCCGCATCATAGTCCAGGTAGTCAAGTACACATCCTAAGGACTTTACCATCATGTAACAGAGAGACAATCAGTGTACACGTTAAGGTAAAGAGCAACCAGATAGCATACTATCATGTCGAGCAAGAAAGTCCTCCCTATATATGTCCAAGCATCCACTACAATATACATCCTATGTATAGTAATGGCCTCTAGGGCATACATATAACTAACAAAAAATTCCTACTTCATCATCCTCATCTATTCTATCCACTTAGATTAGGGTGTTCACTTTACTAATACTTGATTAGAGAAGTGAGAGCTTGAGTTTGAGATTCTTCAAGGTAGATCATCTTCGAAAAGGAAGACTTTAGACAAGAATGGATCATTCGACTTGTGGAGCCTTTCTTGTGTCCGGAAGTTCATGGATCGCGGTCAAGGGACTACTACTCGGAGCTTATGAAACGAAGGAACGGACTACAAAGGTTGTAATCCCTCTCTCTTAGATGTAAAGTTGTGTACATGCAAGTTAATCCAAATTCTCTAGTTAAGATCTTGGTTAGGGTTTGTTTAGCACCCCAAAAATTTTAAAGTAGCATGTTTGATACTTGCCAAAACCTTGCTAAGGTGCTATGCTAATCCTACAGTGGTATCAGAGCCAAGCTAGAGCATTAGGCATTGTCTAGACGAAATTAGAAGTCCGATCGAACCCCGAAACACCAAGAATTGACCCCTTGCTAGAAATTTTTTCAAAAGTTGAAATTTTTCTTATTAAAAATACTCAGAAAATCATGCAGGGAATTTTATGGACCCACTTGAAAAAAGAGTCCCTAACTCGCTACAGTGACCGCGTAACCGCGGTGCCACTGTGGAGGCTTGGGACGGGCACTTCAGCGACGGTCCATATGTGCTAGGGCATGCTACTGGGAATTTTTATTTTCTTCTCAAGTGTTGAGCTCACTGGGGTATTTTGGGAATTCGTTGTGTCTTTCGAATTATCTAACTTCGCCTAGTTATCTGTGATGTTTATGTGCTTCTGTGATATGTTATATTGGATCGTTGTGTATTGAATAGCCGAGGGTTTTATGTGAGATGAGAGTTTTCTTTTTCATTCATGTAAAATTTATTTGTATGTAATATTCTTTTATTGGGGCACTTCCGGGTTGAGAATGATGTCACCATTGTATATTATTTACTTTTCCGCATTAGAATAGACCCAAGACGGAGAGCACAAGTAACCGGGTTCTAGGGTCCAGTGTGTAAGTGCACGGCGGCGCCCCGGCCGTCAATCCGACGCCGGAATGCGGAAACGGTGATAAACTTAAATTTTGCGGACTTTGCAAACCGGCACCACCGCGCACTAAACTCCGGATCGTAACCATTAACAAGTCTACGCAACTAATAAGAAAGGGAAGAGATGTATACCGACGATCCAAGTCCTCCGGTCTTCATCTCCACTCCGATCTCCTCGCGGGATCTCCGTCCGTCTCCTCCTCGTCGGAAAGGGCACCACATCGCCTGTAGCTTTTACGGGCTCCCACCTCAATACCGAGGCAACTCGGGCGCGAAGCTGGCGAATCGACGCGTCCAAGATTTGCTGTAGGAAGTGTAGTGTAGAGTGCTTGTCTCACTTTGGGGTTTGTAGTTGCCATGATGGAGGATTGGGGTTAGGAAAAATGGTGCTTTCATTTTTCCGAAACAAGAAGAAGAAGGAGATGAAGAATTCCTCCCATAACATAGATGAACTCTCTCATTCTTTTTCTTTCTCTCTTTTCTTTTTAAGAACTTATCATATTCATCAAGTCAAGAATAAGGTGGAGGAAAGAACTATATGAAAGCAAGAGGGAGGTGAGTGTAGGAGCACAAGAATGGTGACCACATCAAGAGACAAAGAAACATACACCATGCTTCATACTATTGAAACCATACCCTCACTTTATCACAATCAAATCTCAAAAAGCAAAAGCATGGTTGAAAAGAAAATGATAGCTATCATAATCAATCTTTTACAAGAAACCCCCTCCACAAATGTTATTTGCACAATTGCAAATAACCCCCTCCATCGGAAAAGTCCGGCCGGGAAAGAACAAAGGAAAACCGGCCGGAACGGAATGCAAACTGGCAACTCCAGAAAACTGGTCCCGTAATAAATTACAGGAAAACCCCGATACTGTGCATACACACCCGCATCTGTATTCCGTCCGGATACAAATGCAAAAAGACAAAATCTACACTGTACTAAACTAGGACCGGCTTAAACCAAAGCCGGCTAGTAATATCCGTTCGATCCTGATCCGTGCAATACCGCACGTATCTGATCGAACCCTGCCATATACCTATACGGCTACTAGTACAAACCGTCCGATCCTGATCCGTGCAATACCGCACGTATCTGATCGGACCCTGCCATATCTCCATACGGCCTCTACAGCGTTTCGCCCGAAACTTGAGTAACTGATAGTGTGGCGGACTCTAAAGACTCGTCAATACTATGGCTATGGATTTAACCATTAGCCCGTCAGAGGTATAAGCCAATACGTAACGGGCCACCAGCTATTGACTAAAAGGGACGTCGATGAGCGAACTCATCCTGACACCCTACTGAGCCTGTCAGTGACAATATCCGTGCAGTCCGGTCCGTTCGTCTATGAGCATCGCATGGCGGGCCTAGGGGGTTGGTAAAAGTCAGACCCCCAAAAGCGGTACAAGTCGTGTCGGAGTGTAGCCCAGAACACCCTGAGATACTACTGGAATACCTACCAGTAAATCTCCTTGCCTTGGCCAAGGACTTTGTGTAATGGCTCTCCTAGACACAGCACGACCTCACCCCCAATACCGGGAGAGACGAACCCCTGAAGATACGCTCACTGCCTCCATGTGGCTCGGGACTGTACCCAACTAAAACCTGTTTGCACGACTCCTTTGAGCCGTGGTAGGGTAGTAATCAAAGTACAGTGGGAACTCACACGAGACAAATGACGATCCCCAGGTCGATGAACTAACCTGCACACATGTCACCAGGGAACTGCCATTTGACGTCTGGTATATGACCAACTAGCATGTTCCCGGCGAGTCCTGTCCGGTGTACTCATAACCCAATGAGCATCTGTATACATCTTAGGTGATCCAACTGACACCAGTGGCTTGTGAGACCGGCCACCGCCCCTCGTCGGGGTCTCGACTGTATACACTAGTCTACTAATGGAGTATCGATGCCCGGTCTCGAAACTCCCACGACTAGGGACCTTTTAAGGATATGCTTGTAGACCCCCAGCTCCCACTTATATGATCGCCCTCATACTGCTGGTGGTCAAGCAAGAATCCTAGGGGCTCTATCAACGTGTAATAGCGACGTGTCAGGTCACCTAAAACAGTACACGATGATAAAGGTAAACCAGATAGCATACTATCATCTCGAGTAAGACTGTCCTACCGGGATAGGTCCTCCCTCAATCATTACAATCACGTACCTGTGACCTAATAATTGACTCTGAGGGCACTATCTCCAACAATCTCCCACTTGCACTCAAGGCTAATTATTGCGATGTCGCATACTCACAGCCCGTGTGATACCGAACATCCAACTCCTCTACTAGTCAGTCTCACAAAGCTCGTTTGCGGAACTATTGCGTTCGAGGAATAGCCTCAGTGAGTGGATCCGCTTTGTTGTTTCTTTCCATGTCTCTCTATATCTCAAGTTCGCGGAGAAACCCATCTCCCGAAATGAGCAATACCTGTCTTAGAATGTGTCTGGATGTCTGATGGGACATAGCTCATAAATGAACTCTAAATCCAAACTTCTTAGACTGTATCGTCAACTGAACTTAATCAGTATCCTGCGCGCCATGCCTCCCTCAGTATTGCCTTGGACCACCTGTCCAAAATACTGCCCCTCATCAGAAGAAAAACTATAACTCTGACAACCTCCTTGTCGTCCATGTCACCTTGGAAGCCTGGAATGATAACAGTTTCCTGAATGAGGCTGTCGTTACCATATCCCTAGAACATCCACTTATGTTCTAAAACTGCTTCCGACTGTTTCTCCAGGAATGGATTAATGTCAACTTATTGCATCTAGTGCAAGAACAACATCTGGTGTGGTACTTCACATCTCACGATTGACTCAATTGCCTGAGCAAGTGATCTGCCAATCATGCACGTCCCTCTCCTCTTTAGTCTGTAAGACACCTTTGGAGAGGGGTGACTCCATTACCTGCAGGTACACTACCGTGCCAGGAGTCGTCCATTCTAAATACTCTTAGAATGCTGTCAAGTACCCTGATTGGGAAACCACCCAAATCTAGTTCTAAAACCATAGATCTAGTAACCAGTATGTCTGATATAATACCCAATTCCTATGTGGAGAAACTACTGTGTGACGACCAAAGTATGACCGATCGTAGTATAGGAGTTTCCTTTCCTACTTTGTGTATGTCATCCAAATACCAGGATATCACACCCTACTACCTTCTCAACAGATCCATCCCCTATTCTGATGAAGTCAAACCCATGACTGTCACGTCAGAAATAGATGATCTATCTCCGCTACATCTGCTCTAGTCTATAAATAGACATAAGCAACCTGTCCACCAATGCTTCCGCTGCTCCCACTGACTACGACAACCCTCTGGCAGAGTCATATAGACGTACACTTCTAAAACTGGTTTATAACGACGCTATACTCATCCTCCCGCCGGGTCTCGCAGCCTGGAACAACAGCAATGGTAATTGTGGGTAAACAAGAACTTCCCTGTCACCGTCCTTGAGGCTACTGTAGTACCTCTCGGGTGCCTGAAGTTACCCACCTTATCTGCGGAGTGGCCAATGGAATGTCAATCCAGATTGAATCTTTAGGTTCCTTATCAAATCTTCAGTAATCGTTTGTGGTTCTGGAATTACTTCCAGTTCTACCATACTCCCACTACCGTTTTCTGAAAAAAAATCCATTTTTAATAAAACTGTGGCGAGTCTAGAACAATATTGCTATTGTTCATCCAGATGGTAGAAAGTCAACCCGCGTCATAGCCTGGGTCAACCCACAAACAGCCGTGCCTTGAGTTGTCCAGTGTCTGGTTTTAATCATAAACCGGACAACTCCCCGTACCTTAACATCGTTAAGATACGAACTGTTCTATATCCAATATAGAAACAGAGGCACTGATTTAATTGAACCAGATTCAAATCATGCAGCTGTCCCCAGCGCATGTCAAATAAATGGAAAGAGGCCGATCAGCGTTACTCAACTTAGGAATACTTCCAATTATGAGTAACCTGAAAGAGAAGCAAGTTCTCTTAATCATTACTATCAACTGAACACCATACACAAGTATCTACATCTTCGATCACTTTGAAGAATCCCGATACTTGTGACACCTGGTTCTCCACTCTATTCAAATACCAATAACTTCTCCAAATTCGGACCCTGGGTTTCCACGAAACACCTGTCTAAAAACTAGAGAAGTCATAAGTAAACTGAATGTAGTACGAGGACCATCCCCTCTGTCCTGATGGACCCTGGACAACATACAATACTCTGTATAAGTCCCTTGAGTCTGATAACTCATTCACTGTGTGTCGTAGGTTGAAAACTGTACTTATGGTTAAGAAGAATTACACCGCTGTTTAATGCTCCTTACCTAACCATCCACTGATATAGGTAAATGTCGTAGACATAATTTCAGAAAGGTATATCTCACTCTATGAAAATAGACGTACAGATATATCAATTTGAAATTGGTGCATAACTGCGGATATTCAAAACCAAATATTTGCCGACCGGCAAACAGCCCAGGTGATTTCCTCAAATATCACCGATTACAACGAATCCCGATATAATGAGGATGATCACCCAATTCCCAATGACCTACTCCCACTCATCATCTGTAAAACCATACAGATGTGAGAATCATACCTGGTAAATACATACCCTGGAGTAAGTATCTAATCGGGAAATCAGTTTTCCTTTAACATTACACAGTTGAACTGAAACATTGAAATGTTCCGATGGGGTATTCTGGTATTCCTAGTAATGCCTCTTCCAGATTCACGACTGTAACCGTATAGTTCTTTGCCACCTCTCCAAATCCCTTCATATGTCTTTAGTCTTTACCTTCTGCACACCCTTTTAGGCCAAATGGTTTTCTTCCTTCCCTACCGTTCGGCACCAGCCTATGGTTTGGAAGAAGACTATCCAATAAGCATAATGGGTGTACTGTCCCAATCCTAGGAACACTCGCAATGAGAGAGGGTGAAGATAAAAGACAACCGAATAAACCTTATTCTTATTTCTCCTGAACCAGAATCCATCCCCGAACTGGAAAAAGTTCCATTCGAGTTCGTATATAACCATACGATGGAGTATCCAAATAAACTGTGGATCTTCGTAGTGATACGGAGTGTCCTGGAGAAATACAAAGGTGATGTGGGAGTGGTAACGAAATATTTGGTTTGGTCGTGAATAACTGTTGCAATTTACTTTGCCCTCTTACTAATCCCTTGCTTTGTCTGAACTTAATACCTTCTGTACACCGTTTAGGCTAACTGGTTTTCTTCATTCCCTACCGGTCGGCACCAGCCTAAGGTTTGGAAGAAGACAATCCAATTTGCGTAATAGGTGTACTACTCCTAAACTAAGGAGTACTCGCAACCTGAGAGAGGGTGAAAAGAAAAGACAACTGAATAATCCTATCCGTTTTCTCCAGAACCGGAAACCATCCTCGAATAAATTCCTTCGAGTTCGTATATAACCATACGATGGTTTTGTCCAATGGAAGTGGACGTTCGTAGTAATACGGGGTGTCCTGGAGAAAAGGGTAAAAGTAGGAGTGGCAATGAGGTCTGCAACTCTGATAATCCAAAAGCCAGTGTTAAGAAGGTTCGGTCAACTTGGTCACTGAGTCATAGTCATAGGGTCGGGTCAATGGTCGCTGCCAGAGAGAGAGAAAAGAAACACTCAGCGTGCACTCTATCCTAGATCAGAATGGTTACCAATTTATCTAACCTGGAAACCTCCCACTGTACCTCAAATTCTCCTCCAAACCTGAAAGAAGAATTAGTCGGGGTCACCCGAGGAGTAAACCAACTCATCAGTAGGAATCGGGATCCAACTTTCATCGCATGATAACGTGACGGAATCCGCTCACGGTATCACACTCCAGAAGGTATGCGCATATCTGGCAAGTTTCAGTTCTTTTGAAACTCCCGATGTGATTTCTGCCCCATGCTCTTATGACCTTGACTTTGGCCAACATATCATAAGTCACATGTCAAGTTCTACCCGTCATTCTCCAGGTTAATTTGAGTCCACCCGTACATACCCTTGACTTTGGCCAAAATGGCAGTACGACTGTCCCAAACCAACGCATCTATCTATGCTGCATATGAACACCAAATAGCTACCAATCACTGTGCCTTGACTTTGGCCAACATACACAGCTTGAATACTATTGACTACCCATATGAAACGACGGAGGGCTACGAATGGTTTCTGGCGAAAACCTTTAACGTAATGAACTTGATATCGTTGAAGGAACGGATAGCTTTTAAAAAAATAGTGACGAAAACCGTTGCTAAAGAGGTCACTCCCGGTGAAGGGATCTCGGCTCTTTCCCCGTAGAATGGGGTGCAGGATATTCCAAATGAATACCGCGATGCAAAGCAAAAGTAATCGGCTATAGTGAAGTTAATGCCCTGACGCAAACTTTTTGTCCAAGGGGTCACTCCCGGTGAAGGGATCTCGGCCCTTGCCTCGTCGACTGAGGAGCAGGATATTCTAAATGAATACCGCGATGCAAAACAAAAGTGAACGTCCTTGCAATAACAGCTTTTTGAAAAGTGTTCCAACAACATCAGATTAGGTTTGTTTTTAACTTGCATTGATCCGAATCAACGCAGTCCCATCAATTGATCACACCACAAAGAACGAAAATATACTGACGTACGTATATGCCATCCTCATTCGCCACTGGGTCCCGTCATCACCCGTTATGTTAGCTAACTAACGGCAGAGCGGGGACTGGACTAGCGCGGATGAAAAACATATACAACATCTACTAATATATATATACCAATATATAGTATTTCGCTCAAGGCGTGAAAAAAAATGCAACATCACAGAAATGTACACCATCACAGAACAAATCAGATATCTGGGATCCCCGGGTTTCACAGAGCCACTACTGAAACCCGACGTTCCCCTGGTCGTGTGGATAGCCTGTGCAATGAAATCCTATACCCCCTACGAGTGCGGCGAATAGCCCGCCAATCCTAGAGTGAAGCCCCCTCCGTCTCAATGCCATGAGATGCGGGCTTGTTGCCTTCCAGAACCCGGCTATCCGTGCACCCCTCCGCGGGGTAACCCTAGTACAGAAAGTAAAATATACATACACCGGGTACATCGACCGCAACCAGGTCGTGCCCCAAAAGAATAATACAAGCAGGCAGTGACGGCAGTCCACATGTCGGACGCTCGCCCCGCAATATCAAATGTACATAATACAACAACACAGTACTAGCATTGCATCCAGGCTATCCCCACCGACCGATCCGCAACATCACAGCAAATACATAGAACATCAACGTGAAAATCACGTTCGCAAATCCGTCTAACCGGGCTATAGCAGTTAGACCGGATTTACCGATCGAGTGACATTCACGGTCGCAGATATAATGTAAATACTGTGAAAAATGTGTTTAAAAAATTTCCGATTGATCAAACAATTAACAAGTGGGCCCCAAAGAAAACTGTAGCACTCACAGAAACAATTGGCCCAACTTTAATATTCCAAAGACCATATTTTAAGCCCAGAAGGCCTCTGTAAAAAAATGGTGAAGTGATGTGAATAGTGCGCGGCGGAAGGGCCGCACTGATGGGGTTTTCACGGCGGTTCCGCGCTCCAACTGTGGAGTTACTTCATCAAATTTTTACAGAACTCTTAGATTATCCAGTACATCAATATTTTACAACCTGAAAAATTTTTCGAGACCAAAAATTTTCAACAGAAACTGATGCGAACTAAAATGCAGTTTTGGAACTTTTTGATCGATCGGAAATGCAAACACATTACACAAAGCTAGACTAAGTTAATGGCGAGGCTCTGATACCACTGTAAGTGCACGGCGGCGCCCCGGCCGTCAATCCGACGCCGGAATGCGGAAACGGTGATAAACTTAAATTTTGCGGACTTTGCAAACCGGCACCACCGCGCACTAAACTCCGGATCATAACCATTAACAAGTCTACGCAACTAATAAGAAAGGGAAGAGATGTATACCGACGATCCAAGTCCTCCGGTCTTCATCTCCACTCCGATCTCCTCGTGGGATCTCCGTCCGTCTCCTCCTCGTCGGAAAGGGCACCACATCGCCTGTAGCTTTTACGGGCTCCCACCTCAATACCGAGGCAACTCGGGCGCGAAGCTGGCGAATCGACGCGTCCAAGATTTGCTGTAGGAAGTGTAGTGTAGAGTGCTTGTCTCACTTTGGGGTTTGTAGTTGCCATGATGGAGGATTGGGGTTAGGAAAAATGGTGCTTTCATTTTTCCGAAACAAGAAGAAGAAGGAGATGAAGAATTCCTCCCATAACATAGATGAACTCTCTCATTCTTTTTCTTTCTCTCTTTTCTTTTTAAGAACTTATCATATTCATCAAGTCAAGAATAAGGTGGAGGAAAGAACTATATGAAAGCAAGAGGGAGGTGAGTGTAGGAGCACAAGAATGGTGACCACATCAAGAGACAAAGAAACATACACCATGCTTCATACTATTGAAACCATACCCTCACTTTATCACAATCAAATCTCAAAAAGCAAAAGCATGGTTGAAAAGAAAATGATAGCTATCATAATCAATCTTTTACAAGAAACCCCCTCCACAAATGTTATTTGCACAATTGCAAATAACCCCCTCCATCGGAAAAGTCCGGCCGGGAAAGAACAAAGGAAAACCGGCCGGAACGGAATGCAAACTGGCAACTCCAGAAAACTGGTCCCGTAATAAATTACAGGAAAACCCCGATACTGTGCAAACACACCCACATCTGTATTCCGTCCGGATACAAATGCAAAAAGACAAAATCTACACTGTACTAAACTAGGACCGGCTTAAACCAAAGCCGGCTAGTAATATCCGTTCGATCCTGATCCGTGCAATACCGCACGTATCTGATCGAACCCTGCATATACCTATACGGCTACTAGTACAAACCGTCCGATCCTGATCCGTGCAATACCGCACGTATCTGATCGGACCCTGCCATATCTCCATACGGCCTCTACAGCGTTTCGCCCGAAACTTGAGTAACTGATAGTGTGGCGGACTCTAAAGACTCGTCAATACTATGGCTATGGATTTAACCATTAGCCCGTCAGAGGTATAAGCCAATACGTAACGGGCCACCAGCTGTTGACTAAAAGGGACGTCGATGAGCGAACTCATCCTGACACCCTACTGAGCCTGTCAGTGACAATATCCGTGCAGTCTGGTCCGTTCGTCTATGAGCATCGCATGGCGGGCCTAGGGGGTTGGTAAAAGTCAGACCCCCAAAAGCGGTACAAGTCGTGTCGGAGTGTAGCCCAGAACACCCTGAGATACTACTGGAATACCTACCAGTAAATCTCCTTGCCTTGGCCAAGGACTTTGTGTAATGGCTCTCCTAGACACAGCACGACCTCACCCCCAATACCGGGAGAGACGAACCCCTGAAGATACGCTCACTGCCTCCATGTGGCTCGGGACTGTACCCAACTAAAACCTGTTTGCACGACTCCTTTGAGCCGTGGTAGGGTAGTAATCAAAGTACAGTGGGAACTCACACGAGACAAATGACGATCCCCAGGTCGATGAACTAACCTGCACACATGTCACCAGGGAACTGCCATCTGGCGTCTGGTATATGACCAATTAGCATGTTCCCGGCGAGTCCTGTCCGGTGTACTCATAACCCAATGAGCACCTGTATACATCTTAGGTGATCCAACTGACACCAGTGGCTTGTGAGACCGGCCACCGCCCCTCGTCGGGGTCTCGACTGTATACACTAGTCTACTAATGGAGTATCGATGCCCGGTCTCGAAACTCCCACGACTAGGGACCTTTTAAGGATATGCTTGTAGACCCCCAGCTCCCACTTATATGATCGCCCTCATACTGCTGGTGGTCAAGCAAGAATCCTAGGGGCTCTATCAACGTGTAATAGCGACGTGTCAGGTCACCTAAAACAGTACACGATGATAAAGGTAAACCAGATAGCATACTATCATCTCGAGTAAGACTGTCCTACCGGGATAGGTCCTCCCTCAATCATTACAATCACGTACCTGTGACCTAATAATTGACTCTGAGGGCACTATCTCCAACACAGTGGGAGGCTATCTCGAGGAGTCGAGACCGGGTCTCCTAACCCTAGAATTGGCAGGGTTACTTGCCGCTCTCGTTGGGGTCTAGGGATGTGGGTTTGGCTATTCATCACGACTGTGGAATCCGTGTTTTATAAAGGCTCATAATAAAACATGAATTTCTTAATATATCCAATATTTCATATGTTGACTTCTGCTGCAATGTTCTGTGATGAGATCATATTACTGCCTGAGACGAATGCTTATACTATATGTTGATATATAAATATTGCTGCTTTCGTTTCTTCTGTGATGCTTAGAAAGCTTAAATGATGCGTTTTATTAATGAAATTAATAAAAGAAAAGAAACCTAAAAAATGTTGTAGAATTAAATTTTCAAAAAGGGTAGCTACAGTTATTGCTTTGCATAGCGGTATTCCTTGTAGAATATCCAGCACCTTATTCGATATGGAAAAAGCCGAGATCCCTTCACCGGGAGTGACCTCTTTAGCAAAACTGGCAGATACTACAAACTCACGGTTTAGTTTTTGATTGCTTCTATAGTTCTTGCTTTGCACAGTGGTATTTATGAAATATCCTGCACCTTATTCGATGAGGAAAGAGCCGAGATCCCTTTACCGGGAGTGACCTCTTTAGCGAAACTAGAAAAGCCTCAAAAACATTCCTTTTCCAAAATCACTTGTTTCTACAACGATATCAAGTTCATTACGCTTATGGTTTTCTGAAAAAACCTGCGTAGCCCTCCATCATTTCAGATAAGTATTACTTAGTATTCGTGCTACGTTTGTTGACTATGTTAAGGCATAATGTGATGTAGCCAATTAGTGCTTATCTGTTAAAACATGAGATGTGATTAGATTAGGGTAGTTGTACGACTTTGTTGACTATGTTAAGGGTCGTGCAGGTGGGTTTAATTCAATCGGGAAATGACGGGTTGAACTTGGCTAGCAATTATGATTTGTTGATTATGTTAAGGTCATAAGTAGCTAGGGGCAAAAGCTTTATCAGGAATTTCAAGTGTTGAAATTTGCAATGAGATTGCATACCTTCTGTGAGATAGATGGATCCTGATACCCACTGCGAGTAAGAGTTACTCCTGGGAGAATTTTACACAGGACAATTAGCCGATCAAGTAGGTGTCTAGAAAGGTGTTAACGGGGTTATGCCTTTGGAAAAACGAGGTTTATTTTAATTAGGTCCGTGCGAAAGCACGGGGAACCTCCCTCAAAGTACCAACACTGATCTGGCTGAAAGATTGGCAAACTTGTAAGGTGTAATTAATCTCGGCTAATCTTACCTTTTAGGGTTTAAAGGAAGATTTGATTAAAATAGTAGGAGCCATCATGATTAGATAAGACAATAACCAATCTAATCTTGCAAGAGCGCACGCTAAAGTGTTTTTCTTCTCTCTCTTTCCAGGCATCGACCATTTCAGGCCTTAATCAAGATAATAACATGGATGTATTGACCGAACCTGCTTGTTATACTCAGCAGGGGAATGTTGGTTCCGTTCTTTCTTATAATTGTTATAAGATTAAACAGGAAATAGGGGAATACCATAATTCACACGCGGCCCAAACGAAGAATAAACATGTTGATGTATCATCTTCGGGTGTGTTAGTTACCGAGAACTGTTTCTCAATTCACTCTACGTCCTGGGCATTAGATACCAGATCATGATCCCACATATGCAATATATTGCATGGGCTAAAGAAAGGTAGAGAATTGGGAATGGATGATCATTCTGTAAGAGTAGGGAATGGTGCAAATGTTGCAGCCAAAGCAGTTAGCGAATATCACCTTGTATTACCAAGTGATAATACATTGATTCTGAACGAATGCTATTATATACCAAACATGATATGCAACATTATATCAGTTTCTTTATTAAGTAAAGAAGGATCTAATTTTGTTATACAGGATAATGTTATGAACATCTTCCTAAATCAAAAGTTGATTGGATCTGGCTCGTTAAATAATGGCATATACGTTCTAAATCAAAACACAATTCTTAATATACAGAACACACACAAGAGGAAAATTTGAGAAATGAATGGATCCTTCTTGTGGCATTGTAGACTTGGTCATATCAATGCGACACGACTTGCTAAGTTGCATAAAGATGGTTATTTAAATACGTTCGAATTATCATCTTATGAAACTTGCCATCCATGTCTCAAAGGCAAAATTACCAAAACTCCGTGTAGTGGACACAGAGAAAGATTTACGGAACTTTTGGGACTAATACATAGTAATGTATGCGGCCCCATGTCTATACATGCCAGGAATAGTTCTTCGTACTTCATTACATTCACTGACGATCTCTCAAGATACGGACATGTGTTCCTGTTGAAACACAAGTCTGAAGCTTTTGAGAAATTCAGAGAATATAAGCACGAAGTGGAAAACCAAACGGGAAAAAGTATTAAGATCCTACGATCTGATCGAGGAGGAGAATACTTGAGCAATGAGTTCCTGGACTATCTAAAAGAGAATGGGATTCTCTCTCAGCTTACTCCTCCCTATACACCACAGCACAACGGTGTATCAGAGTGGAGGAATCGCACCCTATTAGATATGGTGCACTCTATGATGAGCTCCGCTGAGTTGCCTATTTCGTTTTGGGGTTATGCGCTGGAGACAACAGCATACCTATTGAATAAAGTTCCATCTAAATTTGTACCTACCACACCACATGAGATATGGAGTGGGAAGAGACCATATTTTAAACGAGTTAAGATATGGGGTTGTCTGGCTTATGTCAAAAGGCAAAATCCGGACAAACTAGAGACATGATAAGTTCTTTGCAAGTTTGTGGGATATCATAAGAATTCACAAGGATATATTTTCTACAACACTGAGGAACAAAAGGTGTTTGTTTCTCAATATACTACCTTTTTGGAAAAGGAATTTCTTGCAAAAGAAATTAGTGGCGAAGAAGTAGAACTGGAAGAAGTTCCAGCAGCACAAACTGCAACTGAAGATTTAATAGAACCAGAGGATTCAGTAGTTCCCGACGAACCCCCGCCTCTCCAATGATCTAGTAGGGTTCCTCATCCACCTGAGAGATACTACGGTTTTCTCATTGATGGTGGGAGTGAGGATTGCATCATGGAATATGATGACCCAACTAGCTTCGAGCAGGCCATCACGAGTTGGGACTCTGTGAAATGGCTGGATGCAATGCGATCTGAGATGGAATCCATGTACACCAACAAAGTATGGACTTTGGAAGTTGCTCCTGAAGGGATAAAACCCATTGGGAGCAAATGGATCTTTAAGAAGAAACTTGGTGTTGATGGAAAAGTTGAGACTTTCAAAGCTAGACTTGTTGCAAAGGGTTTTCGTCAACGACCAGGTATGGATTATGACGAAACCTTTTCTCCAGTGGCTATGCTTAAGTCCATACGGATCTTACTTGCCATTGCTGCATACCATGACTACGAAATCTGGCAAATGGATGTTAAGACCGCCTTTCTAAATGTTGATTTGGAAGAGTGCGTGTACATGACTCAGCCAGAGGGCTTTGTAGACAGTGGGAGCAGCGGAAAGGTGTGCAAGCTGCTTAAATCCATCTATAGGTTAAAGCAGGCATCGCGAAGTTAGAACATCTGTTTTGATGTGGTAGTCAAAGAGTTTAACTTCATCAAAAACATAGATGAATCTTGTATATACAAGAAGGTGGCAGAGAGTAAGGTTGTCTTCCTCGTATTTTACGTGGATGACATACTCTTGATAGGAAATGATATTCCTATGCTGGACTCGGTCAAGCTCTTCTTATCACATAGATTCTCAATGCAAGATCTAGGTGATGCCTCCTGCATTTTGGGGATTAAGATCTATAGAGATAGATCTAGACGGATACTGGGATTGTCCCAATCCAGGTACATTGACACCATACTAAAGAGGTTTAGTATGGAAGAATCCAAGCGTGGGAACCAACCCACGATCTCTGGACTCACTCTCTCAAAAAAGATGTCTCCCAAGACTGATTTGGAAAGAGCTCGCATGCAAGGGATACCCTATGCTTCGGCAGTAGGCTCTATCATGTATGCGATGCTATGTACCAGACCCGATGTAGCATACTCACTAAGTGTGGTGAGTAGGTATCAAGCAGATCCTGGAGAGAATCACTAGACAGTTGTGAAGAACATTCTCAAGTACTTGAGAAGGGCAAAGGAGATGTTCTTGGTGTATGGTAACAGAGAACTCCAGGTGGAGTCCTTTACCCATTCGAGCTTCCAGAGTGATAAGGATGACTCTAAGTCGCACTCGGGATTTGTCTTTAGCCTCAATGGAGGGGCGGTGTGTTGGAAGAGTTCCAAACAGGAAACCGTGGTAGACTCGACGATGGAGGCTGAATACATCGTTGCCAACGATGCTGCCAAAGAGGCTGTCTGGATAAAGAAGTTCATCACTGAACTTGGTGTGGTTCCATCCATTGAGTATCCAATACCTGTGTATTATGATAACAATGGAGCTGTGGCTTTGGCCAAGGAACCCTGGTCCCATCAGAAGTCAAGACATATTCTGAGACGGTATCACCTGATTCGGGAGATAGTTGATCGCCGGGAGATCGAGGTTAGGAGAGTTGATATGAAGGACAACACTGTGGATCCACTCGCAAAGGCCATTCCTCAGATATAATTTGAGAGATTCTTTGGGATATTGGGTATGAGATACTACAACAGCTGGCCTTAGTGCAAGTGGGAGATTGTTAGTTATGTATATGCCCTAGAGGCCATTGTTGTACATGTGATGTATATTATAATGGATGCATGGATATATATAGAGAGGACTTTCTTGCTCGATATGATAGTATGCTATCTGGTTTCACTTTATCTTAACGTGTTAACAAATACTGTTTTGTGATCACTTGTTGATGAAGCCTTTAGGATATGTACTTGACTACTAGGACTATGATGAGATCATACTAGTGGGGCCAGGATAGTCAACGAGTACATCCTATAACTGTTCCTACTCGAGGGTGTATCGAGACAGGGTATCGATACTCCAGAGTAGACTAGCGTACACGCATCTTGAATCATATGATGGGCGATGGATGATCCCATATCCATTGGTGTTGGACATCAAAGATAGTGTACGGGTGCTCAGTCGAGACTGGGTACACTGAACGGACTCGCCGAGAACTCCTGGATGGTATTATACCTATCGTCAGATAGCAGTTCTCCGGTGACACTGGTACAGGTTAGTCTGTAGACCTGAGATCATCATAGAGTCTTGTGTGATTCCCACTGTGCTTTGCTTTCCACCTTACCACGTCCAAGAGGGCATGCAAAACGGTGGCTTTTGGGTACAGTCCCGAATCATATAGAGGCAATGAGCGATAGGAGGGGTTTCGTCTCTCCCGGTTTAGGGAGTTGATGTTGTGCTGTGTTCGATTGGCTATAACTGGAAGTCCCTGGCCAGGGCTGATATGGAGATTTACTGGTAAGTGTTATCAGTAGTTTCTCGACCCGTTATGAGCCTTACATCGACACGACTTATCGGTTACTGGGGTTTGACGTTTACCACCCCTAGACTAGATATGCAACATATCAGACGAAGACACCGGACTGTACGGTAGTGTTTACTCATTGGATTTGCAGGAGAATGTACAGGCTTGCTTGTTGATCTTCTGATTGCTCAATACACGGGTGGATGTTACGTTTAGCTGACCGCTTGCAGCTTGTGGGTGTTTGATATGATCATCAACTGCTGCCGGCGTATTGATGATTCTTTAGAGTCCTACACAGAGGTTTCCTGGCTCAGGCAAAACGGAGTAGGAGCATGTAGGGTGTTTTTAGTCACCCCATTGAGATGGGAATACGTGCGTGTTTGTGAGGCGTACTACAAATTCCCCCTGCCTAGGGTAGGTGGGGGTTTATTGATTGTGGGGATCCAAATCTCTGGCAGCCGCGGACTAAGCTGCCGTTAATTACCCATCGCCTTTGGGGCGAGGGAACCTCCGTTTAACGGGTTAAACTGGTCTTGCGAACTCAATATGCAATGTACGTGTGTGTTGTTTTGGAGGGGGGTTTGGATATATCGGGAGCCACGCAGAGTTTTTACGGGGGTCCCGCTATCAGGATAGCGGGCTGGGGGTCACGGGGGCTAGCAGCCCCCTTGCGGGGTGCGGGACAGCGCCCCGGCCCAAAATTTTTTTAGAGGGGGACAGTGTTGTGTAGTGTGTGTGTATCTGTATATATATATACATGCATACATATATAAAAAAAGGGAAAAAACGCCCAAAGGATGCGTAGGGTCAGCGCCTTGAGCATTGTGCGCTAAGGTGTTATGCGCTTTGGCGCTAGCGGGCCACATGTCGGCATGTGGGCGCTTTGCGCTTGAGCGCTGGGTGCTGGGCGCTTGAGCGTAAGCGCGCCACGTGTCGGCACGTGGGCGCTTTACGCTTGAGCGCAGGGCGCTAGAGCGCAGGCGCACCACGTGTTGGCACGTGGGCGCTTTGCGCTTGAGCGCAGGGCGCTGGAGCGCTAGGCGCTGGAGCGCTAGCGCGCCACGTGTCGGCATGTGGGCGCTTTGCGCTTGAGTGTCGGGCGCTCGAGCGCTAGTGTGCCACGTGTCGGCAAGCGCCGGGCGCTCGAGCGCTCGCACGCCACGTGTCGGCACGTGGGCACTTGGCGCTTGAGCGCTTGGACGCCGGCGAAAAAAAGAGGCTTTTAGACCCAGAAATTCTCAAAAGAGAAATTAGGGTGGAGTGAAAATTCCTAAGCTGTTTTGAAGCTGATGAAGGGCTTCTCTCTTTGAGCCCTAGTTCTTCGCCAAAGTAGAGTTTCTGGAGATGGGTCTCCTTCCTCCTCCTCTGTTGGCAGGTTCTTGAAGATCAAGAGATGTGAGATGTTAAAAATTTCTTCTTTTTTAGATCTAATGGAAGATCTGAGTTTCCCTTTATGGGTTTTGTGGTGAAAAACTATTTAGTTTTATAAAATGAAGAGTAAAACTCTTGATTTAATTCAAAAGAAAGAAGAATGTTTTAGAACCTTGAGGAAAGAGAAAGATCTCAGATCTAAAAATTTTTTTGGAGAGAGAAAAATGTTGTTAGGATATTTTCATTATCCTTGCCTTTATAGGCTATACACTTTACACATAGCCCCTTGGGCTTCACAAAATGGCATTTTGCCTATCCCATGGCTCATGTGCCATTTCTTTTTGCCTATAAGCCATGGGCTTTACAAAAATTTGTCTTTATGCCTATTTTTCTTACATTTATCCATAAAATAAAATAAAAGAAATACAACAAAATTATTTATTACAACATTTTTATCGTGGCATGAGGGAGGCCGGCCGCTTCATGTTCGGGCTCGACCCGGGCATGGGCCCACTGGATCTGGGCTTGGGCCCACTTGGCTTAGGGTTGACTTTGATTTTGACTTGGTCAACCGGGGTGTAAATTTTTACCCCAACAAATTGCCCCCCATCAATAAATGCACGCCACACATGTGCGTCATGTGCATGAAATTGTTGGATCTTCTTTCACGTGGAGGCGACTTGATTTGGTTCCCGCTTTCGGGAAGCGGGCACTGCCCTTTTTACGACATGGACGGTCGATGCTGCCCTTTTTGCGACTTGGACGGTCGGTGCTGCCATTTTAGCGACGTGGACGGTCGGTGCTGCCGTTTTTGCGACTTGGATGGTCGATGCTACCATTTTAGCGACGTGGACGGTCGGTGCTGCCGTTTTTGCGACTTGGATGGTCGATGCTGCCATTTTAGCGACGTGGACGGTCGGTTCTGCCATTTTAGCGACGTGGACGGTCGGTGCTGCCCTTTTTGCGACTTGGATGGTCGGTTCTGCCCTTTTTGCGAATTGGACGGTCGATACTGCCATTTTAGCGACGTGGACGGTCGGTGCTGCCCTTTTTGTGACTTGGACGGTCGGTTCTGCCATTTTAGCGACGTGGACGGTCGGTGCTGCCCTTTTTGCAACTTGGACGGTCGGTTCTGCCCTTTTTCCGACTTGGACGGTCGATGCTGCCATTTTAGCGACGTGGATGGTCGGTGCTGCCCTTTTTGCGACTTAGACTATCGATGCTGTCATTTTAGCGACGTGGATGGTCGGTTCTGCCATTTTAGCGACGTGGATGGTCGGTTCTGCCATTTTAGCGACGTGGACGGTCGGTTCTGCCCTTTTTGCGACTTGGACGATCGGTTCTGCCCTTTTTGTGACTTAGACGGTCGATGCTGCCATTTTAGCGACGTGGACGGTCGGTGCTGCCATTTTAGCGACGTGGACGGTCGGTTCTGGATTCGACTTGCCCTGCTTCTTGCGGCATCAGTGATGAAGTTGACTTGTTTCCGAGGTGGAATTTGATTCTGCCAGGGAGGTCATTGGTTGTTTTGCTGACTTGATGTGATTTGGGTTGACATCAGCATCGCTATGCTGGAATATGGTACCAGGAGCGAATCATCATTTGTCATGACAGGATTTGGGGATTTTGGTTTTGGTTTGGCATCAGCATCGCTACACTGGAATATGGTACCAGGAGCGAATCATCATTTGCCACGAGGGGATTTCCCCCGTTCCTAGTTTAACGACTTAGGGGTCATCTGTTCCCAGTTTAACGACTTAGAGGTCATCTGTTCCCAGTTTAAAGACTTAAGGGTCTATTGGATTGGAGTTTGGAATTTTGGGGTTAGGGTAGGCCTCAGCGTTGCTAACACTGAAGCATGTGTGCCAGGAGCAATTCATCATTTTCCTTTTCCTGTTGGGAAAAGGTGGCTTAGGAGACAGGTCAAGGTCCCTATCACCTAAGGCTTTACAATTTTATGAGCCGTGAGGGTCTCATAAAAGCATTTTCTCCCTACGAGTCGAAAGGATCTCGTAGGTGCACTTTCTCCTTAAGAGTCGTGAGGACTCCTAAGTGTGTTTTTCCTTTATGAGTCGTAAGGATCCCATAAAAGTTTGTTCTCCACAAGTATCATGAGGACACATGAGTGGGTCTTCTCAATGGAGCATAATTCCATAGGCCGAGACCAGCCGCGTAACTGGTGATTGCAGTGGGGCATGAGTGTGATGAGAATTATTTGAGCCCGTGGATTGTATACGGTAGTCAATTTGGGGACTAACCGTAGGGCTGGGAGAATTTTGAGAAATTGGATTTTGGTTGCCGTCTGCATTGCTACACTGGAATATGGTACCAGGAGCGACTCATTATTCGCCATTTGGGGACTTGGAATTTGGATCTTGTTTGGCATCAGCATTGCTGCACTGGAACAATGCCAGGAGCAACTCATCTTTTGCCTCGGGAGGACTTGGGATTTGGGTTTTCGGTCAGCATCAGCACCGCTAACACTGAAGCGAAATGCTAGGAGCGACTCATCATTTGCCTCGGGAGGACTTGGGATTTGGGTTTTCGGTCGGCTTCAGCACCGCTAACACTGAAGCGAAATGCCAGGAGCGACTCATCATTTGCCGTTGCCCGTTAGGGAACGATGGCTTAGGAGACAGGTTTGGGTCCCTATCACCTAAGGCTTTTCAATTTTATGAGCCGTAAGGGTCCCATAAAAGCATTTTCTCCCTACGAGTCGAGAGGATCTCGCAGGTGTATGTTCTCCTTAAGAATCGTGAGGATTCCTAAGTGTGTTGCTCCTTTGTGAGTCGTCAGGATCTCACTTAGGGATTTTCTCCTCACAAGGTCGAGAAGACTTTGTGAGTGTATTTCATTTCTTTTCACGAGTCTGCGCCGGTAGTCCTGCTGTTTTTACTCACGGAGCCCTTTCGGGTTTTCATCCATGCCCGTTTTGCTTGTGGACATACCATTTTTTTTGCCGCTGGTGGGACTTTAAAAGTAGTCTCGCCGGCAGGATTTGGGAGAGATAGGGGTCGTTTATGCCCGTGGATTGTATACGGTTTTGCAGGATGTATGATCTAGACCGTAGGGCCGGTGTGCTCAGTTCGCCTGCGACTTGGAGCACTCACGCGTGGTATTTCTTGAGATATCGGCCATTAATGGGTGGCATGGGCCTTTCTCCCTCGGCACTTATTAGTTGGTAGGATTCTCTGTCGAACACTTTTTCGATGACGTATGGTCCTTCCGAGTTTGGCTCGAATTTTCCCTTGGCATGTCGATTGGGGATGATCGGTCTTTTGAGGACCAATACCAATTCTCCTTTCTGGAAAGCGCGGAGACGGGTTATCTTGTTATAGGCCCGTGACATCTGGGCTCGGTATAGCTCCAGGTTTTGCTGCACCGCGAGCCTCTTTTTTTCGAGCGCGTCGAGCTCTTCAAGCCGAAGGAGCACGTTTTCCTCTTCCGTCAACTCGTGTTGGATGGCCATTCTTAAACTTGGAACCTCGATTTCGAGGGGGAGGATCGTCTCCACTCCAAAGAGCAATGAGTATGGAGTGGACTGAGTTGGAGTACGGTGTGTGGTACGTTATGCACACAACGCCTCGTGAAGCTTGAGATTCCAGTCTCTCTAGTTCGCTGAAGCATTTTTCCTTAGAAGCTTGCATAGAGTCTTATTGAAGGCTTCGGCTAGCCTATTAGCTCTTGGATTATACATGGAGGAATATCTCCAGTCTATCTTGTGCTGAGTAGCGAACCTTGAGATATTGAAGCTCTTGAAAGAAGGCCCATTGTCAGAAATGATTCTTCTTGGTGTACCGAAGCGGTATAGACTATTGTACTGGGAGAATGTCAGAATATCTTTTGTCTTGACTTCTTTTAGCGGGACAGCTTCAGCCCATCTGGAGAAGTAGTCTGTCGCTGCCAGTATGAACTGGTGGCCTTTGGATGATGGAGGATTAATTGGGCCAACAATGTCGGTGCCCAGACTTCGAAGGGCCACGACGCCACCGTAAGATGCAACGGATTGGGATGCTTATGAATGAAATCACCATAGATTTCACAGATCTGACATTTCTTTGCATGCTCTCCGCAATCCCGTATCATGGTGGGCCAGTATTACCCAAGACGTTTGATTTGAAGTCACATCTTGGGGCCAGATTGGTGAGCACCGCAAACGCCCCAGTGAACATCTTTCATGACCTTTTGGGCTTCGGCCAATGACAGACACCTGAGCCAGAGTTGGTCATATGACCTGCGGTATAACGTGTCATTTACAAACACGTATCGGAGAGCTCTTTTCTTCAGCTAAATTCTCGCAGATTTTTCTTCGGGCAGCTTGTCGTATCGGAAGTACTCTATTAAGGGTTCTCTCCAATCGGGCTCGTCTTGGATGATCGAAGCTTCTTCTGCAGGACTGCTCTTCTGTTCTGCGCTTTCCTCTTCTCGTAGAGAGACTGGGGGTAGAATTTGCCGGCTCCTGACTGTGATCAGAATTTCGTCCATGTCAGGATCAGCCAGCTCCTTGGCTAGACGAGCGAGTATGTCGGCTTTTCCGTTCAACGCTCTGGGGATTCTCATTAGTTCAATGTGAGTGAACCATTTCATAAGTTCCACCACCCGGCTTCTGTACCGAGCTAACTCGGGTTTATATATCTTATAGTCGCTGCTTACTTGGCTGATGACAAGATGGGAGTCACCGTAAACCCTTAGCTGAAGGATTTCCATTTCTATGGCGGGCTCCAAACCAGCTATCAGAGCTTCATACTCAGCTTCATTGTTTGTTCGAGGTTCGGTGAGAGCGAAAGAACGCCGTAAGGTTCCCATTGATGGCGTGATGAACACCAATCCTATCCCCGCTTTTACCTCTGGGACGCTTGATCTGCCGGAGCTCCTTATTAATGAGGCCCCATCGAAGTAGAGCTCCCAACATCGCTCATTTTCCTCGAGGTGCAGCAGTTGTTCGTCGGGTAACTCACAATTTAGCGGCGACCCTTCTGGTATGGGATGAGAAGCAAGAAATTCTGCAAGAGCTTGCCCTTTTACTGCTTTCTGAGGAGTATAAACTATGTCGAACTCAAGTAGCATAACATCCCATCTTGCCATTCTGCCGGCTAGGCTTGCTCTGGTCATCAAGTGTTTGAGCGGGTCGACCTTGGAGATCAGCATAACCCGATGAGCGAGCAGATAGTGCCTCAGGTTCTTCACAGAAAATATCAGAGCCAGGCATTGCTTTTCGATTGGGGAATAGTTGTGTTCCGCCCCGACTAAAGTTCGACTGAGGTAGTAGAGGGCATTTTCTTTTCCCTCCTCGTTATTCTGGACAAGGAGCGCACCGAGTGACTCATCTAGCGCGGCAGTGTAGAGAATCGACGGTTTATTTGGAATGGGGGCGGCCAGCACTGGAGGGTGCAATAAGTATTGTTTGATACTTTCGAACGCTGCTTGACATTCGGCATCCCAGATAAAAGGAGATCCTTTCTTCATGAGATTTGAGAAGGGCCTACACCTTCCCGATAAATTTGAGATAAACCTCCGTATATAAGCAAGCTTGTCTTGAAAAGATCTTAGCCGCGTCAGACTCTTCGGAGGGGGCATCTCCATGATGGCCTTTATCTTTGATGGGTCAACTTCGATCCCTTGATGCCGGACTATAAAACCCAAGAATTTTCCCGATGACACGCCAAAAGCGCATTTCAGAGGATTCATCTTCAGATCGTATTCCCTCAGTCTGGTGAGAACGGTCCTAAGATCTTGGATATGATCGGCCTTGGTTTTAGTCATGACGACCAGATCATCAACATAACATTCGACGACTTTATGAATTAGGTCATCAAAGATATTGGTCATTGCCCTTTGGTACGTAGCACCTGCGTTCTTCAGTCTGAACGGCATCACCTTGTAGCAGTATATTCCCATCGGGGTTCAGAATGCTGTGTGCTTCTCATCCTCAGGCGACATTTTGATCTGATTATACCCAGACGAGCCATCCATAAAGGTGAACAGTTCATTATTTGAGGTGTCATCGACCATCATTTCCATGACCGTTAGCGGGAAGTCGTCTTTAGGACATGCCTTGTTGACGTCCCTGAAATCGACACAAACTCGGATCTGCCCATTTTTCTTCTTCACCGGGACTATGCATGCGATACAGTCCGCATATTTCTCTTCCCTGATGAAGCCGGCATCGATGAGCTTCTTGGTTTCCTCGATGACCTTTTCTTCTAGTTCCCTTCTCATTCTTCGAGGAGCTTGTTTGACTGGCTTAGCATCAGGAGATATAGCCAGCTTATGCACGGCCATTTCAGGGGAAAGTCCAGGCATTTCTTTATATGTCCACGCCAAGCAGTCGACGAACTCGTGCAGCACGGCGATTATCTGCGCTTTCATTTCCTCCGACAAAAGTGAGCTGATGTAGGTCGGCCTTGGATCATCGGGCGTTCCTAAGTCAATCTCGGTTAGCTCGTCAAATGTTGCTTGTCCGCCATCTTCGAGCTCTTGAAGAGCTTCTTCGGGCTCTGTTAGCTCGTCTTCATCATTTGACTCTTCGCTGGCTTCCCCAATATGGGTCATGTAGCATGCCTTAGAATCAGGCTGGATGAAACCTACGCCCCGCCTATCTAGAATTCATCC
The DNA here is from genome assembly GCA_030015575.1 of Agapanthus africanus. Lineage (NCBI taxonomy): Eukaryota > Viridiplantae > Streptophyta > Magnoliopsida > Asparagales > Amaryllidaceae > Agapanthus > Agapanthus africanus. The sequence goes on from CM057343.1 coordinate 342,334,081, forward strand.
ATCGATAAGTGCTCGGACCTGAGGTGGATGCCATAGCCCTTCGTAAAACTTTGCTTCAGACTCCGTTTGATATAACCGGCATCCGCACTTTTTGATGTATTCCCTTATCTCGGGCGCATAGTATCTGGGATTGGGAACGGCCATTATGCCTCTTTCGTATGGAAGGCATGCGACAGACAAATCGTCCGGGTGCACAACGGGGTTTGACCTATAAAACAGGATGCCCTTCTGTCCACTTTTCCTCCCGGGAACGTAGAAAGTTTTCAGCTGGTCCATGGTGGAGACTGACAACGCATCGAGCTCTTTGCACATCTGCTCTGGTACACTTGTGACGGCTAGGGACCCTTCTGCAATTTCAAATGTCTCTCATAGTTTCGCTTGTTGCATGGGGGTCCAATCTGCACCGCTGTTACACAGCAAGTCCTCTTCCTCCGACTCTTCAGTGTCGCTGCCAAGATGAGAGCGGACTTTGCTGCTAGATGGGCCTTCAGTATCGGATTTGTCCGTATCGCTACCGAAACGAGGGCGAGTTTTACGGAAGGATGAACTTCCAGCGTCGGACTCATCAGTGTCACTACCGAAACGCGGGCGCACTTGGGCGTCTCTGCCATCTTCCTCAGATTCTCTTTTGCGTCTTGGGGCCGCTCTATCCTCAATCAGTTGTGGCTTAGCATTTTGGTGGTTCATAAAGTACCGAGAATCTTCATATCGGACTTCATGCACACCGAACGGCTGGATGTCTCCGTCAATGCGTCTTTCTTCGCCATTTTTAGTATACTTCATGCATTGATGGAGAGTTGACGAAACGATGCCGTAATCGTGGAGCCACGACCGTCCCAAGAGAATCTTATAAGATGTGTCGGCGTCGATCACGTATATCTTAGCTTCAGTTTGCAGATCCCCGAATTTGATTGGCAAAGCTATAGACCCCAGAGCTTGCTGGCAATTTTGATTGAAGCCTTGAATGACAATCCTTTTCCTTGATAGGTGTCGGACGTCCATTGACAAACTCTTCAGTGTCTGCAAGTTCATAATGTTCACTGAGGATCCCGGATGAATCAATATGTGATTAATTCGATCTCCGTCGCTGTACCCAGTCACGTAAAGTGGCCGATTATGCTCAGTCGTTCCCAGTAGCAAGTCTTCGTCCTTAAACGTGACTGCGGCGGCATGCAAATCGTACTGGGATTCTTTCATATTAATTTCCGCAAAGTGGGCCTGATACCGCTCGGGGTTTTGTAGAGCGTGAATGAGAACATCTCTAATCTCCTTAGATAGGATCAAGGCATCGTAGATGCTCAGGAGAGACGGAAGCTTCCGGAGATGAGCCAAGACATTATAGTCCACCGAGGAAGGACTTATGTTTTCATCAGCCGGTTCTCTGCCATCTTCCTCATTAGCCACCTGCTTTTCCTTCCCTTTTGGGGCGTTGCCCTGATTTGGCGGTAGAGCCCTGCCGCTTCTGAGCTGGATTTGATTGGCCTTTGTGGCGAGCTCCTCGTCCTCTTCGGGAAAACAGAGCTCCTCCTCAGAGTCGCTGCCAAGATGGATGGCGTAGCAGGTCACTACTGGGATCTCTTCATTGGAGTCTTCTTCGAACTCCGTCAGAATTTCAGCCGCTTGTACAGGGAAGAACTCCTTCAATTGAATTAGAGTCCTTCGTTTTTGTTTATAGTCTTCGAGGGAATCAACATATTTTTGAATGGTCGATCTCCCTGCAGACTCTTTTTTGCGCCGAGCTGCACTTTTCTTCTTCTTGAGCTTTTTGGATTTTGAGCCTGATGGAGCCGCATTGGCAGCTGGACTGGTAGGCTTCTTCTGTCCTTCCCATTCCGTCCTGGGCTCTTTCTGAAGCAGCTTTAGCATCTTCTTCTTCTTATTAGATATGTGCTTACTCCAAGGAGGCTGCGGCGAGTCGGTCTCATTTCTCAGGGCAGCGGGTTCGGCTGTCTGCTCCCAGAAGGCTTCAGCTTCTGTCTGTATAAAGTTGGTGGTTGCAACTTGATTGTTCACCAACACACTTTTGGACAGCTCGATCTCTCCAGCCTTGTACTGCTTCTCGACCCAGTCCTTGAAGATATAGCAATCTTCGATCGCATGGCTCACTACTCCGTGGTACGGGCAATAGAGGGGATTGTCGGTCATTTTTGCTTCTTGAGGTCTTTTCGACTCCGGCAATTGTAGGCCATTGTTCAAGGCATCTTTAAATATCTTGTGGACCTTGTCCCTTCTGAAAGAGTAAACCTTGTTCTTCTTCTCCTCTAGGGAAGGCCCATCTCCTCCCTGCAATAGCTTTCGAGACCGGTTGGTTTTGGATTCGCCCGCCCTTCGCTTTTCTTCATTGTCGGATGCATTGAAGACATTGGTACTGCTGGAACTCCCGCTTCTACGACTGTCATCACATATGCTTTTCCAAGTTTTTTCTCTCTGAGAGTCCGGCGAGGACTCTTGCTTCGAGCGTTCCAGCATTTGGACTTTCTTGGTTAGCTCCTGAAATGTCTTGATGCCCGCTGTACACAAGAATGGGACCATCCAATTGCTGAGGTTTCCAATGAGAAGGCTGACTGACTGGTCCTGCTCCAGCGGTGGTTTGCACATGACTGTGAGATTACGCCATCGAGCGATAAAGTCGATGTTGCTTTCATTCTTCCCCGGCTTGGTCCTCACAAGGTCGGCAATGGAGATTTTATCACTAACGCTCATGAATCTTTTTCGAAACAGAGACTCCATTTGGGCAAAGGTAATGACGGACCTGTCTGGTATACTCGCATACCAGTCGAAAGCGACGCCGGTCAGGCTGTTGACAAACTGACGAAGAAGGAGCGCGTCATTGCCCCCTGTATTTCCGCACGATGCTTTGAAGTGGGCAACGTGCTGATTTGCATTCCCCGTTCCGTTAAATCTTCCGAACTTAGGAATGACGTAGCTGCTCGGGAACTCGATCAGATCGTACTGTACGGGATATGGCCGCCCACTACTGCCAATTTCTTTCTGAGCTTCAGGTTCAGCCACCAATGTTTTAACTTTGCTAGTGACCAAATCCATTATCCGATCTTGTGTTAGCGGGATAGTGCCATCTGGGGCCAAGGCATCCCCAGAAGTGGAATGTGGCCGGCTTTCGTGTGGCTCGACCAGTCTTGGACCCAAAGGAACAGGCATTGGCTGCTTCGGATTGTCATCACCCGGCTGATTAGTAGCGACTTGTGCTTGATTGGGAGGTGCTCGAGCAATTTGAGCCGTAAGCTGCATCACAACGTTTGTTAGGTCGTCAATTTTCGAATAGAGCTTGGCCATCTCTTTATCCTTGCTCCTGAGCTGTTTTCGAAGCTCTTGAAGCAGCTCTTGCTCCGTGGTCCTGGGGCGGAAAGTCGGCTCTTCCTCGTTGTCCGAGCTTGACTCTGCATAGACCGAGAGGTCTTTCTGCCTATCTTCCTCATCGAGAGGGTTTTCTTCATCCAGCGGAAGCGGCTATTCTTGGGCAGCGGCGACCACATTCAAGCCAGATTGGTCTTGGGATGCGGTGGCCCCATCCTTGCTTTTGCTGTGAAGGTTGTCGCTGGGGCGCCCGCCCGCCATATAGACCATATGGATAATATATCCAGCCGTCTTTTTATTATCGGCGGCTGATTTCACAAATCACTGCCTTGACCCCAATATTTCAGTAGCGGGCAGTCGATTGAAGGCAGATGGCCTGGCCGGATTCTTGAATGGTGCTGGTGCTTATTTTCTGGATTTGCCCCGCTGCTTTCGTGCGGCACAGAGCGCCTGATAGACCCTTGAAGAGAAAGTTCCATACCTTTTCTATTGGGGCCGGGACACGTCTCTTTGTAGCGACGTTCGGACCGCTGTCTTCTTGATTCGGGTGGTCATGGCATTTCTCTGAAACCACTTTAGAGGTTCGAAGGAATTACTGATTTTTACGGCTAACTCAGCCGTCATCACAGAGTAACCCTGCTCTTAGAACTTCATAAGATTCCACTTGGCCGAAGCTGTGGCCCTCTTGTTGGCACGATACCTGAGCCGCTTCTGCCTTAACTTTTCTATTTTAAGCACTTGGTAAGCTTTGGCCCTTCGAGAAGATGCTGTAGACCGATTGATAGAGAGGCTAGAGGAGACGCCCGATCATACATTTGATGGAGTCATCGCCTGAGCTAGTCCGCAACGTTTGATGTTGCCCTTTGTATCAGAAGCCTTGCCCCCAGCTGGAGAGCACCAGAGAATCATTCAGATACCGTCTTAAGTTTCGGTTGTGGTGCCTTGGCGATCACGACATTCGGCCTCTTGCCCCTTGAGACCGGCTTGGCCGCCTGTTTCGCCGGAATTTCTACCAGATGAGCGCTTCCGGCAGGGTAGATGATGACGGAACCAAACTGGCGGGGCAGTTCCTCCCACTGTCGACTGAGGCTTGCAGAGAAAACCACATGAGTATTGACCTTGACCACGTACGGGATCAGGGTCGCGTTGGAAGCTGAATTCATCTTGGGAGACATTGTCGTCGAAAGTTGATTGCTGCACGGAAAAAAAACATCATTTCAGTATAGGCAATCGATATGTATATTGATTAAGTTCGCATGAACATTTAACCCGAAATATGGGAGGAGAGAAAGGTCCCACCGGGCATGCCAGAATCTGTAGGGTGTTTTTAGTCACCCTATTGAGATGGGAATACGCGCGCTCTTGTCAGGCGTACTACAGATTCCCTCTGTCTAGGGTAGGCAGGGGTTTATTGATTGTGGGGATCCGAATCTCCGGCAGCCGCGGACTAAGCTGCCGTTAATTACCCCTCGCCTTTAGGGCGAGGGAACCTCCGATTAACGGGTTAAACTTGTCATGCGAACTCAATGTGCAGTGTACGTGTGTATTGTTTTGGAGGGGGTTTGGATATATCGGGAGCCACGCAGAGTTTTTACGGGGGCCCCGCTACCCGGATAGCGGGCTAGGGCTCAAGGGGGCTAGCAGCCCCCTTGCGGGGTGCCGGGCAGCGCCCCGGCCCAAATTTTTTTTGTAGAGGGACAGTGTTGTGGAGTGTGTGTGTATCTGTACATATATATACATGTATACAAATATAAAAGAGGGAAAAAATGCCCCAAGGACGTGTGGGGTTGGCGCCTTGAGCGCTGTGCGCTTAGGTGCTGTGCACTTAGGCGCGAACGCGCCAGGTGTTGGCACGTGGGCACTTTGCGCTCGAGCGCTGGGCGCTTTGCGCTTGAGCGTAGGGCGCTAGAGCGTAGGCATGCCACGTGTCGGCACGTGGGCGCTTTGCGCATGAGCATAGGGCGCTGGAGCGCAGGAGTGCCACGTGTCGGCACGTGGACGCTTTGTGCTTGAGCGTAAGGCGCTGGAGCGCAGGCGCACCACGTGTCGGTATGTGGGCGCAGGGCGCTGGAGCGCTAGCGTGCCACGTGTCGGCACGTGGTCACTTTGCGCTGGAGCGCTGGGCGCTCGAGCGCCAGCGCGCCACTTGTCGGCATGTGGGCGCTTGGCGCTGAAGCGCTGGGTGCTTGAGTGCTAAGCGCTCGAGCACTAGCGCACCACGTGTCGGGACGTGGACGCATGGCGCTTGAGCGCTTGGGCGCCAGCGAGAAAAAGAGGCTTTTAGCCCCAGAAATTCTCGAAAGAGAAATTAGGGTGGAGTGAAAACTCCTAAGCTTTTTTGAAGCTAATGAAGGGCTTCTCCCTTTGAGCCCTAGTTCTTCCCCAAAGTGGGGTTTCTGGAGATGGGTCTCTTTCTTCCTCCTCTGTTGGCAGGATCTTGATGATCAAGAGATGTGAGATGTTAAAAATCTCTTCTTTTTGAGATCTAATATAAGATCTTAGTTCCCCTTTATGGGTTTTGTGGTGAAAAACTATTTAGTTTTATAAAATGAAGAGTAAAACTCTTGATTTAATTCAAAAGAAAGAAAAAGGTTTTAGAACCTTAAGGAAGGAGAAAGATCTCAGATCTAAAAAAATTTTTGGAGAGAGGAAAAAGTTGTTTGGATATTTTCATTATCCTTGCTTTTATAGGCTATACACTTTACACATAGCCCCTTGGGCTTCACAAAATGGTATTTTGCCTATCCCATGGCTCATGTGCCATTTATTTTTGCACATAAGCCATGGGCTTTACAAAAATTTGGCTTTATGCCTATTTTTCTTACATTTATCCATAAAATAAAATAAAAGAAATACAACAAAATTATTTATTAAATTTTTTTTATCTTGGCATGGGGGGAGGCCGGCCGCTTCATGTTCGGGCTCGACCCGGGCATGGGCCCACTGGATCTGGGCTTGGGCCCACTTAGCTTGGGGTTGACTTTGATTTTGACTTGGTCAACCGGGGTGTAAATTTTTACCCCAACAGAGCATATATGTGATATGTGCGGGACCGAGAATAATACGATATGAGATACCGTATTCTATTCTCGCGATATGAGATATCGGCCGGGTATATTTGATATGGCCGGGTCATCGGATCAAGTGTTGATTCGATGAATTGGTACATGTTATATTAGTCGGTTATATGCAATATAGACGGATTGTCGGATCAAGAGTTGATTCGATAATTTAATGTATAATTATATATGTGATATATTACATTACGTTAACTAATATAAGATCGCTTTATTGATTCATTTTCTCACTGGATAATACATTGATCTATATGCGATATATCTTTATTGTATTATTTTCTTTTGTTACAAAATATATTGTATATGTGATATATAATATTGTAACAAGTTAGGGTTACAAATGCAACATGGTTGTTAAGTTTAAACAAAGTTATGTTTTGGATTTGGGTTAGCTTTTGGGTTAGCTTTTTCATGAAGCTTCATGAAGCTTTCCTTTTTGTTTTCTAGCTTGATATTTTGTGAAGATATTTTGTTAACCCAACCCAAACCCTTAACTCTAGTTTATTCTCTACATGAGTTAAGACCTTCATTTACTAACTCATGGTTGATTTGTAACCATAGCAATACTTCATTATTCATCACAAAAGCTTTCTTCTTCTTCTTCCTCCTTGAAAAAGCTTTCTAGCTTTTTGTGAAGTAATGATTTAAAGTGAGAAATTGAAAACAAAAGAGTGCAAAATTCCTACTTCATCATCCCCATCTATTCTTGCCACTTAGATTAGGGTGTTCACTTCACTAATACTTGATTAGAGAAGTGAGAGCTTGAGTTTGAGATTCTTCAAGGTAGATCATCTTTGAAAAGTAAGACTTCAAGCATGAATGGATCATTCGACTTGTGGAGCCACTCTTGAGTCCGGAAGTTCATGGATCACGGCGAAGGGACTACTACTCGAAGCTTATGAAGCGAAGGAACGGACTACAAAGGTTGTAATCTCTCTCTCTTAGATGTAAAGTTGTTTACATGCAAGTTAACCTTAATTCTCTAGTTAAGATCTTGGTTAGGTTTTGTTTAGCACCCCAAAAATTTTAAAGTAGCATGTTTGATAATTGCCAAAACCTTGCTAAGGTGCTATGCTAACCCTACAGTGGTATAAGAGCCAAGCTAGAGCATTAGGCGTTGTCTAGACGAAATTACAAGTCCGATCGAACCCCGAAACACCAAGAATTGACCCCTTGCTGGAAATTTTTTCAAAAGTTGAAATTTTTCGTATTAAAAATACTCAGAAAATCATGCAGGGAATTTTATGGACCCACCTGAAGAAAGAGTCCCTAACTCGCTACAGTGACCGCGTAACCGCGGCCAAAACCTGGTTTTGGCCGCGGTTCCGCGGTGCCATTGTGGAGGCTTGGGACGGGCACTTCAGCGACGGTCCATAGGTGCTGGGGCATACTACTGGGAATTTTTATTTTCTTCTCAAGTGTTGAGCTCACTGGTGTATTTTAGGAATTCGTTGTGTCTGTCGAATTATCTAACTTCGCTTAGTTATCTGTGATGTTTATGTACTGCTGTGATATGTTATATTGGATCGTTGTGTATTGAATAGCCGGGGGTTTTATGTGAGATGAGAGTTTTCTTTTTCAATCATGTAAAATTCATTTGTATGTAATATTATTTTATTGAGACACTTCTGGGTTGAGGATGATGTCACCATTGTATATTATTTACTTTTCGGCATTAGAATAGACCCAAGGCGGAGAGCACAAGTAACCGGGTTCTAGGGTCCAGTAGGAGGCCATCTCGAGGAGTCGAGACCGGGTCACCTAACCCTAGAATTGGCAGGGTTACTTGCCGCTCTCGTAGGGGTCTAGGGATGTGGGTTTGGCTATTCATCGTGACTATGGAATCCGTGTTTTATAAAGGCTCAAAATAAAACACGGATGTCCTAGTATATCCAATATTTCATATGTTGACTTCTGCTGCAATGTTCTGTGATGAGATCATATTACTGCCTGAGACGAATGCTTATACTATATGTTGATATATAAATATTGCTGCTTTCATTTCTTCTGTGATACTTAGGAAGCTTAAATGATGGTTTTTATTAATGAGATTAATAAAAAAAAAAGAAACCTAAAAAAATGTTATAGAATCAAATTTTCAAAAAGCGTAGCTACAATTATTGCTTTGCATAGCGGTATTCCTTGTAGAATATCCAGCACCTTATTCAATATGGAAAGAGCCGAGATCCCTTCACTGGGAGTGACCTCTTTAGCATGAATCAAGAATCAAGAATCAAGAAATCAAGATTTGATATCAAGAGACATAAAGAAAAATAAAGATCTAGAATCAAGAATAAAGAAATCTCTCAATCAATTTAGTTATCAAGATTTGTAGAATGGTTTGTAGGAATCGATCAAATTGGTAGCCATGATGAATACTAATTATAACTAATTTTATCTGTTGAGGAATTGTAGCTAGAAAGATGATGATGAATGAAGATTAGTGATCTGTTGAAGAAACTAGGGTTTCTCCTTCTATCCCTTGTCTTTTCATAGATCATCATTCAAATCTAACCTCTAGAAAAGAAAATCATTAATTGTTCATCTCTAATTTGCAACGAAGTTATCACGAAAGTGATCTCGCTCCAAATTAGGTCATCGATGATTCATTTTTCTAGAGTTAACAATTCTCATAAGACTTAAAATTAGTAAAAGGATTTCATCACCATTAGATCTACCTATTCTCTCGATTCCTCCACAAGTGGAGACTTACTCAAGCATCATGAAAATTAATGAATCAAGAATCAAGAAGTTTCATAACGCAAGAATGTAAAGAAAGCAAGAATTACAATTATCACTTATATTAAATCGACGACTAATTACACATTCTCTCAATTCGAGGTTACAAGATGTTGCTCTCGATCGCTCCTTTTGAAGAGGTAACTGGATCCGTCGAAGTTCGCTCCGCTTGATCTCCGTGGGACTTGGATCGTCGTGGATCTCGCGCTCTTGATGAAGATTGGCTTCGCGGATAAAGAATCGATGGTTGCTTGCTTGATTTTCTTCTCAAAATGATCTTGATTTGATTTTGGAAATGAATTTGGGTTAGGGTTTTGGTATCAAGTTGTGTCACTCAACTTGAATTTGAATTGTGGCTCTCAATTCCCCCCCCCCCCCAAAATGAACAACCTCAACCCTAGATCTAGATCTCCTTTTATAAATTCAAATTCAAATTTCCCTCCAAAGCTGGGTTATTAGAGAGAGCCTTCTAGAATGAATTTGTTAGAGAGAATATTCTACAATGAGCTTGTTACACGGAGCCTTCTAGAAGAAGTTTTTTATGCAGAGCCTTCTGGAAGAAGCCACGTGGTAATTGAGAGTCTTCTAGAAGCTAGGGTTGTTACAGGGAATATTCCAGAGGATTTTGGAGCGCGAAGGAGCTAACCACAACGCGGAACCGCGGTGGATCGGCCAACTCGGCCACGGATCTGCGGCCTTATAGTGAGGTCTCTGTATGATAATTTCAGGGTTGTTTTGTGTTGGTCTTGGTATCTTTATCTAATGCGTGGAATATTATATTTCTTTCTTGTTTGCTATCAGATCTCAAGTCTTGGACTTGCTGTATTTTGTCGGCACTTTTGTGATTCCGGCTCTTTGACCTGAAGGATTTCCTGCACATAATCTTGATACAAGTGTTGAGATATACACAATCATGCATGTAGTAATAAACACTCAATTTTCCTCTAGAATGTCGATTATAACTATAACACGTGTTATTTGGTATTTTACCGACGAATTCGTAATCCGTGTTATATTTACAATAAACACCCTTATATGATTGATAAGAGTAGGGAAATTGACGTGTTGAGAATGCAATATTTTCGACTAATCAATGAGCTACAGACCAAAATCTAACACCAGAACCCAACAAATGGCCGGCAAGAATGATGAAATTCCTGGTGTCACCGGTTTTCTAATGGAATTGGTGTCTCGTCCTTCTGTAGTGGTCTTCTAATGGTCTAACTAGGTCAATATAGCTGTTTGATTTTCTTAAAAGTACCCCAAGCTGCTCCAGATTCCATTTGATCCTCAACAATCAATGAAAATCGACATGGGAAAATTCTAAGTTCGTGTATTAGGTTCTAGTCTCTGGTCTAGGCCAGTAAACATTACTAAGGTCAAGTAAAATACTTACTACACCTCAATTACACTTACACATCTCCAAATATTCCCCTAATCTCATCTTGGAAAATTCTAACATCGCTAATCTACATACGCTTAACTCTAAACTACAATAGGACATTAGGAAAACTTAAAACATAACAAAAGGAATAGAAATATACCTCATTTGGTAACTCAAGAAAATTCTTAGGTTACCCAAAGTGCTCAAAGTTGAAACTTGATTCTACCATGGGGTTTGGAATGAGGTTGTAATCACTTTTAATGAAGGTGGAGTTGGGTTTTGAGGTGGTTTTGGGGTGGTTTCATAGAGGTAGAGGAGGTGGAGGAAGGAGGTGAGGAAGATGAAGATGGAGGAGTTGAAGAAGAATGCAAATGAAGAAGGAACCATAGTAACTAAAGACCCCCCTTCTCTCTCATCCTCACTCAAGCCCATACCTAACTGTCTCCTCTCACACAAAATATCTTCTCATGTTCATTTTCTTTTATTTCTCATTTTAAAACAAAACAAACCATATATGCACAAATGAAGCCATGGGTAAAATAAAAATGAAACAAGTGTTTGCAAACATTACATGTTGCATGTCATAACGAGGTTAATGCATAATTAGTGAAATCTTAATCAAGTTTAATATTAAAATTGTATACGATTAATTGTATAATAATTTGTAAGATGCCCAATTCCAAATAAATACATTTTAAATAAATAAACCATATTAATCTCCAATTATTTTCCAAATATTGGCATATAATTATACCATTTTACGAAAAACCTATATTCGCAATTCGAATAGTTTTTGTGAAATATATTATTTTATTATTTAAATTCCGAAAATAATATTTTATTTTTCTGAAATGTTACAATCTTCCCCATTTAAATAAATTCGGTCCCCGAATTTAAATTTAAACCCCAAATACTAAAACATTTCAATAATCAGTCCAAAACAACGGGGCTCCGAAATCACGGAATACACAGAAATACCACAGCGTATCGTGTGCGCATGAAAACGAGTATGAAACTCAAAATCAATCTCCGTCAAGCATCACACAATCACTGGAGTTATAATGGAAATACAAATCTCGAAATCCACAAATACTATAGTCAAAATCATAATACGTATATATAGTACGCATCCTCTAAAACCATTTAAAAGGCTGAATAAAACTCAAGCAAAATCCTTTCCAAACTGCCGTATGATGCGTAATTCACGGTATATGTGGCGGACGCTCATTCTTAAAGTAATAAATATACATTCATATATGATTTGCTCAAATATACGTTCTGCCTTTTTGAAATATCCTAAAAGGTTTTCCTTTAGAAAAGTTCGCATCACTCACGGACACATAGGAAATAGCGAGACTATAGCTCTTCTTTGAAAACCTCTTGGTAAACTTTTGATGCATGCAAAGTACTCAGGTACTGTCCTCAGATCAGTGATGCTCGGCTATTATATAATATAGTACCCAACATCAAAATATAATGCTCAAGAACAAAAATCAGCCTCAAAAGGCGTATCCAAAATCACGTACGTCTGTTGTGCATGAAAATCAAAGCCAACTACAAGTGCCACGAATGTGTACAAAGCCAAACTAAGTGCAACGGGTGTGCACTAAAGCATCTGTCAAGTGCAACGGGTATGCACGACAACAATATCAAGTGTATCTAAAGTGCACGAAAATCTCAATCCAGTGCAACTAACATGCATGAATGAAAATCTCAATCAAGTACATCTGGTATGCACAAAATATCATACCATGCATCCAATATGAGCGAAAGTCAAAATCAAGCGCGTCAGGTTCGCAAAAAAATATCTAGCGTAACAAATGCATGAAAAGGAACGTCAAATGCAACGGCGCACGAAAACATAATCTGGTGTACTAGGTGCCCGAAAACGCATCAATATCTCAAATGCGCACAAAAACAACACCGAGCGTGCCAAAGTGTATAAAATCATAAATATGTGCAACTGTGTGCACAAAACACGTATCAATACACTACAAGCACATGTGAGCTATACCGAGTGCATAAATCAAGTCAAGTACATACAACGTGCATGAAATCAAATCGACTATAACGAAATACATAGAATCATAAATACGTGCAATCAAATGCACAAAATTGATATCAAGTGCAATAGATATGCACAAATCATAAACCAATATAACAGTGTATAAAACGTAAATCAGGTGCAATAACTGTGCAGAATGTAAATATCCAGTAGGCGCAGCTATAGTGCACCAAAACAAATATCATGAAACTCAATCATCGAAACTCAAATCCAAGCAATAGAAGTGTGATACTCGAATCACAAAACGCAAATCGCAAAAACTGACATTGAGGTACACCTCCTTCAATGTCGAAAACAATGCCGGTGCGCCCAAAGCTGGCAGAGCAAGAACATCCGCTTGCCTCCTGCTCTCGGTTTGGCATCCTCTGTCTCTGGATCCTCGTTTTCTCTGTGCATTACCAATCTCACAATCTTTCTACTCGTTGGCCCGGTTGGGTATAATAACGGAATGTTTCCGCTCTGGCACTCCTCTGATCATCTCTTGGCCATTTAACATGACCACTCGCAAAATGGCACGATACTGATGGCGGCATCTGACCCTCTGATTACGCGCGATACAACTGATCCTAGGTGAAAATCTTTATCGCTGCGGCATCCTGGAAAGAACCTACTCAAGTTCTCTTCCGATCTCACCTATGCTGAACTATATAGAGGTTGGCACTCTTTACTTAATCCTTATTCTCATATCCGGATAGTTGCGTCCTCATCATGGCTTTCCTCTGAAATTTGGCTGTATCTAACGTCTCTGCATACATATCAATCCTCTGGAATCAATGGGGAGTAACAACAGTTCATTAATATCTCGTGCGAACCTATGGTCCCACTCGTCTTCAGTATCGTCCACTTCGACGCCATCTTTTACTGGCTAAGTACGACAATTCATTCTCGGCTATAGTCAATCCGGAGTCTCTCACAAGGACTCGAAATACGAATTCGGGTATCTTCACCACTCTATGGAAGATATCTAGCCGAAAACATCTTCGGTAACTCATCCAATTCATCGGAGGTATACGCTTCATTCGCCCGTTCTCGATCAACTCACTGCGCATCTGGGTGAGGTCCTTCTATCCGAAACTAGTCAACCTACCGATCTCACATCGGAGCATCTAACAAACAATATTCTCTCTTGATCGATTTACTCTAGATCTGAGCAACATCCTCCTAACTGGAATTCTTCAATTCAACTCAGCCTGCGTCGGCGCATCTAATTAGACGAATCGTCTCCGTCACTCTATCCAATATGGACTAGCGATATTCTGTCATATCTCTGTCTCGAAGCTCCAGTGGTTTCAGCTTATAAACTCTGGAGGTGACATCCCATCAAATCTCAGCAATCAGCTGGGTCATCTGTCTGTACGGTAGACAACATTACGACTTCTAGGGTAGGCTGTACATGAACAGTCCCCTCTATCCGGTAGCCTCTATCAAAGGCACGATAATCCAGTACTGATCCGAACACTCGACTCAACGAGAGATCTCAACACAAACACTATACCGCTACGTCCCTATGTCACCAGAAAACATCATGGACAGCCCCCGTCCGTGACGAGCTCGCTCTGACCACATCTCTACCAGCAGCTCCCTCTGCGCTCAACACCTTGGTGACAGGATCCTCAAGCAGGTATCGATGAAAATAGATCGAAAGAACGAAAGGAATCAACTGGTCCAATATGGATATATGATCATAAGAAAGAATGAAATCAATTGGAGTATGATCATAGGAACGAATAAAATCACGGATCTCAAGAAATGTATATCCTAAGGTCACTTAAGTGGAGCAACGTGTCGTAAGTATGCCGCGGAACATACACACGGTACGTCACTCTACTCAAGCTACATACTCTATCAATCAAGGTCAACCTACGCGACAAAAGTTCGGGTTTAATTCCCCCTCAGTCAAGTCTAAGTTCCGTAAGGTCAAGTTGCCACGTCCCGAAAGTACGGACATGACCGGCACTTAAACTACGAAACGTCTCGAGGCATACGTAATCTAAGTAAACCGAAAACCCAGAAATCCAAACCAAGAAAAGTAGTAGAGTGAAGGAAAACCAATTTAAAACAAGTAGTTTTAATAGCATAAGCCGAATTATGCGGTTTTTAAGAACATCAAAATTTACTGAAAATTTCGGCAGAGTCTCCTTTGTAAATACTGGCCCCCAAACGGGATACAACATGAATAGTATACGAAATCAATAAAAAGGCATCCCCAAGCGGGAGCTAGCTCTTCATCAATCGACGGTCACAACCACACAAGTAATATAATATACAACGCCAACGGTGAGGATAAAAATTCAAAAGGAAACTCAAAACCACAAGAAAACCGCAGAAATATAACGCGCGACTCTAAGATCGAAGGAATAACATCACTGGTCTCTATCTCAAAATAAATACATGTTTGGTTGATGGAACTTTTAGATACAACAGAATAATAATATACAAGATATATAATGGGGGTACGATACAAGTAAACCCACCTACTAGCAAATCACCCGAAGGAAACTATGCCCGCAAGCCGTAATGAAACCTGCAAGAAACTGGGGCACAACGGGAGTGAGTTGCCAACTCGTGAATAGAAAAAAACATCTACGAATAGAAATCGCATAAATAACGCAACCTAGGTCAATGATCATAATATATCCTCAATATATATAACATGCAACCTATAACAAGGCTAGGGTAAATATCTAACCCGAGTGTAATCTCATGTGCCCGTGTTAGTGCCTCAGGTAGCAATATATCATATGAATAAGGTATGAATGCATGAAAACAGAATACATGTAAATGAAGAACTGTTTTCATAATTTAGTGAGATTTCCTTTGTATTTTTAAAATGAGGTATCATAATGGAATCAGCATAAAACAGTGCCTAGCATCGGCACAAAACGTAATCCTAATATCTCGATATCTCTGTATCACAGTCTCTGTACCTCAATATCTCGAAATCTCAATGTCTCAATCACAATATATAGGGCGCCGTCAGTCCAGACCGGCCCCAACCATCCATCTCAAGACCACAACGGTATCCTCCGGATATCCGACGCGTCGGGTAAAATCACCGGTAGGTAGTGCTCCCCTGCCAGGCTCACATCGTCATCATCACGCGCTTCTTGCCCCGGGGTACCTTACCGGGTCCACCATGTACCCGAAACGGTTCATCCGTCTCCTCGAATCGGATCTCGAAATCCATCAGCAAACTCATAGTTGACGACTCATACATCATGGGAAAAACCGCACTTTTTATTTTAAAAGAGAGAAAAGGTTTATTTATGTTTTTGAGGTTTTCCTCCAAATCCAGAAAATCTCATGGAAATCCGAATCCAAAACCTCAATAACACGTAAAATAGTGAATATATACATGAGAATCCATGAATGCGGCATAACAATGAATAACAGTATGCATGAAGTAGCAGGTAATAACTACAATGTCTAAACTAACATATAAGGCAAGTACGCTATGTCAAGCAATAATATTTTCTAAGGTGTACGTGACATGGCAATTACCGATGAAGATGTGTGTGAGCCGGCAAGTAAGTGTACGTGGTACATACGCATCATCGGTAATGGTGCTGGTGTCCTAACAATATGATATCAACATTGCAATAAGAAATTATAACATAAGTATGCGATGCGAAGCGAACCACAATAATACGCGGGAGCTGAATACTAGAAGCAACTGTAACTAACCTGCATTAATCTAATATAAGTCCTACAAATGGTGCCTTTTGAAATAACACGAATCATGGGGTTTTGAAAATAGGGGCTACGGTGTTTTTATGAAAAGATACGTCTTTTGAAATATCCGTAGGATCCCTTGGGCTGTCTTTTAAAATACACACGATTCGTTAGTTTTTGAAATAGGTAAGAATCGAATCTAATCTAACAACTAAACTAAACTAAAGGGCTAAGCTAACAAGCTGGACTATATGTAAGGAAACCGCCTAACATCTGAGTCGATCCATATACATACCTGTATATATATTTGTCGGTGATCCCGCCTCAATAATATCATATCCGATACCATATCTACAATCAGACATCCCAAGTCAAGAGTGCGGATCAATCATCAAGATATAGCTCGTACATAAATCCGTCGTACGGCATCCCCAAATCTGGGTACGGGTCAATATCATATTCCTCACACCATTCCTCTAGTATACTCTTTATTCAAGATCATAGTCTAGGGTACTGACCTATGTCTAGTACAATACTAATATCCTCAATATACTCATGATCTGACTACTGATCGACAATCTCGTACAAACCGATATCGTCAGCACATATCATCATCAAAGGGGTATACATCGCCCTATACGGCCTAGTATCAATATCCGAGCATATCATGCCTCATACCACGATCACATGACGACCATTTATTTATAACACTATTCACCCGTATCGTTGTCCCAAGATCCGCTATAACACCAGGACGTACCTCAAGTACGAATCCTGCCATATCACCGCTATCACAACCACAAAACAAATCTCCTCGAATCAGCTCAATCCCAAGTATCATCCTCAAATTCGTATGTGAACACATAGTCCCATACCCATGTGATCACATAACTATAAAGAATCCCATGAGCACATATAAATAGGAGTGTATGCAAGTATGTATGCGTGTATGTGTAGTACAACACTACCCTAGGGTTCGCAACACTAAAATAACCCAACACACCAATATCCATCCTAAACATCGTTATTAATCCCAAATAACAAATAATAATTGCTTGTGTGTATACGCATCCGTATACACCACCACGGACTGCGGGGGTGCTATACGCCATCCACCCGACTTCTCCCCGTAGATATAAATCTACTCACCTGGTCCTCGCTCGCCGGTGCCGACGTCGCCATGCGCTTGCTTGTCGTCTCGAAGTCCACATGGTGTACCTACATATCATAACGCATCGTATCGCATTAAAATCCGACTCATGACCAAAACAACTCACGAATCCCACATAGGTCAAAACCTATGGTTGCTTTCACAAATCGACCCAAAAACCCTCGACATCGGCGTACAAACGTCGATTGATCAAGAAAAACACCAAACACACTCATTTTCACATTCACGAACACTAATTTTAATATAAAATAGGTTAAAACTCACAAAAACCCCAATTTCACTTAAAAAGTCATTTTTCCGAAAATCTAGCAAGCACAAATCACCGCTTTATTACAAAACTCGATGTATGAACGAATCTAGCGGCCACAATATTCACTAAATATCTTAAATAAGTCATAAAAACAATTTCCACAATTTAATTTCATTAAATTCCATTAACCCCAAAATTCTAGTTTACAAAATACCCAATTTTTAACAATTTATAGCAAAAATGCACAAACAACAATTTAGCTAGGATTTTCATGAACTAAAGGCATTAAACCACTCAATATATTATCTATAATGACATGAAACCATAATTATAATTCAATCTAAAGCGTTTAATAATTTTCCAAAACCCTAGTTAGCAAAATAACTTAATTAGGGCATTTTATAAGTAATGGTTTGTAATTAACAACTAGATTAGCTTTCTACTAAACTTAAGATGTTAATCCACATCACTAAACCATGCACAATATATCACAACACAATTTCACAACAAAACCCTAATCTAAACCTCCTCTTGAAAACCCACATCTTTAAATTAAACGTATAATTAGGCTAGACTAAAGTATTTAGCAACAATTTAAACAAAAGGCCAAGATTTATACCTCATGAACCATGGATGAAACTTGAGATCTAGACCTCCAATTTGAAATCCTTGCACCAAGATCCATGCTAAAGGAGATGAGAGAAAATGGGTAGGAGTCGAATTTGGATTTTAGCTTGATTTTTGAGGTATTTTGAGGAATTTTTGATGCAAAATGAGAGAGGGAGAGAGAGGGGCTGTTGGTGGTGCAGGAAATGGGAGGGCTCGGCTGAAATTGAGGGAAGAGGAGAGAGAGTGAGGTGGGGAAAGATAACATCTAGTCAACCTAGTCAAAGTCCACTATCATTTCTACATTTCATTTTTCTTTTCTTTTCTTTTCTTTTCTTTTCTTTTCTTTTGCAAAACAAGTGGGGACAAGAGAGGGGGGCTGCTGAATTCAGCCAAGGGGGAGGGAAAATGGCGGTGTGTGAGTGTGGGTATGGGTGTGGGGTGATGGAAAATGATAAATACTATACCCCAAACATCCATTAACACTAAATTCACTATTTAAGCATTTTTCCTCGATAATTTCTAAACCATTTTGGCAAACGATTTGGTTTCAAAAACCATATGATAAAATTTTATTTAAAGTTTTATGATGCACAAAATTTGTTTCAACTCATTCCAATTTGTAATTTTCTCGAATTAAATGTATTAGTGACGGCTTAAAATAATAATAAAATAAATTTTTTTTAGAAAATTTGAAATTTCACCAGTGGCTCAATAAACACCAATTACTAGCAATTACATAGCTAGAATATGTATATTTAATTTTTATAATAAGATATTTGCATTTTGACTTTTTACAGAAAACCCCCTTATTTTACCGATTTTCCGAAATTTCACCGAAACGATTTTCAAAACGCTACAATCTTCCCCCCTTAAAAAAAATTCGGTCCCCGAATTTAAAGTAAAACTCCCCCCAAATACTCAAACATCTAAACCAAAACCATCAAGTCGTCGGGGCTCCGAAATTGTAAATACATAAAACAAATCGTAGCGCAGCGCATGCGCATGAAAAATGAGCATATAACTCAAAACTATACATGTAAATATCGAATATATATATATGTAAGTATCTGAAGGAAATGCATGCCAAATCTCTTTAAGTCGCTGTGCAACGCGTATAACACTGCACAATGGCAGACGTCTATCATAAGAAAATAACTATATACATATATACCTTTGTTTGAAATGTACGTTCCGCCGTTTTGGAAACAATTTAGAAGGGTCTCCTTGTTTTAAACATTTCGTGTCATATCAAACACATAGGTAAATGCTGAGGCTATAGCTCGCTTTTTGAAAATCGCTTCAATAACTATCAATGCATGCAAAATATATTCAGGTACTGTCCTCTGACTAGTCCTGCTCAGTACGAAAACACATAGCAATATCATAAAAACGTACTGCTCTATAAGAAAAATTAATCCCAAAATACGCGTATGAATACTACATGCGTCTGGTGCGCACGGAAATCAAAATCTAAATATGTGCCATACATATGCACAGAAACAACATCTAAGTGCATCGGGTGTGCACGAAACTTCTGTCGTAGGCAACATGTGTGCCTGACAGCAAAATCAGGTGCATCTGACATGCACGAAAAATCTCGATTTAGTGCATCTGGTGTGCACCAAAATCACACTTCAAAACATGCGCCCAACATGTGCGAAAATCCAAATCAGGTGTATCCATCGTGCACGAAATCATGAAATCCAATATCAAGTGCCGAATATACGCAAAATCCAATCAGGTGCACAAGGTGCACAAAACAAATATCGAATATCACCATCGATGTCGAAGTCCAGGGCATCTAAATGCACAACATACGTAACACTGCACTGCAAGCATATAAGAACTATACCGAGTGCAAAAACCAAATCATGTGCGTATATACGCACAAATTAACTCAACTGTATGAAATCCATATAATCACAAACATGAGAACCAAGGCACGAAAACTATCTCAAGTGCAACAACTGTGCAAAAATCGTTAATACTCCGTTGGTGCAACCATGGTCCATGGAAACAAATATCACGAAACTCCATCATCAAAATCAAGCATGCAAATAGATCGCTCAAAATACTAAAATTAAGTATGGCGGAATAGTCCCGCTCAAGCACATCCTCCAAGAATCTCTGGCCAACTGTCGTGGTCACTCATAGCATGTCTCGTCGACGATCCTGAACTCTGGCCTGCCGGTGTGCATAACATGACCACTACTGGGTACAAGTCTTCTCGTAATTTATTCCAGAAAGGTCCTATCGATATCTCTCCCAAATCTCGTCTCTGCCGAACTGTCCGGAAGTCATCGTCCCTTACTAGATCTGTTCTCATTCTGGAACGGCTGCATACTCAACGCGACTCCTTCTGGAAGGTATATCCAAGTACAATGCCTCGGCATACGTATCGCATCTCTGATGTCGGCGGAGTGGAACGTCATCTCCTCTAGATCTGGTACGAACCTCTTACTTCACTTTTCTCTAATGTCGTCTGCTTTGGACTCGTCTCGTCGCGGCTGCATGGACTGAGCTCCAACGGCTATCCTCGTATCGGGAGTCTCCCAAGAAATACATCTCACCACCTAGCATCCGAATTAAGTCGAGCCATCCGATCGAGTCTTCAAAACCTCATAATCCCCCAAGAGCTCAACATCTTGGGCACAGTTTAATAGTATCGAGTACATACCACAGCATCGGTGGTCCAGCCGTAGAAGGGCAAACCCAAGCCTCACCAATGGCGCCGTAGAACTGCCGCAAACCCGAAGGTTCAAAGGCTTTCACACGGTCATTAAGTCGAGTTAGGGTTTCATTCTTCTAGAGGGACCATAGAATTGCCTGCATGTCTTTCCGACTACTTTAAACTTAGAATAATAGGTTTCTGACATTCGATCGTCTCTGTCGACTCCCAACGTCTCCGCGTGAAGTCGTCTCTAGCTGGAATCAATCTATCTGATGACCTCGCATCGGGGTAGGCGAACGATCCACATGTCCTAGTCATTCATCCTCGATGACTAGCGAGCTTTTATCATCTCTTAGTACAACTCATTCTGCACTAACTCCAGCATCTGGGGCAATATCTCGTCGTTCGCAGCATTAACTGGCTCGCTCGTCTGCACGCTGAACGGTGCCTCAATCATCAGGAGTAAGCAATACTTCAATGGTAATCAAAATCTGGCTGGCCTCTATCAGTGGCTCAATCCTCTAGTGCAAATCGGCACGTCCGAGTAATCTCATACAGCAATCCACCCAACGCTCGTGGCGCGAAGACACAATGAAAAGACACATCTTTGCAATCGTGTGTCGCCGAAATCATGCCCTGGTCAGTCCTCGTTCTTGACGAGCTCATGCTGACCGCAACTCTAGCCGTAGCTCTCCCTGCCCGTAATCGAGACAGCAAAACCATAACTGGTACTGATGAGGCTAGATCGGAATGAATATAATACTGAGCAAAGAAATGTACATCCTAAGGCTTCTTAAGTGGAGTAGCGTATCGTAAATATGCCGCGGAACATACCCACGGTACGTCACTCTACTTTAGTCACCTATTCCATCAACCAAGGGTCATCCTACGCTCCGAAGGTAAAACCTAACGCTCTGATACTAACTTTGTCACGTCCCGAAAGTACGAACATGACCGGCACTTAAACTACGAAACGTCTCGAGGCGTACGTAATCTAAGTAAACCGAAAACCCAGAAATCCAAACTAAGAAAAGTAGTAGAGTGAAAGAAAACCGATTTAAAACAAGTAGTTTTAATAGCATAAGCCGAATTATGCGGTTTTTAAGAACATCAAAATTTACTGAAAATTTCGGCAGAGTCTCCTGTATAAATACTGGCCCCCAAACGGGATACAACATGAATAGTATACGAAATCAATAAAAAGACATCCCCAAGCGGGAGCTAGCTCTTCGTCAATCGACGGTCACAACCACACAAGCAATATAATATACAACGCCAACAGCGAGGATCAAAATTCAAAAGGAAACCCAAAACCACAAGAAAACCGCAGAAATATAACGCGCGACTCTAAGGTCGAAGGAATAACATCACTGGTCTCTATCTCAAAATAAATACATGTTTGGTTGATGGAACTTCTAGATACAACAGAATAATAATATACAAGATATATAATGGGGGTACGATACAAGTAAACCCACCTACTAGCAAATCACCCGAAGGAAACTATGCCCGCAAGCCGTAATGAAACCTGTACGGCAAACCTGCAAGAAACTGGGGCACAACGGGGGTGAGTTGCCAACTCGTGAATAGAAAAAAACATCTACGAATAGAAATCGCATAAATAACGCAACCTAGGTCAATGATCATAATATATCCTCAATATATATAACATGCAGCCTATAACAAGGCTAGGGTAAAAATCTAACACGAGTGTAATCTCATGTGCCCGTGTCAGTGCCTCAGGTAGCAATATATCATATGAATGAGGTATGAATGCATGAAAACAGAATACATGTAAATGAAGAACTGTTTTCATAATTTAGTGAGATTTCTTTTATATTTTTAAAATGAGATATCATAATGAAATCAGCATAAAATAGTGCCTTGCATCGGCACAAAACGTAATCCCAATATCTCGATATCTTTGTATCACAGTCTCTGTACCTCAATATCTCGAAATCTCAATGTCTCAATCACAATATCTAGGGCGCCGTCAGTCCAGACCGGCCTCTACCATCCATCTCAAGACCACGACGGTATCCTCCGGATATCCGACGCGTCGGGTAAAATCACTGGTAGGTAGTGCTCCCCTGCCAGGCTCACATCGTCATCATCACGCGCTTCTTGCCCCGGGGTACCTTACCGGGTCCACCATGTACCCGAAACGGTTCATCCGTCTCCTCGAATCGGGTCTCGAAATCCATCAGCAAACACATGGTGGACGACTCATACATCATGGGAAAAACCGCACTTTTTATTTTAAAAGAGAGAAAAGGTTTATTTATGTTTTTACGGTTTTCCTCCAAATCCAGAAAACCTCATGGAAATCCAAATCCAAAACCTCAATAACACGTAAAATAGTGAATATATACATGAGAATCCATGAATGCGGCATAACAATGAATAACAGTATGCATGAAGTAGCAGGTAATAACTACAATGTCTAAACTAACATATAAGGCAAGTACGCTATGTCAAGCAATAATATTTTCTAAGGTGTACGTGACATAGCAATTACCGATGAAGATGTGTGTCAGCCGGCAAGTAAGTGTACGTGGTACATACGCATCATCGGTAATGGTGCTGGTGTCCTAACAATATAATATCAACATTGCAATAAGAAATTATAACATAAGTATGCGAAGCGAACCACAATAATACGCGGGAGCTGAATACTAGACGCAACTGTAACTAACCTGCATTAATCTAATATAAGTCCTACAAATGGTGCCTTTTGAAATAACACGAATCATGGGGTTTTGAAAATAGGGGCTACGGTGTTTTTATGAAAAGATACGTCTTTTGAAATATCCGTAGGGTCCCTTGGGCTGTCTTTTAAAATACCCACGATTCGTTAGTTTTTGAAATAGGTAAGAATCGAATCTAATCTAACAACTAAACTAAACTAAAGGGCTAAGCTAACAAGCTGGACTACAGGTAAGGAAACCGCCTAACATCTGAGTCGATCCATATACATACCTGTATATATATTAGTCGGTGATCCCGCCTCAATAATATCATATCCGATACCATATCTACAATCAGACATCTCAAGTCAAGAGTGCGGATCAATCATCAAGATATAGCTCGTACGTAAATCCGTCGTACGGCATCCCCAAATCTGGGTACGGGTCAATATCATATTCCTCACACCATTAATCTGGTATCCTCTTTATTCAAGATCATAGTCTAGGGTACTGACCTATGTCTAGTACAATACTAATATCCTCAATATACTCATGATCTGACTACTGATCGACAATCTCGTACAAACCGATATCGTCAGCACATATCATCATCAAGGGGGTGTACATCGCCCTATACGGCCTAGTATCAATATCCGAGCATATCATGCCTCATACCACGATCACATGACGACCATTTATTTATAACACTATTCACCCGTATCGTCGTCCCAAGATCCGCTATAACACCAGGACGTACCTCAAGTACGAATCCTGCCATATCACCGCTATCACAACCACAAAACAAATCTCCTCGACTCAGCTCAATCCCAAGTATCATCCTCAAATCCGTATGTGAACACATAGTCCCATACCCATATGATCACATAACTATAAAGAATCCCATGAGCACATATAAATAGGAGTGTATGCAAGTATATATGCATGTATGTGTAGTGCAACACTACCCTAGGGTTCGCAACACTAAAATAATCCAACACACCAATATCCATCCTAAACATCGTTATTAATCCCAAATAACAAATAATAATTGCTGGTGTGTATACGCATCCGTATACACCACCACGGACTGCGGGGGTGCTATACGCCATCCACCCGACTTCTCCCCGTAGATATAAATCTACTCACCTGTTCCTCGCTCGCCGGTGCCGACGTCGCCATGCGCTTACTTGTCGTCTCGAAATCCACATGGGGTACCTACATATCATAACGCATCGTATCGCATTAAAATCCGACTCATGACCAAAACAACTCACGAATCCCACATAGGTCAAAACCTATGGTTGCTTTCACAAATCGACCGAAAAACCCTCGACATCGGCATACAAACGTCGATTGATCAAGAAAAACACCAAACACACTCATTTTCACATTCACGAACACTAATTTTAATATAAAATAGGTTAAAACTCACAAAAACCCCAATTTCACTTAAAAAGTCATTTTTCCGAAAATGTAGCAAGCACAAATCACCGCTTTAGTACAAAACTCGATGTATGAACGAATCTAGCGGCCACAATATTCACTAAATATCTTAAATAAGTCATAAAAACAATTTCCATAATTTAATTTCATTAAATTCCATTAACCCCAAAATTCTAGTTTATAAAATACCCAATTTTTAACAATTTATAGCAAAAATGCACAAACAACAATTTAGCTAGGATTTTCATGAACTAAAGGCATTAAACTACTCAATATATTATCTATAATGACATGAAACCATAATTATAATTTAATCTAAAGCGTTTAATAATTTTCCAAAACCCTAGTTAGCAAAATAACTTAATTAGGGCATTTTATAAGTAATGGTTTGTAATTAACAACTAGATTAGCTTTCTACTAAACTTAAGATGTTAATCCACATCACTAAACCATGCACAATATATCACAACACAATTTCACAACAAAACCCTAATCTAAACCTACTCTTGAAAACCTACATCTTTAAATTAACCCATAATTAAACGTATAATTAGGCTAGACTAAAGTATTTAGCAACAATTTAAACAAAAGGCCAAGATTTATACCTCATGAACCATGGATGAAACTTGAGATCTAGACCTCCAATTTGAAATCCTTGCACCAAGATCCATGCTAAAGGAGATGAGAGAAAATGGATAGGAGTCGGATTTGGATTTTAGCTTGATTTTTGAGGTATTTTGATGAATTTTTGATGCAAAATGAGAGAGGGAGAGAGAGGGGCTGTTAGTGGTGCAGGAAATGGGAGGGCTCGGCTGAAATTGAGGGAAGAGGAGAGAGAGTGAGGTGGGGAAAGATAACATCTAGTCAACCTAGTCAAAGTCCACTCTCATTTCTACATTTCCTTTTTCTTTTCTTTTCTTTTCTTTTCTTTTGCAAAACAAGTGGGGACAAGAGAGGGGGGCTGCTGAATTCAGCCAAGGGGTAGGGAAAATGGGGGTGTGTGAGTGTGAGTATGGGTGTGGGGTGATGGAAAATGATAAATACTATACCCCCAAACATCCATTAACACTAAATTCACTATTTAAGCCTTTTTCCTCGATAATTTCTAAACCGTTTTGGCAAACGATTTCGTTTCAAAAACCACATGATAAAATTTTATTTAAAGTTTTATGATGCACAAAATTTGTTTCAACTCATTCCAATTTGTAATTTTCCCGAATTAAATGTATTAGTGACGGCTTAAAATAATAATAAAATAAATTTTTTTCAGAAAATTTGAAATTTCACCAGTGGCTCAATAAACACCAATTACTAGCAATTACATAGCTAGAATATGTATATTTAATTTTTATAATAAGATATTTGCATTTTGACTTTTTACAGAAAACCCTCTTATTTTACCGATTTTCCGAAATTTCACCGAAACGATTTTCAAAACGCTACACAAGCCAAAACTAGAACCAAGGTTAAACCTAATGCTCTGATACCAACTTTGTTATGACCCAAAAATTTGGCACGTGACGGGCACGAGAATCACGCAATGTCTAAAGGCGTAACGTAATTCAAGTAAGCCAAAAACCCAGAAATCTAAAAGTTTTTGCGGAAAATAGTGGATGTGCAGTTTTGAAATCAAGGTATAATGAAATCAAGTTTTTCCTTAAATGCATAAATAATGATATATGAAAATGCAAGTGAATTATATACTAGTTGAAAATATTTTTTGTCCTATAAAAATTTGGGCAGCACCTCCCTTGTATATTTTGATCCAAAACCAAATACATACAAATAAAAGGCATCCCGAAGTGGGAGCTAGCTGTTCACCAATTGGCGGAATCACAACCATGCAATAAAGCAGTAAATATACTGTAAGTCCATGATGCACACCCCACGGGTCGCGGGGAGGCGGAAAACTTTAAAAACGATTTTCTTACCTCAAAAGAAACTATTTTTTGCTTTGCATCATGAACTTTTTCCCACTTTAGGATCTTGTTTAAACCTTAGCTAAGAAAAACTAGACTAAGAGAGAGTAAGTAAAGAAGTTATACCCTCGTTCCTAGTCCTTCGGGTCTTCAAGGTTCTCCTTGCTCCTTGGTTCAAGCTCCTTGCTTTGGCTTTTGGACCAACTCTGTTGCCGGTCTCCTTTGTGTCGAAGATGGATCCGCCCAAGGGCCTATGGTCAAGCTCCAACCTCCATGAGATAACTTAGTAATCTAACTTTCTAAGAGAGAAGACTAAGTAGATGTAGAGTGAGTGTATTGGATTATTTGATCTCAAAGCTCATTGTTTTGCAACACATGCAAGTGTATGAGCTTGAGGAAGAAGGAGAGAAGAAAACCTAGGAGAGAGAATCCTTTTGTGATAATGATGATAGAAATGAGAAGAGTGAATGGTTAAGTATTTTGCCAATAATTCAACCATGGTATATTAAATCATATAATCTACAACCATGCTTGAATAGTGGCTCCAAAAGAAATAAACAAATACTTAGCTATCCATCAACCCATGCCTCCTAATTTCCACCTCATTAATTCTTTAATGAAAAAGAATAAAACAATAATGAGGTGTCTCCTTCTAGAAGGCCAATCTTGTGAATTTACAAGAATGCCCTTTTTCCGTATTTTCATACCTGTATCCGTATTCCGAAAAATACGGATACACTGAGATCAGTATAATCCAATACTTCAATACTAGTATCCGGCTTAAACCAAAGCCCACTAGTATTATCCGTCCGATCGTCATTCGAGTGGCCAGTACATGAATGCGATCGAAACCCTGCCGTAAGACCATACGACATCTACATTGTCTCGCCTGATCCAGGGAAACCCTCTGTGTGGGACTCTAAAGACTTGACAGTACGCTGATAGTGGGTTTAACCACAAGTCCGTCAGTGGCTCTAGCTGTACGTAACGGCAACCCTGGTACGTGTCGAAAAGGAGGCCGACGAGCGGACTCGTCCGTAACCCCTACTGAGCCTGTCCGTGACAATATCCGTGCAGTCCGGTCTGTTCATCTGAGAGTATCGCATGTATGGTCTAGGGAGGTGGCGAACATCAGACCCCTAACAACCGTACAAGTCGTGCCGGTGTGGCTCAAGACCATCCGAGAATCTACTGGTCAGTCCACCAGTAATTCTCAATCAGCCCTGGCCAGGGACTTATGGTAATGACCAACCGATCATAGTGCAATATCAAATCCCTATACCGATAGAGACGAATCCCTAACAGTCGCTCACTGCCTCTATGTGGCTCGGGACTGTACCCAACTAAAACCTGTTTGCACGACTCCTTTGAGCCGTGGTAGGGTAGTAATCAAAGCACAGTGGGAACTCACACGAGACAAATGACGACCTTAACTCAACAGACTATCTGCACACATGTCACCTGAGAACTGCTATCTGACGCTATGTATAATACCATCTTGTCAGTTCTCAGCGAGTCATGTCCGGTGTACTCACACACAGTGAGCATCTGTATACAATCTTAGGTGCACATCACCAATGACTGCAGGACCAATCCATCGCCACACGTCAGGGTCTAGATATGTATACACTAGTCTACTCTGGAGCATTGATGCCCAGTCTCGATACTCCTGCGACTAGAGACATTTAAGGATGTGCCTATTGACTATCCAGCTACCACAAGTATGACTGTTATCACAATGCCGGCAGTCAGGCAAACACCCTACGGGCTTTATCAACATGTATATAAATACAAAGTAAAATATATCACACGTTAAGATAAAGACAAACCAAATAGCGTACTATCATATCAAGCAAGATTGTCATGTACATACATATCCCTCGCATCCTATACAATGAAGGCATCTAGGACATATATATCCAACAATCTCCCACTTTCACTAAGGCCTGTAATTGGCGCAATGAGTACCCACCGTCTGCACTAGATCCAGTTGCTGGCGTACCGCATGCCCAACATCTCAAACAGCCTCTCGAACTGGACTTGAGGGATGGCCTTGGTGAATGGATCTGCCGTGTTGTCTTTTGTGTCCACTCTCCGCACCTCGATTTCCCGGTGATCAACGATCTCCCTGATTAGGTGATACTGCCTCAAGATATGCCTGGATTTCTGATGGGACCTTGGTTCCTTCGCTAATGCTACTGCCCCATTGTTATCACAATACAAAGGTATTGGATTGGCAATGGACGGAACCACCTGAAGTTCAGAGATGAACTTCTTCATCCAGACAGCCACTTTTGCGGCATCGTTTGTAGCTATATACTCAGCCTCCATAGTTGAGTCTGCAACGGTATCTTGTTTGGAACTCCTCCAACATACCGCCGCTCAATTGAGGGTAAACACAAAACCCGAAACGGATTTAGAGTCATCTTTGTCACTTTGGAAGCTGGAGACGGTAAAAGCCTCGACCTGAAGGTCCCCATTAGCGTAAACCAAGAACATCTTCTTAGTCCTTCTCAGGTACTTGAGAATGTTCTTTACGCTATCCAATGCTTCTTACCTGGGTCAGACTGATACCTGCTTACCACACTTAGTGCGTAAGCTACATCTGGTCTGGTACATAACATCGCATACATTATGGATCCTACTGCCGAAGCGTAGGGCATAATGCCTATGCGAGCCCTCTCTTCATCAGTCTTTGGAGATATCTCTTTGGAGAGGGTGATCCCGTGACAAGCGGGTAAATTACCTCGCTTGGAATCTTCCATACTAAATCTCTTTAGTATAGTGTCAATATACCCGGACTGTGAGAGTCCCAACATTCTTTTGGATCTATCATGATAGATCTTAATGCCCAGAATGTATGATGCATCTCCCAAGTCTTTCATGGAGAATTTCTGTGACAAGAAGAGCTTTACTGATTGTAGCATAGGGACATCATTCCCTATCAGTAGTATGTCGTCGACGTACAAAACGAGGAAGACTACTGCACCTTCTATGATCTTCCTATAAATGCATGGTTCATCTACATTTTTGATAAAGTCAAATTCTTTGACCGTCTCATCAAAGAAGATGTTCCAACTCTGCGATACTTGCTTTAATCCATAAATGGATTTAAGCAATTTGCACACCTTTCCGCTGCTCTCACTGTCTAAGAAACCTTCTGGTTGATCCATGCAAACACTTTCTTCTAAATGTTCATTTAGAAAAGCTGTTTTTACGTCCATCTGCCAGATTTCATAGTCATGGAAGGCAGTAATGGCAAGCAGGATCCGAATGGATTTAAGCATAGCTACTGGGGAAAAGGTTTCATTATAGTCCAATCCTGGTCTTTGACGGAAACCTTTTGCAACGAGTCTAGTTTTGTAGGTTTCCACTTGTCCAAATGCACCAATCTTCTATTTGAAGATCCATTTGCATCCAACTGGTTTCACCCCAGGAGGAGCAACTTCTAAAGTCCATACTTTATTGGTGTACATGGATTCCATTTCGGATCTCATAGCATCCGGCCACTTCACAGAGTCTTTACTCGTGATAGCCTGCTGAAAATTAGTAGGCTCATCATCATCGATGATGCAATCTTCTCGATCCCCATCTACAAGAAACCCATAGTATCTTTCAGGAGGACGAGAAAGCCTACCAGATCTGTGGAGTGGCGTTGGTTCGTCGGGCTCTATTGAAACCCGAGGTTCTACTAAGTCCTCGGCAGTAATTTGAGGTTCTGGAATTTTTTCTAGCTCTACCGCGCTCCTACTAATTTCTTTTGCAAGAAATTCGCTCTCTAAGAAGACAATGTGGCGAGCGACAAACACCTTTTGTTCTTCAGTGTGGTAGACAATATATCCCCTTGAGTGCTTGGGGTATCCCACAAACTTGCACAAAACCGATCGTGCCTCAAGCTTGTCCGGATTATGCTTTTTAACAAATGCCGGACACCCCCATATCTTGATATACTTGAGACATGGTCTCTTCCCACTCCATATTTCATATGGAGTGGTAGGCACAGACTTAGTCGGAACCCTATTCAATAGGTATGCTGCTGATTCTAGCGCAAAACCCCAGAAGAAAAGTGGCAACTCAGCACTACTCATCATTGAACGCACCATGTCAAGTAGCGTGCGATTCCTCCTTTCTGATACACCATTATGCTGAGGTGTATATGGTGGAGTAAGCTGAGAGAGAATTCCATTCTCTTTTAAGCATTCAAGGAAACTGGTACTTAAGTATTCTCCACCTCGATCAGATCGAAGTGTCTTGATGCTTTTACCAGTCTGTTTCTCTACTTTATTTTTATACTCCTTAAACTTCTCAAAAGCCTCGGATTTATGCTTCATTAAAAACACATGTCCATACCTAGAGAAGTCATCAGTAAAAGTGATGAAGTAGGCGTGACCGCTTCATGCTTGTGTAGACATTGGACCACATACATCACTGTGTACAAGTCCCATGAGTTCCGTGGCTCTTTCTCCGTGTCCGGTGAACGGAGATTTGGTCATCTTTCCTTTGATACATGATTGACAAGTTGCATACGATGAATATTCAAACGGATCTAAATATCCATCTTTATGTAACTTAGTCAACCTTGTTTTATTTATTTGACCAAGTCTACAATGCCATAGGAAAGCTTGGTTTGAATCTGGAGCCTTCCTTTTAAGCGTGTTTTGAATATTGAAAACTTGAGGTTGATTAAGTATGTATATGCCATTTTCCAGTGTGCCAAACCCATTCATTTCTTGATTTAGGAGAATGTTCATGACATTTCTTTCAAGTGCAAAATTATATCCTTCATTAGATAACAAAGATACTGATATAATATTACACAGCATACTGGGAATACAAAAACAACTGTACAACACCAAAATGTGCCCACTAGTCAACCCAAAGTGATATTCCCTCATTGCAACAGCATCTACATGCATTCCATTGCCCATCCGGAGAGTCATATCATCTGCCTTCAGTGCTCTATGGTTTCTCAGAGCCTGCAAAGAATTACATATGTGAGAACCAGAACCGGTATCAAGTACCCATGGTGTAGAGTTTACTGAAAGTCAATTTTCGATTACAAACACACCTGAAGCAGAAGCAGCAGCTTGCTTCGCGTCCTTGGCTTTGAAAGCCATGCAATCCTTCTTCCAGTGTCCTTACTTGTGACAATATAGAATTCGTTCTTATCCGCCTTCACCATTCCTGCCTTGTTCGTTCCCTGTACCTTCTTGACCCCGCCTTTCAATTTGGTGGCTTTCATCTTCTTCTTCCCTTCAGCTTTCACTTTAGATTTAGAAGAGGATGATTGGCCAACATACAGAACGGGGGTCTTCTCCTTTTTCAAGGAGGTCTCTGCTACCCTCAGCATGTTGAGGAGCTTTGGAAGATCAGCTTCCATTTCGTGCATGTTGAAGTTCAGCACGAACTGAGAGAAGGTGTGGGGAAGGGACTGCAAAATCAAGTCGATGTACAACTCATTCTGTAGAACGCGTCCCAGGTTTGCGAGTTCTTCAATAAGGCAGATCATTTTCAGGACGCACTCTCCTACAGGTGATCCTGGAGCTAACCTCATCTGGAATAGTTTCCTTGAGGTCTCGTACCTCGCGATACAGGAGTGATCTCCATACAGTTCCTTGCAATGGAGAAAGATGGATATAATATCCATGCTCTCGTGCTGTTTCTGGAGTTCATTGTTCATGAACGCCAGCATGATACACTTAGCTCTCTCGCAGTCTAGATCCCAAGTTTTGCGAACTTCCTTGTCCGCAACTGAGGAATCTGGTCCTGGGATAGGGGGAGGAACAGCGGTAGTAACATATGCAACTTTGTCATAAGTTAGTGCAATGTTGACATTCCTTAGCCAATCTTAATAGTTTAGCCCGGTTAGTGTATTTTTTTCAAGTAATAATTTTAGTCCTGTCATGGTAGCTGCCAGAGAGAGAGAGAGAAAAGAAACACTCAGCATATGCTCTTGCATGTTTAGATTGGTTTATTAGTTTATCTAAACAGGATGGCTCCTACTGTTTCCTCAAATCCTTCTTCAAACCCTAAAAGAAGAATTAGTCAGGATTAATCACACGTCACAATACTTGCTTAACCTTTCAGCCATGCCAGTGTTGGTACATCGAGGGAGGTTTTCCAACACTTTCGCAAAGTTCCTTAATTATATAACTTCTTTTCCCTGGAGGCGTAGCCCCACTAACACCTTTCTAGACACCTACTTGGTTTATAGCATTGATTGTTAAGTGAGAAAATCTCCCGAGAGTAATCCTACTCATCAGTGGGATCGGGATCCAACTATCATCGTATGATGCCCTAGATGGAAGCCACTCTAGTCACCACACTCCAGAAGGTATGCTAAATTTGCAAGTTTCCTTTATGTTTGAAACTCCCGATGTGATTTTTACCCCAAGCTTTTATGACCTTGACGTAGGCCAACAAATCATAAGATGCAAGTCAAGTTCTACCGGTCGTTGTCCTGATTAATTTAGATCCATCCATACTCGCCCTTGACGTAGGCCAACAAGGCTGTACGATTGTCCTAAACTAATGCATCTATCTGTGCAACAAATAAGCAACACATTGCTACCATACACTATGCCTTGACGTAGGCCAACAAACATAGCATGAATACGATGTGCTATTTATTTGAAACGACGGAGGGTTACAGCTGGTTTTTGGCGAAACCGTTAACGTAATGAACTTGATATGACCGAAGGAACCATGATAGCTTTTTAAAAGGAGTGGTTTAAGCTCCGCATTTAAAATTTTCTTTTTGAAGAAAACCGAGTGGTTTGGAAATTGTTCCAACGATTTAGTTTAGGTTTATTTTCTTTGCATTAATGAATTAATGTTGTCCCATCATTTAATCTTACCATTGCAGAAAACAACGAAAATACAACGTACGCTTATGCCATCCGCATTCGCCACTGGGCCCCGTCATCACCCGTTAAATTACTTAACTAACGACAGAGCGGGGGCTGGACTAGCGCGGGTGTAAAACATAAGCAACGCCTAATAAATATCATATATAGATATATCCATTCGTGGCACGCAATAATAAGCATTCCAGATCACAGATGAACATATTGGATATATTAGAAATTCCGCACTTCGTTTAAGCCCATAACGTAGGACGGGTTCCACGGTCATGATTAATAGCCAAAACCCCACCCTAGACCCCTACGGGTGCGGCAAACTACCCGCCAAGTACCAGAAGTGAAGCAGTCTCCCTCAACAACGTGCATAGGCCACTTAGCACTTCAAAATACCCGGTAGTTTGTGCACCCCACCTTGGGTCTATCCTAGGAGCAAAAACAGTAAAAGAAAAAATACAACGGTGGCTACAAGCTCATCCCGGATGTGCCCTGCAAAAATAATATTACATCAATTTTACAAATTACATTGAATGAAAGAAAAGAAAACACTCGTCTCACACCCCCCGGCTATTCATCACGAAGATCCAATAAGATTCATATACACAAACCAATCATCATAGATATGTGCAACCCCCACTAATCATCATATAGCGATTAACAGACGTTTCAAAACACACATAACATTACAGAAGAACCGATTAGATAAAGAAATTAGAATTTCGATCGATTAGGAAAATTTGAATCTATCCCCAGTTTAACACAGTAAACAAAATATCTGGGCAGAAACAAACAATCCCAAAAATCTCAATTCCAGAAACTAAGAATAACAGAAAAAGTTTGGACTAAATCGGAGTCGACTCGGCCGTGGATCGGCGGCAGAACGCATGGTTCTGCTGCGGATCCGCGGCGGCCTGACCGATTCAGGAGTCCAAATTTTTTCTGTGTTCTTAAAAAAGCCTGCACGAATTTTTAAGCCTTCTGAAAAAAAATTTAGACAAGATTTCAAAATCGACAGAAACTAGCATTTTCGGACGCGTTTTTGGGATTTTTCCGGCGATCGAATTTCTAACACTTTGTGAACAAGTTAGTTAAGGTTTAAATAGGCTCTGATACCAGTGTAAGTCCATGATGCACACCCCACGGGTCACGGGGAGGCGGAATACTTTAAAAACGATTTTCTCACCTCAAAAGAAACTAGTTTTTGCTTTGCATCATGAACTTTTTCCCACTTTAGGATCTTGTTTAAACCTTAGCTAACAAACACTAGAATAAGAGAGAGTAAATAAAGGAGTCATACCTTCGTTTCTAGTCCTTCGGGTCTTCAAGTTGCTCCTTGCTCCTTGGTTCAAGCTCCTTGCTTTGGCTTTTGGACAAACTCGGTTGCCGATCTCCTTTGTGTCAAAGATGGATCCACCCAAGGGCCTATGGTCAAGCTCCAACCTCCATGAGATAACTTAGTAATCTAACTTGCTAAAAGAGAAGACTAAGTAGATATAGAGTGAGTGTATTGGATTATTTGATCTCAAAGCTCATTGTTTTGCAACACATGCAAGTGTATGATCTTGAGGAAGAAGGAGAGAAGAAAACTTAGGAGAGAGAATCCTTTTGTGATAATGATGATAGAAATGAGAAGAGAGAATGTTTAAGTATTTTGCCAATAATTCAACCATGGTATATTAAATCATATAATCTACAACCATGCTTGAATAGTGGCTCCAAAAGAAATAAACAAATACTTAGCCATGCTTCAACCCATACCTCCTAATTTCCACCTCATTAATTCTTTAATGAAAAAGAATAAAACAATAATGAGGTGTCTCCTTCTAGAAGGCCAATCTTGTGAATTTACAATAATGCCCTTTTTCCGTATTTTCATACCTGTATCCGTATTCTTTGGAATACGGATACACTGAGATCAGTATAATCCAATACTTCAATACTAGTATCCGGCTTAAACCAAAGCCCACTAGTATTATCCGTCCGATCGTCATTCGAGTAGCCAGTACATGAATGCAATCGAAACCCTGCCGTAAGACCATACGACATCTACATCGTCTCGCCTGATCCAGGGAAACCCTCTGTATGGTACTCTAAAGACTTGACAGTACGCTGGCAGTGGGTTTAACCACAAATCCGTCAGTGGCTCTAACTGTACGTAACGGCAAACCAGGTACGTGTCGAAAAGGAGGCTGACGAGCGAACTCGTCCGTAACCCCTACTGAGCCTATCCGTGACAATATTCGTGCAGTCTGGTCTGTTCGTCTGAGAGTTCGCATGTATGGTCTAGGGAGGCGGCGAACGTCAGACCCCTAACAACCGTACAATTCATGCCGGTGTGGCTCAAGACCATCCGAGAATCTACTGGTCAGTCCACCAGTAATTCTCAATCATCCCTGGCCAGGGACTTATGGTAATGACCAACCGATCACAGTGCGATATTGACTCTCTATACCGGGAGAGACGAATCCCTAACAGTCGCTCACTACCTCCATGTGGCTCGGGACTGTACCAAACTAAAACCTGTTTGCATTACTCCTTTGAGCCGTGGTAGGGTAGTAATCAAAGCACAGTGGGAACTCACCCGAGACAAATGACGACCTTAAGTCGACAGACTATCTGCACACATGTCACCCGAGAACTGCTATCTGACGCTAGGTATAATACCATCTAGTCAGTTCTCGGCAAGTCCTGTCCGGTGTACTCACACACAGTGAGCATCTGTATACAATCTTAGGTGCACGTCACCAATGGCTGGGGGACCAATCCATCGCCCCTCGTCAGGGTCTAGATATGTATACACTAGTCTACTCTGGAGCATTGATGCCCAGTCTCGATACACTTGGACTAGGGATATTTAAGGATGTGCCTATTGACTATCCAGCTCCCACAAGTATGACTGCCATCACAACGCCGGTAGTCAGGCAAACACCCTACGGGCTTTATCAACATGTATATAAATACAAAGTAAAATATATCACACGTTAAGATAAAAACAAACCAAATAGCGTACTATCATATCAAGCAAGATTGTCATGTACATACATATCCCTAGAATCCTATACAATGAAGGCCTCTAGGGCATATATATCCAACATATACGATGCACTACGGCGAAAATCAAACACAGAAAGAACAATAATTAAAGTAATACATCAAAAACCTCAAAGAAAGCAAACAAACACCTATCGCTCTAAGTCTCGCAACACAAGTCTGTCTAGGTCTACCAGTATACAAAGTCTAGTTTCTGATTAATGGTGTTCATCTAGATACAATAGAATATAAAATACAAGAGTGGGCATGATCCAAGGTGTGTCCCACCTACCCAAGCAAACACCCTGAAGGAACTGTGTGCCAGCAATACCGCTACTGATCCAAGCGATCGAACCTGCAAGAAAACTGTAGCACAACGGGGGTGAGTTGCCAACACGTGAGTAGAAAACATCAGCAGATAGAAATCGAATAAACTGCGATTCCTGGGTCAAACTATATCATGAAGGTAATACTATGATATCTAGGGTGACCATGTATGCATATATGTCAACAATATAATCAGTGTCAATGACAACATGTAAAATCAAATCATTTGAAATCATGTGCCTGTATGTATGAGGAAAATTAATCAATATGTATCCATCGACGACACATCAACATCATGGAACCTGAGTGTCTAACACCAACACTCGAAATATCATGAAAATCCTGTGTCCAGCATCGACACTTAAATCCACATATCTCAGGCGCCGCATCCTCTGATCGGCCCTCATATCTATCTCACGACTCCGGTCGGTATCCTCCGGATAACGGCCGGATCCAAACTATCACCGGTAGGTAGTACATCCTCTGCCAGGCTCATCGTCATCCCCACAAAACCGTTCTTTCCCCGGGGTACCTTACAGGGTCCACCATATACCCGCAGACGGTTCATCCAACTCCTCGAATCGGGTCCTGAAAACAAGCTTAGAACCGGGAAAAATCATGGTGGACGCCTCGAAATCACATCATGAGAAACCGTGTTTTTAAAACAATTTATAATTTCCTTTGAAATATAGTCACGGTTCTCAAATCCAGAGATCTCATGAAAATAACATCTTAATGCAAATAAACATAAAGTACAATGTATGCAAACATAGTACGGTAATGTGAGCATATCAAGTATATCATGCAAGCATGTCCTATGATAGTGCTGAACAATGAATGTACTTTACAGTTAAGAATAATATCATGATATGGCAGTTCTACTGTGCAAGTAGCATAGAAATTACCGATAATGAATGTCTGAGCCGGCAACTCTGTGTAAGTGTAATGTTCGCATCATCGATAATTGTGCCGGTGTACTAGCAGACGATATCATGATGCGGTAAATACCGGAAACATTACACGTATATCACGAGGGATAAGCCATCATAAGCATAAACGATAATAAGGTATTTAACTACACATGAACCATACGGTCAGTTTAAAAGATACGAATCATAGTTTTGAAAGTGGGAGCTACGGTGTTTTTGAGAAATACGCTAGTTGAAAATCCGTAGCATCCCTTGGGATTTCCATTTAAAAGTGCATACGATTCGTCGCTTTTGGAAATAAGTATGGTTTAGGTGAAAACTTTACGTCGGCGATCCAGCCTCATAGTATCCGATATGGCAATGTCTACGAATATCATCCTCAAATCACGAGTGCGGATCAATCATCCGGTATAACACATCATGTACGGTAATCCATCGTACGGGGTCATCAAACAGAATATGGATTCTATTGCCCTATTCATCGACAAGGGTACGGATCTATGGTCTCGTATGGCATATCTTATCGATCTGATAACATATCTATCTCAATCTTATATCGTATTTATCGATCTCATGTCACATCGATATCGATCTCATATCATGCCACTATAAATCTCATACTTGTCCTCTTTCAATTACATATATATCATGATTCACATCCATATATATATATATATATATATATATATATATATATAACATCAATCTCATGTCATCGCTATATTAATATCACTATATATCTTGGCACATGTCTTTGTGCATCTATACCGCCTCAAATCCTCATATCAATCGTATCCGCTCGTATCATCTTATATCATCATGTTGATATCTCACTTCTCGTCATCACGTATTAATCATATCATCTCATACTAACTCTTTTATCATATCCGTAAGTTCCTAGTATAGGTTTTCCCGACTATATTCAATATATCGGTTTCCATTTTAATTGTGGGGGTGCTATACGCCATCCACCCGACTTCCCTCGTAGATATAAATCTACTCACCTTCTAATCTCCTCACTTAGCTGAAGTCGATGTGCTTCGTCGTCTCGGAAGTCCATGCGAAGGTACCTACAATTCAACACATATCATAACGTTATTAAAACCAAGTTCGAAAACCGATATGGCACACGAATTGCTTATAGATTAGAACCTATAGCTTACGCAAGCAAAAACAACCAAATAACCCTCGTCGTTGATGTACAAATTTCCAACGACCGAATCACATCAAGAAATTCTTAAATCCAAGTTCAAATATCGGAAAACATAATACGACAACTGAGGACATCACTCCCAAATTTAAAACATAATACGACAACTGAGGACATCACTCCCAAATTTTTGCTCAGGTATATAGGGACTAAACTAACAATACAGGGGCTAGGTTATAAGGGGTATGAACTACAGACCAAAATCCAACACCAGAACACAACAAATGGCCGGCGAGAATGATGAAATGCCCGGTGTCGCCGGTTTTCCTATGGAGTTAGTGTCTCGTCCTTCTTTGGTGGTCTTCTAATGGTCTAATTAGGTCAATGTAACTGTTTGATTTTCTTTTAATTACCCCAAGCTGCTCCAGATTTCATTTGATCCTCAACAATCAATGAAAACCGACGCGGGAAAATTCTAAGTTCGTGTATCGGGTTCTACTCTTTGGTCTAGGCCAGTAAACATCACTAAGGTCAAGTAAAACACTTACTACACCTCAATTACACTTCCACATCTCAAAATATTCCCCTAATCTCATCTTGGAAAATTCTAGCATCGCTAATCTACATAAGCTTAACTATAAACTATACTAGGACATTAGGAAAACTAAAAACTTAACAAAAGGAGTAGAAATATACCTCATTTGGCAACTCAAGAAAATTCTTGGATTGCCCAAAGTTCTCAAAGTTGAAACTTGATTCTACCACGGGGTTAGGAATGAGGTTGTGATAACTTTTAATGAAGGTAGAGTGGGGTTGTGAGGTGATTTTGGGGTGGTTTCATGGAGATAGAGAAGATGGAGAAGGAGGAGTTGAAGAAGAATGCAAATGAAGAAGGAACCATGGTAACTAAAGACCCCCTCTCCCTCTTTCTCTCATCCTCACTCAAGCCCATACCTATGTGTCCCCTCTCACACAAAATATCTTCTCATGTTCATTTTCTTTTATTTCTCATTTTAAAACAAAACAAACCATATATGCACAAATGAAGTCATGGGTAAAATAAAAATGAAACAAGTGTTTGCTAATATTACATGTTGCATGTCATAACGAGGTTAATACATAATTAGTGAAATCTTAATCAAGTTTAGTATTAAAATTGTATACAGTTAATTGTATAATAATTTGTAAAATGCCCAATTCCGAATAAATACTTTTTAAATAAATAAAACATATTAATCCAATTATTTTCCAAATATTGGTATATAATTATACCTTTTTACGAAAAACCCTTATTCGCAAATCGAATAGTTTTTGTGAAATAATTTTTTTTAGCGCCAAGTTTTGTAAACGCCAAAATTTTTGTTCCGCAATCGGCCACGGTAGATGGCCAGGGCGTTAGGAACCCCAACATCATATATATCAGTGGCACGAGACCCTGATACACACACACACCTACATACATGATATATCGCAATAATTATGTTACTGGCTTATGCTATGATATGTTATCCATCCGTGCTATGTCTAGTTCATATAGATTAAAAGGGTACGCGTTTAACGAGATTCATATTACTATGGATATGATGTGATGTGATATCAATCCTAAAAGATTGAATAAATATAATAGAATATATGAAAGGGAAAATTGATTCGGACACGGTGACCCAAAAAGGGCACATGACCCTTTCCCTTTTTTATTTGTATTCAATCTTCATCTATTTTTTTTCTCTTGCTTCAAGAGAGAAAGAAAGCCGCATACTTCATGCTTCTTTTGGAAGACTATATGCCAGCATTCTTTGGACACAAAAGTCATCATCTAGTCTTAAATAGGTAAACACTTTCTTCACTTCTCTTCTCTGTTTTTCTTTTCTTTTTCTTTTTCCCCCTTTTTCCAAACGTTTGTTTGTAACAATGAAATTTCATCCGGAAACGTTTTGTAACACCAAAATTCCACCCGAAACTTGACCGAAATGACTACTTTTTGGCCAAAACATTGCCTAAACAATGGAGTATTTACCGATACTGGGTTCTAATAGTGGTTTTCGGATCGATATCAACCGATACCGATCCGATACGACCGAAACTCAAGAGTTTTGGCCGATATCTCATTCCTTGGCCAATCCTAAGAAACTATGAACTTCAATAGCATTTGTAAGCATCCACCAATTAACTGCAGTTTCCACTTTCTTAGGATTTACAGAATCACTACCCTTGGATTTTATATTGCCCAGAAACGCTACACTGTTAAGCCGGATTTTGCATTTAGCTTAGCATAAAGTTTCTTCTCCTATAAAATTTGTAGCATAATCCTCATTGCTTCTTGAATAACGTAGAACGTAAATGAGGAAGACTACGACAAACTGATCCAGATAAGGCTTGAACACCCTATTCATGAGATTCATAAAAGTAGCCGAAGCATTGTTAATCCGAATGACATTATTAAGAACTCGTAACGACCATATCTCGTTCGCAAAGTAGACATATGAATATCCTCAGTCTTAATCTTAATCTGATGATAGCTTGATCTCAAATCAATTTTCGAGATTACTTGAGCATCTTGTAACTGATCGAACAAATCATTTATCCTCGAAAACATGTACTTGTTCTTGATAGTCATTTTATTAATGGACTAAAGTAGGCATCGTAGAGATGAATCATCTGTTTTGATATAATAGTCAAAGTGTTTGATTTCATTAAAGTACTAGATGAACCTTGTACCTGTAAGAAAGATGTAGGGAGTACTGTCACATTCCTCATATTATGTGGATGGCATCCTCCTGATAGGAAATGATGTTCCTATACTACAACTCGGTCAAATTATAGTTGTTACATATGTTTCTCCATATATGATTTGGGTAACATATCTGTTATATATGTATGCCCTAGAGGCCTGTATTGTATAGGATGCTAGACATGTATATGTACATAAACAATCTTTCCTCGAAATGATAGTATGCTATCTGGTTTATCTTCATCTTGACGTGTGATGTGTTGTATTTCATATCTTTATATACATGTTGATGAAGCCCTTAGGATTATGCTTGACTACTGTAAGTTATATGTATGCCCTAGAGGCCATTACTGTACATACGATGTATATTGTAGTGGATGCTAGGACATATATAGGGAGGACTTTCTTGCTCGACATGATAGTATGCTATCTAGTTGTACTTTATCTTAACATGTACTCTGATTGTCTCTATATTACATGTTGATAAAGCCCTTAGGATATGTACTCGACTACTGGGACTATGATGAGATCATACTAGTGGGGCACGGTAGTCGACGAGTACATCCTATAACTGTTCCTAATCGAGAGTGTATCGAGACAGGGCATCGATGCACCAGAGTAGACTAGCGTATACACGTCTTGACCCATATGATGGGCGATGGATGATCCCATATCCATCAGTGTTTGACATCAATGATGGTGTACGGGTGCTCAGTGGAGACTGGGTACACTGGACGGATTCGCCGAGAACTCCCAGATGGTATTATACCTCACGTCAGATGGCAGTTCTCCGGTGACACTGGTACAGAGTAGTCTGTTGACCCGAGATCGTCATAGAGTCTTGTGTGATTCCCACTATGCTTTGATTTCCATCATACCACGTCCAAGAGGGCGTGCAAAAATGTGGCTTTTGGGTACAGTCCCGAATCACATGGAGGCAATGAGCGATAGGAGGGGATTCGTCTCTCCCGGTATAGGGAGTTGATGTTGTGCTGTGTTCGATTAGCTATAACCGGAAATCCCTGGCCAGGGTTGCTGAGATTTACTGGTAAGTGTTATCAGTAGTTTCTCGAACTGTTATAGACCTCATATCGACACGACTTATCGAGCTACTGGGGTCTGACGTTTACCACCCCTAGGCGAGATATGCGACATATCAGACAACGAGACGGGACTGTACGGGAGTGTTACTGATTGGATTCACAGGAGAATGTACAGGCTTGCTTGTTGATCTTCTGAGCGCTCAATACCTGGGTGGCTGTTACGTTTAGCTGACCGCTTGCAGCTTGTGGGTGTTTGATATGATCATCACCTACTGCCGGCGTATTGACGATTCTTTAAAGTCCTACACAGAGGTTTCTTGGCTCAGGCAAAACGGAGTAGGGGCACATATGTGATATGTGTGGGATCGAGGATAATACGATATGAGATACCGTATTCTATTCTCGCGATATTTGATAACAGCCGGGTCATCGGATCAAGTGTTGATTCGATGAATCGGTACGGATAAATATTAGCCGGTTATATGCGATATAGCTGGATTGTCGGATCAAGTGTTGATTCGATAATTTAATGTATAATAATATATATGATATATTAAATTACATTAACTAATATTTTCTCACTAAAAGATTCTTTTTCTCACTCGGGTAATACATTGATATATATGCGATATATGTTAAATGTATTATTTTATTTTGTTACGATAAATATTATATATGTGATATATATTATTGTAACATGATATGATAACTAATGAAATATGTTTAGTGGAGTTTAAATATGATTAGGGTTTGGATTAGGGTTAAGACTTCTAGTTTATTCTAGAAGCTTTTCTTTTGTCATGATAAAGATATTTGTGTTGATTTTTATCTATGACTCATACTTAACCCAACCCAAACCCTAGCCCTTGGTTAATTCTCTACAATGGCTTGGTCAACCATGGTTGTATTATT
This sequence comes from Agapanthus africanus, assembly GCA_030015575.1. NCBI lineage: Eukaryota > Viridiplantae > Streptophyta > Magnoliopsida > Asparagales > Amaryllidaceae > Agapanthus > Agapanthus africanus. The sequence goes on from CM057343.1 coordinate 342,378,065, forward strand.
CATCATATTAATCCATTCATTATTCATCACAAAAGGATTTCCCTTCTTCTTCTTCCTTGAGTTCATTCTTGAAAAAGCTTTCTAGTTTTGCTTTTGTGATGAAAGTGAGTGAGAAAAAGATTATAAATGAGAGCAAAAATCCTACTTCATCATCCTCATCTATCCTTGCCATTTAGATGAGGGTGTTCACATCATTTCATGAGTGATAGCTTGTGTTAACGAAATTTCAAGATAGATCATCTATGTTATCGAAGATCGAAAGTAAGGTTGCATCATTCTCTTCGTGAAGCCTCTCGAGAGTCCGGAACACGATGATCGCAGCGAAGGGACCTCAACACGGAGCTTAAGAAGTGAAGGACCAGATCTACAAAGGTTGTAATTCCTCTCACTTAGTGTTAAAGTGTTTAACACGTTTGTTTTCGGCTAAACCCTAGTTTAAAGATCCGGCTTCGGGTTGTTCGGCACGGCTAAAATTTTAATCGGGCATGGTTGATGCCTTGTAGACCCTTGTGCGCATGCCTAGCAACCCTACAGTGGTATCAGAGCCAAGCTAGAGCTTTAGGCGAAGTCTATACGAAGTTTAAAATCCGATCGAACCCGAAAACCCCGATGTTTACCTTTCTCTGTACATTTTTCAAAAATGTGGTGTTTTATGAATTAAAAATGCTCAGAAAAATAAGAAGGAAAATCTAAGAATAACTGTGAAGTACGGACCTCTAATTCGCAAATTTGACCGCGTAACCGCGGCCAAACCAAGGGTTTGGCGGTGGTTCCGCGGCCTAAATTGTGAATTAGTCCCTGGAATTTCATGTAATTATTCTTAGGTCCTTTCTTGTTATTTTTTTCTGGGAAGTTTTTAATTCCACTCAAGTGTTGAGTTTTCTAGGGTTGTATTGGGGAATCGTTGATTCGATCAGATAATTTAACTTTGTTTAGTTTTGTCCGGATAATTTTTAGAAACTGTTAAAAAGTTCGAACGGATATCAATAACTCACTTTTCCCCCTGTCGGAAAATTTTTTAAAAGTTGGATTTTTCTCTCGAGTTTAAGAACGTTCTAAGTCATGCAAGTAACGCGGTGGACCCTCTAGAAGACAACAAACCTTAACTCGATTATGTGACCGTCTTGAACTGCCTTTAAACCTTAAGGTTTGGGGTAGTACGGCGTGCCACATGTGAGGCGTTGGCTTGACCCTTCTACGGCTGGACCATCGGTACTGTGGCATGTGATGGATGTTTTTAAACTGATTTCAAGTGTTGAGATATATTGGGGAAATCTTGAGTGTTTGATTATTCGATCGAAAAGTTTAACATTGTCTTTTTTATCTGGAATGCGATACAATATTTGGAATCCACAAGTAGTTATGAGATAACTAATTTGAATGTTATAAACATAGTAGTTAAGTCTCAGATGATCGGTTGCCACGGAATTTTGATGTGATCAAAAGTCCGTCGCAATCACGTAGAGTACACGGATACTCGCCGGGTAAACTTAATAGACAGCCATGCCCCATAGCTCCGACCAAGTGACTGTAGGAGAACCCCGTCGCCAAAAGCATCTGTTCGGGTGCTCGCGATAGCGGTGTTCTGCCTTAGTGCACTTCATCGACGGCATCCGGGGTACGGCCGTCTACTAAAGTTTGCGACGAGCATTCGATCAGGATGTCGGCAATCTTGTTGAATTGCCCGACTTGATATTGAAAAGAGTTTTCGATAATGAGACTAAAATGCGGAGTTTATAATTGTTAGGCATGCGATGTCTAAGGAATTCATTTAGTTAGGCATGCAATGTCTAAGAAGGTTGCGGATCCAACTGTTGTAGTTTTACACTTTCTTTTCTGTGACCGTAAGCGTAGTATGTGGTGTATTGCCGGCTTCGTTGCTATACATCAACGACAATTGGGATACGCATACTTTGCTTACGTTGATGATATGAGAGAATATGTGTTGCTGTGATATGTTATATTGGATCGTTGCATTTTGAATAGCCGGGGGTTTTATGTGAGATGAGAGTTTTTTCTTTTTCATTCATGTAAAATTCATTTGTATGTAATATTCTTTTATTAGGGCACTTCCGGGCTGAGGATGATGTCACCATTGTATATTATTTACTTTTCTGCATTAGGTAGACCCAAGGCGGGGAGCACAAGTAACCGGGTTCTGGGGTCCAGTGGGAGACCATCTCGAGGAGTCGAGACCGGGTCTCCTAACCCTAGAATTGGCAGTGTTGCTTGCCGCTCTCGTAGGGGTCTAGGGATGTGGGTTTGGCTTTTCATCGCGACTGTGGAATCCGTGTTTTATGCAGGCTCGTATTGAAAACACGGACGTCCTAGTATATCCAATATTTCATATATGTTCTTCTGCTGCAATGTTCTGTGATGAGATCATATTACTGCCTGAGACGAATGTTTATATTATATATATGAGATATGTGTTATATTGCAGATTTTGTTTCAAAAGTGATGCTTGTGAAGCAAAATAAAATGGGACTTCATTAATGAGATTAATGAAACTAAAAGAAACCTAAAGATGTTGTAGAAACTTGTTTGAAAACTGGTAGCTCTAGTTCTTGCTTTGCATAGCGGTGTTCCTTGTAGAACATCCAGCACCTTATTCGATAAGGAAAGAGCCGAGATCCCTTCACCGGGAGTGACCTCTTTAGCGAAACTAGCAGATGCTACAAACTCGGTTTGTCTTTTGATTGCTTCTATAGTTCTTGCTTTCGATAGTGGTATATATGATATACCCTGCACCTTATTCGATGAGGAAAGGGCCGACGATCCCTTCACCGGGAGTGACCTCTTTAGCAAAACTAGAAAAGCCTTAAAAACACTCCATTTAAAAATCAATCGATTCTACAACGATATCAAGTTCATTACGTAAAGGGTTTTCTTAAAAACCCGTCGTAGCCCTCCGTCATTTCAGATAAGTAGTATTTAGTATTCGTGCTGCGTTTGTTGACCTCTGTCAAGGCGTAGTGTGCGGTAGCTGATTAGTGCTTATCTGTATAAACATATGATGTGATTGATTTAGGGTAGTCGTGCGACCTTGTTGACCTCTGTCAAGGGTCGTACGGGTGGGTTTACTTCAATCAGGAAATAACGGGTTGAACTTGACTAGCAGCCTATGGTTTGTTGACCTCTGTCATGGTCATAAGACGCTAGGGGTAAAATATTATTGGGAATTTCAAGTGTTGAAATTTGCAATGAGATTGCATACCTTCTATGATATAGTTGGATCCCGATACCCGCTGCGAGTAAGAGTTACTCCTGGGAGAGTTTTACACATTACAATTAGCCGATCAAGTAGGTGTCTAGAAAGGTGTTAACGGGGTTACGCCTCTGGGAAAACGAGGTTTACTTTAATTAGGTCCGTGCAAAAGCACGGGGAACCTCCCTCAAAGTACTGACACTGGCCTGGCTGAAAGATTGGCGGACTTGTAGCGTGTAATTAATCCCGGCTAGTCTTTCCTTTTAAGGTTTGAAGGAAGATTTGATTAAACAAGTGGGAGACATTCTGATTAGATATATTAGATAACCAATCTAATCTTGCAAGAGCATACGCTGAGTGTTTTCTTCTCTCTCTCTCCAGGTAGCGACCATATCACGCCTTAATCAAGATAATAAAACGGATATATTGACTGAACCTGCTTGTTATACTGAGCTGGGGAACGTTGGTCCCGCTCCAACTTATAATTGTTATAAGACAGAGCAGGAAATTAGGGAATACCAGATTTCCCGTGCCGCCCAAACGAAGAAAGTTCATGTTGATGCATCATCTTCGGGTGTGTTCATTACAGAGAACTGTTTCTCAGTATCCTTTACGTCCTGGGTATTTGATGCCGGATCAGGATCCCGCATATGTAATCTGTTACATGGGCTACAGATAGGTAGAGAACTGAGAACGGGTGATAAGTTTCATGAGATAGAAACGGTGCAAGTGTTGCAGCCAAGTCTGTTGGTCACTATCACCCTGTTTTACCAGAATACATTGATTCTGAACAAATGTTATTAGATACCGAACCTGATATACAACATCATATCAGTTTCTTTATTAGAAAAGAAAGGATATAATTTTGTATTGTTGGATAATGTTTTGAACATTTCCTATATCAAGAGTTGATCGGTTCAGGTACGTTATCTAAAAGCATTAATTTTCTAAATCAAACTACAGTTCTTAGTATACAAAACACACACAAGAGGAAGAGTTCAGAAATGAACGAATCCTTCTTGAGGCATTGTAGACTAGGTCATATCAATGCGACCCGACTAGCTAAGTTACATTTAGATGCATATTTAAATCTGTTTGAATTTACATCTTGTGAAACTTGCCGGTCATGTCACAAAGATAAGATGACCATAGCTCTGTTTATTGGAAACAGAGAAAGAGTTAGTGAACTCTTGGGATTGATACATGCTGATATATGTAAGTCCCCTGTCTACACATGCCAAGACCGGTTATTTGTACTTCATTACATTCTCTGATAATCTCTCAAGATTCAGACATATGTTCCTGTTGAAACACAAGTCCGAACCTTTTGAGATATTCACAGAATATAAGTTAGAAGTAAAGAACCAACAACGGGTATAAGTATTATGTCCTTTGATGAGATCAAGGAGGAGAATACTTGACCACGGAATTCCTGGACTATTCTAAAGGAGAATGAGATTCTCTCTCAGCATTACTCCTCCGTATACACCACAGTACGTTGGTGTATCGGGGCGGAGCAATAGCACCCTATGTGATATGGTGTGCTCTATGATGAGTACTACTGAGTTTCCTATTTCCTTTTGGGAGTTATGCGCTTGAGAAGCTGCATACCTATTGAATAGGGTTCAAATCAAATCAGTTGCCTACCACTTCATATGTGATATGGAAAGGGAAGAGCCCATATCTTAAGTTTTTTAAGATTTGGGGTTGTCCGGACTATGTCTAAAAGCAAAATCCGGACAAGCTCGAGGCAATGTCTGTTATGTAGAACTGGAAAGGTTCCAGCTATACAAAGTGCAGCTGATGATTTGGTAGAACACGAAGGATTCAATAGTTTCCAACGATCCTCAGTCTCTCCGCCGATCTAGTAGGGTTCCTCACCCACCTGAGAGATACTTCGGTTTCTCTATGACAGTAGGAGTGAGGATTGCATCATGAGATGATGACCCAACTAGTTTCGAGCTGGCCATCAGGAGTGGGACTCTGTAAGAATGGCTGGATGCTTAGTGATCTGAGATGGAATCCTTATACACCAACAAAGTATGGACTTTTGTTGCTTTATCTGAAGGGTTAAATCCCCATCAGGAGAAAGTATATCTTGAGAAGATTACTTGGTGTACATGGAAAAGTTGAGACTTTCAAAGCCATGCTTAAGTCCATCCAGATCTTACTTGCCACGGCTATATACCATGACTACGATATCTGGCGGTTGGGTGTCATGACTGCTTTTCTAAAAGATGTTTTAGAAAAGAGCGTCTATAAGTACACAGTCAGAGGGCTTCGTAGACAGTGGGAGCAGCGGAAATGTGTGCAAGATATTTTATGTGATAAAACTGGCATCGTGGAGTTGGAACATCTGTTTTGATGTGGTAGTCAAAGAGTTTGACTTCATCAAAATGGTAGATGAACCTTGTATATACAAAAAATTAGTAGGGAGTATGGTGGTGATCCTCATAGAGTACGTGGATGACATACTCTTGATAGGGAAGGAGTTTCCTATGCTACGCTCGGTCAATCTCCGCTTATCATAATGATTCTCCATATAAGATCAAAGTGATACCTCCTGAATCCTGGATTTTGGATCTATGAGATATATCTAATTGGATGTTAGGATTCTCACTATTTGTAGTGAGATAGTATCAATCGATCCTAGGGAGAATCACTGAAAAGGTTCCAGGCTGATAAGAACGACTGAATGTCAGTCGCAGGCATTGTCTTTACCCTCAGTGGAGGGACGGTATGTTGGAAGAGTTCCAAGCTAGATACCGTGACTTACTAGACGATTAAAGGAAAGATACATCGTTACCAAGGATGCCACCAAAGATCCAGTCTTGATATATATAAGTTCATGGGATGAACTTCGTTCCTACCATTGTATGACAATGGAGTTGTGGCTTTCGCCAAGGAACTACCGTCCCATCAGAAATCCAGATATAATTCTTAGGCAGTATCACCTGATCATGGAGATGGTTGATCTCCAGGGAGATCGAGATTAGGAGAGTAGACACAGAGGACAACAGCGCGGATCCACTCACGAAGGCCTTTTTCCCAGTAGAGACATTTATGGGATGGTTGAGTATGAGATACTTCAACCACAGCTAATTGTTGGGTATGTGATACCACAACAGATGGCCCTAATGCAAGTGGGAGATTGTTAGTTATATGTATGCCCTAGAGGCTATTACTGTACATACGATGTATATTGTAGTGGATGCTAGGATATATATCTGGTTGTACTTTATCTTAACATGTACTCTGATTGTCTCTATATTACATGTTGATAAAGCCCTTAGGATATGTACTCGACTACTGGGATAATGTTGAGATCATACTAGTGGGGCCACGATAGTCGACGAGTACATCCTATAACTGTTCCTAGTCGAGGGTGTATCGAGAGAGGGCATCGATGCACCAGAGTAGACTAGCGTATACGCGTCTTGACCCATATGATGGGCGATGGATGATCCCATATCCATCGGTGTTTGACATCAAGGATGGTGTATGGGTGCTCAGTGGAGACTGGGTACACTGGACGGACTCGCCGAGAACTCCCAGATGGTATTATACCTCATGTCAGATGGCAGTTCTCCGGTGACACTGGTACAGAGTAGTCTGTTGACCCGAGATCGTCATAGAGTCTTGTGTGATTCCCACTGTGCTTTGATTTCCATCATACCACGTCCAAGAGGGCGTGCAAAAAGGTGGCTTTTGGGTACAGTCCCGAATCACATGGAGGCAATGGGCGATAGGAGGGGATTCGTCTCTCCCGGTATAGGGAGTTGATGTTGTGCTGTGTTCGATTGGCTATAACCGGAAATTCTTTGTCAGGGTTGCTGAGATTTACTAGTAAGTGTTATCAGTAGTTTCTCGAACTGTTATAGACCTCATATCGACACGACTTATCGAGCTACTGGGGTCTGACGTTTACCACCCCTAGGCGAGATATGCGACATATCAGACGACGAGACCGGACTGTACGGGAGTGTTACTGATTGGATTCACAGGAGAATGTATAGGCTTGCTTGTTGATCTTCTGAGCGCTCAATACCTGGGTGGCTGTTACGTTTAGCTGACCGCTAGCAGCTTGTGGGTGTTTGATATGATCATCACCTACTGACGACGTATTGACGATTCTTTAGAGTCCTACACAGAGGTTTCTTGGCTCAGGCAAAATGGAGTAGGGGCAGATATGTGATATGTGCGGGACCGAGGATAATACGATATGAGATACCGTATTCTATTCTCGCGATATTTGATATCAGCCGGGCCATCGGATCAAGTGTTGATTCGATGAATCGGTACGGATAAATATTAGCCGGTTATATGCGATATAGCTGGATTGTCGGATCAAGTGTTGATTCGATAATTTAATTTATAATAATATATATGATATATTAAATTACATTAACTAATATTTGCTCACTAAAAGATTCTTTTTCTCACTCGGGTAATACATTGATATATATGCGATATATGTTAAATGTATTATTTTATTTTGTTACGATAAATATTATATATGTGATATATAATATTGTAACATGATATGATAACTAATGCAACATGTTTAGTGGAGTTTAAAAATGATTAGGGTTTGGATTAGGGTTAAAACTTCTAGTTTATTCTAGAAGCTTTTCTTTTGTCATGATAAAGATATTTGTGTTGATTTTTATCTATGATTCATACTTAACCCAACCCAAACCCTAGCTCTTAGTTAATTCTCTATAATGGTTTGGTCAACCATGGTTGTATTATTCATCATATTAATCCATTCATTATTCGTCACAAAAGGATTTCCCTTCTTCTTCTTCCTTGAGTTCATTCTTGAAAAAGCTTTCTAGTTTTGCTTTTGTGATGAAAGTGAGTGAGAAAAAGATTATAAATGAGAGCATAAATCCTACTTCATCATTCTCATCTATCCTTGCCATTTAGATGAGGGTGTTTACATCATTTCATGAGTGATAGCTTGTGTTAACGAAACTTCAAGGTAGATCATCTATGTTATCGAAGATCGAAAGCAAGGTTGCATCATTCTCTTCGTGAAGCCTCTCGAGAGTCCGGAACACGATGATCACAGCGAAGGGACCTCAACACGGAGCTTAAGAAGTGAAGGACCGCATCTACAAAGGTTGTAATTCCTCTCACTTAGTGTTAAAGTGTTTAACATGTTTGTTTTCGCCTAAACCCTAGTTTAAAAATCCGGCTTCGGGTTGTTCGGCACGGCTAAAATTTTAATCGGGCATGGTTGATGCCTCATAGACCCTTGTGCGTGTGCCTAGCAACCCTACAACTACCGGTATTATGATGAAGATCATACTAGTGGGGCCTGGGCACTCTATAAGCATATCCTTTAATTGTTCCTAGTCGAGGGTATATCGAGACAGGGCAACGAAATTACCAGAGTAGACTAGTGTGTACGTTTCTTAACCTTGGGGGCGATGGTTGATCCCACAATTATTGGTGTTCGACATCAAAGATTGTATACAGATGCTCATTGGAGAATGGGTAACCGAACAGGACTCGCCGAGAACTCCTTGATAGTATATATACTTATTGTCAGATAGTAGTTTTCTGGTGACACTTGTACAGGTTAGTCTGTAGACCCGAGATCGTTATAGTGTCTTGTGTGATTCCATCTGTGTTTTGATTTCTTCCCTACCACGGCTCTACCGAGTCGTGCAAATAGGTGGATTTTGGGTACAGTCCCGAATAGCATGGAGGCAGTGAGCGATAGGAGGGGTTTCGACTCTCCCGGTATAGGAGTTGATGTCGCGCTATGCTTGATCGGCCATAACAGCAAATCCCTGGACAGGGTTCTCGAGATTTACCGATAAGAGTTATCAGTAGTTTCTCGAACCGTTATGGGCCGTAAATCAGCATGACTTATAAAGTTATTGGGGTCTGACATTTACCAACCCTAGACTTCATATGCGACGTATCAGACGAAGAGATCGGACTGTACGGTAAGTTTTACTTACAGGCTCGTTAGGGTTGGGATGAGTTCGCTCGTCGGCAACTTCTTTTTCGTCATGTACCTGGGTAGCCGTTACGCACAGCTAGTGCCGCTGACGTGCTTGTAGTTAAACCCACTGCCAGCGTACTGTCGAGTCTTTAGAGTCCCACACAGAGAGTTTCCTGGTTCAGGCGAAAGATATAGAGGCCATAAGTTGTTACGGTAGGTTTTCGATCATGTTCGTGTAATTGTTACAGGAATAATGATCGGAAGGATAATACTGGTAGGTTTTGATTTAAGCCGGATACCGGTATTATATTATTGGATTGATTGTATTCGTATTTTTCGGAATTCGAATACGGATATACTTATACGATATACGGTGGAGGGGTATTCTTTTAATTGTTACATGAATACCTTTTAGAAGGAGACACCTCATTATTAGATAATTATTTTGTGAAATTAAATAAATGAGGTGGAATTTAGGAAAGTCTAACCATAGATGAAGGAATGGCTTCTTTCATATTTTATTCATTTGGAGTTACTATTGAAGCATGGTGCAATTTTTTATTACATGCTTCAATTATTTCATTTTGAGCCATATAATATTTTTCCATGCTTGAACTTTTCATTTATCACTTTGACATTCTCTCTCTTCATTCTCTCCTTCTTCCTCCTCTTTGCTTTAACCTCATATGAGTTGTGATTCAAAAACTTAGAGCAAAAATCATAATCCAATATTTAATCTCTACATCATCTTAGTGATCACTTCTAGCAAACTTGATCTCTAAGTTGAACTCTTGTGAAGAGTTTGTACCTTGTTCAATAGCTCTCGGTTGGATCGTCTTGGATCTTGAGGTGGCCGGAGATCGAGCTCTTTGTAACCATGAAGGAGCCAAGGTGTTGAAACAAAGAGAAGAACCGAAGGACCGGTTTATTAGGTATAGAACACTTTCATAATAGATTAGATCTCTTGATAATTTTGCTAGTTAAGGTTTAAGCACTAATCTTGGGTTATGTGGGTGTTGCATGCAAAAAAATTATTGTTTATCGCTTCCGCCTCCTCACAAGTGTTGTGAGGGTGTGCAACATCCACTAACATGGTATCAGAGCCTATCTTAAACCTTAAATAGCTTGTAGCAACGTTAGAATTCCGCCGTTTTTCGTCGTGCAAAAACTGCCGAAAAACGGTTTTGAAAATCAAAGTTTTAAGATGTTTGCACACCCCGCGGGCTCACGATTTGAACCGAGAAGCCGCGGGGTAGAGAGCGCGCACCTCGGAAACATCCCGGGGGGGACGAACGGCTGGGCCCACTCCCCAAGACAACCATAAGGTAGTCTTGGCGGTGGGGACCCGAAACTGCCCCACCATAGGCAGTTTCAGGTCTGCCTCACCTCCTGGCCATCTCGTGGTAGCCTTGGGGGTGAGGTACCCTTTCTAGGCCCCCATTCGAACGTTAATATGTTGGTCTTTGCCTCCGTGATGTTCAGACGAGTTTCGAGTTCGTTTCGACTCCCGGATTGGCTCAAAAGATCGGTTTTTAAAAGGTTACTCACTGGATTTTTTCTAGAGTTGGAAAATGGTTTAGTTTGCAAATCTCGTGCGGAATTATAATGTTGCGACTTCTTTACAAGCTTAGTGATGTGTATGTGTGTTATGGAAATGTCGACTAATTGCTATATGTCGATTAGTCGGGGTTGCACACATCGGTATTGGTATCATGCGATGGTATGTGTATATGAATATGTTGGATCGTCGTGATGAATGGCCGGGGATGTGAGAAGAGTGTTTTTCTTTCATTCATGTAATTTTTAAAAAGCAATGTAATATTATTTTGTGGGGCACATCCGGGTTGAGGTTGTAGCCACCGTTGTATATTTTCTTTTTACTGTTTTTGCTCCTAGGATAGACCCAAGGTGGGGTGCATAAACTACCGGGTTCTCGAAGAGCCGAGTAGCCTACTCACTTTGTTTAGGGAGGTTGCTTCACTTTGGAAATTTGGCGGGTAGTTTGCCACACCCGTAGGGGTCTAGGGTGGGGTTTGGCTATTCATCACGACCGTGGAAACCGCTTTTCATTAAGGGCTTAAATGATGTCCGGAATTCGTAGTATATCCAATGTATTCATCTGTGATCTGGAATGTTTATAAATGTGTGCGAAGAATGGCTATTTATATATGAGATATATAATAAACATTGCGTATGTTTTGCACCCGCACTAGTCCAGCCCCCGCGCTGCCGTTAGTTAAGTAACCTAACGGTGCATGACGGGCCCCGTGGCGAATGCGGATGACATAAGCGTACGTTCTATTTTCGTTTCTTTTTTGTGATGTTTAGAAAACGTAAATGATAGGACAATATTAATGTGATTAATTTTAAGAAAAAGAAACCTAAAGTTGTTGTAGAATCAAACTTTTTAAAATGGGTAACTCTAGTTTTTGCTTTGCATAGTGGTATTCCTTGATGAATATCCAGCACCTCATTCGATGAGGAAAGGGCCAAGATCCCTTCACCAAGAGTGACCCCTTTAGCGAAACTAGCAAATGTTACAAAGCACTCTATTGTTTTTTATAGTTGATCTAAGTTTTGCTTTGCATCGTGGTATTCATAAATTTCCAACACCTTATTCGATAAGAAAAGAGCCGAGATCCCTTCACCGGGAGTGACCTCTTTAGAAAAATTAGAAAGATACTACAAAACCTTTTGACTTTTAAAACTGGAGCTTAAACCATTCCTTTCATAATATTCTACAACGATATCAAGTTCAAAAACATTAAGGGTTTTCATAAAAACCATCCGTTGCCCTCCGCCATTTTAGGAAGCAGAGTACTTAGTATTCATGCCACGTTTGTTGACTATAGTTAAGGCGTGGTGTACGGTAGCTAAGTGATGTCTTCTTACAAAGCATTTGATGCGATCGATTAGAATATTCGTATGACTTTGTTGACCATAGTTAAGGGTCGTACGGGTGGGTCTAAATCAATCGCGAAATAGCGGGTAGAACTTGACTAGTGCTTATAATTTGTTGACCATAGTTAAGGTCATAAGACACTAGGGGTAAAAATCATATTGGGAATTTCAAGAGTTGAAATTTGCAATGAGATTGCATACCTTCTATATGATAGTTGGATCGCGATCCTACTGTGAGTAAAAGTTACTCCCGGGAGAGTTTTGCACTTTACAATTAGCTGATCCGGTAGGTGTTTAGAAAGGTGTCAACGGGGTTACACCTCTAGGAAAACGAGGTTTATTTTAATTAGGTCCGTGTGAAAGCATGTGGAACCTCCCTCGGAGTACCGACACTGGGCTGGCCGACCGGTTAGCGAACTTGTAGATTGCAATTAATCCTAGCTAATTTTCATTTTAAGGTTTGAAAGAAAATTTGATAAAAAGCAGTAGGAGACATTGATTAGATAAGATTAATAACTAATCTAATTATGCAAGAGCAATCGCTGAGTGTCTTCTTTTCTCACTCCTAATGGCAGATACTTATGACGGGACTTAAGCTTTTATTAGATAAGAATAAACTCACGGGACCGAATTACAAAGATTGGCTAAGGAACGTAAATATTGCCCTGACCTATGATAAGGTCGGATACGTCCTGACTACTCCAGCCCCTCCTAGCTCAGGCCCTGATTCCTCAGTTGCGGATAAAGAAATCCGCAAGACATGGGATATAGACTGTGCAAGAGCCAAGTGTCTCGCGCTTGCTTCTATGAACAATGAACATCAGAAGCAGCATGAGAATATGGATGTACAATCCATCTTTCTCAATACAAAGGAGTTGTATGGAGAGCAATCTCGTACTCTCCGATACGAGGCATCTCGAAAGTTGTTTCAGATGCGGATGGCTGCTGGCATATCTGTAGGTGACCATGTATTGAAGATGATTAGACTTACCGAAGAACTTGAGGACCTGGGTTGGACCATGGAGAACGAACAGTATGTTGATATTGTTCTACAGTCCCTTCTTCCTGCCTTTGCTCAGTTTATTGTAAACTTCAACATGCACAACATGGAGAAGTCATTACCTGAACTCCTCAATATGTTGAGGAGTACAGAGAGCATGCTAAAGGTAGAGAAAAATCCCGCTCTAATTGCTGGGCCATCTTCCTCTTCCGTCTCGAAAGCCAATGCCAAGGGAAAGAAGAAGAAGAAGAAGAAGAAACCCATCAAGCCGAGAGGAGAAGTGAAAAAGGCACCGGGAAAGGACAAGATAAGGGCTGCTGCGACAGGACGAGAGAAATGCTTCCATTGCCACTAGAAGAGAAACTGCATTGGATACCTGTCCGGCCTCAAGAAGAAGAAGTATGGTGATGCTTCCACTTCAGGTGTGTTTGTAACAGAAAACTGTTTTTCAATTAACTCTGCTTCCTAGGTATTATATACCGGGTCAGGATCTCACATCTGCAATTGTGTGCAGGGGCTGAGAAATAGCAGGTTTTTGAAGAAAGATGATCACACTCTCCGGGTTGTGAATGGTTCCTCTGTACATGCTACAGCAGCGGGAGAGTATCACCTTGGTTTGCCGTCGGGTTGTATATTGGTTTTGAACCCATGTTATTTTGTACCTTCGATGTTATGTAATATTATATCTGCATCGTTGTTAGACAATACTGGATATAATTTTGTATTACAATCTAATGTTATGAACATTAACCTTAATCAAGAGTTGATTGGGTGTGGTACATTAAATAACGGGATATGCGTCCTAAACCAGCACACGATTTTCAATATACAACACACAAACAAAAGAAAGTTTTCAGACATAAATGAAGCTTTCATTTGATATTACAGACTTGGTCATATTAACGAAACAAGACTAACCAAGCTACATAAAGATGGATATTTAAACCCGTTTGAATATAAATCTTATGCGACTTGCCGGTCTTGTATCAAAGGTAAAATGACCAAAACTCCGTTTACTGGACATGGAGAGAGAGCTACTGAACTCTTAGGCCTCATACATAGTGTGATTTATGTGGACCAATGTCTACAAATGCGATAGGTGGTTTTTCATACTTCATAACTTTCACTGATGATTTCTCGAGATTCGGGCACGTGTTCTTGTTGAAACATAAGTCCGAAACTGTCACGTCCCGAAAGTACGGAACATGACCGGCACTTAAACTACGAAACGTCTCGAGGCGTACGTAATCTAAGTAAGCCGAAAACCCAGAAATCCAAAACCAAGAAAAGTAGTAGAGTGAAGGAAAACCAATTTAAAATCAAGTAGTTTTAATAACATAAGCCGAATTATGCGGTTTTAAAAACATCAAATATTTCCTGAAAATTTCGGCAGAGTCTCCTTTGTAAATACTGGCCCCCAAACGGAATACAACATGAATAGTATACGAAATCAAAAAAAGGCATCCCCAAGCGGGAGCTAGCTCTTCGTCAATCGACGGTCACAACCACACAAGCAATATAATATACAACGCCGACGGCGAGGATCAAAACTCAAAAGGAAACTCAAAACCATAAGAAATCCGCAGAAATATACGCGCGACTCTAAGGTCGAAAGAATAACATCACTGGTCTCTATCTCAAAAATAAATACATGTTTGGTTGATGGAACTTCTAGATACAACAGAATAATAATATACAAGATGTAATGATGGGTACGATACAAATAAACCCACCTACTAGCAAATTACCCGGAAATGGAAATAGTACCAGCAAAGCCGTAATGAAACCTGTACGGCGAAACCTGCAAGAACTGTGGCACAACGGGGGTGAGTTGCCAACTTGTGAGTAGAAAGACATCTACGCACAGAAATCGCATAAATAACGCAACCTAGGTCAATGATCATAATATATCCTTAAATATATGAATAACATGCAGCCTATAACAATGGCTAGGGTAATATCTAACCCGAGTGTGATCTCATGTGCCCGTGTCAGTGCCTCAGGTAGCAATATATCATATGAATGAGGTATGAATGCATGAAAACAGAATACATGTAAATGAAGAACTGGTTTCATAAATTAGTGAGATTTCCTTTGTATTTTTAAAATGAGGTATCATAAATGAAATCAGCATCAACAGTGTCTAGCATCGACACAAAACATAAATCTCAATGTCTCAAAGCCTCAGGCTCCGGCTATCCGGACTGGCCTGTATCATCAAATCTCAGTATCTCAATATCTCGAAATCTCAATGTCTCAATCTCAATCTCTAGGGCGCCGTCAGTCCAGACCGGCCCCTACCATCCATCTCAAGACCACGACGGTATCCTCCGGATATCCGACGCGTCGGGTAAAATCACCGGTAGGTAGTCTCCCCCTGCCAGGCTCATCGTCATCACTACGAGCTTCTTGCCCCGGGGTACCTTACCGGGTCCACCATGTACCCGAAACGGTTCATCCAACTCTTCGAATCGGGTCTCGAAATCCATCAGCAAACTCATGGTGGACGAGTCATACATCATGGGAAAAACCGCGCTTTTCATTTAAAAAGAGAAAGAAGAAGTTTGTATATGTTTTGCGGTTTTCCCCAAATCCAGAAAATCTCATGGAAATCCGAATCCAAAACCTCAATAGCACGTAAAAAGTGAATATATGCATGAGAATCCATGAATGCGGCATAACAATGAATAATAGTATGCATGAAGTAGCAGGTAATAACTACAATGTCTAAACTAACATATAAGGCAAGTACACTAATATCATGTCTAAACTATTAGCTAACAGGCTATGTCAAGCAATAATATTTTCTAAGGTGTACGTGACATGGCAATTACCGATGAAGATGTGTGTGAGCCGGCAAGTAAGTGTACGTGGTACATACGCATCATCGGTAATGGTGCTGGTGTCCTAACTACAAGATATCAAAAGTAGAATATGAAGCATAATATAAGCATGTGATGCGGAGCGAACAACAATAATGAGCGGGAGCTGAATACTAGACGCAACGATAACTAATCTGCATTAACCTAATATAAGTCCTACAATGGTGCCTTTTGAAATAACACGAATCGTGGGGTTTTGAAAATAGGGGCTACGGTGTTTTTAAGAAAAGTTACGTTTTTGAAATATCCGTAGAATCCCTGGACCTGTCTTTTAAAATACGCACGATTCGTAAGCTTTGAAATAGGTAGGAACCGAATCTAATCTAACAACTAACTAAACTAAAGGGCTAAGCTACAAGCTAGACTACAGGTAAGAAACCGCCTAACATCTGAGTCGATACATATACATATCTGTATATATATTAGTCGGTGATCCCGCCTCAATAATATCATATCCGATACCATATCTATAATTAGACATCCCAAGTCAAGAGTGCGGATCAATCATCAAGATATAGCTCGTACGTAAATCCGTCGTACGGCATCCCCAAATCTGGGTACGGGTCAATATCATATTCCTCACACTATTCCTCTGGTATCCTCTTTATCCAAGATCATAGTCTAGGGTACTGACCTATGTCTAGTACGATACTAATATCCTCAATATACTCATGATCTGACTACTGATCGACAATCTCGTACAAACCGATATCGTCAGCACATATCATCATCAAGGGGTATATATCGCCCGATACGGCCTAATATCAAAATTCTAGCATATCATTCCTCATATCACGATCACATGTTGACCATTTTATTTATAACACTATTCACCCGTATCGCCGCCCCAAGATCCGCTATAACACCAGGACGTACCTCAAGTACGAATCCTGCCATATCACCGATATCACAACCACAAAACAAATCTCATCGACTCAGCTCAATCCCAAGTATCATCCTCAAATCCGTATGTGAACACATAGTCCCATACCCATATGAACACATAACTAAAAAGAATCCCATGAGCACATATAAATAGGAATGTATGCAAGTATGTATGTGTGTATGTGTAGTGCAACACTACCCTAGGGTTCGCAACACTAAAATAATCCAACACACCAATATCCATCTTAACATCGTTATTAATCCCAAATAACATATAATAATTGTTGGGGTGTATACGCATCCGTATACACCACCACGGACTGCGGGGGTGCTATACGCCATCCACCTGACTTCTCCCCGTAGATATAAATCTACTCACCTGGTCCTCGCTCGCCGGTGCCGACGTCGCCATGCGCTTGCATGTCGTCTCGAAGTCCACATGGGGTACCTACATATCATAATGCACCGTATCACATTAAAATCCGACTCATGACCAAAACGACACACGAATCCCACATAGGTCAAAACCTATGGTTGCTTTCACAAATCAACCCCAAAACCCTCGACATCGGCGTACAAACGTCGATTAATCAAGAAAAACACCAAACATACCAATCATGGTTTCCAAACTCGCTAACTGTATAAGAAATATGGTTAAATTCATCAAAACCACAAATTCACCTTAAAAGCCATTTTTTCCGAAAATCTAGCAAGCAAAAATTACCCGTTTTAGTACAAAACTCGACGTTTAAACAAATCTAATGGCCATAATACTTATTAAATATCTTAAATAAGTCATAAAAACAATTTCCATAATTTAATCCCAATAAATTTCATTAACCCCAAAATCCTAGTTTACAATATACCCAAATTTTAACAATTTAGCAAAAATGCACAAACAACAATTTAGCTTGGATTTTCATAAACTAAATGCATTAAACCACTCAATACAATATTTATAATGACATGAAAACTTAATTATATTTTAATCTAAGCATTTGATAATTTTTCAAAAACTCTAGTTAGCAAACTAGCTTAATTAGGGCATTTATAATAAATGGTTGTAATTAACAACTAGATTAGCTTTCAACAAGGCTTAAGATGTTAATCCACATCACATATCCATGAACAATTGATCACAACCCAATTCCACAACAAAACCCTAACTTGAATTCCTTAATCATGCAATTAAACTCATCTAAAACCTAATTAATCACTTAATTAACTTAGATTAAAGTAATAATCAATAATTTAACTACATGGTTAAGATTATACCTCCACAATTTTTTGTAGATCCCACTTGCCACTAGCCTCTCAAATTAGCTTCCATCCCCCAAGATCCATGCTAAATTAGCTAAAGAAAAATGGGTAGGGCTTTGATTTTGATTTTATGGGATTTTTGATGCATTTTTTTGAATGGTTTTTGAGGTGGAATGAGAGGGGAAAATGGGGGAGATGGGGCTGCCATTTTTGGCCAGAAAATGAGGGAAGGATGAGGGAGTGTGGTGAGGGAATTATGGCCAAGTCAAGGAAAAAAACCCCAAGTCAACAAAACCCATACCTCATTCTTTATTAGTTTTCTTTTAATTTCTTGTTTCCTTTTTCATTTTCTTTTTTTTTACTTGAAGTGGGAAAACAATTGGGGAGGGCTGCTGAATTCTGCCTAAAAGAGGAGGAAAAATAGGGGTGTGTGAGTGTGGGGGTGTGTGTAGCAAGTTCCAATTGAAGGAAATACCCCCTTATCTCAATTACATTAATTAACATCACAATTTTAGCATTTTTCTTCGATATTTTATAACATCGTTTGACAGTTCCATTTCATTTCAAAAACCATATGATAAAATTTTGTTTAATATGTTATGATGCACAAAATTCGTTTCAACTCAATCCAGTTTGTAATTTTCCCTAATTAAATGTATTAGTAACGGCTTAAAATAATATTAAAATAATTAATTTCGGAAAAATTTTCAGAAAATTAAAAATTTTACCAGTGGCTTAATAAACACCAAATACTAGTAATTACATAGCTAGAATATGTATATTTAATTTTATATTAAAGATATTTACATTTTGACTTTTTACGGAAAACCCCCTTATTTTACCGATTTTCCGAAATTACACCGAAACGATTTTCAAAACGTTACAGAAGCCTTCAAAAAATTCAAGGAGTATAAATCTGAAGTAGAAAAACAAACAGTCTTGAGTATCAAGAAACTTCAATCAGATCGAGGAGATGAGTATCTAAGCTCAGAGTTTCTAGATTTCCTAAAAGAGAATGGGATTCTCTCTCAGCTCACTCCTCCGTACACACTACAGCACAACGGTATGTCGGAAAGAAAGAATCGTACCCTATTAGATATGGTACGATCTATGATGAGTGATGCTAAGTTACCAATATCATTCTAGGGACATGCATTGGAGACTGCGATTTATCTATTGAATAGGGTTCCGACCAAAACCGTGTCTACCACTCCATATGAGATATGGTATAGGAAGAGACCATCACTTAAAAGAGTTAGGATATGGGGTTGTCCAGTTTTTATGAAAAAGCAGAATCCGGACAAACTCGAGACACGATCGGTTTTATGTAAATTTGTGGGATATCCAAAACACTCGTATGGATATCTTTTCTACCATAGGGAGGAACAAAGGGTGTTTGTTTCTCAGTATGCCACATTTTTAGAAAATGAATTTTTTACAAATAATACTGTGGGCAATGTGGTAGAACTGGAAGAAATTCCAGATACACAAACAATTACTGATGATTTGGTTGAAACTGAGGTTTCAGTAGAACCTGACAAACCTCAGCCACTCCGTAGATCTAGTAGGACTTCTCGCCCACCTGATAGATACTACGGTTTTTTAATTGATGGTGATAGAGAATATTGCATCATGGATGATGATGATCCTACTAGTTTTCAGCAAGCTATCACGAGTGGTGACTCAGTGAAGTGGCTGGATGCCATGAGGTCCGAAATGGAATCCATGCATACCAACAAAGTATGGACTTTGGAGGTTGCACCTTCTCGAGTAAAACCTATAGGGTGCAAATGGATCTTTAAGAGAAAGATCGGTGTGGATGGTCAGGTGGAGACCTATAAAGCTAGGCTGGACGCAAAAGGATTTTGTTAAAGACCAGGCTTGGACTATGATGAAACCTTTTCACCAGTCGCAATGCTCAAATCCATTCAGATTCTGCTTGCTATAGCTGCTCACTATGACAATGAGATCTGGAAGATGGATGTTAAAACGGCATTTCTAAATGGTGATTTAGAAGAATGCGTTTTTATGGATCAGCCAGAAGGCATCATTGATAGTGGGAGCAGCGGAAAAACATGCAGGTTGCTTAAATCTATCTATGGATTAAAGTAGGCATCACGGAGCTGGAACATCTGCTTTGATGATACAATCAAAGAGTTTGGTTTTATCAAAAATATAGACGAACCATGTAGAGAGTACTGTTACATTCCTCGTAATGTACGTGGACGACATTCTCTTGATAGGAAATGATATTCCTATGCTACAATTGGTCGAATTATTCTTATCGCAGGGTTTGTATTTACCTTAAATGGAGGGGCGGTACGTTGGAAGAGTTCCAAGCAAGATACCGTCGCAGACTCCATGATGGAAGCTGAGTATATTGCTGCTAATGATGCCGCAAAAGAGGCAATCTGGATGAAGAAGTTCATTTCTGAATTTCAGGTGGTTCCATCCATTGCTAATCCAACACCTCTGTATTATGATAACAATGGAGCCATGGCTTTGGCAAAGGAACCAAGGTCCCATCAAAAATCCAGACATATCTTGAGGCGGTATCGCCTCATCCCGGAGATAGTGGATCGCCAAGACATTGAGATACGGAGAGTAGACACGAAAGACAACACAGCAGATCCATTCACTAAGGTCATCCCTCAAGTCCAGTTTGAGAAAATGCTCGAGCTGTTGGTATGCGGTACGCCGACAACTGGCTCTAGTATAGACAGTGGCTACTTATTGCATCAACTACAGGCCTTAGTGCAAGTGGGAGATTGTTAGATATGTATGCCCTAGAGGCCTGTATTGTATAGGATGCTAGGCATGTATATGTACAGAAACAATATTTGCTTGAAATGATAGTATGTTATCTGGTTTATCTTCATCTTGACGTGTGATGTGTTGTATTTCATATCTTTATATATATGTTTATGAAGCCCTTAGGATTATGCTTGACTACCAGTATAATGAAAGAGATCATACTAGTGGGGCCTGGTCAGTCTATAAGCATATCCTTTAATTGTTCCTAGTCGAGGGTATATTGAGACAGGGCATCGATATTACCGGAGACTAGTGTGTACGTTTCTTGACCCCGGGGGCGATGGTTGATCCTAAAACCATTGGTATTTGACATCAAAGATTGTACACAGATGCTCATTGGAGAATGAGTACACCGAACAGGACTCGCCGAGAACTCCAATATGGTATATATACCTACTGTCAGATAGCAGTTCTCTGGTGACACTTGTACAGGTTAGTCTGTAGACCTGAGATCGTCATAGTGTCTTGTGTGATTCCCTCTGAGCTTTGATTTCCTTCTTACCATGGCTCTACCGAGTCGTGCAAACAGGTGGATTTTGGGTACAGTCCCGAATCGCATGGAGGCAGTGAGCGATAGGAGGGGTTTCGTCTCTCCCGGTATAGAAAGTTGATGTCGCGCTATTCTTGATAGTCCATAACAGCAAATCCCTGGCCAGAGTTCTCGAGATTTACTTATAAGAGTTATCATTGGTTTCTCGAACCGTTATGGGCTGTAAATCAGCATGACTTATAAAGTTGGGGTCTGACATTTACCACCCCTAGACTTCATATGCAACGTATCAGACGAAGAGACCAGACTGTACGGTAAGTGTTGCTTACAGGCTCGTTAGGGTTGGGATGAGTTCGCTCGTCGACCACCTCTTTTTCATCATGTATCTGGGTAGCCGTTATGCACAGCTAGTGCCGCTGACATGCTTGTGGTTAAACCCACTGCCAGCGTACTGTCGAGTCTTTAGAGTCGCACACAGAGAGTTCCCTGGTTTAGGCGAAAGATGTAGAGGCCGTAAGTTGTTACGGCAGGGTTTCGATCATGTTCGTGTAATTGTTACAGGAATAATGATCGGAAGGAAAATACCGGTAGGCTTTGGTTTAAGCCGGATACCGGTATTATATTATTGGATTGATTGTATTCATATTTTTCGGAATTCGAATACGGGTATACTTATACGGTATACGGTGGAGAGGTATTCTTGTAATTGTTACATGGATACCTTCTAGAAGAAGACACCTCATTATTAGATATTTATTTTGTGAAAATAAATAAATGAGGTGGAATTTAGGAAAGTCTAAGCATGGATGAAGGAATGGCTTCTTTCATATTTTATTCATTTGGAGTTACTATTGAAGCATGGTGCAATTTTTTATTACATGCTTCAATTATTTCATTTTGAGCCATATGATATTTTTCCATGCTTGAACTTTTCATTTATCACTTTGACATTCTCTCTCTTCATTCTCTCCTTCTTCCTTCTCTTTGCTTTAACCTCACATGAGTTGTGAATCAAAAGCTTAGAGCAAAAATCATAATCCAATATTTAATCTCTATATCATCTTAGTGAGCATTTCTAGCAAACTTGATCTCTAAATTAAACTCTTGTGAAGAGTTTGTAGCTTGTTCAATAGCCCTTGGGTGGATCGTCTTGGATCTTGAGGTGGCCAGAGATCGAGCTCTTTGCAACCATGAAGGAGCCAAGGAGTTGCAACAAAGAGAAGACCCGAAGGACCGGTTCATTAGGTATAGAACACTTTCATAGTAGATTAGATCTCTTGATAAGTTTCCTAGTTAAGATTTAAGCACTAATCTTGGGTTATGTGGGTGTTGCATGCAAGAAAATTATTGTTTATCGCTTCCGTCTCCTTACAAGTGTTGTGAGATTGTGCAACATACACTAACAATATCATTAATTTTGATGACTAGATCTATAGAGATAGATCTAGTGGGATTTAGGGATTGTCGCAATTCGTCTACTATGACACCATTTTAAAGCTGTTTCGAATGGAAGACTCCTGGTGTGGTGGTGTACCCTCATGTCGAGGAGTCACCATATCTAAAGAGATGTCTTCCAGACTGATGAAAAAAAGTACTCGTATGAATGGAATTCCATATGTTTCGAAAGTAGGGTCAATCATGCGATGTAATGTACCATATCAGATATTCCTTATGCACTTGTTGTAGTAAGCGGATATCAATCCAATCCTGAAGAAACGTAGGATAGCAGTGGAGAACATATATGGATGTTCTTGGTGTATGGTAATGACAGCCTCTAACCGAAAGAGATTACCGATTCCAATATTCAAAGTGACATGGATGACAGAATGTCTATCATGAGTTATAAGCTTACCCTCTTATGAGGAGCAGTATATTGGAAGGGTTCCAAGCGGGATACTGAGATAGACATGACACTGAAGGCTGAGTATGTCTCAGTAAATGATACAGCCCAAGAAATTGTTTTGATTAAATATGTTCATTTTTTAACATTGTCCCATCATCTATCCATACAAATTCTAAAGCAAGTGTCGCTCGATTCGAGAGATAGTTGATCTCCGTGATATTGAGATAAAGAGGTACAATTAGAGATATTACTGCGGATCTACTCATGAGGATGTTTCTCAAATACGGTTTGCAAAACTATTATTAGAGAAATTGGGTATGTGATACTATAATAATTGGCCTTAAGTGCAAGTGGGAGATTGTTGGATATAGGTGCTCTGAATGCAATTATTGTAATTGTATAAAGACCTATATGGATAGATCAGTCTTGCTCAACATGTTAATATGCTATCCGGTTTGTCTTTATCATACATGTGTATATGTTTTACTTTTTATTACGTATTGCTAATAAATAATGATAAAGCACATAAGATCTTTACTTGACTACCAGGATTATGATGGAGATAATACTAGTAAGGCGTGAATAGTTCATAGGCACATCCTTAAATGTTCCTAGTTGAGTGAGTATCGAGACTGGGTATCAGTACTCCAGAGTAGACTAGTGTATACGTTTCCTGACCCGATTGGAGTGCGATAACTGATCCTATAGCTATTGGTGTTTGACACCGAAAATTGTATACAAGTGCTTATTGGAGAATGAGTTTCACTGAACGGACTTGCAGAGAACTCCTGGACGGTATTATACCTAATGTTAGATGCAGTTCTCTGGTGACAAGAGTACATGGTAGTCTTCTGACCTGAGATCACATAGTGTCTTGTGTGTGTTCCCACTGTACTTTGAATACTACCGTACCACGGTTTTAAAGAGCCATGCAAATAAGTTTTAGTTGGGTATAGTCCCGAAGCACATGCAGGCAGTGAGCATTTGAAAGGATTCATCTCTCCCGGTATAGGGAGTTGATGTTGCACTATGCTTGATTGGTTATAACCATAAGTCTCTGGGCAGGACGATTGAAATAAACTAATAAGGGTTATCAGTTGTATCTCAGGTGATTATGAGCTTGATATCAACATGACTTATCTAGTTATTGGGGGTCTGACAGAATCCACCCCGATACCTGGTATGCGACACTCTCTGATGAAAAGAACCGACTATACGGTGATTGTCACGGATGGACCCTACACGGTACGGATGAGTTTGCTTGTCGACCTTTCTTTCGACAGATAACTGGGTAGTCGTTACGTACAGCTAGTACCAGTAGCGTGCTTGTGAGTTATGAATTTGATCTAGTAACTCACTGCTAACGTATTGTCGAGTCTTTAGAGTCCCACACAGAGGTTTCTCGGTTCTAGTGAAATAAAGTAGTGTGTGTATGGCGATACTTGCGAGAGTCCGATTAAACACGTGTATGTTATAACATGTGTATTAATCACACATTTAATAATACTAGCCGACTTATGATAAAATCAGATCATTAAATCAAGTATTGATTTAATGATATTATTTATATATGATGATGCATATAAAAACTACTATTATATTTTATTCCTTTTCTCTCTTGTTATGGTATATTCATATGTATAATTGAATTATGCATATATTTTTATTTTTATTTTCTTTTTTCATGTCATGAAAATGAGGCGGAGGCTACTAAACACACACTCACTTGTTCATGACATATGGATGAGAGAGAGGGCAAGGGTGATATGAGAAGGATTTTCCATTCTCATATCAGACATGCTCATTTCTTCATTTTGAGTCTCTCATTCATTGAGAGAAAAGAAGTAGAGAGAGAAAAAGAGATAAATCTACATCTCTTTTGTTCTCTCTTTATCCTCTATTTTTTCTTTAGGAGCTATGTTTTACTCTCCGTAACACTTCCTCAGCTAGGCTTGGGTCTCTGTCTTTTGCTCTGTTTTTCCTCTATCTTTTCTTTAGGAGCCATGGAAATATGAAGAGAGGGAAAGTAAATGATGAAATGAGCATGTCGTGCTCAAGAAGAGAGTTCATTTTTCCCTCATATACTTCTCTCCTTTCCCTTCCCCTTGTCATCACAAATTTGATGAGTAAGCTTGTGGTCCCCAACCACATAACATGGCTCCAAAATTAAAATAGAAAAAGAATAAATAAATATATCATTATGCATATAAATATATTTGCATGGCATGCAAATATAACAAGAGAGAAAAAGAATGAGACATAACCCTAGCGTATATATGAATATTGCTGCATGACATGTAACCATAACATGAGAGAAACAAGAATAAAATATAATACTAGTTTATATATATGTATCATCATATATAAATAATATCAATAAATTAATACTTGATTTAATGATCTGGCATTATCATAAAATAGGTAGTATTATTAAACGTCCGATTAATACACGTGTTATCTCATACACGTGTTTAATCGGACTCCCAGATGTATCGCCATACGCACACTAAATCATTTCGTTAGAACAGGGAAACCCTCTGTGTGAAACTCTAAAGACTCGACAATACGCTGACAGTGAGTTACTAGATAAAATTATAACTCACAAGCACGTTGGTGGCACTAGTTGTACATAACAGCTACCCAGGCATCTGTCAAAAGAAAGGTCGACAAGCAAGTTCATCCATATCCTGCAAAGCCTATCAGTGACAATCACCATACAGTCCGGTCTCTTCGTCAAAGCGTTTCGCATACAGGGTCTGGGGTTGGATTTTGTCAGACCCCCAATAATTCGATAAGTCATGCTGATGTCAAACTCATAACCACCTGAAATACAACCGATAACTCTTATCTGTTTATCTCAACCGTCCTGGCCAAGGACTTATGGTTATATCCAATCAAGTATAGTGCGACATCAACTCTCTATTCCAGGAGAGACGAATCCTTTTGAACACTCACTGAATCCATGTGCTTCGGGACTGTACCTAACTAAAACCTGTTTGCATGGCTTTTTAAAGCCGTGATAGGGTGGTAATCAAAGTATGGTAGGAACACACATAAGACACTATGGTCATATCAGGACAGAAGACTACCCTGTATTCTTGTCACCATAGAACTGCTATCTGACATTAGGTATAATATCGTCTCGGAGTTATCTGCGGGTATGTTCTGTGAAACACATTCTCCAATGAGCACCTGTATAGAATTCTCGGTGTCAAACACTAACAGCCGTAGGATCCAGCATCGCCCTTCAACCGGGCCAGGAAACGTATACACTAGTCTACTCTGGAGTATCGATGTCCAATCTTGATACTTTTCGACTAGGAACATTTAAAAATGTGCTTATGGACTTTACATGCCCTACTAGTATGATCTCCATCATAATCCTGGTAGTCAAGCAAATATCCTATGGGCTTTATTATCATGTATTTGCGATACGCAATAACAAGTAAAATATATACACATGTATCATAAAGAAAAACCAGATAGCATACTATCATGTCAAGTAAAGACTGATCTATTTATATAGGTCCTTGTACAATTATAATAATTGCTTTCAGGGTACCTATATGCAACGGTATTGAGATATGTGGATAACATTGTCCCATATTGAAAAAAATATGAGAGGTGCATGAGTATAAGATATAAGATGAGAAAAATCTCAATAAGGCTTGAGTCTTATTAATGGAATCCATTTATATCAAAAGCCCGTATACACTCATATAAATAAAATATATAATCGCCCCCTCATTTATGTATAATTAAATTTAATATGGTATCAGAGCTAGGTTGATAATATTTGTGGATTTGCACTTCAATAACACCTCTGAGAGAGAGACGTCTACATGCTTTTGGGGCCCGATTCCGGGGGACTAAAAATATAAATTCTACAACAATATCCTGTTTGAAGTTTTATCTCCTCTATGGATCATCAACAATTGCCTCCATTAAGATCAAATCTGTGAAACCATCCTTATCTATGACCCTTCTCCATAAGACATTTTTAGCAAAAGAGATTTCAATGTTCAGTCCATCCAATTTATGTGAAAGAGACTACAAACTTCGAGGTTCGGTCCACCTAATTTATGCGGAAGAGACAAGAGATCACGCCCGTCTTGTTTATGGCATAAGAAATTGTTTTCTTCATCTTTCTTTTTACAGTTGCATATTTAGACTGAAAATATTATGCAAACTCACAATTATCCACCGTGAGTTTGAAAGGTTGTTAAAGTAGGAAATGCTTTCATGCAACTGCTGGATATTATTGTTATCAAAAATAGGTTTAGTTTCTATTCAACGTATTTGGATTATGATAGATTATTAGTTAGGTGGTTATGATTATTGAATATCAATCAGTTTATTTGGAGTTGTATAAATTAAGATAATTTTTCTCATAATAAAGACGGTCATGGTATTAGAGCCAATGACTCAATCTAAAATTTATCTTCATTTATACTTTTAGTTTATTATTATTCCAAAATAAATAAAGTTGCATGAATAATTTCTAATTCTTTTCTCTTTTATCGTTTAATATGGTATCAGAGCCAGGTTGATAACATTCTAGGATTTGTATTTTAATAACACCTCTGAGAGAGCCGTTTACATGCCCTTGATAGACTCACCTTTCCTTGTGCCATAGTTGCACATTTCCTTTTCCTTGTGCCATAATTGCATCTTTCCTTGTGCGGTGTAGTTGTCTCTAAGAAACTAACCTCTACACGTATTTGTACGATTCACGTGACAACCACGTTGCACGTGAGGGGGAGCATCAAGATATGTGGATAACATAATCCCACATTGAAAAAATTAGGAAAGGTGCATGTGTATAAGATTTAAGATGGGACAAATCTCAAAAAGTCTTGAGTCTTATTGATAGAACTCACTTATATTAAAAGCCCGTGTATACTCATATAAATAAATATTTAATTGCCTCATTGTTCATGTATAATTAAATTTAATAATCTTAGAGAAGGATTTGAAAAGAATTATAGCCACCCATGCCATCATGAACTTGGATGTATACTTGACAAGACCCTCTTGAAGCAAACTGATACCGTGTGTGGAGAACTTTTTGTATGTGGCCTTCTTACTGGGTTCTTGTTTAATATTTTTTTAGTTAGTTGAAAGTTTCGGATTACTTAGGTTCCATCTATCGTAAAATTTAGAAATCGTAACCGATGATGCTCTATATTGGTGATCTCCCAGATCAGGACACGTGGCAGATGACGTATCCCAGAACTCGGAAGAAAGGGCCCACAGGGGCCGACCAGGCCACCCTTGTACCCGACCTGCAGGCACGAGCTGGCTCACCTCAGAGCCCCCTGCAAATTGGCCTCCTCGGCCTCTCAACTTGCCCCCGAGCTACCATAGGACCAAGATATCTCAGCCCTCCTGCTCGTTCTCGAGCTCTCCCGCCGAGGCCATCTTCCTCGGTCCCTCCGACCGACCAACTCCACCGCTCACAGGCGTAACCGCCGCTCCGCAAATCTCTCCATGTGCGGATTCTCCACCGGCAACCTCCCACGTTCCATGCCATCACGATCCCCAGTATCGGACGATCCTCTTATTATGCGGGCGTGACGTCGAGAGCGTAACTGCCGGCAAGATTCTCGCGCCTGCTACTGCGTGCTGTCGCCGCTATATAAACCCCCATCACAGAGGGGTCAGGTAAGCTTTTTTCACCCCACATAGCTGTTACTCTGCTTGTATCTTGTGCTAACTTGATCGTCATAGGGTCCTCGGTGGTACCAAACCACCCCGGGACTTCCTTGCAGGTACTCGACGCAAACTCCTCAAACCACCAATCTCCTCAAAACCCATTGAGACTCACGCGCAACAGGAGATCACCTCCAAAAAACCACCGGAAGATCGACGGAAGACAACATCTGACGGAGACCCGAAAAGGACCTCCATGAGTTGGCGCCGTCTGTGGGAAACTAAACTCCACAAAAAACAAAGTTAGCCTACCGATCTCCATCCACATGGCAAGCGATCATCCTGAAGATCCAGGTACCAGTCGCCGCCTCCCCCTCAACGGAGGCATGGATGAACCTCCTCCGGCGACAGTCATCAACGCCCTCGCCAGCCGAATAGAACGACTACAGTCCATCATGGAGGCGCTCATCCGCGTCCAAATGGCCGGGCCAGGGCCCCAGATTGCCGCTCCTCCACCTCCAGAAGACTCTTTCCTCATCGGCATGGCAGACCACCGGCAAGCTACGTCCCATGGCCACAGATCTCACGGGCTGATACTCTCTGAGGCCCGCTGAGCGCTGATTGACCGTCTTCATTGTGATGAAATGTAAAGTGTTCACAATAAAAGAAATTTATACCGCAATTAATTAACGATGTCGATGTAGCGCGTTAATGAATACGGATCGTCCTCTGAGATGTGTGTTTTGCTCGATTTTGTTTTAGATGAGTCGAAATGAAAAGATAAATGAAAAATTGCAAGAAAATTGATTCAAGAATTTTGAAATTTAGTTTCAAGAATAGTAAAGAACTAGATCTAAAGATTAAGAATCAATAAAGTTCTAGAAGATGTCCAAATCTAATGAACTATCAAGATTTGTAATGAAGCTCGTAGGAATCGATCGAATCGATAGAGAGGATGAAGACTTGTGATTACGTATTCTTATCCATTGATGATTTGTTGCTAGATCGGTGTGAACCAACGAGGTTTAGGGATCCTTTGATGAAACTAGGGTTTCTTCATCCCATCCCTTGTCCTTTCGTTAATTAGCACTCAAATTCTAGCCTCTAGGAAATTCAATTATCGATTGTTGATCTCTAATTGAGAGCGAAAATATTCATGAAGACATCTCGCTCAAAACTAGGTCATCTTTGATTCAATTTCCCGGGGTTTACAAAACTTATAAGACATAAGAAGCGTTCACGAATTTAATCATCGTCATCTATCCATTTTCTCGATCCCTCCACGAGCGGAGTTTTCACTCAAACATTATAACAAAGAAATCAATCAAGAATTGAGAACTCATGATAATGCTCAAATGTAAAGAAAAGCAAGACAGAAATTTCACCTTTTATTATTCAACAATTTCGTTACAATTCGCTCAAGACTACAAGAATTGAGGACAGAACTTGATCGTCGAATTAGCTTCGCATCGTCTCCGTGAGTCGCGGATCGTCTTGGATCACATCCTCGGTTGAAGATCGGAGTCGCTTCAAAAAGGTTGATAGCTTCTTGCTTGATTTTGTACTCGGCGATCTTGATTTTATCAAATTGTGTCACTCAATTTTCTTTAGATTTGATTTGGATCTGCACTTTTTCCCTCCAATTTCAACAACTCAAAACCCTAGATCTAAATCTCATTTTATAGCCACCTCATTTGAATCTTCCCTCCAAAGCTACGTTGTTAGAAAGAGGCTTCTAGAAAAAGTTTGTTGGAGGGAATATTCTAGAATGAGGAATATTCTAGGATAAGGTTGTTAGGCCGAGCCTTCTGGATAAAGCCACATGCTATTTTAGAGTCTTCTGGAAGCTACTCCGTTACAGAGAAGCCATGTGGAGGAAACTGAGCCGCTGAAGAGCTAATATAGCCGCGGATCCGCGGCGGATAGGCCAACTTGGCCGCGGATCCGCGGCCATGTTGTAGAGTTGGTGCATGGAACATCTGGGCTGTTCTGTGTTGTCTTTTTGGCACTTCATGGGATTCTTGGAATCTTTTTATTCTTTCAGAATCATTGCCAGATTACAAGTCTTGGACTTGGTGTATTTTGATCAGCACTTTAAGTAGTTTCAGCACTTTTTCCTGGAATTTCCTGCACACATTCTCGAGACAAGTGTTGCGATATACAAAGATCATGCGTGCAATAAGAAACACTCAATTTCCCTCAAAATGCCGGCTATAATGGATAACACAAGTTATTTGGTATTTTACAATCAAATTTCTAATATGTGTTATATTTATACCAAACACTTTTAGATGATTGCAAATAGTAGGGAAATTGAAGTGTTAAAAATGCAATATTTTCGGCTGATCAAATTCCCCCAAACTTATTTTTGGTCGTCTCGAGCAAACTTGTTTTATTAGAAAGAGAAGGGGAAAATATAAAAAAAAGAAAAACTAACTAGTACACTTTCGTAGGCAACATGATTGCACTGAGCACGTGCAACAAGTCTTTAAACCTCTAGGTGTCCCTA
Organism: Agapanthus africanus; assembly: GCA_030015575.1. Classification (NCBI taxonomy): domain Eukaryota; kingdom Viridiplantae; phylum Streptophyta; class Magnoliopsida; order Asparagales; family Amaryllidaceae; genus Agapanthus; species Agapanthus africanus. The sequence continues at coordinate 342,409,468 of CM057343.1, forward strand.
GTAGGAGGAGTGTTGTCTCCTGAGGGTTTTCAGCTGATTGCACCTACAAAATCCCATAATAAAAGAAAGACCGTGAAAGTTAAATATAAAGATAAGAATTGTAAAAGAAATACTTTGAAAATTAGAGTTTCCAACTATACTAGCTTTTCGGTTGTCATGAGCCCTATCTTAATAGTCATGAAAAAATTTTAGAAATCACATCATCTCTCAATAAAACATCGTCTTTATTCTTCATTCCTACCTTTCTTCCAAACATTGATCATATACCCCTACGTGTGTGTGAAAGACATCCCTACACTCAGAGAATTCAATTCAAGCTATCATACTCTTGTCCATCTACCTCAGTACTTTTTAATCGGTGAATATTTAGATGGATTTACTCACACATTTTTCATGCGACCGTTAATACTTCTTGAGGTACTAACCGACCGATTACTCATGTCCTTGCTTATACGGTGTTTTAGTATTTTCCTCGTCTTGCACCACCTAAGGCTTAACAGTGACTCCCAGACCAGTTGGTCTAAGGCACTAGGAGATGAAGCACCCTTGCTATATTTTTTTATTGCTGCCTTGGCGATAACAAAACCAGTGTTCATTTTTCTCTTCACCATTTTATATTTTCTTCAAATTTTTTTTATTTCCTTCATACTTTGGTTTTTAAACAAGAGCATTTCAAGGTATCCTCTACTATCCCGAGTTTCAAGACGTGTGTAAATGCATATAGTAGGGTATGAACGTTCAAATGTTTGGCTTCCAGAATAGGAACTATTTTTCAGACTTATTTTTATCCTCAGATTAGTGACTTCTTTCATCTTACTAACTCTTGGGACAACGGCTCATAACTACTTATTACTAGTTCGTTTAAGAAAACTTTTAATTTTCTTGGTTTTCTTAAATTTTTCCAATATTTTGGATGTAATTTTTCACTATCTAATCTTTTATTATCTTATTTATGTACACAAATTTTTTTTAAATTTTTTTTATATGTTTTGTGCTTATGAAAAGTATGATGCAAAGTGATGCGTAAATAAGCACAAACCTCCCCCAAATTTGTTTTCAATAGTGTCCTCGCTGTTGCTATCTGCTAAACCTCAACAACCGTAAGCTTGGGAAGATATCTATTAACGGGGGCAAAATATATTAATGTGAAAATTCTCCCCCAAACTTATTTTTGGCTCTCAATATTGAGGACAACAGTTATTTCAATAGCCAAAAATACACCCCCTCTCAAACATAAGTTAGACAATATGAAGCATTTTAAGAGTGGTTGAGTCTTTTGGTCAAAGTAAATCTTTATAAAGAGCAAAAGTTAACATCAACCATTCAAAGATTTTATCAGTATAGCGTATAGGTCGGTGGAAGAATGTATTGTATCGAGTCAGGAAAAAGTGGGAAAGGGATAAGAGATGGTCTGGAAAGAGTTTGAGTTTTAAATTAAAGAAAAGAAAGAATGAGGATGAATGTGAATGATTAGGAAGAAAGAATGGTGGCGGTTCAACTTCTATAGGTGGAGGTTGATCAATCACAAAATCCGTATTGTTTAAAAATTCAAGTTCGTCAGCAAAAGTTCTTCAAAACTTTTATCAATGGTGTGATCAAACATTTTGCTGTCAAAAAGTTTTGTGCCAGAATTTATCCTACTTGATTCATCAAAAATTATTGAGATAGAAAACTCGAAAAACTCATCTATCTCATTTTCAAAAATATCCAAATCAAGTTGGCTTTCTGGGATTGTCGAACTTGAACTATCGGATTGTGATTCATCATCACTCACTATCATTTGAGGAACAGAAGAAGAACCAGAGAGAGTGGAAGATGACATGGGGAAACCTATTGATGTGTCGAGTGTTGCTAAACCAGATGTGGGAGATGAAGGCTGAATTTCGGATTGCTCTTCGGGTATAAGATTGTCATCAACGTGGAGAAGCATTTGGGGTTCGGGAAGAATTATTAAAGGCTTGAGATGATGACCACAAGGAAGTGAAAGGACCCGATGAATTGGTGGAACAAACTCATCCAAAATTTCGGGTTCATCAATCAATATATCCCCAACGTCAATTACCTCATTCAAGTGAAGGTTAAAATTCTCAAACACCTCATTCAAAGAATGGTTTTCAATCAATTTTGGTTCAAGAGTGGAAGTGTAGAGATCACAAGGATTTGGCATGGTTTCACTTGCAATGGACCCTTCGCAGTCGGGTAAATCAAACATTGCATTATTACACAACTTGTCATACATTCTATCGTCAATTGGTGAATCCTTTGGTGTACTTGATGAATCTGTGAAACTGGAGTTATGGATTTCAGTTTTGAAAGGGAATGTTTGATTAGGAAAGGTGTACAGCTCTCTCTCACTACCCAAATTCTCATTTTGTCAGATGCCCGAATTATATACTGAAAAATTTTGGGCAGGTTTGAAATTTGCTCTATCATATTTAGCAATGTTTACCTTCCATTCCTCTCTGATGCGGTTCAACATCATTAAACCTTCTTCTAATGTCCGCTCAAGACTAGACTTAGGTTGATAAGGAGTTTCAGTATAAGATTGAAATTCTTGTGGACAATTAAAACTCCTAAATGGCTGATTAGAAGGACCGCTTAGAGAAGGTGGAAAAATCGGATTTGATTGATAGGAACAGAGTGGTTGAGAAAATTGGGTAGGATTATGGTCAATATTGTGATAAGAAGAATTTTGATATTGGTTTGTCGGTTGGCTATCGGACATCATACATGTTACAAACCGATTATGAAATTCTTTTTTGGAAAGTGGAGGTGATGGTTGATATTGATCCAGGTTGAAACTTTGGCCTCTAGCCCTAGCTATATGCTCAACAATTGACATGCGTCTAGGGGCATCCTCACTCGAAGTATCAACTGAAACGGATGTAGAATTATGATACGGTTGATATTGGTTTGGATTGAAACTTTGGCCTCTTGACCTAGCTATATGCTCAGCAATGGAAATACGTCTAGGGGCATCCTCACTCGAAGTATCAACTGAAACAGATGTAGAATTAGGATACGGTTGATAAGTCCTGGACTGAGGTGGCCAACTGTTTCTACCCGCTTGTTCTATCCGATCTCTTAAGGACATGGGAGAGCCGGATGGTATACCGGATGGATTACGAAAACAAGAAATATCTGGTTGTGGACAACAAAGCTCGGCAAGAGTTTTTCTATTCGGGTCACCCATTACAAGAAGGGAAGAGGGGGAAAAGGGTAAAAGGGGGAACAAGGGAGAAAAAATAATTGGTTTGTTTTGAAAAAGGTCGGATTTATGGAAATTCACACAAACATGCACAAGCAATCCTATATCTAATGGTCACCTAGGTCAAGTCTCTAGACCGCTCCTAGACATCCAGAAGACAAATCGCAGGATAAATCCTCTACTGCCTCTTTGCCCCTTCTGTGGCCAGGTAAGTGCCAGGTAAGTGGGAGGTTCTTCACTACATAAGTAGTGGGCCTAATTAAGTAACCACTTATCTTAGACACACTTGCCTAGACACCACAAAAGAAGCGCAGATAAGCAATAGATTACCCACGACCTCCTTTTGTCCTAAATGAGCGCGACGGTCCTTAGAGTCTTATCTAGATATTTTTTAATTAATAAAGGTGATGCGGATGCAAGTTTGTGATTTTTGGGTCTTAGGAAGGGTAATGAACTCCCCACCTAATCTGAATTTGGTCTTTGCCCCTTAATTTCCGTATTAAAATATACAAACAACCAATTTCAAGAATCGCAACAAATTTATTTTTTAGCGGCGCTGAATTTTGCAAAGAATCCTGCAAGAAATTGATTATTGGAAAAGATCAGAGAGGAGAGGGGAAACAGAGAGCAGCCTTGAAAAATTTGGCACAATGCAAACTCTAAACGGCGGTGGTTCCGCCGCAAAAACGCTACTATGGCCGCGGTTCCACGTCTTGATGTGGGTATTAGGGTTTGAAAATTTTTGTGCAAGTCCCTGTACTCCTCTGGATTCTTTAAAACATCTCTGAATCTTGATTTCCTCAGTATAATGATTCTAGATTCCCTTGCAAAATTCAAACGCTAAAGTTAAGCACACGATGCGAATCTTGAATTAAAATTGGATGGAATAATAATTTTTCAACTCAAATAACAAAAATGAACAAATTAGCACACATCCTCGGCAACGGCGCCATTTGATTGATCGTCTTCGTTGTGATGAAATGTGAAGTGTTCACAATCAAAGAAATTTATACCGCAATCAATTAATGGTGTCGATGTAGCACGTTAATGAATACGGATCGTCCACTGAGATGTGTGTTTTGCTCAATTTTGTTTTATATGAGTCGAAATCAAAAGATAAAAGAATAATTGCAAGAAAATTGATTCAAGAATTTTGAAATTTATTTTCAAGAATAGTAAAGAACTAGATCTAAAGATCAAGAATCAATAAAGTTCTAGAAGATGTCCAAATCTAATGAACTATTAAGATTTGTAATGAAGCTCGTAGGAATCGATCGAATCAATAGTGAGGATGAAGACTTGTGATTACGTATTCTTATCCAATGATGATTTGTTGCTAGATCGGTGTCAATCAACGAGGTTTAGGGATCCTTTGACGAAACTAGGGTTTCTTCATCCCATCCCTTGTCCTTTCGTTAATTAGCACTCAAATTCTAGCCTCTAGGAAATTCAATCATCGATTGTTGATCTCTAATTGAGAGCGAAAATATTTAAGAAGACATCTCGCTCAAAACTAGGTCATCTTTGATTCAATTTCCTAGGGTTTACAAAACTCATAAGACATAAGAATCGTTCACGAATTTAATCATCGTCATCTATCCATTTTCTCGATCCCTCCACGAGCGGAGTTTTCACTCAAACATTATAACAAAGAAATCAATCAAGAATTGAGAACTCATCATAATGCTCAAATGTAAAGAAAATCAAGACAAAGAAATTTCACCTTTTATTATTCAACAATTTCGTTACAATTCGCTCAAGACTACAAGAATTGAGGACAGAACTTGATCGTCGAATTAGCTTCGCATCGTCTCCGTGAGTCGCGGATCGTCTTGGATCACTTGCTCGGTTGAAAATCGGCGTCGCTTCAAAAAGGTTGATGGCTTCTTGCTTGATTTTGTGCTCGGTGATCTTGATTTTATCAAATTGTGTCACTCAATTTTCTTTAGATTTGATTTGGATATACACTTTTTCCCTCCAATTTCAACAACTCAAAACCCTAGATCTAGATCTCATTTTATAGCCACCACATTTGAATCTTCCCTCCAAAGTTAGGTTGTTAGAGAGAGGCTTCTAGAAGAAGTTTGCTGGAGGGAATATTCTAGAATGAGGAATATTCTAGGATAAGGTTGTTAGGCCGAGCCTTCTGGATAAAGCCACGTGCTATTTTAGAGTCTTCTGGAAGCTAGTCCATTACAGAGAAGCCACGTGGAGGTAAGTGAGCCGCCGAAGAGCTAATATAGCCGTGGATCCGCGGCGGATAGGCCAACTGGGCCGCGGATCCTCGGCCATGTTGTAGAGTTGATGCATGGAACTTCTGGGTTGTTCTGTGTTGTCTTTTTGGCACTTCATGGGATACTTGGAATCTTTTTATTCTTTCAGAATCATTGCCAGATTACAAGTCTTGGATTTGGTCTATTTTTATTAGCACTTTAAGCAGTTTCGGCTCTTTTTCCTGGAATTTCCTGCACACATTCTCGAGACAAGTGTTGCGATATACATAGATCATGCGTGCAATATTAAACACTCAATTTCCCTCAAAATGCTGGCTATAATGTATAACACAAGTTATTTGGTATTTTACAATCAAATTGCTAATATGTGCTATATTTATACCAAACACCTTTAGATGATTGCAAATAGTAGGGAAATTGATATGTTAAAAATGCAATATTTTCGACTAATCAAATTCCCCCAAATTTATTTTTGGTCGTCTCGAGCAAACTTGTTTTTTTAGAAAGAGAAGGAGAAAATATAAGAAAAAGAAAAACTAACTAGCACACTTTCATAGGCAACACGATTGCACTGAGCACGTGCAATAAGCCTTTAAACCTCTAGGTGTGTCTAGTAGGAGGAGTGTTGTCTCCTGAGGGTTTTCAGCGGATTGCACCCACAAAATCCCATAATAAAAGGAAGACCGTGAATGTTACATATAAAGATAAGAATTGTAAAAGAAATACTTTGAAAATCAGAGTTTCTAACTATACTATATTTTCGGTTGTCATGAGCCCTATCTTAATATTCATGAAAAAATTTTAGAAATCACACCATCCCTTAATAAAACATCGTCTTTATTTTTCATTCCTACCTTTCTTCCAAATATCGATCATATACCCCTACGAGTGTGTAAAAGACATCCCTACACTCGGAGAATTAAATTCAAGCTATCATACTCTTGTCCATTACCTCAGTACTTTTTAATCGGTGAATATTTAGATGGATTTGCTCACACATTTTTCATCCGACCGTTAATACTTCTTGAGGTACTAACCGACCGATTACTCATGTGCTTGCTTATACGGTGTTTTAGTGTTTTCCTGGTCTTGCACCACCTAAGGCTTAGCAGTGACTCCTAGACCAGTTAGTTTAATGCACTAGGTGATGAAGCACCCGCATTATATTTTTTATTGCTGCCTTGGCGATAACAAATCCAGTGTTCATTTTTCTCTTCACCATTTTATATTTTCTTCAAATTTTTTTTATTTCCTTCATACTTTGGCTTTTAGACAAGAGCATTTCAAGGTATCCTCTACTATCCCGAGTTTCAAGACGTGTGTAAATGCGTATAGTAGGGCATCAACGTTCAAATGTTTGGTTTCCAGAATAGGAACTATTTTTCAGACTTATTTTTATCCTTAGATTAGTGACTTCTTTCATCTTACTAACCCTTGGAACAATGGCTCATGACTACTTATTACTAGTTCGTTTAAGAAAACTTTTAATTTTCTTGGTTTTCTTAAATTTTTCCAATCATTTGGATGTAATTCTTCAATATCTAATCTTTTATTATCTTATTTATGTACACAATTTTTTTAAATTTTTTTTATATGTTTTGTGCTTATGCAAAGTATGATGCAAAGTGATGCGTAAATAAGCACAAACCTCCCCCAAACTTGTTTTCAACAGTGTCCTCGCTATTGCTATCTGCTAAACCTCAACAACCTGTAAGCTTGTGAGGACATTTATTAACGGGGGCAAAATATATTAAAGTGAAAATCCTCCCCCAAACTTAATTTTGGCTCTCAATATTGAGGACAACAGTTATTTCAAGAGTCAAAAATACACCCCCCCCCTCAAACATGAGTTAGACAATATGAAGCATTTTAAGAAGGGATGAGTCATTTGGTCAAAGTAAGACTTTACAAAGACCAAAAGTTAAAACCAACCATTCAATGATTTTATCAGTATAGCGTAAAGGTCGGTGGAAGAATGTGTTGTATCGAGTCAGGAAAAAGTGGGGAAGGTATAAGAGGTGGTCTGGAAAGGGTTTGAGTTTTAAATTAGAGAAAAGAATGAATGAGGATGAATGTGAATGATTCGGAAGAAGGAATGGTGGCGGTTCAACTTCTATAGGTGGAGGTTGATCAAGTACAAAATCCGTATTGTTTAAATATTCAAGTTCTTCAGCAAAAAGTTCTCCAAAACTTTTATCAATGGTATGATCAAACATTTTGCTGTCAATAAGTTTTGTGCCAGAATTTATCCTACTTGATTCATCAAAAATTATTGAGGTAGAAGACTTGAAAAACTCATCTATCTCATTTTCAAAAATATCCAAATCAAGTTGGCTTTCTGGGATTGTCGAACTTGAACTATCGGATTGTGATTCATCATCACTCACTATCATTTGAGGAACAATAGAGGAACCAGAAAGAGTGGAAGATGACATGGGGAAACCTATTGATGTGTCGAGTGTTGGTAAACCAGATGTGGGAGATGAAGGCTGAATTTTGGATTGCTCTTCGGGTATAAGATTATCATCAACGTGGAGAAGCATTTGGGGTTCGGAAAGAATTATTAAAGACCCGAGATGATGACCACAAGGAAGTGAAAGGACCTGATGAATTGGTGGAACAAACTCATCCAAAATTTCCGGTTCATCAATCAATATATCCCCAACGTCAATCACCTCATTCAAGTGAAGGTTAAAATTCTCAAACACCTCATTCAAAGAAATGGTTTTCAATCAATTTTGGTTCAAGAGTGGAAGTGTGGAGATCAGAAGGATTTGGCATGGTTTCATTTGCAATGGACCCTTCGCAGTCGGGTAAATCAAACATTGCATTATTACACAACTTGTCATACATTCTATCGTCAATCGGTGAATCCTTTGGTATACTCGATGAATCTGTGAAACTGGAGTTGTGGATTTCAGTTTGGAAAGGGAATGTTTGATTAGGAAAGGTGTACAGCTCTCTCTCACTGCCAAAATTCTCATTTTGTCCGATGCCCGAATTATATACTGAAAAGTTTTGGGCAGGTTTGAAATTTGCTGCTTCATATTTAGCCATGTTTACCTTCCATTCCGCTCTAATGTGGTTCAACATCATTAAACCTTCTTCTAATGTCCGCTCAAGACTAGACTTGGGTTGATAAGGAGTTTCAGTATAAGATTGAAATTCTTATGGACAATTAAAACTCCCAAATAGCTGATTAGAAGGACCGTTTAGAGAAGGTGGAAAAGTCGGATTTGATTGATAGGAACAGAATGGTTGAGAAAATTGGGCGGGAGTAGGGTCAATATTGTGATAAGAAGAATTTTAATATTGGTTCGTCGGTTGGCTATTGGACATCATACATGCAACAAACCGATTATGAAATTCTTCTTTGGAAAGTGGAGGTGATGGTTGATATTGATCCAGGTTGAAACTTTGGCCTCTAGCCCTAGCTATATGCTCAGCAATTGACATGCGTCTAGGGGCATCGTCACTCGAAATATCAACTGAAATGGATGTAGAATTATGATACGGTTGATATTGGTTTGGATTGAAACATTGGCCTCTTGCCCTAGCTATATGCTCAGCAATGGACATACGTCTACGGGCATCCTCACTCGAAGTATTAACAGAAACAGATGGAGAATTAGGATACGGTTGATAAGTCCTGGACTGAGGTGGCCAACTGTTTCTACCCGCTTGTTCTATCCGATCTCTTAAGGACATGGGAGAGCCGGACGTTATAACGAAGGGATTACGAAAACAAGAAATATCTGGTTGTGGACAACAAAACTCGGCAAGAGTTTTCTGTTCGGGTCACCCATTATAAGAAGAGAAGAGGGGGGAAAGGGTAAAAAGGGGAACAAGGGGGTAAAAATAATTGGTTTGTTTTGAAAAATGACGGATTTATGAAAATTCACACAAACATGCACAAGCAACCCTATATCTAATAGTCACCTAGGTCAAGTCTCTAGACCGCTCCTTGACTTCCGGAAGACAAATTGCAGGATAAATCCTCTACTGCCTTTTTGCCCCTTCTGTGGCCAGGTAAGTGCCAGGTAAGTGGGAGGTTCTCCACTAAGTAAGTAGTGGGCCTAATTAAATAAGCATTTGCTTTAGACACACTTGCCTAGACACCACAAAAGAAACGCGGATAAGCAATAGATTTCCCACGACCTCCTTCTGTCCTAAATGAGCGCGACGGTCCTTAGAGTCTTGTCTAGATATTTTTTAATTAATGAGGGTGATGTGGATGTAAGTTTGTGATATCTAGGCTTAGGAAGGGTAATGAACTCCCCACCTAATCTGAATTTGGTCTTTGCCCCTTAATTTCCGTATTAAAATATGCAAACAACCAATTTCAAGAATCGCAACAAATTTATTTTTTAGTGGCGCTGAATTTCGCAAAGAATCCTGTAAGAAATTGATTATTGGACAAGATCATAGAAGAGAGGGGAACACAGAGAGCAGACCTGAAAAATTTGGAACAATGCAAACCCTAAATGGCGGTTGTTCCGCCAAAAAAACGCTCCTATGGTCGCGGTTCCGCGGCTTGATAGGGGTATTAGGGTTTGAAAATTTTTGTGCAGGTCCCTGTACTCCTCTGGATTCTGTAAAACATCTCTGAATCTTGATTTCCTCAGTACAATGATTCCAGATTCCCTCGTAAAATTCAAACGCTAAAGTTAAGCACACGATGCGAATCTTGAATTAAAATTGGATGGAATAATAATTTTTCAACTCAAATAACAAAAACGAACAAAATAGCACACATCCCCGGCAACGGCTCTATTTGATTGATCGTCTTCGTTGTGATGAAATGTAAAGTGTTCACAATCAAAGAAATTTACACCGCAATCAATTAACGGTGTCGATGTTGCGCATTAATGAATACAGATCGTCCACTGAGATGTGTGTTTTGCTCGATTTTGTTTTAGATGAGTCAAAATGAAAAGATAAAAGAAAAATTGTATGAAAATTGATTCAGGAATTTTGAAATTTAGTTTTAAGAATAGTAAAGAACTAGATCTAAAGAACAAGAATCAATAAAGTTCTAAAAGTTGTCCAAATCTAATGAACTATCAAGATTTGTAATGAAACTCGTAGGAATTGATCGAATCGATAGTGAGGAAGAAGACTTGTGATTACGTAATCTTATCCATTGATAATTTGTTGCTAGATCGGTGTCAATCAACGAGGTTTAGGGATCCTTTGACGAAGCTAGGGTTTCTTCATCCCATCCCTTGTCCTTTCGTTAATTAGCACTCAAATTCTAGCCTTTAGGAAATTCAATCATCGATTGTTAATCTCTAATTGAGAGCGAAATGATTCAAGAAGACATCTTTCTCAAAACTAGGTCATCTTTGATTTAATTTCCTAGGGTTTACAAAACTCATAAGACTTAAGAATCGTTCACGAATTTAATCATCATCATCTATCCATTTTCTCGATTACTCCGCAAGCGGAGTTTTCACTCAAACATTATAACAAAGAAATCAATCAAGAATTGAGAACTCATCATAATGCTCAAATGTAAAGAAAAGCAAGACAAAGAAATTTCACATTTTATTATTCAACAATTTCGTTACAATTCACTCAAGACTACAAGAATTGAGGAGAGAACTTCATCGTCGAATTAGTTTCGCACCGTCTCCGTGAGTCGCGGATCGTCTTGGATCACTTGTTCGGTTAAAGATCGGCATCGCTTCAAAATGGTTGATGGCTTCTTGCTTGATTTTGTACTCGGTGATCTTGATTTTATCAAATTGTGTCACTCAATTTTCTTTAGATTTAATTTGGATCTACACTTTTTCCCTCCAATTTCAACAACTCAAAACCCTAGATCTAGATCTCATTTTATAGCCACCTCATTTGAATTTTCCCTCCAAAGCTAGGATGTTAGAAAGAGGCTTATAGAAGAAGTTTGTTGGAGGGAATATTCTAGAATGAGGAATATTCTAGGATAAGGTTGTTAGGCCGAGCCTTCTGGATAAAGCCACGTGCTATTTTAGAGTCTTATGGAAGCTAGCCCATTACAGAGAAGCCAGGTGGAGGAAACTGAGCCGCTGAAGAGCTAATATAGCCGCGGATCCACGGCGGATAGGCCAACTTGGCCGCGGATCCGCGGCCATGTTGTAGAGTTGATGCATGGAACTTCTGGGTTGTTCTGTGTTGTCTTTTTGGCACTTCATGGGATGCTTGGAATCTTTTTATTCTTTCAGAATTATTGCCAGATTACAAGTCTTGGATTTGGTGTATTTTTATTAGCACTTTAAGCAGTTTCGGCTCTTTTTCCTGGAATTTCCTGCATACATTTTCGAGACAAGTGTTGCGATATACAAAGATCATGCGTGCAATATTAAACACTCAATTTCCCTCAAAATGCCGGCTATAATGTATAACACAAGTTATTTGGTATTTTACAATCAAATTGCTAATATGTGCTATATTTATACCAAACACTTTTAGATGATTGCAAATAATAGGGAAATTGATGTGTTAAAAATGCAATATTTTCGACTGATCAATTTCCCCCAAACTTATTTTTGGTCGCCTCGAGCAAACTTATTTTATTCGAAAGAGAAGGATAAAATATAAGAAAAAGTAAAACTAACTAGCACACTTTCATAGGCAACACGATTGCACTGAGCACGTGCAACAAGTCTTTAAACCTCCAGGTGTCCCTAGTAGGAAGAGTGTTGTCTCCTGAGGGTTTTCAGCGGATTGCACCCACAAAATCCCATAATAAAAGGAAGACCACGAAAGTTACATATAAAGATAAGAATTGTAAATGAAATACTTTGAAAATTAGAGTTTCCAACTGTACTAGCTTTTCGGTTGTCATGAGCCCTATCTTAATAGTCATGAAAAAATTTTAGAAATCACATCATCCCTCAATAAAACATCGTCTTTATTCTTCATTCCTACCTTTCTTCCAAACATCGATCATATACACCTACGTGTGTGTAAAAGACATCCCTACACTCGAAGAATTCAATTTAAGCTATCATACTCTTGTCCATCTAACTTAGTACTTTTTAATCGGTGACTATTTAGATGGATTTGCTCACACATTTTTCATGCGACCATTAATACTTCTTGAGGTACTAACCGACCGAATACTCATGTGCTTGCTTATACGGTGTTTTAGTATTTTCGTCCTCTTGCACCACCTAAGGCTTAGTAGTGAGTCCCAGACCAGTTGGTCTAATGCACTAGGTGATGAAGCACCCTCACTATATTTTTTTATTGCTGCCTTGGAGATAACAAAACCAATGTTTATTTTTCTCTTCACCATTTTATATTTTCTTCAATTTTTTTTATTTCCTTCATACTTTTGATTTTAGACAAAAGCATTTTAAGGTATTCTCTACTATCCCGAGTTTCAAGACGTATGTAAATGCGTATAGTAGGGTATCAAGGTTCAAATGTTTGGCTTCCAGAATAGGAACTATTTTTCAGACTTATTTTTATTCTCAGATTAGTGACTTCTTTCTTCTTACTAACCCTTGGGACAATGGCTCATAACTACTTATTACTAGTTCGTTTAAGAAAACTTTTAATTTTCTTGGTTTTCTTAAATTTTTCCAATCTTTTGGATGTAATTTTTCACTATCTAGTCTTTTATTATCTTATTTATTTACACATTTTTTTTAAATTTTTTTTTATATGTTTTGTGCTTGTGCAAAGTATGATGCAAAGTGATGCGTAAATAGGCACAAACCTCCCGCAAACTTGTTTTCAACAGTGTCATCGCTATTGCTATCTGCTAAACCTCAACAACCTGTAAGCTTGGAAGGACATTTATTAACGAGAGCAAAATATATTAAATTGAAAATCCTCCCCCAAACTTATTTTTGGCTCCCAATATTGAGGACAACAGTTATTTCAAGAGCCAAAAATACACCCCCCCAAACATGAGCTAGACAATATGAAGCACTTTAAGAGGGGGTGAGTCATTTGGTCAAAGTAAGACTTTACAAAAACTAAATGTTAACACCAACCATTCAAAGATTTTATCAGTATAGCGTATAGGTCGGTGGAAGAATGTGTTGTATCGAGTCAGGAAAAAGTGGGGAAAGGATAAGAGGTGGACTGGAAAGGGTTTGAGTTTTAAATTTGAGAAAAGAAAGAATGAGGATGAATGTGAATGATTCGGAAGAAGGAATGGTGGCGGTTCAACTTCTATAGGTGGAGGTTGATCAAGCACAAAATCCGTATTGTTTAAAAATTCAAGTTCGTCGGCAAAAAGTTCTTCAAAATTTTTATCGATGGTGTGATCAAACATTTTGCTGTCAAAAGTTTTGTGCCAGAATTTATCCTACTTGATTCATAAAAAATTATTGAGGTAGAAGACTCGAAAAACTCATCTATCTCATTTTTAAAAATATCCAAATCAAGTTGGCTTTCTGGGATTGTCGAACTTGAACTATCGGATCGTGATTCATCATCACTCACTATCATTTGAGGAACAGTAGAAGAACCAGAGAGAGTGGAAGATGACATGGGGAAACCTATTGATGTGTCGAGTGTTGCTAAACCAGATGTGGGAGATGAATGCTGAATTTTGGATTGCTCTTCGGGTATAAGATTATCATCAACGTGGAGAAGCATTTAGGGTTCGGGAAGAATTATTAAAGGCTCGAGATGATGACCACAAGGAAGTGAAAGGACCTGATGAATTTGTGGAACAAACTCATCCAAAATTTCGGGTTCATCAATCAATATATCCCCAACGTCAATCACCTCATTCAAGTGAAGATTAAAATTCTCAAACACCTCATTCAAAGAATGGTTTTCAATCAATTTTGGTTCAAGAGTGGAAGTGTAGAGATCATAAGGATTTGGCATGGTTTCACTTGCAATGGACCCTTCGCAGTCGGGTAAATTAAACATTGCATTATTACACAACTTGTCATACATTCTATCGTCAATTGGTGAATCCTTTGGTGTACTCTATGAATCTGTGAAACTGGAGTTGTGGATTTCAGTTTGGAAAGGAAATGTCTGATTAGGAAAGGTGTACAGCTCTCTCTCACTAACCAAATTCTCATTTTGTCCGATGGCCGACTTATATACTGAAAATTTTTGAGCAGGTTTGAAATTTGCTCCTTCATATTTAGCCATGTTTACTTTCCATTCCTCTCTGATGCGGTTCAACATCATTAAACCTTCTTCTAATGTCCGCTCAAGACTAGACTTGGGTTGATAAGGAGTTTCAGTATAAGATTGAAATTTTTATGGACAATTAAAACTCCCAAATGGCTGATTAGAAGGACCGTTTAGAGAAGGTGGAAAAGTCGGATTTGATTGATAGGAACAGAGTGGTTGAGAAAATTGGGCGGGAGTAGGGTCAATATTGTGATAAGAAGAATTTTGATATTGGTTTGTCGGTTGGCTATTGGACATCATACATGCTACAAACCGATTATGAGATTCTACTTTGGAAAGTGGAGGTGATGGTTGATATTGATCCGGGTTGAAACTTTGGCCTCTAGCCCTAGCTATATGCTCAGCAATTGACATGCGTCTAGGGGCATCCTCACTCGAAGTATCAACTGAAACGGATGTAAAATTATGATACGGTAGATATTGGTTTGGATTGAAACATTAGCCTCTTGCCCAAGCTATATGCTCAGCAATGGACATACGTCTAGGGGCATCATCACTCGAATTATCAACTAAAACAGATGTAGAATTAGGATACGGTTGATAAGTCCTGGACTGAGGTGGCCAACTGTTTCTACCCGCTTGTTCTATCCGATCTCTTAAGGACATGGGAGAGCCGGACGGTAAACCGAAGGGATTACGAAAACAAGAAATATCTGGTTGTGGACAACAAAGCTCGGCAAGAGTTTTTCTGTTCGGGTCACCCATTATAAGAAGAGAAGAGGGGGAAAAGGGTAAAAAGGGAACAAGGGGGAAAAATAATTGGTTTGTTTTGAAAAAGGACGGATTTATGAAAATTCACACAAACATGCACAAGCAACCCTATATCTAATAGTCACCTAGGTCAAGTCTCTAGACCGCTCCTACACTTCCAGAAGACAAATCGCAGGATAAATCCTCTACTGCCTCTTTGCCCCTTCTGTAGCCAGGTATGTGCCAGGTAAGTGGGAGGTTCTCCACTACGTAAGTAGTGGGCCTAATTAATTAAGCACTTGCCTTAGACACACTTGCCTAGACACCACAAAAGAAACGCGAATAAGCAATAGATTACTCACGACCTCCTTCTGTCCTAAATGAGCGCGACGGTCCTTAGAGTCTTGTCTAGATATTTTTTAATTAATGAGGGTGATGCGGATGCAAATTTGTGATTTCCGGGGCTTAGGAAGGGTAATGAACTCCCCACCTAATCTGAATTTGGTCTTTGCCCTTTAATTTCCGTATTAAAATATGCAAATAACCAATTTCATGAATCGCAACAAATTTAATTTTTAGAGGCGCTGAATTTTGCAAAGAATCCTGCAAGAAATTGATTATTGGACAAGATCAGAGAGGAGAGGGGAACACAGAGAGCAGACCTAAAAAATTTGGAACAATGCAAACCCTAAATGGCGGCGGTTCCGCCGCAAAAATGCCACTATGGCCGCGGTTCCGCGGCTTGATGGGGGTATTAGGGTTTGAAAATTTTTGTGCAGGTCCCTGTACTCCTCTGGATTCTGTAAAACATCTTTGAATCTTGATTTCCTCAGTACAATGATTCCAGATTCCCTCACAAAATTCAAACGCTAAAGTTAAGCTCACGATGCAAATCTTGAATTAAAATTGGATGGAATAATAATTTTTCAACTCAAATAACAAAACCGAATAAAATAGCACACATCCCCGGCAACGGTGCCAATTGATTGATCGTCTTCGTTGTGATGAAATGTAAAGTGTTCACAATCAAAGAAATTTATGCTGCAATCAATTAACGGTGTCGATGTAGCGCATTAATGAATACAGATCGTCCACTGAGATGTGTGTTTTGCTCGATTTTGTTTTAGATGAGTCGAAATGAAAAGATAAAAGAAAAATTGCAAGAAAATTGATTCAAGAATTTTGAAATTTAGTTTCAAGAATAGTAATGAACAGGATCTAAAGATCAAGAATCAATAAAGTTCTAAAAGATGTCCAAATCTAATGAACTATCCAGATTTGTAATGAAGCTTGTAGGAATCGATCGAATCGATAGTGAGGATGAAGACTTGTGATTACGTATTCTTATCCATTGATGATTTGTTGCTAGATCGGTGTTAATCAACGAGGTTTAGGGATCCTTTGACGAAACTAGGGTTTTTTCATCCCATCCCTTGTCCTTTCGTTAATTAGCACTCAAATTCCAGCCTCTAGGAAATTCAGTCATCGATTATTGATCTCTAATTGAGAGCGAAAATATTCAGGAAGACATCTCTCTCAAAACTAGGTCATCTTTGATTCAATTTCCTAGGGTATACAAAACTCATAAGACTTAAGAATCGTTCACGAATTTAATCATCGTCATCTATCCATTTTCTCGATTCCTCGACGAGCAGAGTTTTCACTCAAACATTATAACAAAGAAATCAATCAAGAATTAAGAACTCATCATAATGCTCAAATGTAAAGAAAAGTAAGACAAAGAAATTTCACCTTTTATTATTCAACAATTTCGTTACAATTCACTCAAGACAACAAGAATTGAGGAGAGAACTTGATCGTCGAATTAGCTTCGCATCGTCTCCGTGAGTCGCGGATCGTCTTGGATCACTTGCTCGGTTGAAGAACGGCGTCGCTTCAAAAAGGTTGATGGCTTCTTGCTTGATTTTGTACTCGGTGATCTTGATTTTATCAAATTGTGTCACTCAATTTTCTTTAGATTTGATTTGGATCTACACTTTTTCCCTCCAATTTCAACAACTCAAAACCCTAGAACTAGATCTCATTTTATAGCTACCTCATTTGAATCTTCCCTCCAAAGCTAGGTTGTTAGAGACTGGCTTCTAGAAGAAGTTTGTTGGATGGAATATTCTAGAATGAGGAATATTTTAGGATAAGGTTGTTAGGCCGTGGCTTCTGGATAAAGCCACGTGCTATTTTAGAGTCTTCTGGAAGCTAGTCTATTACAGAGAAGCCACGTGGAGGAAACTGAGCCGCTGAAGAGCTAATATAGCCGTGGATCCGCGGCGGATAGGCCAACTTGGCCGCGGATCCGAGGCCATGTTGTGGTGTTGATGCATGGAATTTCTGGGCTATTCTGTGTTGTCTTTTTTGCGCTTCATGGGATGCTTGGAATCTTTTTATTCTTTCAGAATCATTGCCAGATTACAAGTCTTGGACTTGGTGTATTTTTATCAGCACTTTAAGCAGTTTCGGCTCTTTTTCCTGGAATTTCCTGCACACATTCTCGAGACAAGTGTTGCGATATACAAAGATCATGCGTGCAATAATAAACACTCAATTTCCCTCAAAATGCCGGCTATAATGTATAACACAAGTTATTTGGTATTTTACAATCAAATTGCTAATATGTGCTATATTTATACCAAACACCTTTAGATGATTGTAAATAGTAGGGAAATTGATGTGTTAAAAATGCAATATTTTCGACTGATCAGGCGCCCCACAGCTCCACACGAAGATCCGGCGCTAGAGTGCCTCCTTGTGACCCCCATCCCCCTGAGGAGATGTCGGTCACCTCGCCTGTCCTAAGGCATGACCGACACCCCCTCCCTCGACGGGGTCGCACAGAAGGGGCTCGCCACGGCGGCTCGGGGGCCACCTCGCCCGGGGATCTGAGGAACCTCATCAAGAGGAACCGGGGCCGCGCCCAAACGCAGATCTATCACAGCAGAGGCCAGAGATCATAAGGCTCTGAATCCTCGGGGTACCACGGCCGACTCGACGCCCTCGAAAAGAAGATCGAGGGTATACGACGAGAAGGTCACCTCTCGGGCGATAGGGCTAAGTACGCCGCCGACTCGCTCACCAAGCCATTTACTGAGGGACTGCTCGCTGTTCACGTCTCCTCACGTAACAAGCCCCCGAAGGTCTCTCTGTTCGACGGGAAAACTGACCCGAAAGACCATTTAGATGCTTTCACCGTGGGGATGAGCTTCCAGGACCATTTCGACATCGCTCAGTGCAGAGCCTTCCCAGCCACCCTCATCCGTTCTGGTCGGGACTGGTTCCGAGGACCCGAGCCTCGCTCAATCTTAACCTTTGACGAGCTGGCTACTTAGTTCCTCGGCCACTTCGTCGGGAACCGTCAGCAGAAGCGCACGGTCGACTACCTCTTCACAATTAAGAGCGGGGACAAGGAGAAGTTCAGAGCTTACGTCACCCGCTTCTACAACGCCCTCCTCGAAGTCCCCAAGCACCGGGACGAGACCGTCATCACGGCGCTCAGATCTGGTCTTAGGAAGAAGAAGTGGTTGCGCTCCTTCATATTAGCGCAGCTTAAGACCATGGCCGAGGTCAAGGCGTGGACCGAGCGTGAGGTCCAGCTGGAGTCCGAGGTGAACGCGAACCTCCCTCAAGCAGAACGGTCCGACGAAAAGAAGAGGGCTCGGGAAGAGAGGTCGGAGTGTCAGCAACCCTATCACCCGAAGTTCCAGGAGTACACCCCGCTCAACGTCTCCCTCGCAGTGTTACTAGAGGAGGCCCAGGGCGAGGGGTTCTTCAAGTTCCCTCCAATCCCGCGTCAGGCCTCGAAGCGAACCCGGGGCCCCTACTGCGCCTTCCACCGGACGCTGGGCCACGCCACGGAGGATTGTAAGCAACTCCGGGACTACATCGAGGAGCTCATCCGATCAGGGCACCTCGCAGCCTACTTGAGGGACAAGCGGTAGGCCGACCGCGAGCAGGAGTAGCGTTCTCCTCCCGCCGAGCTGACCATCGTCTAGATCATGCTCGTTTCGGCGGATGACCAGTCCGGCGCCCAGGGAGCTCCGTACCCTGCACCAAGCATGGAGAACAACAAGCCTCCGAGGAGCTCGGACAACGCTAGTAAGGTCATCTATTAGGGTGTACTTTTTTTAAGGGAAATGTAAACTCTTCCTAGGGTCTGTTGTTAATTTAATAAAAGATCAATGGAACATTGAGAAAAAGAAGGAAAGGTCTTATTTATTCAAAAAGGTATTATAGGCTCCTCAGCCATACATACACAAAGAAAAAGAAAATTACAGCAGCGGGGGAAGGGGGTGCAGAGAGCACTGCTCATGGCACTCAGTAAAGATCTCCGCCAGCCGGGGCCTCACGAGATCCAGCCTCTGCCCTCGATTCCCCCTGCGTGCGTCGATCTCGAGCCTCAGTTCGTAGCACTCATAGATGAGTGCCACCGAGCGAGCCAGCCGACTCACAGAGATCCGGCCGTAGCGCCTCAGAGACCGCAGCTTGCCCACGGCCTCATCGTAAAGCTGCTCGGACAAGGGGTTATAAAGCCCCGGCGACTCCCTCCAGATGGAGTACATCAGTAGCTGCAGCAGAGGGGAAGCACCATGGGAGCAGCCGGCCGAAGTGGTCTTCGATGCTCCCATAGACCAACTGCACCGTGTCCTTGGTGCAGTTCTGGTCATAGAGGTATACGTCTTCGAAGTGGATGATGTCGGGGATGGTAAAGGGGAAGTCTTCCATTCTCAACGATCTGTTTGTGAAGAAAAGAAGGGCCAGCGCTCCCTCAGCTTTATATAGCCCACTGCGCCCCAACGGAACTCAACAGTCGCCCGTTTCGCCCAAAAATTCGCTGCCACGCGGCGATCATTGAGCCTTCTCTGGCGGAATCGAGACGACAAGACTCTGGCGCTTCGCCTCCCCACATATTCAATGTGCATGCTACGCGCACGTTCGCCGCGATCGTTCCTGTTCCGCATACCTGCAACTGGATGGTTGGGCGAAACCTCAAGAAGAATCGGCCAAGCATCTACCATGCTCGGCTATCCCTGGCCGGTAGCTTCCCTACACGCAACGCCGGGGATCAAAGCCCTCGCCAAGAGGCAACCGCACTGATTCACTGTCCGGCTATCCTTAGCAGGCCTCCTACGTCCCCTCCAACGCTAAAGATCAAAGTCTTCCTTAGAGGCAGCCGAGCAGTTACCCTGCTCGGCTATCACTAGCCGGTGGCTTCCCCACTCGCAACGTCAGGGATCAAAGCCCTCGCCAAGAGGCAACCGCGCAGCTTCACTGCCCGGTTATCCTTAGCAGGCCTCCTACGGCCCCTCCAACACTAAGGATCAAAGCCCTCCTTAAAGGCAGCTCAGCAGCTACCCTGCTCGGCTATCCCTGGCCGGTAGCTTCCCTACTCGCAACGCCAGGGATCAAAAAGACCTCCTAGAGGCAGTCAAGCCCGATCCCCGCTCGGCTATTCCCGGCTGGTAGATTCCTACCATAATCAACAGGGATCAAAAGCCCTCCCAGAGGAAGTCGAGCCCGACCCTTGCTTGGCTATCCATCAGGACAAAATCCCTCGCCATGAGGCACCGGGCAATAACCCTGCCCGGATAAGGGTCCTTAGTAGGCTTCTTACAGCCCTTCCCGCGCTAAGGACCAAAGTCCTCCTTTGAAGAAGTCAAGCCCGATCCTTGCTCGGCTATCCCCGGCTGGTAGCTTCCTACCACAACCGACAGGGATCAATGTCCTCGCCAAGAGGCGCTGGGCAGTAACCCTGCTCGGTCCCCGTCCTGAAGGATCAAAGCCCTCGCAAGAGGCAATAGAGCGGCTACCCTGCTCGGTCATCTCCTGCTGGTAACTCTCCACCCATGACGCCAGGGATTAAAGCCCTCGCAAGAGGCATCTGAGCGGCTATCCCGCTCGGTCATCCCCGGCTGGTGGTTGCCTACCCACTACGCCAGAGATCAAAGCCCTCGCCAAGAGGCAACCGCGCAGTTTCACTGCCCGGTTATCCTTAGTAGGCTTCTTACAGTCCCTCCAACGCTAAGGATCAAAGTCCTCGCAAGAGGTAACCGAGCGGCTACCGTGCTCGGTCATCCCTGGCCGGTAACTTCCCTACTCGAATCGCCAGGGATCAAGGCCCTCGCCAAGAGGCAACCGTGAAACTTCACTGCCCGGTTATCCTTAGCAGGCCTTCTACGACCCCTCCAACGCTAAGGATCAAAGTCCTCCTAGAGGCAGTTGATTTAGAGAGGTTTTGTCGATCAAAAATATTTACCGCAATCAAGAACGGCGTCGCTCTGCAGCTAGCCGGTGACTACGGGTCGGTCCATAGGGATGTTGTAAATCTCCTTTAAGTTCTTACGAGTTAATTCCAAATGACGTTTGGTCGTATAATTAAACCTAAAAATTGAAGTTGTGTGATACTAGGATTAGAAACTTGCTAGGATTAGGTTTAGGGAAAATTTGGTAAACAAAGATCTACATCTCTTTCCATTGCCTTTAATTAAATATATCATATTAGTGTTATGGTAAATATTTATAAAGGGGATTAGGATGATTGGGAAGATTGTTCTTCCTCTAGATCCTTATCCTTCCTTTATTAATCTTTACCCTAACCTCCATGGAAAACCTTAAAATCCGGGCCTTTAGACTACAGATCACCGTTACCTCGAGGTTAGAGTGCTGTAGGGAGCGGAATAAGAAGGTATGCATGGAGTTCTAATGTTCATAAAAGATTGGCAAAGAAAAGAGATGAGAGATCTTCATCTCTCAAATCCTTCCCTATTCCTAACCGTAACAAGCGAGGAAACTACTCGCTCATTGGGGAAATAAAGAGAGACATAATTTTTGTTTTGTTTTTATTAAAGAGAAGAAATATCTATTGCAAGTTAATAAAATTCTAAACTAAATTAAACTAGGGCGAGAAAAATAATTTACCTAAGGAAGATAAAAAAAACTAGAACTAGGGCAAGGAAAATAACCTACTTACGATTGATGCGCTCTAACTTCAAGAAAACAGAATTTTATTCATGAATAGAGGCATAAGAAAATACAAGGGTTTGGGTTCTATTTATAGGACATAGAAACCCTAGGTTTACAATTGCTCCGCATGTCTAAAATTACAAATATACCCCTAGAAAATCTTTCCAAAGCCGCCACGAAATTTTGGTAAAATTTTATCGAAGTATGGGCTTCATACGGCCGCGAAACCGCGGAAATGGTGGGCTTGGGCCGCGGTTCCGTGGCCCTTTAGTGAGCTTAGGTTCTGAAATTTTTGTGTTATTCTCTGGATCTTTTTGAGCTTCTGGTTCTTGGGTTATTTTATCAATTGGGCTTCTGCATCTTCTCTAGATCTCTCAGTGAAAACTTGTAGCGATCTTTTAACCGTTTGCCTTGACTTTTTGGATCTTGTGTTGCCTTGTTGATTGTGAATTATTCTTCGTCTACGCTTGACTGAGATCCTCCTATTTGTTGGTCAAAAGTCCTTCTTTTGTGTCGTCTTTTATGTTTTTCACTGTTTTCGCTCTAAGAACCTGTAACCTGTAACATGTAGCAGACATGGGTAAAAAGCACCTATTTTTATTGTAAAATGCATAAGAAGGGGGAATACAAAATGCAATAATATGTTATGAACAAATACCCCAAACTTATCTTTTGCTCGTCCTCGAGCAAACTTATTATTATATTTATTCTCGATAAAAATCTAACCTAACCGCACTTTCGCAGGGAAACGCGATTGCACTGAGCTCGTGCAACAAGCCGTTAAACCTTTAGGTGTCCCTAGTAGGAGGAGTGTTATCTCCTGAGGGTTTTCAGCGGATTACACCCACAAAATCCTATCAATTTGGCTTTTCGACTTTTATTTTCCAAATAGGTTTTCTAACAAGGAATTCTATTATCGTTGACCCGCAAATTATCCACCCATATTCTTCACACTTTCTCATCATTTAACTTAAGATTGTACATGTTCTATAGATTTACTTAGCTTTCGGCATTTCTTAAGTTTTCCTTCTAAAGTTCCATATCCACTTAGGAATTTCTATCAACTCTCCTAAAGATACAAGTTCTATTCTTCACTCCTTTCTCTTATCTAAACTCTAATCGCATATCCTCACGCGTGTGTAAATATCACCCCTACACTTGGAACTTCAAATCAAGCAATCGTACTCTCATCCATTGTCCAAAGTACTTATTAATTGGTGAATTTTTAATTGAATTTCGCTTACACATCCTTCATGCGACTGTTAATACTTCTTGAGGTACCAACAACCGATTACAAGGTGCGTTAGCACTTTAAAGCGTACTTCTTAGTCTTGTAACACCCAAGGCTTTAGCAGTGACTCCCAAACCAGTTGGTCTAAGGCACTAGGTGATGAAGCACCCTCGCTAAATATTTTTCTATTTTTTAGCCTTGAGTAATCACAAAAACCAGTGTCCATTTTTTTTTCTTTATTCACTTTTTTTTTCTTTTATTTTCTTTTCTTCATACTAAGGACTTTAGATAAGAGCATTTCAAGGTCTCCTCTACTATTCCAAGTTTCAAGGTGCGCGATTGTGCAAATTTATAGGGTATATATTTTCAGAATCTAGACTTGAGTTAGGAATTATTTTTCAAACTTGTACTCTAATAAAAGTTTTAATACTTTTCCTTCGTTTCGACTTAGCCCAAGAAGTGAACCCAAAATTTGCCTATTTCTAAATAAGCTACAAAGACATATACTTTCTACCGTTAGATTTTAAGGAAGGTTATTTTTAGGGTTTTTAATTTACTAAGTCTAAGATCAAGTTTTTCCTAGCCAGTAGACCTATTTATAGAACTCAAGTCAATTAGCTAAAATTGAATACATTAATTTTTATAATTTTTTGAAAATTTTCAATTTTTATGGTTTTTTTATTTTCTAATTTTTTTTTATTTTTCAAAATTTTCAAATTTTTATGATTTTTATATAAAGATGCAATATGCAATGCAAAAATATACATATGAATGCGAAGAAAGAAAACTTACCGAGCATACCCCTAAACTTAAACTGGACAGTGTCCTCACTGTCATGTTGTACCAAGTGGGTCGATGATGTCGGCAATTATATTTACATATTATACACACCCCCAAACTTATTTGAAATAATGTTTTGGAAAAAGTTGATTGGAAATTCGGGGGTGAAAGTGGAGGAAAATTAATCAGTGTAGATCGGCTCCTGCAAATACAGGAGCTTCTCCGATGGGTCTGCTGTGAGGAACAGTTTCAATCGATGCCCATTCACTTTGAATAAAGTACCGTCCTCTGGATTTTCAAGATCAACCGCACCGTACGGATAAACGGTGAGGACTACAAAATGTCTTTTCCATCTAGAACGGAGCTTGCCGGGGGGATAATGTAACCGAGTATCATAGAGTAAAACCTGTTGACCAGGTTTAAATGTATTTCGCAAAAGGTGTTTATCGTGGAACACCTTAGCTCGGTTTTTAGCAATTATGGCATTATCATATGCCTCATCCCGCAGCTCTTCTAGTTCATTCAACTGCAGCTTTCGGTTGCTGCCCGCATCTCCTAAAGATAGATTCAGCTCTTTGATAGCCCAAAATGCCTTGTGCTCAATTTCTACTGGAAGGTGGCAAGCCTTCCCGTAAACAAGCCGGTATGGAGACATGCCAAGATCGGTCTTGTATGCAGTACGGAAAGCCCATAGTGCATCGAT
Source organism: Agapanthus africanus (assembly GCA_030015575.1). Taxonomy (NCBI): domain Eukaryota; kingdom Viridiplantae; phylum Streptophyta; class Magnoliopsida; order Asparagales; family Amaryllidaceae; genus Agapanthus; species Agapanthus africanus. Next base: position 342,434,439 of record CM057343.1, read on the forward strand.
CAATTTGAGTGACCAATCTTTACGGTTTTTAGAAACCGTTTTCTCCAAGATTTGGTTAATTTGCCGATTCGAGACCACGGCTTGCCCACATGTTTGGGGATGGTATGGCGTTGACAGCTTATGGGTGATAGAATATTTGCGCATTAAGGACTCAAAAGTCCTATTGCAAAAGTGAGAACCATTATCACTTATTATTGCGTGAGGGTGCCCAAATCGAGAAAAGATGTGTTCTTTAAGAAATCGAACGACAACCTTGTTGTCATCGTTCGACTAGGCACAGCCTCGACCCACTTTGAAACATAGTCAACAGCCAAAAGAATATACACATTTCCAAAAGAGTTAGGAAATAGTCCCATGAAGTCTATACCCCAAACATCAAAAATATCTACAACCAAAATTGGTTGGAGCGGTATTTCGTTTCTCCGCGATATCCGGCCTAAGTGTTGGCACCGGGAGCAAATTTTGCAGTATTCGTATGCATCCTTGAAGAGTCGTGGCCAATAGAAACCACACTGCAAAACTTTCTTGGCTGTCTTCTTTGGGCCAAAGTGCCCGCCACATGCTTGATCGTGGCAAAAAGACAGCACACTCTTAACCTCATTTTCTGGTACACACCGACGAATGATTTGTTCAGAACAGTATTTAAAACGATACGGTTCGTCCCAGTAAAAATGCTTTACTTGGGACAAGAATCGAAGTTTATCTTGTTTCGACCAATCTTTAGGTATTAAGCCGGTGGCTAAGTAGTTTACAATATCAGCGAACCATGGTTCGCAAGAAACGGTCAAGAGTTGCTCATCGGGAAAAACATCAGTGATAGGAAGTTCAAGTGTAGGCGAGGAAGGAAGTCGTGAAAGATGATCGGCCACTACGTTTTCACATCCTTTTTTATCCCTTATAACAAGGTCAAATTCTTGTAGCAAAAGGATCCAACGTATTAGCCTCGATTTAGCATCCTTCTTCGCAAAAAGGTGGCGAAAAGCTGAATGATCAGTGTACACTATAACTGGAGAGCCGATTAAATAAGGCCGAAATTTTTCAAGTGCAAACACAACCGCTAAAAACTCTTTTTCTGTTGTTGTGTAGTTTAGTTGGGCCTCATTTAGTGTTCGGCTAGCGTAGTAAATTACGTGCGGCATCTTATTAATGTGCTGTCCAAGAACAGCACCAATGGCAAAATCTGATGCGTCGCACATGATTTCGAAGGGGTGCATCCAGTCTGGAGATGAAAGAATAGGCGCAGAAATGAGAGAATGTTTCAAAGACTCGAACGCTTTCATGCAAGTTGAGTCAAAATCAAATGTTGTGTCATCGGCCAATAAGAGAGTCAAAGGTCTAGCAATCTTGCTAAAATCCTTAATAAACCGTCTATAAAAACCGGCATGGCCAAGAAAAGCTCGGATGTCTTTGACGCACTTAGGAGGAGGAAGATTAGAAATGACTTCGATTTTGGCTCTATCAACCTCTATGCCGTTTTGCGAGATGACGTGTCCTAAGACAATGCCTTCTCGCACCATAAAGTGGCACTTTTCCCAATTTAACGTTAGGTTCTTATCCCTACAGCGGGTAAGAACTGCGTCGAGATGTCGTAAACACTCGTCGAAGGAGTCACCAAAAATGGAGAAATCATCCATAAAGATTTCTAAAAACTTCTCCACCATGTCCGAAAAGATCCCTATCATACACCGCTGAAATGTAGCGGGTGCATTGCATAACCCAAAGGGCATGTGACGATAAGCAAAAATGCCTAAGGGACAAGTAAATATGGTCTTGTCTTGATCCTCTTTGGCAATGGGGACTTGGTTATAACCGAAATAGCCATCTAAAAAGAAGTAGAACTCGTGCCCCGCCAATCGTTCTAGCAATTGGTCAATGAAAGGCAAAGGAAAGTGGTCCTTTCTTGTCGCGGCATTGAGTTTTCGGTAGTCGATGCAAACTCACCACCCAGTTTGGGTGCGAGTAGGAATTAACTCTTTTGCCTCATTGGTAATGACCGTGATGCCCGATTTCTTTGGCACGATATGAATGGGGCTAACCCATTGGCTATCTGAAATAGGGTAAATGATACCGCTATCAAGACACTTAACAATCTCCTTCTTGACCGCCTCTTTCATAATGGGGTTGAGGCGTCTTTGTGGATCCCTTACCGGCTTGGCATCATCCATCAAGTGTATATGATGTTCGACTATGAGGGGACTAATCCCCTTGATGTCCTCCATAGACCAGCCGAAAGCTTGCCGATTATTGTGTAAGACCATTAAAAGAGCCTTCTCTTGCTCGAGAGCTAGAGAGGCATATATGATAACGGGTAAGGTCTCATTCTCATCTAGATAAGCATATTTTAGGTGCGACGGCAAAGGCTTTAGTTCGAGTTTAGGTGGTGAAACAATAGATAGTAACAATGGAGTAACTGTTTCAAACTCGAAGGATTCAATCAAAGGTTCGAATCGAGTGTACGCTACCGACTCGGATGGTTCAACTAACTCATCCGAAAAAGCAAAAGACTCAAACTCGGGTGGAGAGTCTTCAAAATCATCTACAAAGGTGAAACACTCATAATCTTTGTCCGTCGTGAAAACTGTGTCAGATTCTAGGAGAAACGCACTAGTGGCGTCAACATTGCTGTGATCAAACATAAAATTTTCGAACTCACAGTCCTCCTCAGCGATCTCATTGATCGAGCAAACATCAAGTACGCTAGAATTAGGCTCGCAAGGCTGACTTCCTAACTTGAAAATGTTGAGTTCAACTGTCATATTGCCAAAAGATAGGTTCATTGAACCGTTACGACAGTTGATTACCGCATTAGAAGTCGCGAGGAATGGTTGACCAAGTATCACCAGAATTTGACTCCGGGGGTTAGCGACGGGTGGTGTATCCATAACAATAAAGTCAACGGGGAAAATGAAATCCCCTACTCTAATTAACAGATCCTCCAACTCTCCCTTAGGATGGGTGATTGATCGGTCGGCCATTTGGAGAGTGCAATGAGTGGGCTTAAGCTCTCCAACGCCTAATTGTTCATACACCGAATAAGGTAGCAAATTGACACTAGCACCAAGATCTAATAGTGCTCTATTGATGTTCTTGTCCCCAATTATGATCGAAATAGTAGGACAACCGGGGTCCTTGTGCTTTGGGGGTAAAGAATTGACAAGAGCATCACTAACAGCACTAGCCACAAAAACTTTCTTTGGTACTTGTGACTTCCTCTTTTTGGTGCATAAGTCCTTTAAGATTTTTGCATATGAAGGAACTTGTTGGATTGCATCCAAAAGAGGGATATTTATGCTAACCTGTTTGAACAACTCTACAATCTTCTCCATCTGTGGAGTTGGTTTATTAGATCTCAACCGATTTGGAAAAGGAACATTTTGAAAAGTCGTTGAGTCCAACTTTTGCGGATCAGATTGTTGAGTTAGAACGGAATCCCGTGTAGATGTGCTCGTGTTGTGAGAAGAGGGTCCATTCGAGCTAGAAGAAGTAGAGCCCTGTGAAGGGTGGAGAATATTCTCTAACGATGAAGAAGAAGAAGAAGGTGAAGAAGATGAAGAAGGACCACCGGCAGGGGTGTCATGGTTAATACCCATATTATTTTGCAACACTTTTCCGGATCTTAACGTGGTCACAGCATTTACGTTATGATTCTGCTGTTCATATGCAACGTGTGTGTGACCGGAATTTGGAAGTGGTTGAGACGGAAGCTTTCCTTTCTCTCGCTCTTTCAACGCAGCATTGAGTTGTGGAATTTGTGCCTCAATATATTTGATGTTTTAATCGTGTGAGGCACTGTTTTGCACCAAAGATTGAATAGAAGTCTCTAATCTTGCAGTAGATTGTGTAGATTGCTTTAGGAAAGCCTCTAGACTTCTTTCGAGCGAGCTAACCTTGTCATTATTAGGTTGAACAAAATTGTTTGGTGGGTGGTAAGAGTTAGGCACAAAATTGTTCACTTGATTAGGGTAAGGTTGCTGTTGGAAAGGTTGTTGAAATTGAGTTTGTGGAGGTGCTTGTTGTTGTGGAGGAGGAGGCCTTTGAAAATTGTTATTTCCTTGGAATTGTTGATTTTGGTTCCAAGCGAAATTTAGGTGGCTCTTCCATCCCGGATTGTATGTTGAAGAGTATGGATCGTTTCTTTGTCGTTGCTGAAAGGCAGCATTGACTTGATCCTGTCCTTGAGTAGATGCAGTGTAAGGAAACTCTTCTGTGAGATGTGATGGATCCGAACAACAAGCACAAACAGTTCGCGGAGGCACAACAGGGGCAGGAGAAGGTGCTGAGATTTTGGTCTCAAGCGCTTCTAGCTTTTTCGTAAGAGCGGCCATCTCGGCCTTCATAGCAATCGACATCTCTACTTGATGTATGCCTGCCCTAGGTTGACCAATAGAAGAAGATGATGATGTGGTCTTGGTGCTTTCCTACTGAATTGTTTGTTCACTAAGATCCTCAAGAAACTGCCACGCTTCCTCACTAGACTTAGATAGAAAGTGACCTTGACAAATGGTTTCTAGCAACTGCTTCGTTGCCGGGTTCAATCTCTCGTATAATGTTTGGCAAAGATGCAAACTTTCGATCCCATGGTGAGGGCATTGAACAAGTAGGTCTTTGAATCTTTCAAAACATTTCCAAAATGGTTCGGAAGGAAGCTGTGAAAATTTTATAATCTCATTACGGATTCTAGCAGTTTTGTGATGAGGATAGAACTTTTTAAGAAAAGCTTTCACAAACTCATCCCAATTTCTAATGGAATGTGATGCGGTGCTGTATAGCCACTTCTCGGCTAGGTCACATAAGGTGAAAGGAATGACCCTTAGCCTTATAGCGTCATCACTTAATTGGGTCGTTTTCATCATAGCGCAAACGTTTTGGAATTTATTGATAAAGATATATGCAACTTCGGATTCCAAACCATGAAACTTAGGCAGCATATTGATGAAGTAGGGTTTGATCTCAAAATTGTCCCCATTTGCCGGTGGAGGTAAAAGACAGGTAGGTAAAGAAGTGCGGACAGGATAGAAGAGATCCTGGAGCGCGACTCGTGCGGGCGTTTCAACAGGAAGGTGATTCGGGTTATTCGCACCTAATGGAGGTGGAATCATTCCCGTCGGTAAGGTGTTGTTAGGATTATATCCCGACATACTTTCGGAAGAAGAATGTGATGGTGAAAGTGAAGAAGTGGATAGGATTTCGACTTCGGAGTCGAAAGGTTCGTCGGTCGGTACCAACGAAACACGGACTAATCGGGCGCTAGGGTCCCTAGTCTAACCGGACATACACTAAAAGGGTTAGTGTAGTCGAAAGATGAAAGACAGAATGTGGAGGAAAGAAAACGTCAATGAGAAGAAGTGGTGTAAGTGAATGCAAAGATTCTTTTAGCGACAAGTTGCAAGTTTTGAAAAGATTTTTCCTTTTTCTTTTTCTTATGTGTGCTTTTGCAAAAAGATTTTTGAAAAGAGACTTGTGACACAAATGCAATTAACCACACATGCATAATTAGGCCTAGATCTAGGGTCACCTAGGTCAGCTAGACAGCTCCTAACTGTTCCAAAGGGCTAGAAATAGGACCTCAAACTCCCTCTTCACCGCCAATTGCGGCCAGGTAAGTGCCAGGTAAGTGGGAAGGAACCACGTTGTGGGCCTAATTAAAAACCACTAGCCTTGACACACTTGCCTAGGCACCGCGAAGTCTGTTTAGGATAAACGGCCGATGCCTATACTAGTCCTCTGTCCTATTGAGCGCGACGTCCTTAGGGCTGAGTCTAATATTTTTTAATTAAGAGTGGTCAATGCAAATGCTTTAAGTGATTTCTGGGGTCCTGGGAAGGGTGATGAAATCCCCACCCAATTTGAATTGGTCAATAGCCCCTTAAAGTCAGATTAAAATATGCAAAGCAGTAAATCACTTGCAACCAATTTGCTATTTAGCGCGGCGCAAAGAATCCTGCAGAAAATCAATTATTAGAAGGGGGAAGAAGATTTTTAGCGCAATGAATCCTGCAGAAGATTTGGCAAAAGATATATGGGGATTTGTAGAGGGGAGAATAAGGAAACAAACAGTGCAAATTTCGTGTAGAGAGGACTCCAGAAGACCGCGGAACCGCGGTTTTGACTGTGTATATACCGCGGAAACGCGGTTGGATGGGGGCTTTAAGTCTCCAAATTTTCTCAGCTGCTCTGTCTTTCAATATCCTCCTGTTTTGATGTACCCTTTTCTGATTTTCCTTCTGTGTTGTTTCAGATCCGTCAAGCCTGCAGAGATTCACAAAAGAAACCCTTCAAACAATAAAAGATGATAGAATTTTTTATATTTTTGATTTTCAGATTTTTATGGTTTTTTTATATTTTATATTAACCCGAAATTACAAAAAGAAGATTTTACGCCATCCTCGGCAACGGCGCCATTTGATTTAGAGAGGTTTTGTTGATCAAAAATATTTACCACAATCAAGAACGGCGTCACTTTGCAGCTAGCCGGTGAATACGGGTCGGTCCACAGGGATGTTGTAAATCTCCTTTAAGTTCTTACGAGTTAATTCCAAATGATGTTTGGTCGTATAATTAAACCTAAAAATTGAAGTTGTGTGATACTAGAATTAGAAACTTGCTAGGATTAGGTTTAGGGAAAATTTGGTAAACAAAGATCTATATCTCTTTCCATTGCCTTTAATTAAATATATCATATTAGTGTTATGGTAAATATTTATAAAGGGGATTAGGATAATTGGGAAGATTGTTCTTCCTCTAGATCCTTGTCCTTCCTTTATTAATCTTTACCCTAACCTCTATGGAAAACCTTAAAATCCGGGCCTTTAGACTACATATCACTGTTACCTCGAGGGTAGAGTGTTGTAGGGAGCGGAATAAGAAGGTATGCATGGAGTTCTAATGTTCATAAAAGATTGACAAAGAAAAGAGATGAGAGATCTTCATCTCTCAAATCCTTCCCAATTCCTAACCCTAACAAGCGAGGAAACTACTCGCTCATTGGGGAAATAAAGAGAGACATAATTTTTGTTTTGTTTTTATTAAAGAGAAGAAACATCTATTGCAAGTTAATAAAATTCAAAACTAAATTAAACTAGGGCGAGAAAAATAATTTACCTAAGGAAGATAAAAAAAACTAGAACTAGGGCAAGGAAAATAACCCACTTACGATTGATGCGCTCTAACTTCAAGAAAACAGAATTTTATTCATGAATAGAGGCATAAGAAAATACAAGGGTTTGGGTTCTATTTATAGGACATAGAAACCTTAGGTTTACAATTGCTCTGCATGTCTAAAATTACAAATATACCCCTAGAAAATCTTTCCAAAGGCGCCACGAAATTTTGGTAAAATTTTATCGAAGTACGGGCTTCATACGGCCGCGGAACAGCGGCAATGGTGGGCTTGGGCCGCGGTTCCGTAGCCCTTTAGTGAGCTTAGGTTCTGAAATTTTTGTGTTATTCTCTGGATCTTTTTGGGCTTCTGGTTATTGGGTTATTTTATCAATTGGGCTTCTACATCTTCTCCAGATCTCTCAATGTAAAATTGTAGCGATCTTTTAACCGTTTGCCTTGACTTTTTGGATCTTGTGTTGCCTTGTTGATTGTGAACTGTTCTTCGTCTAGGCTTGACTGAGATCCTCCTATTTGTTGGTCAAAAGTCCTTCTTTTGTGTCGTCTTTTATGTTTTTCACTGTTTTCGCTCTAAGAACCTGTAACCCGTAACATGTAGCATACATGGGTCAAAAGCACCTGTTTTTATTGTAAAATGCATAAGAATGGGTAATACAAAATGCAATAATATGTTATGAACAGCAGTCAATCCCAACCCTTGCTTGGCTATCCTCGGTTGGTAGCTTCCTACCACAACCTACAGGGTTCAAAGTCATCACCAAGATCGACCGAGCAGCTTCCCTGCTCGGTCATCCCCAGCAGGCATCCTCCTGCTCAACAGACGCTGCGGGTTTGTAGCCCTCATAATGAGGCCACTGAGCCCCTTTATGTTCGGCACGACTACGGCGGACATCCCTCTACCCATCACATGCAGCAGATCCGAAACCCCAACAAGTGACATCAGGTCTATCCAAGTCTGAGTGATCCCCCCTCGACTTTGGAGCCATGTAGATGCCTCCTTCTCAGCAGCGCTTGGCACACTTGGCAAGTGATCGAAATCAACTCGACGAACGATCGCTAGACAGATAGCCGACCTGACATGGAAGCCCAACAGTGAAAGCAAGGATATTTTACGAGCATTCTTCACAAACAAAAGATAAAGTGTAAACTGATGAAACAAAAAGTTTTACTACCAAAAGCGAAGTCTTTACAAAGGGTATTTTGGTCTCCGCAGCCTTACAGACTGCCCAGAGGCTTACAAAAATTCCAGAAGCGGCAGAATAAAATGAGAAGGAAGACAGGGGCTTTACGCCTCGCGGCCAGGGCGACCTCGGGGTCCTCGATGTCTACCATAAGTCGAGCAGGGTCCTCGGCCACCTCCTCGTCAGGAATCTCTTCCCCCTGCTCATCGGCATCCGCGAGGGGGTATTCGGCCCAGAGCTCTTCATCGGCGAACACCGGCATCCGGACCTTAACGGCGTCGAGGGCCTCATGCCAGATGCGGGTGGTGGCCATGGCTAGGTCATTGTAGAAGCCCTTCGACTTCTTGTAGCCCTCCACCCCCTTCACCGCCGAGAGGTCGGCCAACTTCGCCACCTCGACCGCCGCCCCCAGCTCCTTCCGGAGGGTCCTCACCTTCTTCTTCATGTTGCCGGCGAGCGCCTGAGTGTCTTTAAGCTTGGCCTCGGCGGGCTCGCGTTGCCGGGAAACCTCCCATTTCCCAGCCTTCACCTTGCCTTCGAGGGCGGAAACCCTCGCCATCGCCGCCTCCAACTCCCGCTTGGATCTCTCTACCAGCGAGGCAAGCTGGTCCGCAACATTCATCGCCGGGGCTATCACCTTGGCCTCCATGCGTAAGGCAAGGGCGATGTGCTGGAGAACCTGAAAAATAGGAAAGAGGCCAGGAAGACGAAGGAGGAACCGAATCTCACAAACAACCGAGCACTTACCTGCACGGACTCCAGGGCGATGGACACCATCTAGGCCCTGAAGGTCCCCCCGGGGACCCTACCCCCTGCCGACTTATCTATTTCATGCAGCAGGATATCCGCGATGGATAGCCCTGAGGGCACCGCGAACTGGAGGCCCCCCTCCTCCACCATGATCGGCGAGGGCGGGCCCCGGGGAGACCTCCAGGAACCCCTCTTGAGCGGCTCCGAGGGAGAGCCTGTTAGTTATATGTATGCCCTAGAGGCCATTACTGTACATGCGATGTATATTGTAGTGGATGCTAGGACATGTATAGGGAGGACTTTCTTGCTCGACATGATAGTATGCTATCTGGTTGTACTTTATCTTAACATGTACTCTGATTGTCTCTATGTTACATGTTGATAAAACCCTTAGGATATGTACTCGACTACTGGGACTATGATGAGATCATACTAGTGGGGCCACGGTAGTCGACGAGTACATCCTATAGCTGTTCCTAGTCGAGGGTGTATCGAGACAGGGCATCGATGCACCAGAGTAGACTAGCGTATACGCATCTTGACCCATATGATGGGCAATGGATGATCCCATATCCATCGGTGTTTGACATCAAGGATGGTGTACGGGTGCTCAGTGGAGACTGGGTACACTGGACGGACTCGCCGAGAACTCCCAGATGGTATTATACCATACGTCAGATGGCAGTTCTCCGGTGACACTGGTACAGAGTAGTCTGTTGACCCGAGATCGTCATAGAGTCTTGTGTGGTTCCCACTGTGCTTTGATTTCCATCATACCACGTCCAAGAGGGCGTGCAAAAAGGTGGCTTTTGGGTACAGTCCCGAATCACATGGAGGCAATGAGCGATAGGAGGGGATTCGTCTCTCCCGGTATAGGGAGTTGATGTTGTGCTGTGTTCGATTGGCTATAACCGGAAATCCCTGGCCAGGGTTGCTGAGATTTACTGGTAAGTGTTATCAGTAGTTTCTCAAACTGTTATAGACCTCAAATCGACACGACTTATCAAACTACTGGGGTCTGACGTTTACCACCCCTAGGCGAGATATGCAACATATCAGACGACGAGACCGGACTGTACGGGAGTGTTACTGTTTGGATTCGCAGGAGAATGTACAGGCTTGCTTGTTGATCTTCTGAGCGCTCAATACCTGGGTAGCTGTTACGTTTAGCTGACCGCTTGAAGCTTGTGGGTGTTTGATATGATCATCACCTACTGCCGGCGTATTGACGATTCTTTAGAGTCCTACACAGAGGTTTCTTGACTCAGGCAAAACGGAGTAGGGGCACATATGTGATATGTGCGGGACCGAGGATAATGCGATATGTGATACCGTATTCTATTCTCGCGATATTTGATATCAGCCGGGTCATCGGATCAAGTGTTGATTCGATGAATCGGTACGGATAAATATTAGCCGGTTATATGCGATATAGCCGGATTGTCGGATCAAGTGTTGATTCGATAATTTAATGTATAATAATATATATGATATATTAAATTGCATTAACTAATATTTGCTCACTAAAAGATTCTTTTTCTCACTCGGGTAATACATTGATATATATGCGATATATGCTAAATGTATTATTTTATTTTGTTACGATAAATATTATATATGTGATATATAATATTGTAACATGATATGATAACTAATCCAACTTGTTTAGTGGAGTTTAAACATGATTAGGGTTTGGATTAGGGTTAAGCTTTCTAGATGTTTCTAGAAGCTTTTCTTTTTGTCATGATAAAGATATTTTCAAGTGAGTCATGCTTTAACCCAACCCAAACCCTAACCCTAGTTAATTCTCTACAAAGGTTCACTTGACCATGGTTGCATAATTCTATCATATTATTCTTTTCCTATTCATCACAAAAGGATTCTAACATTGTTCATCTTCTTCCTCCTTCATTCTTTCATGAAAAGCTTACTAGTTTTTCAAAAGGTGATGAATAAATATGAGAAAAAGATAAATAAAGAGAGCAAAAATCCTACTTCATCATCCTCATCTTCCCTTGCCATTTAGATGAGGGTGTTCACATCATTTCATGAGTGTTAGCTTGTGTTAAAGAAACTTCAAGGTAGATCATCTTAGTATCGAAGATCGGAAGCAAAGGTTGCGTCTTTCTCTTCGTGGAACCTCTCGAGAGTCCGGATCCCGATGATCGCAGCGAAGGGACCACAACACGGAGCATATGAAGTGAAGGACCGGATCTACAAAGGTTGTAATCCCTCTCACTTAGTGTTAAAGTGTTTAGCATGCTTGTTTTCGCCTAATCTCTAGTTTAAAGTTCCGTATTCGGGTTGTTCGGCACGGCTAAATTTTTAATTGGGCATGGTTGATACCTCGTAGACCCTTGTGCGCGTGCCTAGCAACCCTACAGTGGTATCAGAGCCAAGCTAGAGCTTTAGGCGAAGTCTAGACGAAGTTTAAAGTCCGATCGAACCCGGAAAACCCGATAAAACCCGCTCTCTGGAAATTTTCTGAAACTTTGGATTTTTGTGAATTAAAAATTGCCAAAAAATTCAGCAGGGAATTCAATGAGTTACTGTGAAGCACGTGATGCTAACTCGACAAAGTAGGCGCGGAACCGCGGCCCAACCCTGGGTTTCGCGGCGGTTCCGCGGCCACTTTGGTGAGTTACACCACGTGGCTTGCACAGTAATTCTTGTCTTCAAGTGCTGAGTCTTCTGGAAATTTTTAATTTTTTTTATTCAACTGTTGAATTATCTGGGTTGTATTGGGGACATAAAGATTCGATCGGATATTTTAACTTTGTTTAGTTTTGTCCGGATAATTTTTAGAAACTGTTAAAAAGTTCGAACGGATATCAATAACTCACTTTTTCCCCTGTCGGAAAATTTTTCAAAAGTTGGATTTTTCCTCGTGTTTAAGAACGTTCTAAGTCGTGCAAGTAACGTGGTGGACCCTCTAGAAGACAACAAACCTTAACTCGATTATGTGACCGTCTTGAACTGCCTTTTGAACCTTAGGGTTTGGGGCAGTACGGCGTGCCACATGTGAGGCGTTGGCTTGACCCTTCTACGGCTGGACCATTGCTACTGTGGCATGTAATGGATGTTTTTAAACTGATTTCAAGTGTTGAGATATATTGGGGAAATCTTGGGTGTTTGATGATTCGATCGGAAAGTTTAACTTTTTCTATTTATCTGGAATGTGATACAATATTTGGAATCCACAGGTAGTTATGAGATAACTAATTTGAATATTATAAACATAGCAGTTTAGTCTCAGATGATCGGTTGCCACGGCATTTTGATGTGATCAATAGTCCGTCGCAATCACGTAGCGTACGCGGATACTCGCCGGGTAAACTTAATAGACAGCCACGCCCCATAGCCCCGACCAAGTGACTGTAGGAGAACCCCGTCGCCGAAAGCATCCGTTCGGGTGCTCGCGGTAGCGGTGTTCCGCCTTGGTGCACTTCGTCGACGGTATCGGGGGTGCGGCCGTCTACTAAAGTTTGCGACGAGCATTCGATCAGTTTTTCGGGAATCTTGTTGAATCGCCCGACTTGATATTGAAAAGAGTTTTCGATAAATGAGACTAAAATGCGGGGTTTATAATTGTTAGGCATGCGATGTCTAAGGAATTCATTTGGTTAGGCATGTGATGTCTAAGTAGGTTGCGGATTCCAACTGTTGTAGTTTTACACTTTCTTTTCTGTGACCGTAAGCGTAGTATGTGGTGTATCGCCGGCTTCGTTGCTATACATCAACGACAATCGGGATACGCATACTTGCTTACGTTGATGATATGTGATATTATGTGTTGCTGTGATATGTTGTATTGGATCGTCGCGTTTGAATAGCCGGGGGTTTTATGTGAGATGAGAGTTTTTCTTTTTCATTCATGTAAAATTCATTTCTATGTAATATTCTTTTATTGGGGCACTTCCAGGTAGCGGAAGATGTCACCGTTGTATATTATTTACTTTTCCGCATTAGGTAGACCCAAGGCGGGGAGCACAAGTAACCGGGTTCTAGGGTCCAGTGGGAGACCATCTCGAGGAGTCGAGACCGGGTCTCCTAACCCTAGAATTGGCAGTGTTACTTGCCGCTCTCGTAGAGGTCTAGGGATGTGGGTTTGGCTATTCATCGCGACCGTGGAATCCGTGTTTTATACAGGCTCGTATTGAAAACACGGACGTCCTAGTATATCCAATATTTCATATATGTTCTTCTGCTGTAATGTTCTATGATGAGATCATATTACTGCCTGTGACGAATGTTTATATTATATATATGAGATATATGTTATATTGCAGATTTCGTTTTCAAATGTGATGCTTGCGAAGCATAATAAAATGGGACTTCATTAATGAGATTAATGAAATAAAAGAAACCTAAGATGTTGTAGAAACTTGTTTAAAAACTGGTACCTACAGTTCTTGCTTTGCATCGCGGTGTTCCTTGTAGAACATCCAGCACCTTATTCGATAAGGAAAGGACCGAGATCCCTTCACCGGGAGTGACTCCTTTAGCAATAACTGGCAGATACTACAAACTCGGTTTGTCTTTTGATTGCTTCTATAGTTCTTGCTTTGCACAGTGATATTTGTGAAATATCCTGCACCTTATTCGATGAGGAAAGGGCCGACGATCCCTTCACCGGGAGTGACCCCTTTAGCAAAACTAGAAAAAAGCCTCAAAAACACTCCATTTAAAATCACTCGATTCTACAACGATATCAAGTTCATTACGCAAAGGGTTTTCTTAAAAACCTGTCGTAGCCCTCCGTCATTTCAGATAAGTACTAGTTAGTATTCGTGCTGCGGTAGTTTGGCATGCGTCAAGGCGTAGTGTACGGTAGCTAACTAGTGCTTATCTGCTAGCATACGATGCGATTGGATTAGGGTATTCGTACGGCGTTGTTTGGCATGCGTCAAGGGTCGTGCGGGTGGGTTTAATTCAATCAAGAAATGTACGGGTTGAACTTGACTAGCGGACTATGGGTTGTTTGGCATGTGTCAAGGTCATAGCACGCTAGGGGTAAAATATTATCGGGAATTTCAAGTGTTGAAATTTGCAATGAGATTGCATACCTTCTATGAGATAGTTGGATCCCGATACCCGCTGCGAGTAATTGTTACTCCTGGGAGAGTTTTACACATTACAATTAGCCGATCAAGTAGGTGTCTAGAAAGGTGTTAACGGGGTTACGCCTCTGGGAAAACGAGGTTTACTTTAATTAGGTTCGTGCGAAAGCACGGGGGACCTCCCTCAAAGTACCGACACTGGCCTGGCTGAAAGATTGGCGAACTTATAAGTGTGTAATTAATCCCGGCTAGTCTTTCGTTTTAGGGTTTGAAGGAAGATTTGACTAAAACAGTGGGAGACATCCTGATTAGATAAAATAAAAACCAATCTAATCTTGCAAGAGCATACGCTGAGTGTTTTCTTCTCTCTCTCTCCAGGTAGCGACCATAACACGCCTTAATCAAGATAATAATACGGATATATTGACCGAACCCACTTATTATACTGAGCTGGGGAACGTTGGTCCCGCTCCAACTTATAATTGTTATAGGACAGAGCAGGAAATTGGGGATTACCAGAATTCCCGTGCCGCCCAAACGAAGAAAGTGCATACTGATGCATCATTTTCGGGTGTGTTCATTATAGAGAACTGTTTCTCAGTATCCTTTACGTCCTGGGTATGTGATACCGCATCAGGATCCCGCATATGTAATTTGGTTACATGGGCTACAGATAGGTAGAGAACTGAGAACGGGTGATAAATTTCATGAGACAGAAAACGGTGCAAGTGTTGCAGCCAAGTCTGTTGGTCACTATCACCCTGTATTACCAGAATACATTGATTCTGAACAAATGTTATTAGATACCGAACCTGATATACAAAATCATATCAGTCTCTTTATTAGTAAAGAAAGGATATAATTTTGTATTGTTGGATAATGTTTTGAACATTTCCTATATCAAGAGTTGATCGGTTCAGGCACGTCATCTAAAAGCATTGTCGTTCTAAATCAAACTACAGTTCTTAGTATACGGAACACACACAAGAGGAAGAGTTCAGAAATGAATGAATCCTTCTTGAGGTATTGTAGACTAGGCAATATCAATGCGACCCGACTGGCTGAAGTTACATATAGATGCATATTTAAATTAGTTTGAATTTACATCTTATGAAACTTGCCGGTCATGTCACAAAGATAAGATGACCACAGCTCTGTTTTTTGGAAACAGAGAAAGAGTTAGTGAACTCTTGGGATTGATACATGTTGATGTATGAAAGGTCCCATGTCTACACATGCCAAGATTGGTTCTTTGTACTTCATTACATTCTCTGATAATCTCTCAAGATTCAGACATATGTTCCTGCTGAAACACAAGTCCGAACCTTTTGAGATATTCACAGAATATAAGTTAGAAGTAGAGAACCAAAATACGGGTATAAGTATCATGTCCTTTGATGAGATCAAGGAGGAGAATACTTGAGCACAGAATTCCTAGACTATTCTAAAGGAGAATGAGATTCTCTCTCAGCATTACTCCTTCGTATACACCACAGCATGATGGTATATCGGGGCGGAGCAATAGCACCCTATTTGATATGGTGTGCTCTATGATGAGTACTACTGAGTTTCCTATTTCCTTTTGGGAGTTATGCACTTGAGAAGCTGCATACCTATTGAATAGGGTTCGAATCAAATCAGTTGCCTACCACTTCATATATGATATGGAAAGGGAAGAGCCCATATCTTAAGCTTGTTAAGATTTGGGGTTGTCTGGCCTATGTCTAAAAGCAAAATCCGGACAAGCTCGAGGCAAGGTCTGTTATGTAGAACTGGAAATGTTCCAGCTATACAAAATGCAGCTGATGATTTGGTAGAACCAAAGGATTCAATAGTTTCCATCGTACCTCAGCCTCTCCGCCGATCTAGTAGGGTTCCTCACCCACCTGAGAGATACTTCGGTTTCTCTATGACAGTGGGAGCGAGGATTACATCATAAGATGATGACCCAACTAGTTTCGAGCTGGCCATCAGGAGTGGGATTCTGTAAGAATGGCTGGATGCTTATCGATCTGAGATGGAATCCTTATACACCAACAAAGTATGGACTTTGGTTGCTTTATCTGAAGGGTTAAATCCCCATCAGGAGCAAGTATATCTTGAGAAGATTACTTGGTGTGCATGGAAAAGTTGAGACTTTCAAAGCTGTGCTTAAGTCCGTCCAGATCTTACTTGCCACGTCTACATTCCATGACTACGATATCTGGCGGTTGGGTGTCATGACTGCTTTTTTAAATGATATTTTAGAAGAGAGCGTCTATAAGTACACAGCCAGAGGGCTTCGTAGACAGTGGGAGCAGCGGAAACGTGTGCAAGATGTTTTATATGATAAAACAGGCATCGCGGAGTTGGAACATCTGTTTTGATGTGGTAGTCAAAGAGTTTGACTTCATCAAAATGGTAGATGAACCTTGTATATACGAAAAGGTAGTAGAGAGTATGGTGGTGATCCTCGTATAGTACGTGGATGACATACTCTTGATAGGGAAGGAGTTTCCTATGCTACGCTCGGTCAATCTCCGCTTATCACAAGGATTCTGCATATAGGATAAAAGTGATACCTCCTAAATCCTGGGTTTTGGATCTATGAGATAGATCTAATTGGATGTTAGGATACTCACTAGTTGTAGTGAAATGGTATCAATCGATCTTAGGGAGAATCACTGGAAAGGTTCCAGGGTGATAAGGACGACTGAATGTCAGTCGCGGGCATTGTCTTTACCCTCAGTGGAGGGACGGTATGTTGGAAGAGTTCCAAGCTAGATACCGTGACATATTAGACGATTAAAGGCAAGATACTTCGTTACCAAGGATACTACCAAAGAGGCAGTCTGGATATATATATAAGTTCATGCGATGAACTTCGTTCCTACCATTGTTGACAATGGAGTTGTGGCTTATGCCAAGGAAATACCGTCCCATCAGAAATCCAGATATAATTCTTAGGCAGTATCACCTGATCATGGAGATGGTTGATCTCCAGGGAGATCGAGGTTAGGAGGGTAGACACAGAGGACAACAGCGCGGATCCACTCACAAAGGCCTTTTTCCCAGTAGAGACTTTTACGGGATGGTTGAGTATGAGATACTTCAACCGCAGCTAATTGTTGGGTATGCGATACCATAACAGATGGCCCTAGTGCAAGTGGGAGATTGTTAGTTATATGTATGCCCTAGAGGCCATTACTGTACATGCGATGTATATTGTAGTGGATGCTAGGACATGTATAGGGAGGACTTTCTTGCTCGACATGATAATATGCTATCTGGTTTACTTTATCTTAACATGTACTCTGATTGTCTCTATGTTACATGTTGATAAAACCCTTAGGATATGTACTCGACTACTGGAACTATGATAAGATCATACTAGTGGGGCCACGGTAGTCGACGAGTACATCCTATAGCTGTTCCTAGTCGAGGGTGTATCGAGACAGGGCATCGATGCACCAGAGTAGACTAGCGTATACGCATCTTGACCCATATGATGGGCAATGGATGATCCCATATCCATCGGTGTTTGACATCAAGGATGGTGTACGGGTGCTCAGTGGAGACTGGGTACACTGGACGGACTCGCCGAGAACTCCCAGATGGTATTATACCATACGTCAGATGGCAGTTCTCCGGTGACACTGGTACAGAGTAGTCTGTTGACCCGAGATCGTCATAGAGTCTTGTGTGGTTCCCACTGTGCTTTGATTTCCATCATACCACGTCCAAGAGGGCGTGCAAAAAGGTGGCTTTTGGGTACAGTCCCGAATCACATGGAGGCAATAAGCGATAGGAGGGGATTCGTCTCTCCCGGTATAGGGAGTTGATGTTGTGCTGTATTCGATTGGCTATAACCGGAAATCCCTGGCCAGGGTTGCTGAGATTTACTGGTAAGTGTTATCAGTAGTTTCTCAAACTGTTATAGACCTTAAATCGACACGACTTATCAAGCTACTGGGGTCTGACGTTTACCACCCCTAGGCGAGATATGCAACATATCAGACGACGAGACCGTACTGTACGGGAGTGTTACTGTTTGGATTCGCAGGAGAATGTACAGGCTTGCTTGTTGATCTTCTGAGCGCTCAATACCTTGGTAGCTGTTACGTTTAGCTGACCGCTTGCAGCTTGTGGGTGTTTGATATGATCATCACCTACTGCCGGCGTATTGACGATTCTTTAGAGTCCTACACAGAGGTTTCTTGACTCAGGCAAAACGGAGTAGGGGCACATATGTGATATGTGCGGGACCGAGGATAATGCGATATGTGATACCGTATTCTATTCTCGCGATATTTGATATCAGCCGGGTCATCGGATCAAGTGTTGATTCGATGAATCGGTACGGATAAATATTAGCCGGTTATATGCGATATAGCCGGATTGTCGGATCAAGTGTTGATTCGATAATTTAATGTACAATAATATATATGATATATTAAATTGCATTAACTAATATTTGCTCACTAAAAGATTCTTTTTCTCACTCGGGTAATACATTGATATATATGCGATATATGCTAAATGTATTATTTTATTTTGTTACGATAAATATTATATATGTGATATATAATATTGTAACATGATATGATAACTAATGCAACTTGTTTAGTGGAGTTTAAACATGATTAGGGTTTGGATTAGGGTTAAGCTTTCTAGATGTTTCTAGAAGCTTTTCTTTTTGTCATGATAAAGATATTTTCAAGTGAGTCATGCTTTAACCCAACCCAAACCCTAACCCTAGTTAATTCTCTACAAAGGTTCACTTGACCATGGTTGCATAATTCTATCATATTATTCTTTTCCTATTCATCACAAAAGGATTCTAACATTGTTCATCTTCTTCCTCCTTCATTCTTTCATGAAAAGCTTACTAGTTTTTCAAAAGGTGATGAATAAATATGAGAAAAAGATAAATAAAGAGAGAAAAAATCCTACTTCATCATCCTCATCTTCCCTTGCCATTTAGATGAGGGTGTTCACATCATTTCATGAGTGTTAGCTTGTGTTAAAGAAACTTCAAGGTAGATCATCTTAGTATCGAAGATCGGAAGCAAAGGTTGCGTCTTTCTCTTCGTGGAACCTCTCGAGAGTCCGGATCCCGATGATCGCAGCGAAGGGACTACAACACGGAGCATATGAAGTGAAGGACCGGATCTACAAAGGTTGTAATCCCTCTCACTTAGTGTTAAAGTGTTTAGCATGCTTGTTTTCGCCTAATCTCTAGTTTAAAGTTCCGTATTCGGGTTGTTCGGCACGGCTAATTTTTTAATTGGGCATGGTTGATGCCTCGTAGACCCTTGTGCGCGTGCCTAGCAACCCTACAGAGCCGATCTCCTCCTCCGAGACCGGGTCTTCCAGAATTCGAGCCCGCTTCCGGCCCGGCGCTCTGCTAGGCTCCGGGGCAGGATCCACCCCCGAACACTCATGGGACGCGGCCATCGGAGAAGAAGGAGCCGGGGCAGGTTTCGAACGAGAAGAGCTAGCGCCTCCAGCCTTCATGACCTTCCTCGGCTGGCGCATGGAGGGTCGGAGCTCGTTCATGTCCATCGGTCCTGCACAAAACCAAATGCAAAGAAGTCAGCGGCAAGCATTTTTCCCTCGACCACTTGGTGGGCACGGGCCAGTCCTCGCCCTCGGTCGGCACGACGAAGAAAAACTTCTTCTTTCAGTCGTGAATGGATGAAGGCAGGACTACAGCCCCTGTCCCGGCGGCGCCCCCTGTCGCTTTCTAAAAGAGAGGTAGACCCACCTCGAGTCGCCCGCTCGACCCCCAGGATGATTTTTGAAAACGAGGGAAGAATCAAGGATGGAGAAGCTGTAGGGTTCCTAGGCATGCTAATGAAGCCTCACAAGGCATCAACCATGCCAATTTTAAATTTTACGGTGCCGAGAAACCCTAGACTAGATCGTTAACTAGAATTTTAGGCGAAATACGAAACTAGTTAACAACTTAACTAAAGGAGAGAGAGGCTACAACCTTTGTAGATCCGTTTCTCCACTTCCTTAGCTCCACGTAGGCATCCTCTCGCTGTCCATCTCGAATCCCGGACTCAATCGTCGGCTTGATCGGAGAAATGGGCGGGCTAGGTCGTCGGCTTCGTGCCGAAGATGATCTACGTCGAGGCATCACAAGTTCAAGCTCCAACTCCATTAAGTTGTGAAACTTGTGAAGAAAACACCCTATACTACTTGGCAAGAGGTAGAGGGTGAAGAAATAGGAGGTGGGTTCACTTTAGAATTGGATTTCTCACTCAATTGCTCAAGTTGCCATTGATGGGCTTAAGCTTTCTTTCTTGATGAAGATGATGAAGAAGAAGAAAGAATATGATAAGTCTTGCTTTTAAAATGAAAATAAAATCAATACTTATCATATGCTAACCATGGTAAAGTGTAGAGAATAGATCATGGTTAGTTAGAATGGTTAGGGTAAAGGATGAAGACAAAATGGTCACTTGGTCAAAGCTTCATTAAGCTTCAACAAGCTTCATGAAAGAAAGAAACCATTTTGTTTTCTAATATCTTTTTCACAAAAATGAAAAGATAAATAATTATGTGAAAATATGAAACCCTAACCATTCACTAAACATGGTTTAAGTCTTTACACAAATCCAAGTGAGTATGTATCATCAAACATGATACAATCAAGTGCACACAAAATATATCACATATACAATGTGCTTTTCAAGTGAGAAAATCCCTTTAAAGTGAACCAATACTAGTTAATGCAAAGTAATATATCAAATATATAATTATACATTAAATCATTAAATCAACACTTGATTCAATGATCCGGTCATGTCGCACATAACCGACTAGTATACAATGTATCGATTTATCGAATCAATGATTCGATAACTAGGTTATATCGCATACAACCAATCGAAACATTCATCACAAGAATGGAATACGGTATCACATACACGCATTATTCTCGGTCCTGCACATATCTCATATGCGCTCCTATCTCGTTTCGTTTGAGCCAGGAAACCTCTGTGTAGGACTCTAAAGACTCGTCAATACGCCGGTAGCAGATGATGATCATATCAATCACCCACAAGCCGCAAGCGGTCTGCTAAACGTAACGGCCACCCAGGTATTGAGCGATCAGAAGATCGACGAGCTAGCCCGCTCACACTCCTGTGAATCCAATCAGTAACACTTACCGTACAGTCCGGTCTGTTCGTCTGATATATCGCATATCAAGTCTAGGGGTGGTAAACGTCAGACCCCAATAACCGATAAGTCGTGTCGATGTGAGGCTTATAACGGGTCGAGAAACTACTGGTAACACTTACCAGCAAATCTCTGATCAGCCCTGGCCAGGGACTTCCCTGTTACAGCCAATCGAGCACAGCGCAACATCAACCCCCAATACCGGGAGAGACGAAACCCCTCCTATCGCTCATTGCCTCCATGTGACTCGGGACTGTACCCAAAGACCACCGTTTTGCACGCCCTCATGGACGTGGTAAGGTGGAGATCAAAGCATAGTGGGAATCACACAAGTCTCTATGACGATCTCGGGTCTACAAACTAACCTGTACAAGTGTCACCTGAGAACTGCCATCTGACGTGAGGTATAATACCATCTGGGAGTTCTCGGCGAGTCCGTCCAGTGTACCCAGTCTCCACTGAGCACCCGTACACCATCTCTGATATCAAACACCAATGGATATGGGATCATCCATCGCCCATCTCATGGGTCGAGAAGCGAATACGCTAGTCTATACTGGTATATCGATGCCCCGTCTCGATACACCCATGACTAGGGACCTTGAAGGATGTACCTATGGACTACCATGTCCCCACTAGTATGATCTGCATCATAGTCCAGGTAGTCAAGTACACATCCTAAGGGCTATACCAACATGTAACTATAAGACAGTTTAAAGAGACAAGTGTACATGTTAAGATAAAGAGCAACAAGATAGCATACTATCATATCGAGCAAGAAAGTCATCTCTATATATGTCCAAGCATCCAATATAATATACATCATCTGTACAATACTGGCCTCTAGGGCATACATACAACTAACAATCTCCCACTTGCACTAGGGCCAGCTGTTGTAGTATCGCATACCGAGCATCCCGAAGAGTCTCTCAAACTGTATCTGGGGAATGGCCTTCGTGAGTGGATCCGCCGTGTTGTTCTTCGTGTCAACTCTCCTGACCTCGATCTCCCGGCGATCAACTATTTCCCGGATCAGGTGATACCGCCTCAGAATATGCCTGGATCGCTGATGGGACCTGGGTTCCTTGGCCAAAGCCACCGCTCCATTGTTATCGCAATACAAAGGTATTGGATGCTCAATGGATGGAACCACACCAAGTTCAGTAATGAACTTCTTGATCCAGACAGCCTCTTTGGCAGCATCGTTGGCAGCGATGTATTCAGCCTCCATCGTCGAGTCTGCCACGGTTTCCTGCTTGGAACTCTTCCAGCTAACCGCCCCTCCGTAAAGGGTAAAGACAAAACCCGACTGCGACTTAGAGTCGTCCTTATCACTCTGGAAGCTCGAATCGGTAAAGGACTCCACTTGGAGTTCTCCGTTACCATACACCAAGAGCATCTCTTTAGTCCTTCGTAAGTACTTGAGAATGCTCTTCACAGCTGTCCAGTGACTCTCTCCAGGATCAGCTTGATACCTGCTCACTATACTTAGTGAGTATGCAACATCGGGTCTGGTACATAGCATCGCATACATGATAGAGCCTACAGCCGAAGCATAGGGTATCCCTTGCATGCGAGCTCTCTCCAAATCAGTCTTGGGAGACATCTCTTTGGAGAGAGTGACTCCAGAAATCGTGGGTAAATTCCCACGCTTGGATTCTTCCATACTAAACCTCTTTAGTATGGTGTCAATGTACCTAGATTGGGACAATCCCAATATCCGTTTGGATCTATCTCTATAGATCCTGATTCCCAATATGCAGGAGGCATCACCAAGATCTTTCATCGAGAATCTCCATGATGAGAAGAGCTTGACCGATTGCAGCATAGGAATATCATTTCCTATCAAGAGTATGTCGTCCACGTACAATACGAGGAAGACAACCTTACTCTCTGCTACCTTCTTGTAGATACAAGGTTCATCTGGGTTTTTAACGAAATCAAACTCTTTGATAACGACATCAAAGCAGATGTTCCAACTCCGCGATGCTTGCTTTAATCTATAAATGGATTTAAGCAGCTTGCACACCTTCGCGCTGCTCCCACTATCTACGAAGCCTTCTGGCTGAGTCATGTACACGCACTCTTCTAAATCACCATTTAGAAAGGCGGTCTTAACATCCATTTGCCAGATTTCGTAGTCATGATATGCAGCGATGGCAAGCATGATCCGGATGGATTTAAGCATAGCCACTAGAGAAAAGGTTTCGTCTTAGTCCACACCTGGTCTTTGACGAAACCCCTTTGCTACAAGTCTAGCTTTGAAAGTCTCCACTTTCCCATCTACACCAAGTTTTTTCTTGAAGATCCACTTGCTCCCGATGGGTTTTACCCCTTCAGGAGCAACATCCAAAGTCCATACTTTGTTGGTGTACATGGATTCCATCTCGGACCGCATAGCATCCAGCCATTTCACTGAGTCCCTACTCGTGATGGCCTGCTCGAAGCTAGTTGGGTCATCATCCTCCATGATGCAATCCTCGCTCCCACCATCCATGAGAAAACCGTAGTATCTCTCAGGTTGGCGAGGAACCCTACTAGATCGGCGGAGAGGCTGGGGTTCGTCGGGTACTACTGAATCCTCTGGTTCCACCAGATCTTCTGTTGTAGCTTCTGTAGCTGGAACCTCTTCCAGTTCTACCTCATGACCACTAATCTCTTTTTCAAGAAATTCCTTTTCTAAAAAGGTGGCATGCCGAGAAACAAACACTCTTTGTTCCTCAGGGTGGTAGAAGATATACCCTTGTTAATTTTTGGGATATCCTATAAATTTGCATAGAACAGACCGTGCCTCGAGTTTGTCCGGATTTTGTTGTTTGACATAGGCTGGACAACCCCATATCTTAACATAGTTAAGACATGGTCTCTTCCCTTTCCATATCTCATATGGAGTGGTAGGCACTGATTTGGTGGGGACCATATTCAATAGATGTATGGCTGTCTTAAGCGCATACCCCCAGAAGGAAATAGGTAACTCAGCTGTGCTCATCATAGAGCGCACCATATCTAATAGGGTGCGGTTCCTCCTTTCTGATACACCGTTGTGCTGTGGTGTATATGGAGGAGTCAGCTGAGAGAGAATCCCATTCTCTTTTAGGAAGTCCAGGAATTCATTTCTTAAGTATTCACCTCCTCGATCAGATCGAAGGATTTTAATACTTTTTCCGGTTTGGTTCTCGACTTCTTGTTTATATTCTCTAAATTTCTCAAAAGCTTCAGACTTGTGTCTTATCAAGTACACATGTCCGTATCTTGAGACATCGTCAGTGAATGTAATGAAGTACGAAGAACCATCCCTGGCATGTGTAGACATGGGACCGCATACATCACTATGTATCAGTCCCAAGAGTTCGGTAACTCTTTCTCCGTGTCCCGTAAACGGAGTTTTGGTCATCTTGCCTTTGAGACATGACTGGCAAGTGTCATAAGATGAAAATTCGAATGGTTTCAAATATCCATCCTTATGCAACTTAGCCAGTCGTGTCACATTGATGTGACCCAGTCTACAATGCCACAAGAAGGATTCGTTCAGTTCTGAACTCTTCCTCTTGTGTGTGTTTGTTATGCTCAGAACTGTTGATTGATTTAGAACATAAATGCCATTATACAACGTGCCTGATCCAACCAACTTTTGGTTACGGAAAATGTTCATAACATTATCCTGTAATACAAAATTATATCCCTCTTTACTCAATAAAGAAACCGATATAATGTTGCATATCAGGTTCGGCATGTAATAGCATTTGTTCAGAACCAGTGTATTACCAGTTGGTAATGCAAGGTGATATTCCCCGACAGTCTTAGCTGCAACAATTGCACCATTTCCAACTCTAATGTCTTTATCTCCTTCTCCAAGTTCTCTACCTTTCCTAAGCCCATGTAACTGATTACATATTTGGGATCCTGACCCGGTATCTAATACCCAGGACGTAGAGCAAATGGAGAAACAGTTCTCTGTAACGAACACACCCGAAGAAAATGCATCATCATGTACTTTCTTCATTCGGGTGGCATGGGAATCCTGGTATTCCCCTATATCCTGTTCATTCCTATAACTCTTATAAGAAAGAACGGAACCAACGTTCCCCAGCACAGTATAACATGCGGGTTCGGTCAATACATCCATATTATTATCTTTATTAGGGCATGACATGGTCGCTACCTGGAGAGAGAGAGAGAAGAAAACAATTTAGCGTATGCTCTTGCAAGATCAGATTGGTTATTATCTTATCTAATCAGCATGGCTCCCACTGGTTTTTATCAAATCTTCCTTCAAACCTTAAAAGGAAAGACTAGCCGGGATTAATTACACACTACAAGTTCGCCAATCTTTCAGCCAGGCCAGTGTCGGTACTTTGAGGGAGGTCCCCCGTGCTTTCGTACGAACCTAATTAATGTAAACCTCGTTTTCCCAGAGGCGTAACCCCGTTGACACCTTTCTAGACACCTAATTGATCGGCTAATTATAATGTGTAAAACTCTCCCAGGAGTAACTCTTACTCGCAGTGGGTATCGGGATCCAACTATCTCATAGAAGGTATGCAATCTCATTGCAAATTTCAACACTTGAAATTCCCGATAATGCTTTTGCCCCTAGCGTGCTATGACCTTGACGAAAGCCAACAAACCACAGCCCGCTAGTCAAGTTCAACCCGTACATTTCTTGACTGAATTAAACCCACCCGCACGACCCTTGACGAAAGCCAACAAAGCCGTACGACTACCCAAATCCAGTCGCATCATATGCAGCAGATAAGCAGCACATAGCTACCGCACACTACACCTTGACGAAAGCCAACAAATGTAGCACGAATACTATATGCAACTTATCTGAAATGACGGAGGGCTACGCAGGTTTTTCTGAAAACCATGAGCGTAATGAACTTGATATCGTTGTAGAATCAAATGAAGTTTTGAAATGGAGTGATTTTGAGGCTTTTCTAGTTTTGCTAAAGGGGTCACTCCCGGTGAAGGGATCGTCGACCCTTTCCTCGTCGAATGAGGTGCGGGATATATCATATATCACTGTGCAAAGAAGAAACTATAGAAGCAATCAAAAAACAAACCGAGTGTGTAGCAACTGCCAGTTATTGCTAAAGGAGTCACTCCCGGTGAAGGGATCTCGGTCCTTTCCTCATCGAATAAGGTGCAGGGTATATCATATATACCGCTATGCAAAGCAAGAACTGTAGCTACCTGTTTTATTTTGAAATTCGATTCTACAACATCTTTAGGTTTCTTTTATTTCATTAATCACATTAATGAAGTCCCATCATTTAAATACCTAAAACATCACAGATAAATACGACGTACACTTATGCCATCCGCATTCGCCTGGATGTCCCCTCGTGCACCGTTAGGTTAGGTAACCAACGACAGAGCTGGACAGGGCTAGTGCGGGTGCAAAACATAAGTAACGTCTATATAATATATCATATATACTATATACTGTATCTATCATAGAACATCACATGATCACATCACAGATATCGCAGCAGAAGAAACATATGAAACATTGGATATACTAGGACGTCCGTGTTTTCAATACGAGCCAGTATAAAACACGGATTCCACGGTCGTGATGAATAGCCAATCCCACACCCCTAGACCCCTACGAGAGCGGCAAGCAACCCTACCAATTCTAGGGTTTGGAGACCCGGACTCGACTCCTCGAGATGGTCTCCCACTGGACCCTAGAACCCGGTTACTTGTGCTCCCCTCCTTGGGTCTATCCTAATGCGGAAAAGTAAATAATATACAAAAGATGACAACTTCCGCAACCTGGAAGTGCCCCAAATAAAAAAACATTACATACAAGTTTTTACATGAATGAAAATGAAAAACACTCATCTCACATAAAAACCCCCGGCTACTCAAACACGACAATCCAATATAACATATCCAGCAACACATAATATCACATGTCATCAACGTAAGTAAATATGCGCATCCCAATTGTCGTTGACATATAGTAACGAAACCGGCGATATCACATATTACAGTTACGGTCACAGAAAAGAAAGTGTAAAACTACAACAGTTGGAATCCACAACCTCATTAGACATCGCATGCCTAATCAAATGAAATACTTAGACATCACATGCCTAACAGTTATTAACCCCGCATTTTAGTCTCATTATCGAAAACTCTTTTCAATATCAAATGAAACTAAACCGCTAGATTTATAACATTCATTCAGTTATCTCATAACTGTTTGTGAATTCCAATTATTGTATCCCATTCCGGATAAATAGAAAATATTAAACTTTCCGATCGAACATTCTAACACCCAAGTTTTCCCGAAACCGTTCAACACATGAAATAGGTTCAAAGACATTCACTTCATGCCTCAGTACCAACGGTCCAGCCGTAGAAGGGTCAAGCCAACGCCTCACATGTGGCACGCCGTACTGTCCCAAACCCGAAGGTTCAAAGGGCAGTTCAAGATGGTCACATAATCGAGTTAAGGTTTGTTGTCTTCTAGAGGGACCATCGCGTTACTTGCACTACTTAGAACGTCTTTAAACCACGGAAAAATCCAACACTTGGAAATTTTCGGCACGGGAAAAATTGGGTATTTATATCCGGTCGAACTTTTTAACATATTCGAAAATTATCCGGAAAAACCACATAGACAAAACTTGATAATCCGATCGAATCGTCGATTCCCAATACAACCCCAGAACACTCAACTCTTGAGTCAAATTAAAAATTCCCAGAAAATTCAGCATAATAAAATAGGAATTACTGTGCAAAAATGGAAAGATGATGTCATCAGATGGCCGCGGAACCGCCGCAGAAGGCAGTCTTCTGCCGCGGTTCCGCCGCGCCCTTAGCAGATCATGGGATAAATTTTGCATCGTAATTCTTAGAATTCCCTGCTGAATTTTTTAAGCATTTTTAATATGGAAAAATCCCAGATTTTAGAAAAAGTCCAGAGAGCATATCGGGAATTAGGGTTTCGGTTCGATCGGGTTTCAAACGTCGTCTAGACTTCGCCTAAGGCTCTAGCTAGGCTCGGATACCACTGTAGGGTTCCTAGGCACGCTAATGAAGTCTCACAAGGCATCAACCATGCCAATTTCAAATTTTACGGTGCCGAGAAACCCTAGACTAGATCGTTAACTAGAATTTTAGGCGAAATACGAAACTAGTTAACAACTTAACTAAAGGAGAGAGAGGCTACAACCTTTGTAGATCCGTTTCTCCACTTCCTTAGCTCCACGTAGGCATCCTCTCGCTGTCCATCTCGAATCCCGGACTCAATCGTCGGCTTGATCGGAGAAATGGGCGGGCTAGGTCGTCGGCTTCGTACCGAAGATGATCTACGTCGAGGCATCACAAGTTCAAGCTCCAACTCCATCAAGTTGTGAAACTTGTGAATAAAACACCCTATACTACTTGGCAAGAGATAGAGGGTGAAGAAATAGGAGGTGGGTTCACTTTAGAATTGGATTTCTCACGCAATTGCTCAAGTTGCCATTGATGGGCTTAAGATTTCTTTCTTGATGAAGATGATGAAGAAGAAGAAAGAATATGATAAGTCTTGCTTTTAAAATGAAAATAAAATCAATACTTATCATATGCTAACCATGGTAAAGTGTAGAGAATAGATCATGGTTAGTTAGAATGGTTAGGGTAAAGGATGAAGACAAAATGGTCACTTGGTCAAAGCTTCATTAAGCTTCAACAAGCTTCATGAAAGAAAGAAACCATTTTGTTTTCTAATATCTTTTTCACAAAAATGAAAAGATAAATAATTATGTGAAAATATGAAACCCTAACCATTCACTAAACATGGTTTAAGTCTTTACACAAATCCAAGTGAGTATGTATCATCAAACATGATACAATCAAGTGCACACAAAATATATCACATATACAATGTGCTTTTCAAGTGAGAAAATCCCTTTAAAGTGAACCAATACTAGTTAATGCAAAGTAATATATCAAATATATAATTATACATTAAATCATTAAATCAACACTTGATTCAATGATCCGGTCATGTCGCACATAACCGACTAGTATACAATGTATCGATTTATCGAATCAATGATTCGATAACTAGGTTATATCGCATACAACCAATCGAAACATTCATCACGAGAATGGAATACGGTATCACATACACGCATTATTCTCGGTCCTGCACATATCTCATATGCGCTCCTATCTCGTTTCGTTTGAGCCAGGAAACCTCTGTGTAGGACTCTAAAGACTCGTCAATACGCCGGTAGCAGATGATGATCATATCAATCACCCACAAGCCGCAAGCGGTCTGCTAAACGTAACGGCCACCCAGGTATTGAGCGATCAGAAGATCGACGAGCTAGCCCGCTCACACTCCTGTGAATCCAATCAGTAACACTTACCGTACAGTCCGGTCTGTTTGTCTGATATATCGCATATCAAGTCTAGGGGTGGTAAACGTCAGACCCCAATAACCGATAAGTCGTGTCGATGTGAGGCTTATAACGGGTCGAGAAACTACTGGTAACACTTACCAGCAAATCTCTGATCAGCCCTGGCCAGGGACTTCCCTGTTACAGCCAATCGAGCACAGCGCAACATCAACCCCCAATACCGGGAGAGACGAAACCCCTCCTATCGCTCATTGCCTCCATGTGACTCGGGACTGTACCCAAAGACCACCGTTTTGCACGCCCTCATGGACGTGGTAAGGTGGAGATCAAAGCATAGTGGGAATCACACAAGTCTCTATGACGATCTCGGGTCTACAAACTAACCTGTACAAGTGTCACCTGAGAACTGCCATCTGACGTGAGGTATAATACCATCTGGGAGTTCTCGGCGAGTCCGTCCAGTGTACCCAGTCTCCACTGAGGACCCGTATACCATCTCTGATGTCAAACACCAATGGATATGGGATCATCCATCGCCCATCTCATGGGTCGAGAAGCGAATACGCTAGTCTATACTGGTATATCGATGCCCCGTCTCGATACACCCATGACTAGGGACCTTGAAGGATGTACCTATGGACTACCATGTCCCCACTAGTATGATCTGCATCATAGTCCAGGTAGTCAAGTACACATCCTAAGGGCTATACCAACATGTAACTATAAGACAGTTTAAAGAGACAAGTGTACATGTTAAGATAAAGAGCAACCAGATAGCATACTATCATATCGAGCAAGAAAGTCATCTCTATATATGTCCAAGCATCCAATATAATATACATCATCTGTACAATACTGGACTTTAGGGCATACATACAACTAACAGAGGCTGAAGGAAATCGCCTGTAACTTCAGGCGGATCATAAACCCGAGGAGAATCCTCCATGAGTTCGGCACTAACTGGCCAAGGGCTAACCCGAAGAAGTTCAGCGCTTCGACGACCTCGGGAAAGAAGGGCAGGCGCATTCCACCCCAAAAAGCTTCCAAGTACAGGGCGATCTCCCTACCCCGTACTTGGTCTGCCCTCTTTCCCTCCTTGGCCAGACGAAGCGTATAACGAGAGGGGATGTGGAAGCGAGCCCGATCATTGGAAAGCTCGTCCTCATGCCTTACCCAACACGACGCGCCGGGGGCAGCATCTACCGCCTCCTCCCTGGGGGCTGCCCCCACCGCACGATCCCGGGAAGAGGATCAGATCCCTGCTCCCAGAGAAGTCTCAGGCTCAACTAGAGGGTCCCTAGAAGACACTCCTACGACATCTACAGACTCCACGAAAGAAGACATCTAAACTGGAGAAGAGGGATCCTCGGGAAACGAAAACAGAAGAAAGAAGATGAGCACCGAGCAAGCAGGACTTAGAGTGAGGAAATATGAAGGAGTAGGGGCTCTGGAGTGGGCCCCACCCCTATTTATCACCGCAATCGCCCTCATCCAATGATGCCCATCAGCTCCTGCCAAAGCGTCTCATCGCGTCCAACGGCTCCAATTGCTCCACTTGTCGTCCGCACACTGGGCCGAATCCCATCAGACGCAGGTCTGCACACTTAGCGTCGGCCAACCTACGCTTGACACACGGACCGTCACTTCAGTGACAGGATGCACAAACCGGTGCACCTTCCTTAAATGCAGAGATCTCGTCCTGATTCGCTGGCAGAAAAGACAGCTGACAGCCAGGGGACGCATCCCGACGAAGCCTTGAGAGGGAGCTCACCTCGGGCGGCCCGGCAGTCCACTCTTAACCCGACCAGCCAGCTGGTCGGGACTGTTGGAAATAGTGCCCTCAAAGTCAATTATTGGATCGCAGGTACGTGATTGCAATGATTGAGGAAGGACCTATACCGATATGACAGTCTTACTCGAGATGATAGTTTGCCATCTAGTTTGTCTTTATCATCGTATACATGCATTAGTTCACTATTGCATGTTGATAGAGCCCATAGGATTCTTGCTTGACTACCAACAGTATGATGGCGATCATATACGTGGGAGCTGGGGTCTACAAGCACATCCTTAAAGTGTCCCTAGTCGTGGGAGTTTCGAGACAGGGCATCGATACTCTAGAGTAGACTAGTGTATACAATCGAGACCCCGACGAGGAGCGATGGCCTGTCTCACAAGCCATTGGTGTCAGTAGGATCACCTAAGATGTATACAGGTGCTCATTAGGTTATGAGTACACCGGACAGGACTCGCCGGGAACCTGCTAGTTGGTATTATACATATCGTCAGATGGCAGTTCCCTGGTGACATGTGTGCAGGTTAGTTCATCGACCTGGGGATCGTCATTTGTCTCGTGTGAGTTCCCACTGTACTTTGATTACTACCCTACCACGGCTCA
Source organism: Agapanthus africanus (assembly GCA_030015575.1). Taxonomy (NCBI): domain Eukaryota; kingdom Viridiplantae; phylum Streptophyta; class Magnoliopsida; order Asparagales; family Amaryllidaceae; genus Agapanthus; species Agapanthus africanus. Next base: position 342,466,483 of record CM057343.1, read on the forward strand.
AAGGAGTCGTGCAAACAGGTTTTAGTTGGGTACAGTCCCGAGCCACATGGAGGCAGTGAGCGGATCATCGGGGATTCGTCTCTCCCGATATTGGGGGTTGATGTCGCACAGTGCACGGGTGGCCATCACTAGAAATCCTCGGCCGAGGTAGTGGAGAATTACTGATTTGGATCAGTAGTTTCTCAGGTGGTGATGGGCTTCATCCCGACACGATTTATCGCGTTATTAAGGGTCTGACTTTATTCACCCCCCTAGACTCGATATGCGATACTCTTTAGACGAACAGACCGGACTGTATGGATATTGTCACTGTCAGGCTCAGTAGGGTTTATGGATAAGTTCGCTCGTCAGCTTCCCTTCCAAGCAATACATAGGCAAACGTTACGTACAGCTCGTACCTCTGACGTGCTAGTGGTTATACCCAGTGCCAGTGTGTTGATGAGTCATTAGAGTCCCCCACAGACACTTTCTCAAGTTCGGGCGAAACGTTGTAGAGGCCGTATGGTTTTATGGCAGGGTTCGGAAAATGCACGTGCATTTTCGCACGTGTCATTTTTCAGGCAGATAATACTGGTCGGCTTTGGTTTAAGCCGGATCTGAGTATTATACTGTGTAGATATAATATCTTTGTCTCAGTTGCATTTGTATTCGGTCGTAATACAAATGCGGGTATGTTTATACCATTACGGGGTTATCCTGAAATTCGTTTCAGGATCACTTTTGGAAGTTGCCAGTTTCCAGTTTTCTATCAGCCGTATTTAACATTCGGTTAAATACGGATTTATCTTTTCTTGAGATGAGTGTGGAAGTTTCTAGAGGCTTCTAGAAGGTGGTGTCTAGGTTCATGCATCTTTATGACTCATTAGTGCATTTAATGATGTTTGATGACAAGGTTAGTGATTCATCACTTGCATTAATTGTGTTCATACTAGTTGTATTTGTGACTCGTTGTTTCTTTCATGATCTTTTGCTTTGTGGTCACCACTCCCTCCTCCTACACTCACCCCCCTCTCCTATATATGGCCGGCCACCCCTTGATAGAAATGAGATGGTTGTTGATTTGGAAAAAGTATATGAAATTTGCTTCATGGAAATTTCATAAGTTCATTCTCTCATTTTCATTCGATTCAAAAGGCAACTTCATTAACCGTTCGTCCATGAATTTGGACATAACGAGACAAAGTGTTCTACTCATTCTCTACATCATCTTGGTCGTCTCTTTTGGCAAACTTGACGACCGAGTTGCTTCGGTTCAGAGGCGGGAGCCCGTTTAAAGATCTGTCGACATGGTGCCACCTGGATGAGAAGATTGGAGATTCAGGAGATCGGAGCAGCCGCAACAAAGCGTGGGATGATGGTTGAAGACCGAAGGACTCGGATCGTTCGGTATAACATTTCTACCCACTTTGTAGTTTGTTAGTTTAGCTTTAATGGCAGATCCGGGTTATAGTACGCGATAGCGCTAGTTGTAAAAGTTTTTTGTTCCGCATTTGGCGTCTGTTAGACGGCCGGAGCGCTACCGTGGACTTACAGTGGTTTCAGAGCCTCACCATTAACCTTTAGTAACTTGTGCTAACGCGTTTAAAAGATCGATCGAACGGAATTTCCGAAATCACAATTTTTAGCACATAAGTTTCTGTCGATTTTTTAAAGGGCCTAAAAATAATTTTGCATATCACAGAAAAGCGTGCAGGGTTTTCTAAGCATACTGGAAAAATTTGGGCACGTGATCCCACAATAGCACCGCGGATCCACGGTCAAACCTAGGGTTTGACCGCGGAACCGCGGCGCTTTAGTGGGAACAGTGTAATAACTTTTTCCAGAGAGCTTCATTTTGGAAATTGTGCATTTTAGTATAGTTCTTTTGGGCCCAGATTTTGTTACTGTACAGCAGATGTACGTGGGGCCCAGTTCGGGAAATTTGGTCGATCGAAATTTTAAATTTGTTAGTATGCAGTATTTACATTATATCTCCGACCGGAAATGTCATTTCATTGGTAAACCGCGTCTGATTGCTATAGTTCTTTTAGACGGGTTTGCGAACGTGACATTCGCGTTGATATTCTGTGTTGTGCTGTAATGTTGCGGATTTGTTGTGGTGGATAGCAGGGTGCAATGATAGTGCTATTTGGATTTATTTGTACATTTGATATTGCGGGGCGAGCGTCCAACATGTGGACTTCCGTCACTGCCTGTTTGTATAATATTCTTTAGGGGCACGACCGGGATGAGGTCGATGTACCCGTTGGATATTTTTCATTTCTGTACTAGGTTTACCCCGCGACGGAGTGCACGGATAGCCGGGTTATGGAAGGCAACGGGTCCATATCTCTAGCTTTGAGAGGCAAAGGGACCTCACTCTAGAATTGGCAGACTATTCGCCGCACTCGTAGAGGGTACAGGTTGAGCCAAGGAGGGGTGCTCAAGTTACCGGATTCCGTGAAGTGCCGTGTGGTCCATTTATTTTGCTATGGGGGACTACCTCGCTTCAGGTTTTGGCGGGTAACTTGCCGCACCCGTAGGGGTCTAGGTTTCATTGCACAGGCTATCCACACGACCAGGGGAACGTCGGGTTTCAGTAGCGGCTCTGTGAAACCCGGGGATCCCAGATTATCTGTATTGTTCTGTGATGCTTATTACTTTTCTGTAATGTTGCATATTATCATGCCTGGAGCGATTATTGTATATTGGTATATATACTATTAGATGTTGTATATGTTTTACACCCGCGCTAGTCCAGCCCCCGCTCTGTCATTAGTTAAGTAACATAACGGGTGATGATGGGACCCAGTGACGAATGCGGATGGCATATACGTACATTTTATTTTCGTTCTTTTCTGGTGTGATTGATTGATGGGACTGCGTTGATTCTTATCAATGCAAGAAGAACAAACTTATATTTGATGTTGTTGGAACAAATTTTAAGAGGTGTTATTACAAAGATGTTTCCTTTTGTTATGCATAGTGATATTCAGTTGGAATATGCTGCACCTCATTCCACAAGGCAAGGGCCGAGATCCCTTCACCGAGAGTGACCCCTTGGGCAGAAGTTTACGTCAGGGTAGTAACTTCAATATAGTCGATTACAAGTTGCTTTGCATCACGGTATTCAGTTAGAATATCTTGCACCTCATTCCACGAGGAAAGAGCCGAGATCCCTTCACCGAGAGTGACCTCTTTAGCAAAAGGTTTTCGCCACTATATTTTTATAAAAAGCTATCGGGTTCCTTCAACAAAATCAAGTTCATTACGTTAAAGGTTTTTCGCCAAAAACCAGCCGTAGCCCTCCGTCATTTCTTATGGATACTCAGTAGTATTCAAGCTATGTTTGTTGGCCAAAGTCAAGGCATAGTGCTTTGTAGCTGCTGAATATTCATCTGCAGCATAGATAGATGCGTTGGTATGGGACAGTCGTTCTGCCTTGTTGGCCAAAGTCAAGGGCATGTGCGGATGGGTTCAAATTAACCTGGATAATGACGGGTAGAACTTGACATGTGACTTATGATTTGTTGGCCAAAGTCAAGGTCATAAGAGCATGAGGCAAATAACATCGGGAGTTTCAAACATAATGAAACTTGCCAAGTATGCGCATACCTTCTGGAGTGTGATAACTTGAGTGGCTTCCATCAAGTTATCATGTGATGATGTTTGGATCCCGATTCTCACTGATGAGTTAGTTTACTCCTCGGGTGATCCCGACTAATTCTTCTTTCAGGTTTGGAGGAGAATTTGAGATTACAGTGGGAGGTTTCCTAATTAGATAAAGTGATAACCATTCTGATCTAGGTTAGAGTGTATGCGGAGGGTTTCTTTTCTCTCTCTCTTTGGCAGCGACCTTTGACCGACCCTAGACTATGACTCAGTGACCAAGTTGACTGAACCTTCTTAAAATACTGACCTTTGGATTGTCTTAGTTGCATAAGTCATTGCCGCTCCTTCTTTTACCCTTTAGATTTCTCAGAACACCCCGTATTACTACGGAAATCAACTTCCATTGGATAGATCCATCGTCTGGTTATATACGAACTCGAAGGGACTTCTTCGAGGATGGATCCAGGTTCAGGAGAAATAGAATTGGTTTATTCAGTTGTCTTTTATTATCACCTTCTCTCAGGTTGCGAGGACTCCTTAGTTTAGGAGAGTACACCTATTACGCTTATTGGATAGTCTTCTTTCAAACCATAGGCAGGTGCCGAAAGGTAGGGAATGAAGAAAACCAATTAGCCTAAGTAGGGTGTGCAGAAGGTAATATGTAAAGACAAAATAAAGGGATTAGAAAGAGGGCAAAGTAAATTGCAACTGTTATCGTTCACGACCAAACCGCGTACTTCATCGCCACTCCTATTTCACCTTTAAAAGAATAAGTGTCACGTCCCGAAAATACGGAACAAGACCGGCACTTAAACTACGAACGTCTCGAGGCGTACGTAATCTAAGTAAACCGAAACCCCAGAAATCCAAACCAAGAAAAGTAGTAGAGTGAAGGAAAACCAATTTAAAACAAGTAGTTTCAATAGCATAAGCCGAATTATGCGGGTTTCTAAAAACATCAAAAATTTCCTGAAAATTTCGGCAGAGTCTCCTTTGTAAATACTGGCTCCCAAACGGGATACAACATGAATAGTATACGAAATCAATAAAAAGGCATCCCCAAGAGAGAGCTAGCTCTTCGTCAATCGACGGTCACAACCACACAAGCAATATAATATACAACGCCAAGGGCGAGGATCAAAACTCAAAAGGAAACTCAAAACAGCAAGAAATCCATAGAAATACAACGCGCGACTCTAAGGTCGAAAGAATAACATCACTGGTCTCTATCTCAAAAATAAATACATGTTTGGTTGATGGAACTTCTAGATACAACAGAATAATGATATACAAGATATAATGATGAGTGCGATACAAATAAACCCACCTACTAGCAAGTCACCCGGAAATGGAAATAGTGCCAGCAAAGCCGTAATGAAACCTGTACGGCAAAACCTGCAAGAAACTGGGGCACAACGGGGGTGAGTTGCCAACTCGTGAATAGAAAAACATCTACGAACAGAAATCGCATGTGTGACGCAATCCTAGGTCATACGATCAGTATATACAATCCTCAAATATATGACCAGCAGTCTATAACAATGACTAGGGTAAATATCTAACCCGAGTATAAACTCATGTGCCCGTGTCAGTGCCTCAGATAGCAATATATTATATGAATGAGGTATGAATGCATGAAAACAGAATACATGTAATTGAAGAAACTGTTTTCATAATTTAGTGAGATTTCCTTTGTATTTTTAAAATGAGGTATCATAATGAAATCAGCATAAAACAGTGCCTAGCATCGGCACAAAACGTAATCCCAATATCTCGATATCTCTGTATCACAGTCTCTGTACCTCAATATCTCGAAATCTCAATGTCTCAATCACAATATCTAGGGCGCCGTCAGTCCAGACCGGCCCCTACCATCCATCTCAAGACCACGACGGTATCCTCCGGATATCCGACGCGTCGGGTAATATCACCGGTAGGTAGTCTCCCCATGCCAGGCTCATCGTCATCACCACGAGCTTCTTGCCCCGGGGTACCTTACCGGGTCCACCATGTATCCGAAACGGTTCATCCAACTCCTCGAATCGGGTCTCGAAATCCATCAGCAAACTCATGGTGGACGACTCATACATAATGGGAAAACCCGCGCTTTTTATTTAAAAAGAGAAAGAAGAAGTTTTTATATGTTTTGCGGTTTTCCCCAAATCCAGAAAATCTCATGGATATCCGAATCCAAAACCTCAATAACACGTAAAAGTGAATATATGCATAAGAATCCTTGAATGCGGCATAACAATGAATAACAGTATGCATGAAGTAGCAGGTAATAACTACAATGTCTAAACTAACATATAAGGCAAGTACACTAATATCATGTCTAAACTATTAGCTAACATGTTATGTCAAGCAATAATATTTTCTAAGGTGTACGTGACATGGCAATTACCGATGAAGATGTGTGTGAGCCGGCAAGTAAGTGTACGCGGTACATACGCATCATCGGTAATGGTGCTGGTGTCCTAACAGCATGATATCAATAAAGGAGTATGAAACATAATATAAGCATGCGATACGAAGCGAACCACAATAATGAGCGGGAGCTGAATACTAGACGCAACGATAACTAATCTGCGTTAATCTAATATAAGTCTTACAAATGGTGCCTTTTGAAATAACACGAATCATGGGGTTTTGAAAATAGGGGCTACGGTGTTTTTATGAAAAGATACGTCTTTTGAAATATCCGTAGGATCCCTTGGGATGTCTTTTAAAATACCCACGATTCGTTAGTTTTTGAAATAGGTAAGAATCGAATCTAATCTAACAACTAAACTAAACTAAAGGGCTAAGCTAACAAGCTGGACTACAGGTAAGGAAACCGCCTAACATCTGAGCCGATCCATATACATACCTGTATATATATTAGTCGGTGATCCCGCCTCAATAATATCATATCCGATACCATATCTATAATCAGACATCCCGAGTCAAGAGTGCGGATCAATCATCAAGATATAGCTCGTACGTAAATCCGTCGTACGGCATCCCCTAATCTGGGTACGGGTTAATATCACATTCATCATACTAGTCACCTGGTATTCTCTTTATCAAATATCATGATCGGGGTACTGATCTACATCTAGTACAATACTAATATTCTCAATATACTCATGATCTGACTACTGATCAACAATCTCGTACAAACCGATATCGTCAGCACATATCATCATCAAGGGGTATACATCGCCCGATACGGCCTAATATCAATATCCTAGCATATCATGCCTCATATCACGATCACATGTCGACCATTTTATTTATAATACTATTCACCCGTATCGTCGCCCCAAGATCCACTATAACACCAGGACGTACCTCAAGTACGAATCCTGCCATATCACCGATATCACAACCACAAAACAAATCTCATCGACTCAGCTCAATCCCAAGTATCATCCTCAAATCCGTATGTGAACACATAACTATAAAGAATCCCATGAGCACATATAAAAAGGAATGTATGCAAGTATGTATGTGTGTATGTGTAGTCCAACACTACCCTAGGGTTCGCAACACTAAAGTAATCCAACACACCAATATCCATCCTAACATCGTTATTAATCCCAAATAACAAATACTAATTGTTGGTGTGTATACGCATCCGTATACACCACCACGGACTGCGGGGGTGCTATACGCCATCCACCCGACTTCTCCCCGTAGATATAAATCTACTCACCCGGTCCTCGCTCGCCGGTGCCGACGTCGCCACGCGCTTTCTTGTCGTCTCGAAGTCTACATGGGGTACCTACATATCATAACGCACCATATCGCATTAAAATCCAAATTCGAAATCGAAATGGCGTACGAAAATCAAATCGGCACGCGTATCACGCATAGGTCAAAAGCTATCGCCTAAGCAGGCAAGAATAGCCAAACCGACCCTCGATGTCGATGTGCAAACGTCAAACCATCGAGAAAAACTTAAACACACTCATTTTCACATTCACGAACACTAATTATAATATAAAATAGGTTAGAATTCACAAAACCCCCAAATTCACCTTAAAAGCCATTTTTCCGAAAATCTAGCAAGCAAAAATTACCCGTTTTAGTACAAAACTTGGCGTTTAAACAAATCTAGCGGCCATACTACTTGTTAAATATCTTAAATAAGTCATAAAAACAATTCCCATAATTTAATCTCATTAAATTCCATTAACCCCAAAATTCTAGTTTACAAAATACCCAATTTTAACAATTTTATAGCAAAATACACAAACAACAATTTAGCTTGGATTTTCATGAACTAAAAGCATTAAACCACTCAATATAATATTAAAATAATTAATTTCGGAAAATTTTTCAGAAAATTTTAAATTTCACCAGTGGCTCAATAAACACCAATTACTAGTAATTACATAGCTAGAATATGTATATTTAATTTTATATTAAAGATATTTACATTTTTGACTTTTTACGGAAAACCCCCTTATTTTACCGATTTTCCGAAATTTCACCGAAACGATTTTCGAAATGTTAAAATCTTCCCCACTTAAAGAAATTCGGTCCCCGAATTTAAATTAAAACTCCCCCCAAATACTAAAATATTTCAGCCAAAACCATCAAATCGCCGGGGCTCCGAAATCATAAATACATACAACGCATCATAGCGCAGTGCATGCGCATGAGTAATGAGCAGATAACTCGAAATCAAAACTCCGTCAAGCATTCCGCAATCATCGGAGTCAAGGTGAAGACACGAATGCCAAATCCAAAGCAAAACCGATATGCTATAACTCGAAACTATACACGTAAATATCAAATCTATATATGTAAATAACTGAAGGAAATAAATGCCAAATATATTCAGGTACTGTCCTCTGACTAGTCCTGCCCAGTACGAAGACACATAGCAAATATCATAAAACGTACTGCTCCATAGAATTAATCCAAAAGTGCGTATGAAAACCCTGTGCGTCCGGTGCGCAAGGAAATCAAAATCCATACATGTGCCAAGCAGGTGCACAAAACAACATCAAGGTGCAACGGTTGTGCACACAACATCGGTCATAGGCAACGTACGTGCATAACAGCAAAATCAGGTGCATCTGACATGCACGAAAAATCTCAATTTAGTGCATCTGGTGTGCACCAAAATCGCATCTCAAGACATGAGCTCAACATGCGCGAAAATCCAAATCAGGTGCATCCATCGTGCACAAAATCATGAAATCCAGCATCAAGCGCCGAACATGCGCAAAATCAAATCGGGTGCACAAGGTGCACAAAACAAATATCGAGTATCACAATCAAAATCGAAGTCCAGTGCATCTAAGTGCATAAAAGGCATATCACTGCACTGCAAGCATATATAAACTATACAGAGTGCAGGAACCAAATCGTGTGCGTGCATACGCACAAAATCAACTCAAATGTCTAAAACCGTAAAATCACAAACATGTGAAACCAAAGCACGAAAACGATATCAAGTGCAACACTGTGCAAAGATCGTAAATCCTCAATCATCAAAATCTAATCATGCGAATAAATCACCCAAAATATCGAAATCAATAATGGCGGAATAGTACCGCTCAAGTGCATCCTCTAAGAATCTCGGGCCAACTGTCGCGGTCACTAGTAGGACGTCTCGTCGATGATCATGAACTCTGGCCTACTGGTGTGCGTAACAATGACCACTCCCGGGTCAAGGTCTTCACTGTAAATTACCAATCTCTCGGTCCATCGGCTCATCGGCCCTGTCAGGTGTGCTAACGGGGATGATCCCATTTTGGCACTTCTCTGGTCATCTCTCGGTCAATCATCGCGACCACTCGTAAGATAGCATATCACTGGCGTCGTCCTCTGACTCTCTGAATGTACGTGACACATCTGATCCTGGGTGCAAGTATCATTGCAGCAGTGTCCTGGAAGGAATCCTGCTCACGGTCTCTTACATGTCTCGTCTCTGCCAACTGTCCGGAAGTCATCGCCCTTTCCTATATCTGCATCTTGCTCTGGAACGACTGCATACTCATCGCGACTCCTACTGAAAGGTAAATCCAAGTACCATGCATCGGCATGCGCATCGCATCTCTGATGTCGGCGGAGTGGAACGTCATCTCATCTAGATCTGGTACGAACCTCTTACTTCACTTTTCTCTAATGTCGTCTGCTTTGGACTCGTCTCGTCGCGGCTACATGGACTGAGCTCCAACAGCTATCTTCGTATCGGGAGTCTCCCAAGAAATGCATCTCACCACCTAGCATCCGAATTAAGTCGAGCCATCCTATCGAGTCGTCAAAACCTCATAATCCCCCAAGAGCTCAACATCTTGGGCACAGTTTAATAGTATCGAGTACATACCACAGCATCGGTGGTCCAGCCGTAGAAGGGCAAACCCAAGCCTCACTAATGGCGCCGTAGAACTGCCGCAAACCCGAAGGTTCAAAGGCTTTCACACGGTAATTAAGTCGAGTTAGGGTTTCATTCTTCTAGAGGGTCCATAGAATTGCCTGCATGCCCTTCCGAATACTTTAAACTTGGAATAATAGGTTTCTGACATTCGATCGTGTCTGTCGACTCCCAACGTCTCCGCGTAAACTCGTCTCTAGCTGGAATCAATCTATCTGATGACCTCTCATCGGGTAGGCGAACGAACCACATGTCCTAGTCATTCATCCTCGGATGACTAGCGACCTTCTATCATCTCTTCGTACTACTCGTACTGCAATAGCTCAAACATCTGGGGCGATATCTCGTCGTCCGTAGCAATACTGGCTCGCTCGTCTGCACGCTGAACGGTTCCTAAATCATCAGGAGTAAGCAATACTTCAATGGTCATCAAAATCTGGCTGGCCTCTATCAGTGGCTCAATCCTCTAGTGCAAATCGGCACGTCCGAGTAATCTCATACAGCAATCGACCCAACGCTCGTGGCGCGAAGACACATCTCTGCAATCGTGTGTCGCCGGAATCATGCCCTGGTCAGTCCTCGTTCTTGACGAGCTCATGCTGACCGCAACTCTAGCCGTAGCTCTCCCTGCCCGTAATCGTGGCAGCAAAACCATAACTGGTACTGATGAGGCTAGATCGAAATGAATATAATACTGAGCAAAGAAATGTACATCCTAAGGCTTCTTAAGTGGAGTAGCGTATCGTAAATATGCCGCGGAACATACCTACGGTACGTCACTCTACTTTAGTCACCTATTCCATGAACTAAGGGTCATCCTACGCTCCGAAGGTAAAACCTAACGCTCTGATACCAACTTTGTCACGTCCCGAAAGTACGGAACAAGACCGGCACTTAAACTACGAACGTCTCGAGACGTACGTAATCTAAGTAAACCGAAACCCCAGAAATCCAAACCAAGAAAAGTAGTAGAGTGAAGGAAAACCAATTTAAAACAAGTAGTTTCAATAGCATAAGCCGAATTATGCGGGTTTCTAAAAACATCAAAAATTTCCTGAAAATTTCGGCAGAGTCTCCTTTGTAAATACTGGCTCCCAAACGGGATACAACATGAATAGTATACGAAATCAATAAAAAGGCATCCCCAAGCGGGAGCTATCTCTTCGTCAATCGACGGTCACAACCACACAAGCAATATAATATACAACGCCAAGGGCGAGGATCAAAACTCAAAAGGAAACTCAAAACAGCAAGAAATCCATAGAAATACAATGCGCGACTCTAAGGTCGAAAGAATAACATCACTGGTCTCTATCTCAAAAATAAATACATGTTTGGTTGATGGAACTTCTAGATACAACAGAATAATGATATACAAGATATAATGATGAGTGCGATACAAATAAATCCACGTACTAGCAAGTCACCCGGAAATGGAAATAGTGCCAGCAAAGCCGTAATGAAACCTGTACGGCAAAACCTGCAAGAAACTGGGGCACAACGGGGGTGAGTTGCCAACTCGTGAATAGAAAAACATCTACGAATAGAAATCGCATGTGTGACGCAATCCTAGGTCATACGATCAGTATATACAATCCTCAAATATATGACCAGCAGTCTATAACAATGACTAGGGTAAATATCTAACCCGAGTATAAACTCATGTGCCCGTGTCAGTGTCTCAGGTAGCAATATATTATATGAATGAGGTATGAATGCATGAAAACAGAATACATGTAATTGAAGAAACTGTTTTCATAATTTATAGAGATTTCCTTTGTACTTTTAAAATGAGCTATCATAATGAAATCAGCATAAAACAGTGCCTAGCATCGGCACAAAACGTAATCCCAATATCTCGATATCTCTGTATCACAGTCTCTGTACCTCAATATCTCGAAATCTCAATGTCTCAATCACAATATCTAGGGCGCCGTCAGTCCAGATCGGCCCCTACCATCCATCTCAAGACCACGACGGTATCCTCCGGATATCCGACGCGTCGGGTAATATCACCGGTAGGCAGTCTCCCCCTACCAGGCTCATCGTCATCACCACGAGCTTCTTTCCGCGGGGTACCTTACCGGGTCCACCATGTACCCGAAACGGTTCATCCAACTACTCGAATCGGGTCTCGAAATCCATCAGCAAACTCATGGTGGACGACTCATACATCATGGGAAAAACCGTGCTTTTTATTTAAAAAGAGAAAGAAGAAGTTTGTATATGTTTTGCGGTTTTCCCCAAATCCAGAAAATCTCATGGAAATCCGAATCCAAAACCTCAATAACACGTAAAAGTGAATATATGCATAAGAATCCATGAATGCGGCATAACAATGAATAACAGTATGCATGAAGTAGCAGGTAATAACTACAATGTCTAAACTAACATATAAGGCAAGTACACTAATATCATGTCTAAACTATTAGCTAACATGTTATGTCAAGCATTAATATTTTCTAAGGTGTACGTGACATGGCAATTACCGATGAAGATGTGTGTGAGCCGGCAAGTAAGTGTACGTGGTACATACGCATCATCGGTAATGGTGCTGGTGTCCTAACAGCATGATATCAATAAGGGAGTATGAAACATAATATAAGCATGCGATGTGAAGCGAACCACAATAATGAGCGGGAGCTGAATACTAGACGCAACGATAACTAATCTGCATTAATCTAATATAAGTCCTATAAATGGTGCCTTTTGAAATAACACGAATCATGGGGTTTTGAAAATAGGGGCTACGGTGTTTTTATGAAAAGATACGTCTTTTGAAATATTCGTAGGATCCCTTGGACTGTCTTTTAAAATACCCACGATTCGTTAGTTTTTGAAATAGGTAAGAATCGAATCTAATCTAACAACTAAACTAAACTAAAGGGCTAAGCTAACAAGCTGGACTACAGGTAAGGAAACCGCCTAACATCTGAGCCGATCCATATACATACCTGTATATATATTAGTCGGTGATCCCACCTCAATAATATCATATCCGATACCATATCTATAATCAGACATCCCAAGTCAAGAGTGCGGATCAATCATCAAGATATAGCGCGTACGTAAATCCGTCGTACGGCATTCCCAAATCTGGGTACGGGTTAATATCACATTCATCATACTAGTCACCTGATATTCTCTTTATCAAATATCATGATCGGGGTACTGATCTACGTCTAGTACAGTACTAATATCCTCAATATACTCATGATCTGACTACTGATCGACAATCTCGTACAAACCGATATCGTCAGCACATATCATCATCAAGGGGTATACCTCGCCCGATACGGCCTAATATCAATATCCTAGCATATCATGTCTCATATCACGATCACATGTTGACCATTTTATTTATAACACTATTCACCCGTATCGTCGCCCCAAGATCCACTATAACACCAGGACGTACCTCAAGTACGAATCCTGCCATATCACCGATATCACAACCACAAAACAAATCTCATCGACTCAGCTCAATCCCAATTATCATCCTCAAATCCGTATGTGAACCCATAACTATAAAGAATCCCATGAGCACATATAAAAAGGAATGTATGCAAGTATGTATGTGTGTATGTGTAGTGCAACACTACCGTAGGGTTCGCTATACTAAAGTAATCCAACACACCAATATCCATCCTAACATCGTTATTAATCCCAAATAACAAATACTAATTGTTGGTGTGTATACGCATCCGTATACACCACCACGGACTGCGGGGGTGCTATACGCCATCCATCCGACTTCTCCCCGTAGATATAAATCTACTCACCCGGTCCTCGCTCGCCGGTGCCGACGTCGCCACGCGCTTGCTTGTCGTCTCGAAGTCTACATGGGGTACCTACATATCATAACGCACCATATCGCATTAAAATCCAAATTCGAAATCGAAATGCCGTACGAAAATCAAATCGGCATGCGTATCACGCATAGGTCAAAACCTATCGCCTACGCAGGAAAGAATAGCCAAACCGACCATCGATGTCGATGTGCAAACGTCAAACCATTGAGAAAAACTTAAAGACACTCATTTTCACATTCACGAACACTAATTATAATATAAAATAGGTTAGAATTCACAAAACCCCCAAATTCACCTTAAAAGCCATTTTTCCGAAAATCTAGCAAGCAAAAATTACCCGTTTTAGTACAAAACTTGGCGTTTAAACAAATCTAGCGGCCATACTACTTGTTAAATATCTTAAATAAGTCATAAAAACAATTCCCATAATTTAATCTCATTAAATTCCATTAACCCCAAAATTCTAGTTTACAAAATACCCAATTTTAACAATTTTATAGCAAAATACACAAACAACAATTTAGCTTGGATTTTCATGAACTAAAAGCATTAAACCACTCAATATAATATTAAAATAATTAATTTCGGAAAATTTTTCAGAAAATTTGAAATTTCACCAGTGGCTCAATAAACACCAATTACTAGTAATTACATAGCTAGAATATGTATATTTAATTTTATATTAAAGATATTTACATTTTTGACTTTTTACGGAAAACCCCCTTATTTTACCGATTTTCCGAAATTTCACCGAAACGATTTTCGAAATGTTACAATAAGGTATTATTCAGTTGTCTTTTATCACCGCATTCTCTCAAGTTACGAGTACTCCTAGGATTAGGAGAGTACACCTATTATGCTTACTGGATAGTCTTCTTCTAAACCATAGGCTGGTACCAAACGGTAGGGAAAGAAGAAAACCACTTAGCCTAATTGGTGTACAGAAAGTAACGACTAAAAACAAATAAAGGGATTTGGAAGATGGCAAAGAAATATACGGTTAAAGTCATGGATTGGATTATTGAAGAGGCATTACTACGAATACCAGGATACCCCTACAAAACATTTTCATGTTTCAGTGCATTATTAAAGGAAAAACGGATTTCCCGATTAGATACTTACTCCAGGGTATGTATTTACCAGGTTTCATTCTCAAATCTGTATGGTTTTACAGATGATGAGTGGGAGTAAGTTATTAGGAATTAGGTGATCATCCTCATTATATCGGAATTCGTTGTAATTGGTGATATTTGAGGAAAACGCCTGGATACAGTTTTCAACCTACGATACTCAGGTTTTGAGTTATTCAACTCAGCGGACTTATACAGAGTATTGTATGTTGTCCAGTGTCCGTCAGGAAAAAGGGGTAGGTCCTCGTACTGAGTTCTGTTTACTTGTGACTTCTCTAGTTTTTAGACTAGTGTTTCGTAGAAATACAATGTCTAAGTTATGAGAAGTTGTGGGTATAAGAATAAAGTAGAGAACCAGGTATCGCAAGTATCGGGATTCTTCAAAGAGATCGAAGATGTAGATTCTTGTGATAGGTATTCAGTTGATAGTAATAGTTTTGAGAAACTAGTTTCTCTTTCGGGCTACTCATAATTGGATGTATTCCTAAGTTGAGTAATGCTGATTAGCCTCTCTCCATTAAGTTGATATGCACTGGAGACAGCTGCATGTTTTGAATTTGGTTCCAATTAAATTAGTGTCTCTATTTCTATATTATATATAAAATGGTTCATATCTTAACGATGTTAAGATACGGGGAGTTTTCCAGCTTATGCTTAATACCAGACACTGGATAACTCAAGGCACGTTTCTGTAATGGCAGTTTGTGGGTTGACCCTGGTTTTGACGAGGGTTGACATTTCCACCATCTGGAAGATCAATAGTGATATTGTTCTAGACTCGCCACAGTTTTAGTAAAATCGACTTTTTCAGAAAACAGTAGTGGGAGTATGGTAGAACTGGAAGTGATTCCAGAACCCCAAACGATTACGGAAAATTTAATAGGACCTATATATTCAATCAGTTTTGACATTCCAATAGCTACTCCGCAGATATGGTGGGTAACCTCAGACACCCGAGAGGTACTCCGGTAGCCTCAAGGACGGTGACAGGGAGGTTCTTGTTTATCCAGACTTGACACTACTATTGTTCCAGACTATGAGACCCGGCAAGAGGATAAGTATAACGTCGTTCTAAACTAGCTTTAGAAGTGTACGTATATATTATTCTGCCAGAGGGTTGTCGTAGTCAGTGGGAGCAGCGGAAGCGTAGTGGGCAAGTAGCTTATGTCCATTTATAGACTTCAGCAGTTATAGCGAAGATCGATCATCTAATTTTGATAAGACAGTCATGGCTTTGACTTCATCAGAATAGGGGATGGATATGTTGAGAAGGTAGTAGGGTGTGATGTCCTGGTATTTGGATGACATACACAGAGTAGGAAGTAAAATTCCAATACTACGATCGGTTGTACTTTGGTCGTCACACAGTTGTTACTCCACAAAGGATATGGATATAATATCAGACATTCTGGTTGCTAGATCTATGGTTTTAGATCTAGATTTGGGTAGTTTCCCAATTTGGGTACTTTGACAGTATTCTAAAGGTATTTAGAATAGATGACTCCTGGCATGGTGGTGTACCTGCAGGTAATGGAGTCACCCTCTCTGAAAGTGTCTTACAGACTAAAAGAGAGAGGGAAGTGCATGATTGGCAGATCACTTGCATAGGCAATTGAGTCAATCATGAGATGTCAAGTACCACACCAGATGTTGTTTTTGCACTTGATGCGATAAGTTTATATTAATCCAATCCTGAAGAAACATATGTTGCGCCACGGCAGCGCCCCGGCCGTCTATCCGAGGCCAAAATGCGGAATCAAAAATTTTCCTTACTTGGAAACTGGCGCTACCGCGGACAATATACCCGGATCGTAACCATTAACCAATACTAGCTAACAAGAGAAAGGGTGAGAGATATACCGAGTGATCCGAGTCCTCCGGTCTTCTCGTCGTCGTCCCGATCTCCCGCGGAAACTCCGGTCGTCGCATCCTTGCCGGAAGGGCACCACATCGTCTGCATCTTTTACGGGCTCCCACCTCAATACCGAGGCAACTCGGGCGTGAAGTTGGCTAGCCGACGCGCCCAAGATAAGCTGTAGAATGTAATGTAGAATCGTTGTCTCATTTGGGGTAGTGAAGTTGCCTTTGATGGAGGAATCAATATGAACTTTGGAGATGAGAAGGATTTCTTTTGTGGCAAGCATGCAAATGAGATATAGATAATTTCCTCATTAAAAATGAACTCCTCACATTTCTCCTCAAGATGTGGCCGGCCAAATACAAGCTAGGAAAATGGTGGAGGGAAAAACAAATCATGAAGGGAGGTAAGTGTAGGATAAAGCAAGTGGTGACCTTAAACAAAACATCAACCATGCTTAATACTTCTATTCATATCAAATCTCATTAAAGCAAAAGCATGGATGAAAGATTCTAATCCTATCATAATGAACACAAGTGCAAGAAACCCCCTCCACAAATGTTATTTACACAATTGCAAATAACCCCCTCCATCAGAAAAGTCCGGCTGGGAAAGAACAAAGGAAAACCGGCCGGAACGGAATGCAAACTGGCAACTCCAGAAAACTGGTCCCGTAATAAATTACAGGAAAACCCCGATACTGTGCATACACACCCGCATCTGTATTCTGACCGGATACAAATGCAATGAGACAAAATCTACACTGTACTAAACTAGGATCCGGCTTAAACCAAAGCCGGCAAGTAATATCCGTTCGATCCTGATCCGTGCAATACCGCACGTATCTGATCGAACCCTGCCATATATCCATACGGCTACTAGTACAAACCGTCCGATCCTGATGCGTGCAATACCGCACGTATCTGATCGGACCCTGCCATATCTCCATACGGCCCCTACATCGTTTCGCCCGAAAGCTGAGTAACTGAAAGTGTGGTGGACTCTAAAGACTCGTCAATACTATGGCTGTGGATTTAACCACTAGCACGTCAGAGGTATAAGCCAATACGTGACGGGCCACCAGCTATTGACCAAAAGGGACGTCGATGAGCGAACTCATCCTGACACCCTACTGAGCCTGTCAGTGACAATATCCGTACAGTCCGGTCCGTTCGTCTATGAGTATCGCATGGCGGGCCTAGGGGGTTGGTAAAAGTCAGACCCCCAAAGGCGATACAAGTCGTGTCGGAGTGTAGCCCAGAACGCCCTGAGATACTACTGGAATACCTACCAGTAAATCTCCTGCCTCGGCCGAGGGCTTTGCGTAATGGCTCTCCTAGACACAGCGCGACCTCACCCCCAATACCGGGAGAGACGAACCCCTGAAAATCCGCTCACTGCCTCCATGTGGCTCGGGACTGTACCCAACTAAAACCTGTTTGCACGACTCCTTTGAGCCGCGGTAGGGTAGTAATCAAAGCACAGTGGGAACTCACACGAGACAAATGACGATCTCAGGTCGATGAACTAACCTGTACACATGTCACCAGGGAACTGCTATCTGACGTCTGGTATAATCCCAACTAGCAGGTTCCCGGCGAGTCCTGTCCGGTGTACTCATAACCCAATGAGCACCTGTATACATCTTAGGTGAACCAACTGACACCAGTGGCTTGTGAGACCGGCCACCGCCCCTCGTCGGAGTCTCGACTGTATACACTAGTCTACTAATGGAGTATCGATGCCCAGTCTCGAAACTCCCACGACTAGGGACCTTTTAAGGATGTGCTTATAGACTCCAGCTCTCACTTATATGATCGCCCTCATACTGCTGGCAGTCAAGTAAGAATCCTAGGGGCTCTATCAACGTGCAATAGCGACCTGTCAGGTCACCTAAAGCAGTACACGATGATAAAGGTTAACCAGATAGCATACTATCATCTCGAGTAACACTGTTCTACCGGGATAGGTCCTCCCTCAATCATTGCAATCACGTGCCTGTGATCCAATAATTGACTCTGAGGGCACTATCTCCAACAATCTCCCACTTGCACTCAAGGCTAATTATTGCGATGTCGCATACTCACAGCCCGTGTGATACCGAACACCCAACTCCTCTACCAGTCAGTCGCACAAAGCCTGTTTGCGAAACTATTGCGTTCGAGGAAAAGCCTCAGTGAGTGGATCCTCCTAGATGTTTCTTTCTATGTCTCTCTATATCTCAAGTTCGTGGAGAAAACCATCTCCCGAAATGAGCAATACCTGTCTTGGAATGTCTGGATGTCTGATGGGACCTAGTTCATAAATGAACTCCAAATCCAAACTTCTTAGACTGTATCGTCAACTGAACTTAATCAGTATCCTACGCCATGCCTCCCTCAGTATCTGCCTGGATCACCTGTCCAGAATACTGTCCCTCGTCAGAGGGAGAACTATAACTCTGACAACCTCCTTGTCGTCCATGTCACCTTGGAAGCCTGGAGTGATAACCGTCTCCCGAAGGAGGCAGCCGTTATCATATCCGTAGAACATTCACTTATGTTCTAAAACTGCTTCCGACTGTTCCTCCAGGATTGGATCAATATCAACTTATTGCATCTAGTGCAAGAACAACATCTGGTGTGGTACTTGACATCTCATGATTGACTCAATTGCCTAAGCAAGTGATCTGCCAATCATGCACACCCCTCTCTACTTTAGTCTATCAGACACCTTTAGAGAGGGTGATTCCATTACCTGCAGGTACACTACCATGCCAGGAGTCGTCCATTCTAAATACTCTTAGAATGCAGTCAAAGTACCCTGATTGGGAAACCACCGAAATCTAGATCTAAAACCATAGATCTAGTAACCAGTATGTCAGATATAATATCCAAGTCCTATGTGGAGAAAACACTGTGTGACGACCAAAGTATAACCGATCGTAGTATATCACTTCCTACTACCTTCTCAACAGATCCATCCCCTATTCTGATGACGTCAAAACTATGACTGTCACATCAGAAATAGATGATCTATCTCCGCTATATCTGCTTTAGTCTATAAATAGACATAAGCCTGATGTCCACCAATGCTTCCGCTGCTCCCACTGACTACGACAACCCTCTGGCAGAGTCATATAGACGTGCACTTCTAAAGCTAGTTTAGAACGACGCTATACTCATCCTCTTGCCGGGTCTCGTAGCCTGGAACAACAACAATGGCAAGTGTGTGTAAACAAGAACTTCCTTGTCACCGTCCTTGAGGCTACCGGAGTACCTCTCGGGTGCCTGAAGTTACCCACCTTATCTGCGGAGTGGCCAATGGAATGTCAAAACAGATTGAATCTTTAGGTTCTTTATCAAATCTTCAGTAATCGTTTGCGGTTCTTGAATCGCTTCCAGTTCTACCATACTCCCACTACTGTTTTCTGAAAAAAATAACCATTTCTTTTTAAAATGTGGCGAGTTAAGAACAATATCTCTATTGATCTTCCAGATGGTAGAAAATCAACCCTCGTCATAGCCTGGGTCAACCCACAAACAGCCATTACAGAAACGTGCCTTGAGTTATCCAGAGTCTGGTTTTAATCATAAGCCGGACAACTCCCCGTACCTTAACAATGTCAAGATATGAACTGTACTATATCCAATATAGAACCAGAGGCACCTCTTTAATTGAACCAGATTCAAATCATGCAGCTGTCTCCAGTGCATGTCAACTAAATGGAGAGAGGCCGATCAGCGTTACTCAACTCAGGAATGCTTCCAATTATGAGTAACCTGAAAGAGAAGCAATTTCTCTTTATCATTGCTATCAACTGAATACCATACACAAGTATCTACATCTTCGATCACCTTGAAGAATCCCGATACTTGCTACACCTGGTTCTCTACTCTATTCAAATACCTATAACTCCTCAAAACTTAGACCCTGTGTTTCTACGAAACACATGTCTAAGAACTAGAGAAGTTAAAAGTAAACAGAATATAGTATGAGGACCAACCCCTCTGTCCTAATGGACACTGGACAACATACAATACTCTGTATAAGTCCGCTGAGTCTAACAACTCTTTCACTGTGCATCGTAGGTTGAAAACTGTACTTATGGTTAAGAAGAATTACACCGTTGTTTGATGCTCCTTACCTAACCATCCACTGATATAGGTAAATGTCATCGACATAATATCAAAAGGTATATCTCACTCTATAAAAATAGACGTACAGATATATCAATTTGAAATTGGTGCATAACAACGGATATTCAAAACCAAATATTTGCCGACCGGCAAACAACCCAGGTGGCTTCCTCAAATATCACCAATTACAACGAATCCCGATATAATGAGGATGATCACCCAATTCCCAATAACTTACTCCCACTCATCATCTGTAAAACCATACAGATGTGAGAATCAAACCTGGTAAATACATACCCTGGAGCAAGTGTCCAATCGGGAAATCAGTTTTCTTTTAACAGTACACAGCTGAACTGAAACATTGAAATGTTTCGATGGGGTATCCTGGTATTCTTAGTAATGCCTCTACCATTATCCAGATTCACAACTATAACCGTATAATTCTTTGCCACCTCTCCAAATCCCTTTATATGTCTTTAGTCATTACCTTCTGCACACCCCTTTAGGCCAATTGGTTTTCTTCCTTCCCTACCGTTCGGCACCAGCCTATGGTTTGGAAGAAGACTATCCAGTAAGCATAATGTGTGTACTGTCCTAATCCTAGGAGCACTCGCAATGCAAGAGAAGGTGAAGATAAAAGACAGCCGAATAAACCTTATTCCTATTTCTCCTGGACCAGAATCCATCCCCGAACTGGAACAAGTTCCTTTCGAGTTCGTATATAACCATACGATGGGGTATCCAATAAACTGTGGATCTTCGTAGTGATACGGAGTGTCCTGGAGAAATACAAAGGTGATTTAGGATTGGCGAAGAAATACTTGGTTTGGTCGTGAATATCAGTCGCAATTTACTTTGCCCTCTTACTAATCCCTTGCTTTGTCTTAACTTAATACCTTCTGTACACCATCGTTATGCTAATTGGTTTTCTTCATTCCTCACCGTTCGGCACCTGCCTAAGGTTTGGAAGAAGACTATCCAATTTGCGTAATAGGTGTACTATCTCCTAAACCAAGGAGTACTCGCAATGAGAGAAGGTGAAAAGAAAAGACAACTGAATAATCCTATTCGTTTTCTCCAGAACCAGAAACCATCCTCGAAGTCCTTCGAGTTCGTATATAACCATACGATGGTTTTGTCCAATGGAAGTGGACGTTCGTAGTAATACGGGGTGCCCTGGAGAAAAAGGTAAAAGTAGGAGTGGCAAAGAGGTTTGCAACTCTGACAATCCAAAAGCCAGTGTTAAGAAGGTTCGGTCAACTTGGTCACTGAGTCATAGTCTAGGGTTGGGTCAATAGTCGCTGCCAAAGAGAGAGAGAAAAGAAACACTCAGCGTGCACTCTAACCTAGATCAGAATGGTTATCACATTATCTAATCTGGAAACCTCCCACTGTGCCTCAAATTCTCCTCCAAACCTGAAAGAAGAATTAGTCGGGGTCACCCGAGGAGTAAACTAACTCATCAGTGGGAATCGGGATCCAACTATTATCGCATATCCGTCAAGTTATCATGCTCCAGAAGGTATGCGCATATCTGACAAGTTTCAGTTCTTTTGAAACTCCCGATGTAGGTTTTTACCCCTAGGACCCAAGTGACCTTGACAATGCCAACAAATCAAAGAGTCCTAGTCAAGTTCTACCCGTCATTATCTTGATTGCGTTAAACCCACCCGTACGAGTCCTTGACAATGCCAACAAGACCGTACGACTGTCCTAACCAATCCACTTATCCATGTGACAGAAAAGCATTACATAGCTACCGAACACTACGCCACGGCAATGCACGACAAACGCAGCACGAATACTAAGTAATACTAATCTGAAATGACAGAGGGCTACGACTGGTTTTTGGCGAAAAACCTTTAACGTAATGAACTTGATATCGTTGAAGGAACTGGATAACCTTTTTAGAAAATATAGTGACGAAAACCTTTACTAAAGAGGTCACTCCCGGTGAAGGGATCTCGGCTCTTTCCCCGTAGAATGAGGTGCAGGATATTCCAACTGAATACCACGATGCAAAGAAAAAGTAATCGGCTATAGTGAAGTTAATGCCCTGACGCAAACTTCTGTCCAAGGGGTCACTCCCGGTGAAGGGATCTCGGCCCTTGCCTCGTCGACTGAGGAGCAGGATATTCCAAATGAATACCACGATGCAAAACAAAAGTGAACGTCCTTGCAATAACAGCTTTTTGAAAAGTGTTCCAACAACATCAGAATAAGTTTTTTTATCTTGCATTGATCTGAATCAACGCAGTCCCATCAATTGATCACACCACAAAGAACGAAAATATACTGATGTACGTATATGCCATCCGCATTTGCCACTGGGTCCCGTCATTACTCGTTAGGTTAGCTAACTAACGACAGAGCGGGGACTGGACTAGCGCGGATGTAAAACATATACAACATCTACTAATATATATACCAATATATTATATTCGCTCAAGGCGTGATAAAATGCAACATCACAGAAATGTACAGCATCACAGAACAATACAGATATCTGGAAGCCCCGAGTTTTACAGAGCTGCTGCTGAAACCCGACGTTCCCCTGGTCGTGTGGATAGCCTGTGCAATGAAATCCTAGACCCCTACGGGCGCGGCAAGTCACCCGCCAAAACTTGAAGCGAGGCAGCCCCCTTCAGCACCGTGAATGGACCACCCAGCACTTCACGGATCCGGTAACTTGGGCACCCCTCCTGGGTCAACCTGTACCCCATACGAGTGCGGCGAATAGCCCGCCAATTCCAGACTGAAGCCCCCTCCGTCTCAATGCCCTGAGATGCGGGCCCGTTGCCTTCTAGAACCCGGCTATCCGTGCACCCCTCCAGCGGGGTAACCCTAGTACAGAAAGTAAAAATATACATACACCGGGTGCATCGACCGCAACCAGGTCGTGCCCCAAAAGAATAATACAATCAGGCAGTGACGGCAGTCCACATGTCGGACGCTCGCCCCGCAAAATCAAATGTACATATAAAACAAAACAGTACTAGCATTGCAGCCAGGCTATCCCCCACGACCGATCCGCAACATCACAGCATAAACACAGAACATCAACGTGAAAATCACGTTCGCAAATCCGTCTAACCGGGCTATAGCAGTTAGACAGGATTTACCGATCAAGTGATATTCACGGTCGCAGATATAATGTAAATACTGTGAAATAATGTGTTTAAAATATCCGATCGATCAAAAATTAACAAGTGGGCCCCCAAGCAATACTGTAGCACTCACAGAAAATCTGGGCCCAATATTAATATTCCAAAACCCCTAACTTAAGCCCAAAAGCCCACTGCAAAAAGTTGGCCAAATGAAGCAAACATACTGCGGCGGAACCGCGGCAACTGAGGGGTTATTGCCGCAGTTCCGCGGTCGTACGGAATGATCAAGCTTCCAAATTTTTGCAGTGTTCTTAGGATTCACCGTACATCATTCTTCAATCACCTGAAAAAATTTTCGAGCCCGGAAAAAATCGACAGAAAACTGATGCAAGCAAAAAGCGGATTTTGGAATTTTGGTCGATCGGATAAGTGAAACGCATTAGAACAAGCTAGACAAGGTTAATGGCGTGGCTCTGATACCATGTTGCGCCACGGCAGCGCCCCGGCCGTCTATCCGAGGCCAAAATGCGGAATCAAAAATTTTCCTTACTTGGAAACTGGCGCTACCGCGGACAATATACCCGGATCGTAACCATTAACCGATACTAGCTAACAAGAGAAAGGGTGAGAGATATACCGAGTGATCCGAGTCCTCCGGTCTTCTCGTCGTCGTCCCGATCTCCCGCGGAAACTCCGGTCGTCGCATCCTTGCCGGAAGGGCACCACATCGTCTGCATCTTTTACGGGCTCCCACCTCAATACCGAGGCAACTCGGGCGCGAAGTTGGCTAGCCGACGCACCCAAGATAAGCTGTAGAATGTAATGTAGAATCGTTGTCTCATTTGGGGTAGTGAAGTTGCCTTTGATGGAGGAATCAATATGAACTTTGGAGATGAGAAGGATTTCTTTTGTGGCAAGCATGCAAATGAGATATAGATAATTTCCTCATCAAAAATGAACTCCTCACATTTCTCCTCAAGATGTGGCCGGCCAAATACAAGCTAGGAAAATGGTGGAGGGAAAAACAAATCATGAAGGGAGGTAAGTGTAGGATAAAGCAAGTGGTGACCTTAAACAAAACATCAACCATGCTTAATACTTCTATTCATATCAAATCTCATTAAAGCAAAAGCATGGATGAAAGATTCTAATCCTATCATAATGAACACAAGTGCAAGAAACCCCCTCCACAAATGTTATTTGCACAATTGCAAATAACCCCCTCCATCGGAAAAGTCTGGCTGGGAAAGAACAAAGAAAACCGGCCGGAACGGAATGCAAACTGGCAACTCCAGAAAACTGGTCCCGTAATAAATTACAGGAAAACCCCGATACTGTGCATACACACCCGCATCTGTATTCCGACCGGATACAAATGCAATGAGACAAAATCTACACTGTACTAAACTAGGATCCGGCTTAAACCAAAGCCGGCTAGTAATATCCGTTCGATCCTGATCCGTGCAATACCACACGTATCTGATCGAACCCTGCCATATATCCATACGGCTACTAGTACAAACCGTCCGATCCTGATGCATGCAATACCGCACGTATCTGATCAGACCCTGCCATATCTCCATACGGCCCCTACAGCGTTTCGCCCGAAAGCTGAGTAACTGAAAGTGTGGTGGACTCTAAAGACTTGTCAATACTATGGCTGTGGATTTAACCACTAGCATGTCAGAGGTATAAGCCAATACGTGACGGGCCACCAGCTATTGACCAAAAGGGACGTCGATGAGCGAACTCATCCTGACACCCTACTGAGCCTGTCAGTGACAATATCCGTACAGTCCGGTCCGTTCGTCTATGAGTATCGCATGGCGGGCCTAGGGGGTTGGTAAAAGTCAGACCCCCAAAGGCGGTACAAGTCGTGTCGGAGTGTAGCCCAGAACGCCCTGAGATACTACTGGAATACCTAACAGTAAATCTCCTGCCTCGGCTGAGGGCTTTGCGTAATGGCTCTCCTAGACACAGCGCGACCTCACCCCCAATACCGGGAGAGACGAACCCCTGAAAATCCGCTCACTGCCTCCATGTGGCTCGGGACTGTACCCAACTAAAACCTGTTTGCACGACTCCTTTGAGCCGCCGTAGGGTAGTAATCAAAGCACAGTGGGAACTCACACGAGACAAATGACGATCTCAGGTCGATGAACTAACCTGTACACATGTCACCAGGGAACTGCTATCTGACGTCTGGTATAATCCCAACTAGCAGGTTCCCGGCGAGTCCTGTCCGGTGTACTCATAACCCAATGAGCACCTGTATACATCTTAGGTGAACCAACTGACACCAGTGGCTGGTGAGACCGGCCACTGCCCCTCGTCGGGGTCTCGACTGTATACACTAGTCTACTAATGGAGTATCGATGCCCAGTCTCGAAACTCCCATGACTAGGGACCTTTTAAGGATGTGCTTATAGACTCCAGCTCTCACTTATATGATCGCCCTCATACTGCTGGCAGTCAAGCAAGAATCCTAGGGGCTCTATCAACGTGCAATAGCGACCTGTCAGGTCACCTAAAGCAGTACACGATGATAAAGGTAAACCAGATAGCATACTATCATCTCGAGTAAGACTGTTCTACCGGGATAGGTCCTCCCTCAATCATTGCAATCACATGCCTGTGATCTAATAATTGACTCTGAGGGCACTATCTCCAACAACATAAGGAAGCAGTTTTAGAACATAAGTGCATGTTCTACGGATTTGATGACGGCAGCCTCCTTCGGGAGACGGTTATCATTCCAGGCTTCCAAGGTGACCTGGATGACAGAGTAATTGTCAGAGTTATAGTTTTCCCTCTGACGAGGGACAGTATTATGGACAGGTGGTCCAAGAGAATACTGTGGGAAGCTTGGTGCTGGATACTGATTAGGTTCAGTGATCACTGCAGTCTAAGAAGTTTAGATTTAAAGTTCATTTATGAACTAGGTCCCATAAGATATCCAGACATATTCTAAGACAGGTATTACTCAATTCGGGAGATGGCTTTCTCCATAAATTTGAGATTTAGAAAGATATAGAAAGAAACATCAGGGCGGATCCACTCACTGAGCCTATTTCTTGAACACAAGAGTTTTACAAACTAGCTTTTGTGAAACTGATTAGTAAAAAAGTTGGGTGTTCGGTATCACACAGGCTGTGAGTATGCGACATCGCAATAATTAGCCTTAAGTGCAAGTGGGAGATTGTTGGAGATAGTGCCCTCAAAGTCAATTATTGGATCGCAGGTACGTGATTGCAATGATTGAGACAAGACCTATACCGATATGACAGTCTTACTCGAGATGATAGTATGCTATCTGGTTTTTCTTTATCATCGTATACATGCTTTAGTTCGCTATTGCATGTTGATAGAGCCCATAGGATTCTTGCTTGACTACCAGCAGTATGATGGCAATCATATACGTGGGAGCTGGGGTCTATAAGCACATCCTTAAAGTGTCCCTAGTCGTGGGAGTTTCGAGACAGGGCATCGATATTCCAGAGTAGACTAGTGTATACAGTCGAGACCCCAATGAGGGGCGATGGCCGGTCTCATAAGCCATTGGTGTCAGTAGGATCACCTAAGATGTATACAGGTGCTCATTAGGTTATGAGTACACCGGACATGACTCGCCGAGAACCTGCTAGTTGGTATTATACATATCGTCAGATAGCAGTTCCCTGGTGAGATGTGTACAGGTTAGTTTGTTGACCTGAGATCATCATTTGTCTCGTGTGAGTTCCCACTATGCTTAGATTATTACCCTACCACACTCAAAGGAGACGTGCAAACAGGTTTTAGTTGGGTATAATCCCGAGCCACATGGAGGCAGTGAGCGGATTATCGGGTATTCGTCTCTCCCGGTATTGGGGGTTGATGTCGCACAGTGCACGGGTGGCCATCACTAGAAATTCTCGGCCGAGCTAGTGGAGAATTACTGATTTGGATCAGTAGTTTCTCAGGTGGTGATGGGCTTCATGCCGACACGATTTATCGCGTTATTAGGGGTCTGACTTTATCCAACCCCCTAGACTCGATATGCAATACTCTTTAGACGAACAGACCGGACTGTACGGATATTGTCACTGTCAGGCTCAGTAGAGTTTATGGATGAGTTCACTCGTCAGCTTCCCTTCCAATCAATACATAGGCAAACGTTACGTACAGCTAGTACCTCTGACGTGCTAGTGGTTATACCCAGTGACAGTGTGTTGATGAGTCATTAGAGTCCCCCACAGACACTTTCCCAAGTTTGGGCGAAACGTTGCAGAGACCGTATGGTTTTATGGTAGGGTTCGGAAAATGCACGTGCGTTTTTGCACGTGTCATTTTTCGGGCAGATAATACTGGTCAGCTTTGGTTTAAGCCGGATCCGAGTATTATACTGTGTAGATATAATATCTTTGTCTCAGTTGCATTTGTATTCGGTCGTAATACAAATGCGGGTATGTTTATACCATTACGGGGTTATCCTGAAATTCGTTTCAGGATCACTTTTAGAAGTTGCCAGTTTCCAGTTTTCTATCAGCCGTATTTAACATTCGGTTAAATACGGATTTATCTTTTCTTGAGATGAGTGTGGAAGTTTCTAGAGGCTTCTAGAAGGTGGTGACTAGGTTCATGCATCTTTTTGACTCATTAGTGCATTTAATGATATTTGATGACAAAGTTAGTGATTCATCACTTGCGTTAATTGTGTTCATACTAGGTGTATTTGTGACTCATTATTTTTTTCATGATCTTTTGCTTTGTGGTCACCACTCCCTCCTCCTACACTCACCCCCCTCTCCTTTATATGGCCGGCCACCCCTTGATAGAAATGAGATGGTTGATGATTTGGAAAAAGTATATGAAATTTGCTTCATGGAAATTTCATGAGTTCATTCTCTCATTTTCATTCGATCCAAAAGGCAACTTCATTAACCGTTCGTCTATGATTTTGGACGTAACGAGACAAAGTGTTCTACTCATTCTCTACATCATCTTAGTCGTCTCTTTTGGCAAACTTGACGACCGAGTTGATTCGGTTCAGAGGCGGGAGCCCGTTTAAAGATCCGTCGACGTGGTGCCACCTGGAAGAGAAGATTGGAGATTCAGGAGATCGGAGCAGCCGCAACAAAGCGTGGGATGATGGTTGAAGACCGAAGGACTCGGATCGTTCGGTATAACATTTCTACCCACTTTGTATTTTGTTAGTTTAGCTTTAATGGCAGATGCGGGTTATAGTACGCGATAGTGCCGGTTGTAAAAGTTTTTTGTTCCGCATTTGGCGTCTGTTAGACGACCGGGGCGCTACCGTGGACTTACAGGGACAAGAGTGGGGGGCTAATGATGATGCTCTATATTAGAGATCTCCCAGATCAGGACAAGTGGCGGATGACATGTCCCAGAACTCAGAAGAAAAGGCCTACAGGGGCCTTACCCGACTTGCAAGCACGAGCTGGCTCACCTCAGAGCCCCTGCAAATTGACCTCCTCGGCCTCTCAGCTCGCCCCCGAGCTACCACAGGATCAAGATATCTCGGCCCTCCCGCTCGTTCCCGAGCTCTCCCGCTGAGGCCATCTTCCTTGGTCCCTCCGACCGACCAACTCCACCGCTCGCAGGCATAACCGCCGTTCCACAAATCTCGCCTTGCGCGGATTCTCCACCGGCAACATCCCACGTTCTACGCCATCACGATCCCCAGTAACGGGCAATCCGCTTATTACGCGGGCGTAACTGCCGGCGAGATTCTCACGCCTGCTACTGCCTGCCGCCGCCACTATATAAACCCCTATCACAGAGAGGCCAGTTAAGCTTTTTTCACCCTACTTAGCTGTTACTCTGCTCGGATCTTGTGCTAACTTGATCGTCGGAGGGTCCTCGGTGGTACCAAACTACCTCGGGACTTCCATGCAGGAACTCGGCGCAAACTCTTCAAACCACCAATCTCCTCAAAACCCATTGAGACCCACACGCAACAGGAGATCACCTCCAAAAATCCACCGGAAGATCGACGGAAGACAACATCTGACGGAGACCCGAAAATGACCTCCATCAGTAACCTTCATTAGTTTTGTGGTTGCAGCTTTGCTTCAGATGGATTCTTTGAGCTTATAATGCAAAAAAGAGTGAAAGGAAGGAAGAGAATGCATCCCCCACTTAATTTGTCATTGTCAGAAGTAATAGTTTAAATCAAAATATCCTCAATTTATTAAGGATACAAGTGGGTTTGATGTGCCAACAACAACTCAAAAGGTATATGGTCTGTTTCATACTCATCAACAGGTTGGACTTCAAGTTAAGCACACAATATCAAGAAGACACACTAGCATTTCCATGAATTTTCTGATGAATGTCCACAAAACTTGTGAGGTTAAATGTTGATGAGGCTCGATATCGGTGACGCTACAGATGCTAACACATTGCAAATGACGTGTCTCAGAACCTACAAGAAAGGATCAAGAATTTCAGTTGGGATCACACCTCGGTCCTCCAGTCCGAGAAGTCCCCCGACCTCCGGTGGCCTTCCAAACCACCCCCGGCTCGCCTCCGAGCTATCACAGAACCAAGATGTCTCGGCCTCCCGCTGGTGTCCGAGCATCCCGCCGAGCTCATTTTCCTCAGTCTCGCCGACAGACCTACAGCGCTGATCACAGGCGCCTCTGCCACGGC
Organism: Agapanthus africanus; assembly: GCA_030015575.1. Lineage (NCBI taxonomy): Eukaryota > Viridiplantae > Streptophyta > Magnoliopsida > Asparagales > Amaryllidaceae > Agapanthus > Agapanthus africanus. The sequence goes on from CM057343.1 coordinate 342,497,123, forward strand.
CCCGCAAATCTCGCCATGCGCGAGATATCCACGGCCCATGATCCCGCTTTCCACGCCATCATGATCCCCTATTAACGAGCTTGTCTCGTCATTAATGCGAGATCCCGCCTATCACGCAGGCGTGATGCCAGGGGCGTAATGGCTGGCGTGAATCTCGTGCCCACCTGCCCATTGCTGCCGCTATATTGACCCCTCTCTCAGACGATCGAGAGAAGTCATTTTTAATCCAATAGGCTGTTACTCTGCCAAAATACTCCGTCTAACTTGATCGTCGGAGGGTCCTCGGTGGCACAACCACCACGGGATTTCTTTCCAGGTAGCTCGGCCTCAACCACACAAAACCCATTGAGAGATCCACACGCTTCAGGAGCCAACCCTCTAACTCAATCTCAGCCGTCCATCAGCGCTCGCAGCAGATCAACGGAAGATAACATATGAAGGAGATCCAGAAATCCATCAAATGTTGTTTTGGGTCAAGTCTTTGCTTACTATATGGTAGCATGTGGAGAAAATATTGTGCAACTTGATAAGACCAAGAAACTAAGTCTGCACTATTATTGACTCTGCTGAGGATATCTGCTATTTTCGGCGTCTCATTTTAAATGTGACATTTTCTGAGAAAGATGAGAAAGTTATTGGTTTTTCGTAAACAAAATAATTATCCCACGGTCACTATAAATTTTTTTACAGATTACTTTCAGTATTTACATAACAATTTCTTCTTTCTTACTCCCCATGCATGCCACTAGTGATAATACTCGCATGTGGTATTTTCTCAAGATTACGACACGTAGTGCATGACGTGTCCCGAAGGCTACAGAGATGGAATAAAGAAGGTGCATTATAAGAGTTCCTCGAGACTTCGTCCCGAGGAATATATCCGGCCTTCCAGGAGACCTCCCTGAATACATTCCACCTTCACTTAGGAAACTACCAATAACTCGTCTTCGAGCCCCTGACATGCCGAGCTTTCTCGGCCTCCCGGCTCGTCTTCGAGCCCCTAATATGTCGAGCTTCCTCGGCCTCCCGGCTCATCTCCGAGCCCCAGACGTGCCGAGCTTCCTCGGCCTCCCCGATCGACAAGCAGCGTGGATCCCATGTGCCCCGCAACGGCTTCGCGTATATTGCTAGGCCGAGATATCTGCCTCCCCACGATTCGCATCCCATGCTGGCGCATCCCTCCATTAATGGGTGTATCCCTCTATTAATAGGCGCATCCCGCCATTAAAGGCGAGGATAACGCCGGGGCATAACTGACGGCGGGGATCTCGCGCTCTCTCGCTCCAAACGACCCCTATATAAACCCCCCTCTCAGATGACTCAGGTATCAGAAATTTATCTCAATACGCCACTACTCTACACCTATTCCTCGGTTCTAACTTGATCGTCGGAGGGTCCTACGGTGGTCACCAACACCAGGACTTTTTTGCAGGTAGCTCGACATCCAACACCAATCCATTTAGATAAACACTCAACAACTCCAAAACCAAATCTCAGCCGTCCAAGAGCGCCATCGCAGGATCGACGGAGGACAGCATCTGAAAGAGATCCCGGCCTCCATCAGCTGGCGCCGTCTATGGGAACGAAAGATATTTCTTTGTTCCACCATAAAATTTGATCTTCCACCCTCGATCCAATGGCGAGTGACGACCGCAAGGATCCGAATACGAGCTGCCACAACGGAGGCAGGAGCGGCTTGCCTCCCCATCCTAATGCCATCCACGTCTTGTCCGCCCGGATAGACAGGCTCACATCGCTGGTGGATGCCCTCGTCCGCGTTCAAGCGGCGGACCCTACCCATTAGACCGCGGTGCCCCATCCCCGGGATAATGACGTCTGCCGAAGGATGGACGGGCAAACCCAGGCCCTTGATCTCCCTCACCGTCATCACAGCGCCAACTTGCACCAGCGGGCCAACTATGGCCACCTTAACCCACACACGACGATTGATTCCATAACACGCTGGGCGCCGGACAGCTCCACGCTGCGGTCCCAAGAAAGACTAGGCCGTCACTCCGATGCCCGTCGCGTGTTCTTTCTCCCTGAGGAGGTGTCGGTCAGCTCGCCTGCTTCCAGGTACGACCGACGCCCCCACTCTCACCAGGAACGTACGGACGACGAGCGCCGAAACTACTCGAGAAGGCCTCGCCCGATGATTTGAGACACCTGATAAAGCGAAACCGAAGCCGCACCTTGGCACAGACTCGGAGCGGGGGTAGCCACCACTCCGACTGTGCAAATTCCTCGGTATACCACCACCGACTCGAAGCCCTTGAGAAGAAAATCGAGGGCATACAACGGGACGGCCATGCGTCCGGCGAAGGGGCCAGGTAATCCGCTGATTCATTGATGAAGCCCTTTACAGAAGAGCTGCTGGCCGAGCACGTCTTGTCCAGGAACAAACCGCCTAAGGTAGCCCTCTTCCATGAGAAATCTGACCTGGAAGACCACCTGGACGCTTTTACTGCGAGCATGAGCTTTCAGGATAACTCCGACGCGGCTCAATGCTGATCTTTCCCTGCCACTCTTATCCGGGCTGGTCGGGACTGGTTCCAAGGACTTACGCCACGCTCCATCTCGACTTTCGACAAGATAGCCTCCTAATTTGTCGGTCACTTCGTCGGAAATCGATGACAGAAGAGAATGGTCGACTACATGTTCACCATCAAGAGCAGAGACAAAGAATTCTTCAAAGGTTATGTCACCTGCTTCTATAACGCGCTCTTCGAGGTCCCTGAGCACTGTGATGAAACGGTTATCACCGCGCTGAGGTCGAGTCTTAGGCATAAATAGTGGCTCCGCTCTTTTGCATTAGCGTAACCTAAGACTATGGCCGAGGTGAAAGCCTGGACCGAGCGAGAAATCCAACTCGAGTCCGAGGTGAACTCAAACTTGCCCCGGGCCGACCAGCCAGACAGAAAGAAAAGTGACAGGGAGGAGAAGAAGAAGGTCGATCGTCCGAAGCCTTACTAACCAAGGTTTCAGGAGTACACTCCCCTAAACATCTCCCAGACCGAGCTACTGGAGAAAGCTAAGGGGGATAGATTCTTCAAGCTCCGTCCAGTGACCCAAAGGGCGGGAAAACGTTTCCGAAGCCCGTATTGCGCCTTCCACAGGTCGCAGGGCCACCCGACCGATAATTGCAAACAACTCCGTGACTACATCAAGGAGTTGATCCGCTCCGGCCACCTGGCGGAGTACTTGCAGGACAAGCGGCATGCGGAATGGGAGCAAGAGAACTAGCCTCCTCCCGGGGAGCTAACGATCAGGCAAATCATGGTCGTTACCTCAAATACTGCTCGGGAAGCTGGCAAAAACCACCGCCTCCTCCCGGTCGAGGGTGTAAGCGATCCACCCCAGAAGAAGTGCAGGAAGGATGAGCCTATCATCTCCACCGATAAAGACCTCCACGGTATATCCTTGCCTCACAACGACCCACTCGTAATAACGGCCAGAGTCCACCGTTACGAGGTCCAGAGAATTTTGGTCGACTCAGGGAGCTCGGCGGATATCCTGTTCCACGACTGCTTCCAGCTTATGGGGATAAGACCATCCGACCTTCGACCTACCTCCTATATACTCTTAGGGTTCACCAATAACTTCGTCCCTGTCGAGGGATTGGTCACCCTCCTACTCAACATTGGGGAAGCGGGACATACACGGACCGTACCTGTGGATTTCCTCATCACCAAAGTCCCTTCGTCCTACAGCATTCTCCTAGGACGTCCAACCTTAAATGCTCTTCGAACCCAGATCTTAACTAATCACCTTGCAATCAAGTTTCCTTTAGATCAAGGGGGAATAGGCCGGGCCTACGGAGACCAGCAAACAGCTGGGATTTACCTCACCTCGACGTCCACTGCCAGAGATCAAAGCAACGATTTTCAGGACATACCTGACTTCCAGGGGTCTTTAGATACATGCGAAGACCAAATGGAAGTCAGAGGTGCCCCAGTAGAAGCATTAACGAAAGTACCACTCGAAGAAGGGGTCAACGACCGAACAGTTCAGATCGGCTCTCTCCTGACTGGGGATCGCCATGAAGAACTGATCCGGTGTTGGCTATAGTGCCCTCAAGGCAATTATCATAGTCGCAAACATGTGATTATGATGATTGAGGGAGGACCTATACTGGTAGAACAGTCTTACTCGAGATGATAGTATGTTATCTGGTTTGTCTTTATCATCATGCTATTACATGTTGATAGAGCCCATAGGATTTATGCTTGACTACCAGGATTATGATGGCGATCATATACGTGGGAGCTGGGGGTCTATAAGCACATCCTTAAATGTCCTTAGTCGTGAGAGTTTCGAGACTGGGCATCGACACTCCAGAGTAGACTAGTGTATACGGATCGAGACCCCGACGAGGGGCGGTGGCCCGGTCTCACAAGCTATTAGTGTTAGTTTGTTCACTTTAGATAGTATACAGGTGCTCATTCGGTTATGGGTACACTGGACGGACTCGCCGGGAACCTGCTTGTTGGTACTATACCTATTGTCAGATAGCAGTTCCCAGGTGACATGTGTACAGGTTAGTTTGTCGACCTGAGATCGTCATTTATCTCGTGTGAGTTCCCACTGTACTTTGATTACTACCTTACCACAGCTCAAAGGAGTCATGCAATCAAGTTTTAGTTGGGTACGGTCCCGAGCCACATGGAGAAAGTGAGTGGATCGTCGGGGATTCGCCTCTCCCGGTATTGGTGGTTGATGTCGCGCAGTGCACGGATGGATATTATATCAGGCATTCTGGTTACTAGATCTATGGTTCTAGATTTAGATTTGGATAGTTTACCAATCTGGGTACTTTGGCACTATTCTAAAGGTGTTTTAGAATGGACGACTCCTGGCATGGTAGTGTACCTGCAGGTGATGGTGTCACCCTCTCTAAAGGTGTCTTAAAGACTAAAGGGGAGAGGGATGTGCATGATTGGCATATCACTTGCTTCAACAATTGAGTCAATCATGAGATGTCAAGTACCATACCAAATGTTGTTTTTGCACTAGATGCAATAAGTTTATATTAATCCAAATCTAGGAGAAACGTTCGGAAGCAGTTTATGAACATAAGTGGATATTCTAGGGATATGGTAACGGCAGCCTCCTTCGGGAGACGGTTATCATTCCAGGCTTCCAAGATGACCTGGATGACAGAGTGGTTTTCTGAGTTATAGTTTTCCCTCTTTTGAGGGACAGTATGTTGGTCGGGAGGTCCAAGTGGATACTGAGGAAGGCATGACACAGAATACTAATTAAATTCAGTATACAATACAGTCTAAGAAGATTGCTGGATTTGCAGTTCATTTGTGAACTGGGTCCCATCAGATATCCAGACAAATTCTAAGACAGGTATTGCTCTCTTCGGGAGATAGCTTTCTCCGCGAAGTTGAGATATATAGAGATATAAAAAGAAATATTAGAGCGGATCCACTCACTCAGGCTATTTCCCGAACACATTAGTTTCACAAACAGGCTTTGTGAGACTGATTAGTAACGAAGTTGGGTGTTTGGTATCACACAGGCTGTGAGTATGCGACATCGCAATAATTGGCCTTAAGTGTAAATAGGAGATTGTTGGCTATAGTTCCCTTAAGGCAATTATCGTAGTCGCAGGCATGTGATTATGATAATTGAGGGAGGACCGATACCGGTAGAACGGTCTTACTCGAGATGATAGTATATTATCTGGTTTGTCTTTATCATCATGCTATTACATGTTGATAAAGACCATAGGATTTATGCTTGACTACCAGCATTATGATGGTGATCATATATATGGGAGCTGGGGGTCTATAAGCACATCCTTAAATGTCCCTAGTCGTGGAAGTTTCGAGACTGGGCATCGATACTCCAGAGTAGACTAGTGTATACTGATCGAGACCCTGACGAAGGGCGGTAGCTGGGTCTCACAAGCTATTGGTGTTACTTTGTTCACCTAAGATAGTATACAGGTGCTCATTCGGTTATGGGTACACTGGACGGACTCGTCGGGAACCAGATAGTTGGTACTATACCTATTGTCAGATAGCAGTTCCCAGGTGACATGTGTACAGGTTAGTCTGTCGACCTGAGATCATCATTTGTTTCGTGTGAGTTCCCACTGTGCTTTGATTACTACCCTACCACGGGTTAAAGGAGTCATGCAAACAGGTTTTAGTTGGGTACAGTCCCGAGCCATATGGAGGCAGTGAGCGGATCGTCGGGGATTCGCCTCTCCCGGTATTAGGGGTTGATGTCGCGCAGTGCACGGATGGCCATCACCAGAAATCCTCGGCCGGGGTATACGAGAATTACCGTCTAGGATCGATAGTTTCTCAGGTGGTGATGGGTTTCTTGCCGACACGAATTATCGCGTCAGTAGGGGTCTCACTTTATCCACCCCCCTATACTCGATATGCGATACTCTTAGACGAACAGACCGGACTGTACGGATATTGTCACTATCAGGCTTAGTAGGGGTTTGGATGAGTTTGCTCGTCGGCCTTCCTTTCGCTCAATACCTGGGTAGGCGTTACGTACAGCTAGTGCCGCTGACGTGCTTGTGGTTAAACCCACTGCCAGCGTATTGATGAGTCTTTAGAGTCCCACACAGAGGATTTTCACGGTTCAGGCAATATGGTGTAGATGACGTATGTTGGTACATACAGGTGTCCGATTAAATATGTGTGTTGGGGTAAAAATTTACACCCCGGTTGACCGAGTCAAAGTCAAGGTCAACCCCAAGCCAGGTGGGCCCAAGCCCAGGTCAAGTGGGCCCATGCCCAGGTCGAGTCCGAAACATGAAGCGGCCGACCCTCCCCATACCAAAAATGAAATCATGTAATAAATAATTTTTATGTAATTTTTTATACATGAATGTATGCAAAATGGGCATAAAACCAATATTTTGTAAGCCCATGGTTTATGTGCAAAAAGAAATGGCACATGAACCATGGGATGGGCTAAAATGCCATTTTTGCAAAGCCCAAGGGGCTATATGTAAATGTGTAAGCCTATAAAAGGCAACATGATGATGAATAAAAAAAAGAACCTTTTCCATCCCCTCAAAAAAAAAAACCTAGGGTTCTTTGTGCCTCCTGCTCCTTCTCCAAGGTTCTAAACCTTCTAATTTCTTTTGAATTAAATCAAGAGTTTTACTCTTTCTTTTCAAAAACTAAGAAGTCTTTCACCACAAAACCCACAAAGGGGAACTTGGATCTACCATTAGATCTCAGAAAGGAGAGATTTTTAGATCTCACATCTCTTGATCATCAAGATCCAGCCAACAGAGGAGGAAGAAGAAGAACATCTTTCACTAAACCCCCAAGAAAGAAGAAAAAAATACTCAGGAGTCCAACTCCTCTTTGATCTCTCTTCAGAGAAATCTTTTTAGGCTAAAAGCCTCTTGTCCTCTCCGGCGCGCAGCAAGTGCGCAAAGCGCCCGCTTGACGACACGTGGCGCGCTTGCGCAAGTGCGCAAAGCGCCCGCGTGCCGACACGTGGCGCGCGCGCGCTTACGCACCTGCGCGCAGCGCTCTTGCGCAAAGCGCCCGCGTGCCGACACGTGGCGCGCGCGCTTGCGCAAGAGCGCAAAGCGCCCGCGTGACGACACGTGGCGCGCTTGCGCAAGTGCGCAAAGCGCCCGCGTGACGACACGTGGCGCGCGCTCGCTTGCGCACCTGCGCGCAGCGCTCTTGCGCAAAACGCCCACATGCCGACACGTGGCGCGTGCGCTTGCGCACCTGCGCGCAGCGCTCATGCGCAAGTTGCCCACGTGTCGACACGTGGCGCGCGCGCGCCTGAGCGCACAGCACCTTAGTGCACAGCGCTCTAGACGCTGGCCCCACGCATCCTTTGGATGTCTTTTTCCCCTTTACTTATATTTACATGTATATATATACATATGTATATAAATGTACACATACACATACTCCGCGACACTGTCCCTGTTAGAAAAAAATTTCTAACGGGGCGCTGCCCCGCACCCCGCAAGGGGGCTGCTAGCCCCCTTGACCCCCAGCCCGCTATCCGGGTAGCGGGACCCCCGTAAAAACTCTGCGTGGCTCCCGATATATCCAAAACCCCCCTTTCAAAACACAACACACGTACACTGCACATTGAGTTCGCATGACCAGTTTAACCCGTTAATCGGAGGTTCCCTCGCCCCAAAGGCGAGGGGTAATTAACGGCAGCTTAGTCCGCGGCTGCCGGAGATTCGGATCCCCACAATCAATAAACCCCGGCCTACCCTAGGCGGGGGGAATCTGTAGTGCGCCTGACAAGCGCGCGCGTATTCCCATCTCACTGGGGTGACGAAAAACACCCTACAGATTCTGGCACGCCCGGTGGGACCAATCTCTCCTCCCATATTTTGGGTTAAGCGTTCACGCAAACTCAATCAATATACATACCTGTATTTATACTAAAAATAATATTTTTTTTCATGCAGATTTTCAAGCAATCACCTTCCGACGATGTCTCCGATGATGAACTCAGCTCTCAGCACGGCTCCCGTCTCCTACACGATGAGGATAGACTCTAGGACGGTCCTTCCGGCCAGTCTCGGACGACAATGGGAGGAGCCGCTACTACCATTTGGCTCTATTATGTTCATGCCAGTTGGCGCCATCCCAGCTCCTCAAGCCCCGGTGGCAGACAAACCGGTCTCGAAAGGCAGAAGACCAAATATGGTGATCTCAAGGGCGCCCCAACCCAAACGCAAGTTGGTGTCTGAACGACTTTCCTTGGCCCCAGCTGGGGGCAAGGCCATCAACACCAACAAAGCTACAACGCGTCCCGAGCAAGCTCCAGCGGTGTCCTTGACCACTGCTCGATCGGGTGTCTTCTCTAAGCTCCCCTCTGATCAACTCATAATGGCTTCCCGGGTAGCGGATGCCCGCCAAGCCTTTAAAATCGAGAAGCTGAGGGAGAAAAGGCTCAGATATAGAGCCAACAAAAGGGCTAGGGCTACTGCCGGGCTAAACCTCATGAGGTTCGAAGAACAGGGTTACCCCGCTAAAGACGAGGGGATGGCTGAATGTGTTATCCACACTGTCTACGTGGTGGGCACGCGCAGCAAGAGCAAGGACGGGGCTACCACATCTCAAATCCAATCTGGCTTTAATGTGGTTGCCACTTCCCAAGAACAGCCGCCTCCGTTGGATGATGAAAACCCTCTCGATGAGGCTGATAAGCAGAGAGAGCCCTCAATTCATGAGGAGTCAGGCTCGGAAAGCGAAGATGAGCCAACTTTCCGTCCTAAGACCACAGAGCAGCAACTTCTCCAAGAGCTCCGAAAACAGCTCAGAAGCAAAGATAAGGAGATGGCCAAGCTCTACTCAAAGATCGACGACTTGAAAAATGTCGTCTTACGGCTTACGGCCCAACTTACCTCTCAGCCGCCCAATCAAGCGCAGGGCTCTCATGAACCAGGAAACGGTGTCTCGAAACAGCCGACGCCCGTTCCCCCAAATCCAAAAGTGGGCGGACCGCATGAAAATCAGTTGCATCCTATCTCGGGAAATGTCTTGGCTACCGATGACAGTAGCCCACTAACTCAAGATCAAATCATGGATTTGGTTGCCAGCAAAGTCAAAACATTGGTGGCCGAAGCCGAAGCGCAAAAAGATGTTAGCAGTAGTGGGAGACCATATCCTGCTCAGTATGATCTGGTAGAATTTCCTGGCGGCTATGTCATCCCCAAATTCGGGAGATTCGATGGGACGGGAAATGCGAATCAGCACATCGCCCACTTCAAAGCCTCATGCGGGAATACTGGGGGCAACGATGCGCTTCTCCTCCGCCAGTTCGTTAATAGCTTGACCGATGTTGCTTTCGACTGGTACGCGAGCATACCGGATGGCTCCGTTACAACTTTCATCCAAATGGAATCTTTGTTTCGACAAAGATTCATGAGTGTCAGCGATAAGATCACCATTGCCGAGCTCGTAAGGACCAAGCCCAAGAACAACGAAAGCAGCACGGATTTTATAACCCGATGGCGCAATCTCTCCGTCAAATGTGAACCGCCGATAGAGCAGGACCAATCTGTCAGTCTCCTCGTCGGAAATCTCAACAACTGGATGGCCCCGTTTCTATGTACCGCGGGTCTCAAAACATTCCAAGAGCTAACCAGAAAGTCCAGATGTTGGAACGCTCAAAACAGGAGTCCTCCTCTGACTCCCAAAATAACAATAGGTCCTGGAGAAATCGAAATGACGAAAGTCGCAAAGGCGGAGGTTCTGACGATACTGAATCTTTTAACACTTCGGCTAACCGAAATAAGCAAGGGATGAGCGGGCCTAGCGCCAACCAGCCTCGGAAGCCAATGTTCGGAGAGGGAGGAGAATCTCCACTGAAAGAGAAGCTGGATAAGGTCTATTCCTTCAGAAGGGACAAAATCCGCAAAATATTCAAAGACGCCCTGAAGAACGGTCTACAACTGCCAGAGTCAAAAAGACCGCAGGAAGCGAATAAGACCGACGACCCCAAATACTGCCCCTATCACAGAGTGATAGGCCATGCCATTGAAGACTGCTTCGTCTTCAAAGATTGGGTCGAAAAGCAATACAAGGCAGGAGAGATAGAACTGTCCAAAAGCGTGTTAACAAACAGTCAAGCTGCAACCGCCAATTTCATACAAACGGAGACCGAAGTTCTTCGTGAAACCGATTCTCTCAGGCATCTGCCTTTCTCTGAAAACAATCGACCACCACGTCATTAAACTGGGAACAATCGACCTCTAAGTCGTTAAACTGGGAATGTAAAAAAAATGTGTAAATACAAAAAAATGTGTAAATAAAAGAAAAAAATAAAGAAAAGCCGAAATGATGGGGCAATTCGCAATAAAAATCAGCGAGTAAAAATGAAAATGAAAATAAAGCCGAAATGATGGGGCAACCGTGAATAAATAGCCGAAATGATAGGGCAATCGCGACCTTCGCGATAAGAAAAGCTGAAATGATAGAGCAATCGCGGTAAAACAAAAAAACAAAAAAACAAAAAAACTACGGCGAATGATGAGTCGCTCCTGGTACCATATTCCAGTGCAGCGATGCAGACGCCAACAAAAATTCAAATTTCCAAAATTCTCCCAGCCCTACGTTTAGTCCCCAAATTGACTACCGTATACAATCCACGGGCTCAAATAATTCTCAGCATACCCATGCCCCACCGCAACCACCAGTTACGCGGCTGGTCTCCGCCTTTGGAATTATGCTTCATTGGAAAGACCCACTCATGTGTCCTCACGATGCATGAGGAGAACAAACCTTCGTGAGATCCTTACGACTCACCAAGGAAAAACACACTTAGGAGTCCTCACGACTCTTAAGGAGAAAATACCCCTGCGGGATCCTTACGACTCGTAGGGAGAAAATACCTTTATGGGACCCTCACGGCCCATAAAATTGAAAAGCCTTAGGCGATAGGGATCTAAACCTGTCTCCTAAGCCATCGCTCCCCAATTCCCGAGTGGCGAATGATGAGTCGCTCCTGGTACCATATTCCAGTGCAGCGATGCAGACGCCAACCAAATTCCAAACTCAAATTCCCAAGCGGCGAATGATGAGTCGCTCCCGGTACCATATTTCAGTGCAGCGATGCAGACGCCAACCAAATTCCAAACTCAAATTCCCAAATGGCGAATGATGAGTCGCTCCTGGTACCATATTCCAGTGCAGCGATGCAGACGCCAACCAAATTCCAAATCCCATACCCCAATGGCGAATGATGAGTCGCTCCTGGTACCATATTCCAATGCAGCGATGCAGACGCCAACAAACTTTCGAAATATTTTTTTCTGGCCCTACGGTCTGGATCATACATCCTGCAAAACCGTATACAATCCACGGGCGTAAAACAATCCCGATCACTCCAAAAAAAAAAAAAGAAGAAGAAGAACGGTATGTCCACAAGCAAAACGGGCACGGATGAAAACCCGAAAGGGCACCGTGAGTAAAAACAGCAGGACTGCCGGCGAGTTTGTGAAAACCCGAAAGGACGCAAACTCGTAAAAAAAAAGAAGAAATGAAATGCACTCGCAAAGTCCTCTCGACTTTGTGAGGAGAAAAATCCCCGCGTGAGATCTTTACGACTCACAAAGGAGCAATACACTTAGGAGTCCCCACGACTCCTAAGGAGAAAATACACCTACGAGATCCTTTCGACCCGTAGGGAGAAAATGCTTTGTGAGACCCTTACGGCTCACAAAATGGAAAAGCCTTAGGTGACAGGGATCTAAACCTGTCTCCTAAGCCACCAATTCCCAAATCCTCCCGGGGCACATGATGAGTTGCTCCTGGCATTATTCCAGTGCAGCAATGCAGATGCCAAACAAACCAAATCCAAATCCTCTCGGGGCACATGATGAGTTGCTCCTGGTATTATTCCAGTGCAGCAATGCAGATGCCAACCAAAACCAATCCCAAAATCCTCTCAGGACAAATGATGATTCGCTCCTGGTACCATATTCCAGTGTAGCGATGCTGATGTCAACCCAAATCAAATCAACCAACAAGCTCTGCGTCGGAATCATGCTTCGTCTCAGAATGTGCATCCCGTGTCGAAATGATGCTTCACCTCGGTGTATCTGCCTTCCCTGTCGGAATTATGCTTTGGCTCGGAATCAACCAACGACCTCCTTGTCGGAATTATGCTCCACCTCGGAATCAAGTCAACCAGCAAGCTCTGCGTCGGAATCATGCTTCGTCTCAGAATGTGCACCCCGTGTCGAAATGATGCTTCGCCTCGGTGTATCTGCCTTCCCTGTCAGAATTATGCTTCGGCTCGGAATCAACCAACGACCTGCTTGTCGGAATTATGCTCCACCTCGGAATCAAGTCAACCAGCAAGCCCTGCGTCGGAATTATGCTTCGTCTCAGAATGCACCCCGTATCGAAATGATGCTTCGCCTCGGTGTACCTGCCTTCCTTGTCGAAATTACGCTTCGCCTGGGAATCAACTTCTGCATCGAAATTATGCTTCGATCAAAATGTCTGCCGCTCATCGGAATGATACTCCGATCCTTGGAATCATGCTCCGCCCTTCGGAACGATGCTCCGATCCCTGGAACCATGCTCCGCCCTTCGGAAAGATGCTCCGAACCCTGGAATTATGCTCCGCCCTTCGGAACGATGCTCCGAACCCTTGGAATTATTCTCCGATCATCGGAATGATGCTCCGATCTCTGGAATTATGCTCCGCCTATCTCTGGAATTATGCTCCGCTCTTCGGAAAGATGCTCCGAACTCTGGAATTATGATCCGCTCTTCGGAAAGATGCTCCGAACCCTTGGAATTATGCTCCGATCATCGGAATGATGCTCCGATCTCTGGAATTATGCTCCGCCTATCTTTGGAATTATGCTCCGCTCTTCGGAAAGATGCTCCGAACTCTGGAATTATGCTCCGCCCTTCGGAAAGATGCTCCGAACCCTGGAATTATGCTCCGCCCTTCGGAATGATGCTCCGATATCTCTGGAACTATGCTCCGCTCTTCGGAATGATGCTCCGATCCCCTGGAATCATGCTCCGCTCATCGGAATGATGCTCCGATCCCATGGAATCATGCTCCGCTCATCGGAATGATGCTCCGATCCTTGGAATTATGCTCCGCGCTTCGGAATGATGCTCCGATCTTCTCCGATCCTTGGAATTATTCCCCGGGAATTATGCTCTCCGGGATGATGCTCCGCCTCCGGAATGATGTTCCACCTCGAAGTTCAGCTTCAAGATCCATCAATTTCATGCACACAAACGCAAATGTGCGGTGAGCATTTATTGATGGGGGGCACTTTGTTGGGGTAAAAATTTACACCCCGGTTGACCGAGTCAAAGTCAAGGTCAACCCCAAGCCAGGTGGGCCCAAGCCCAGGTCAAGTGGGCCCATGCCCAGGTCGAGTCCGAAACATGAAGCGGCCGACCCTCCCCATGTCAAAAATGAAATCATGTAATAAATAATTTTTATGTAATTTTTTATACATGAATGTATGCAAAATGGGCATAAAACCAATATTTTGTAAGCCCATGGTTTATGTGCAAAAAGAAATGGCACATGAACCATGGGATGGGCTAAAATGCCATTTTTGCAAAGCCCAAGGGGCTATATGTAAATGTGTAAGCCTATAAAAGGCAACATGATGATGAATAAAAAAAAGAACCTTTTCCATCCTCTCAAAAAAAAAACCTAGGGTTCTTTGTGCCTCCTGCTCCTTCTCCAAGGTTCTAAACCTTTTAATTTCTTTTGAATTAAATCAAGAGTTTTACTCTTTCTTTTCAAAAACTAAGAAGTCTTTCACCACAAAACCCACAAAGGGGAACTTGGATCTACCATTAGATCTCAGAAAGGAGAGATTTTTAGATCTCACATCTCTTGATCATCAAGATCCAGCCAACAGAGGAGGAAGAAGAAGAACATCTTTCACTAAACCCCCAAGAAAGAAGAAAAAAACACTCAGGAGTCCAACTCCTCTTTGATCTCTCTTCAGAGAAATCTTTTTAGGCTAAAAGCCTCTTGTCCTCTCCGGCGCGCAGCAAGTGCGCAAAGCGCCCACTTGACGACACGTGGCGCGCTTGCGCAAGTGCGGAAAGCGCCCGCGTGCCGACACGTGGCGCGCGCGCGCTTGCGCACCTGCGCGCAGCGCTCTTGCGCAAAGCGCCCGCGTGCCGACACGTGGCGCGCGCGCGCTTGCGCACCTGCGCGCTTGCGCAAGAGCGCAAAGCGCCCGCGTGACGACACGTGGCGCGCTTGCGCAAGTGCGCAAAGCGCCCGCGTGACGACACGTGGCGCTCGCTCGCTTGCGCACCTGCGCGCAGCGCTCTTGCGCAAAACGCCCACATGCCGACACGTGGCGCGTGCGCTTGCGCACCTGCGCGCAGCGCTCATGCGCAAGTTGCCCACGTGTCGACACCTGGCGCGCGCGCGCCTGAGCGCACAGCACCTTAGCGCACAGCGCTCTAGACGCTGGCCCCACGCATCCTTTGGATGTCTTTTTCCCCTTTACTTATATTTACATGTATATATATACATATGTATATAAATGTACACATACACATACTCCGCGACACTGTCCCTGTTAGAAAAAAATTTCTAACGGGGCGCTGCCCAGCACCCCGCAAGGGGGCTGCTAGCCCCCTTGACCCCCAGCCCGCTATCCGGGTAGCGGGACCCCCGTAAAAACTCTGCGTGGCTCCCGATATATCCAAAACCCCCCTTTCAAAACACAACACACGTACACTGCACATTGAGTTCGCATGACCAGTTTAACCCGTTAATCGGAGGTTCCCTCGCCCCAAAGACGAGGGGTAATTAACGGCAGCTTAGTCCGCGGCTGCCGGAGATTCGGATCCCCACAATCAATAAACCCCGGCCTACCCTAGGCGGGGGGAATCTGTAGTGCACCTGACAAGCGCACGCGTATTCCCATCTCACTGGGGTGACGAAAAACACCCTACAATGTGTACAGGCTGCACAGACTTTAATCGGATGGTTGATAATACTAGCGGCTTAGGATTAAGCCGGATTATTAAATCAGGTTTTGATTTAATAATTTATATATGTATTTATATACATGTATTCTAGTATTATTGTTCACTATTCATTTTCTCTCTTGGCTATTCGTATTTTGGTACGAATACGCATATGTGTATTTCGATACGTATAACAGGTTGTATTTCGTATTTATACGGAATAGTTTCTAGAAGATTTAACACCTCATTACTTGATTTTTCTTTTTGGAAAATCATTTTGGGAAATGAGGTGGTAGGGGTGAGGTGGTATGTACTTTGTAAAGCATGTAGAGAGTTATGGCATGGTTTTATTTTTATTCAAAAATTAAATGAGATATTTTTTTGGATGATTGGAAGAGGAGGGGGCAGCCATCACTTCTCTACATGGCTTGCTCATTCTTTTCTTGACTTGCTTCTCATCACTCTCATTCTCTTCTCACTTTGAGACTTAGCCATTTTCTTTAGTTGCTCATGCCACATTTTTCCTCACCTCTTCTTCATCTTCTTGAGTTGCTCATGGAGCATTTGTGATGAGAGAAAAATTATAATGACGCATTCCTACACCTCCACTCTCCATTGCTAGCAACCATGGAGCATCGGTTGCCTCGCTTGGTGAGGCTGAAGCTTGCGTCATTTCCCTCAGGTGGATCATCGTAGATGGAGAAAGACCGGCAACCAAACTCGATCCGCAACCTCTAGGAGCTTGGGATGAAGGTTGAAGACCGAAGGAAATGGATCAACTCTGTATAACCATTCCTAACTCCCTTTATATTGCTTGCTAGTATAGGGTTTAAGGTAGATCCGGGCATCGGGTCATGGTAGCGCCAGTTTAGAAAATTTTTGTTCCACATTTGGCGACGGTTTGATGGCCGGGGCGCTGCCGTAACCCAATATCCGGTTGCTCCGAGATAATTCGTACGTTTTTGCTTGGATGCCTGAGGACATGCCCGAAATTGACCCTAGTGTGATCTCCCACAAGCTCGGGGTCGATCCGAAAGAAAAGCCCGTCCGACAAAAGAAAAGAAGCTTTGCGCCGGCCAAGCAAAAGGCGATAGAAGACGAAGTGGATCGACTGCTCGCCCCTAACTTTATCAGGAACCTGGACTAGTCTGATCTGCTGGCAAATGTAGTCATGGTCAAGTAGGAAAACGGGAAATGGCGCATGTGCGTCGATTTCACAGACTTAAACAAGGCCTGCCCAAAGATAACTATCCCCTCACTCGGATAGACCAGCTTGTAGACAGCTCAGCCGGCCACGAACTGTTGAGCTTCATGGACGCCTTCTCGGGTTACAATCAGATCAGGATGAACCCGGCCGACGAAAAACTGACCGCCTTCACCAATGACCGAGGGGTATACTGCTACAAAGTGATGCCCTTCGGACTTAAGAACGCTGGGGCCAAGTATCAGCGCCTCGTCAACAAACTGTTCAAACCGCAGATCGGGAGGAAGAAAGAAGTCTACGTCGACGACATGCTTGTAAAATCAGCCTCATCGGACGGGCACAACAAAGATCTCGGGGGAGACATTCGGAGTCACCAGCGGGAAATTCATCAAGTTCATGGTCACCCATCGAGGAATCGAAGCGAACCCAGAAAAAATCAATGCCATTCTCAACATGGCCACACCGAAGAGCAATGTTGAGATCATACGGCTTACAGGGAGAGTGGCTGCTCTGAGTCACTTTATGTCAAGATCCGGGGATAAGTGCCTCCCATTCTTCAAAGTCTTGAGAAAAATTCCTAAGTTCGAATGGTCGGGGGAGTTTCAGAGCGCTTTCGAACAGCTCAAGATGCACCTATCAACTCCCTACTGCTCACTCGACCAGTCGAAGGCAACGAGCTATTATTATACCTCACGGTCTCCGATCAGGCTGCAGGCTCAGTGCACGTCAGGGAATTTGATGGTGTACAGAAGCCGGTTTACTACGTAAGCCACGTTTTCAAGGACGCGGAAAAAAGATACCCGGCCATAGAAAATATAGTCTTGGCCCTTGTTTTCGCCTCAAGAAAACTACGGCACTACCAGACGCACACCATCCTTGTCCTCACCGAGAGACCTATAGGGACTATTCTCGCTTCCCCTGAATCATCAGGACAACTGGAGAAATGGAGGTGGGAATTATCCCAATTCGACATCAAGTAGCACCCCAGGCAGGCCATCAAAGCACAGGTCCTATCACACTTCATGGTCGAATGCACTATTCCTATTAAAGAAGAAGCGGCAGCTCGGGGTCCCGAACCACGTCCCTCGGTCGGGGAAGTACCCGACTCCGTCCCCGACTGGGTGCTCTACGTGGATGGATCCTCTACCGAGGAAGGGAGCGGGGCTGGCCTGATCATCCGAGGCCTGGACGATGCTGAGATCGAATACTCTTTGAAGCTTGGGTTCAAAGCTTCGAACAATGCCGCAGAATACGAGCCTTTGTTACCCGGATTGCGAATCGCTTCCACGGTAGGGCTGAAGACGATCTGAATTTACAACGACTCCGCATTGGTCGTCAGCCAAGTAACCGGGCGATTCGAAGCCCAGGAACCACTCATGATCAAATATATGGACGAGGTAAAAAGACTTCGCAAAAATTTCGACGAAGTCCAGGAAGAGCAGATTCCCCGAACCCTGAACACTCAAGCCGACACCTTAATCAAGCTCGCTTCTTCCTATACTGCCGACCATAAAAGAATCATCCTCTTTGAAGTCTTACCACAGCCCAGCATGGAAGACGAGGAGGTAATGCTCCAAGTATATGCTATTCGGGAGGAAGGCCATGATTGGACGAAGCCCCTTGTTGAGTTCCTAAAGGATGGTATACTTCCAGAGGACCGAGGGGAGGCTCGCCGCCTTCGGGAAAAAGCTCATCATTCATCTGGAGCAATGGAAACCTCTATAAGAAGTCATACATTCATCCCCTGCTCCGATGCGTCGACCCCCACGAAGCCGACTACGTTCTATGAGAGATACATGAAGGGGTTGGGGGAGCGCATCCAAGGGCCCGCACCTTGGTCTAGAAGACGCTGCTCCAAGGATATTATTGACCGAGGATACAACAGGATGCCGAGAAGCTCGTCAGAAGATGCAAGAATTGCCAACTCCACGGCAGCATACCTTGTCTCCCCTCTACCGAGCTAACGCTCCTCAGTTCCCCTTAGCCGTTTGCATAATGGGGGATGGATATGGTGGGCCAACTCCCCACCGGCATGGGCGGACACAAATACATCCTTGTCGCGGTAGACTACTTCACGAAGTGGATAGAGGCCGTGCCCATCAGAAAACCAGATGCCACCTCTACTATAAAGTTCCTGCAAAACAACATCATCTCTCAATTTAGAATCCCAAGGTGCATCTTTACCGACCACGGGACCAACTTCGAAAACGAGAAAGTCAAAGAATTTTGCAGCGACTACCACATACTAATGAAGTTTTCCATGATCGCGCATCCGCAATGCATTGGACAAGTCGAGGTAGCAAACCGAGGAGTCATACATGGACTCAAGGCTCGCTTGGAAGGAAGACAAGGCAGCTGGGTCGAGAAATTGCCGCGGGTGCTATGGGCATTGTGGACCACGAAGAAAACACCCATGGGAGAAACCCCGTTCAGCCTCTGCTACGGTACCAAGGCGATGGTTCCGGCTGAGATCGGACTGCCCGGTTATAGAGTCGAACACTTCGTTGACGAAGCAAACACCTCGGCACTCTGGACCAACTTGGACGTATTATTGGAAAAGCGGGATCGAGCGCAGATCAGAGCAGCTGCCTATCAACAGCAAACCACTCGCTACTACAACGCATGAGTTAAATATCAGACCTTCAAGATAGGAGATCTGGACCTACGAAGGAACGAGTTTGTGGACCAAGCAAGGCTGCATAAATTCTCCCCGAAATGGGACGGACCATTCCTCGTAGCAGAAGTATTGCCCGGTGGAGCGTATCTCTTACAGGACGCCGGGGGGGTATGTTTCTTCGGCCATACAATGCCGAAAACCTCAAATTGTACAAATAAGCATGTATTCTTCTTTTTAAACAATATAATTCTTATTAACATTGAATTAAATCTCATGAGTTAGGTCCTCTCATAAAGGAGACCTTTTGCATAACTTTTGTTTCTTTTCTCGGTTCCGAGACCCCTAGGCTTGTTTTAAAAATTGTGTAAAATATACAGAGGGGATAAAAAGAGAGAATACACATAAAAAAAAAGAAAAACTTTATTCATTAAGAGGGTATTATAGGCTCCCCAGCCTTACAATAATTACAATAGAGGGGGCGCGGATCAAGGAAGCACTGTTGATGGTACTCCGAGAAAATATCCTGCAGCCAAGCCCTAGCTTCCTCAACATGCTCCCTCTGACGGTGCCCACGGACCCTAGATGCCATAGAAGCACCAGGCCCCCATCCGCCGGACAGGAGGTGATGACCTGCCTTTTCTGGAAACACTCCAGAAGAAGGCCCACCGATCGCTCCCGCCTACTCTGCGAGATCAGGCCAAGGCGGTAGAGCGTGTAGACCTTATCAAGCGCCTCATCCCTCAGCTGCGGAGACAGGGTGATGTGCAGACCCGGTAACGTCCTTTAGATTGCGTACATAAGCACTTGGAGGAGGGCAGATCACCGGGGAAGTAAGCGACCAAAGTGGCCCTCCACACGATCTATTACCGTCTTGTACGTCTACTGGGATCGATCGAGGAAGTAAAGATGCAAGTCGTCACGAGATATGATCTCCCTGATGAGTAATATACGCCCAGACATCTTCGAGGGAATGCAAGATTGAAAGGAAACTAACATGCCTTCGCTATTTATAGCCTCAACAAAATCTTCCAATGGCCGAAACTTACTCATGCAGCGACGCGAATCGCGAGATAACTCAGTTTCCCGATAAAGAACTGCGACATGTCGGTCATGTTAGTTATATGTTTGCCCTAGAGGCCATTACTATACATATGATGTATATTGTAGTGGATGCTTGGACATATATAGGGAGGACTTTCTTGCTCGACATGATAGTATGTTATCTGGTTGCACTTTATCTGAACATGTACACTTATTGTCTCTCTATTACAAGTTGATAAAGCCTTAAGGATGAGTACTTGACTACCATGATTATGATACAAATCATACTAGTGGGGCAGAGGTAGTCGGCAAGTACATCGTTCAAATGTTCCTAGTCGTGGGGGTATCGAGACAGGGCATCGATACTCCAGAGTAGACTAGCGTATACGCCTTTCGACCCATATGATGGGCGATGGATGATCCCATATTCATTGGTGTTTGACATCAGAGAAGGTATACGGGTGCTCAGTGGAGACTGGGTACACTGGACGGACTCGCTGAGAACTCCTAAATGGTATTATACCTATCGTCGGATAGCAGTTCTCTGTTGACACTGGTACAGGTTAGTCTGTAGACCAGAGATCGTCATAGAGTCTTGTGTGATTCCCACTGTGCTTTGATTTCAACCATACCACGGTCTAGAGAACGTGCAAAATAGTGGTTTTTGGGTACAGTCCTGAGTCACATGGAGGCAATGAGCGATAGGAGGGGTTTCATCTCTCCCGGTATTGGGAGTTGATGTTGCGCTATGCTTGATTGGCCATAACAGGAAATCCCTGGCCAGGGTTGCTGAGATTTACTGGTAAGTGTTACGAGTAATTTCTCGAACCATTATGGACCTTGCATCGGCATGACTTATCAGGCTATTGGGGTCTGAAGTTATACCACCCCCAGGCTGTGATATGTGACATATCTGACGAAAGAACCGGACTCTACGGTAGTGTTACTGATTGAATTCGCAGTAGTATGAGAAGGCTTGCTTGTTGATCTTCTGATCGCTCAATACCCGGGTGGTCGTTATGTTTAGCAGACCGCTTGCGGCTTGTGGGTGTTTGATATGATCATCACCTACTGCCGGCGTATTGACGAGTCTTTAGAGCCTACACAGAGGTTTCCTGGTTCATGCGAAACGGAGTATGAGCACATATGTGATATATGCGGGACCGAGATTAATGCGTGTATGTGATACCGCATTCTATTCTCGCGATACATGTATCGATTGGTTATATGTGATATAGCCGGGTTATCGGCTCAAGTGTTGATTCGATAAAAGGATACATTTGATATTAGTCAGTTATATGAGACATAGCCGGATTATTAAATCAAGTGTTGATTTAATAATTTAATGTAGAATTATATGTTTGATATATTAAATTACATTAACTAATATTAGGTCACTTAAGTGTTCATTTTTCTCACTTATAATACATTAATATATATGTGATATATGTTAAATGTATTGTATTCTTTTTAGCACAATATATATATGTGATATATATTTGTGTCATGCAAGGTTACACATGCAACTTGTATGTATGAAACTAACACCATGCTAGGTTAAATGTGGATTAATATTTATTATTAAGTAATTTAAAAGGTTTGGAATTAGTCATGGTGGAACTTGAAGAAGCTAATAGAACCATTGACTTAGTCCACATCTTTTGTCTTGCTTAAGATATTTGTTAACCCAACTTTAACCCTACACCATGGTTTAGTCTCTACAATGGTTTGTGTATGATAAGAACTCACCATGGTTGCATTTCTAACCTTATGTTATTGTTCATCACTTCATCTTCTTCCTCATGATTTTTGCTCTCTAGCTTTTGTTCATGTAATGAAAAATTATGAGAAAAATAAATCTAAAGTGAGCCCACTTTCTACTTCATCATTCTCTACTATTAGCCATTTAGTTTAGGGTGTTTGCTTCAGTATTCTCACCATTAGTGAAGAGGTAGCATGAGCTTGAGTCTTCTCGACGTAGATCATCTTCGACCTTGAAGACATTGAGCAAGCTTGTTCGTTTCTTCAAGTGAACCATCTCCAGAGTTCGGGAGTTCACCATTCGCAGCGAAAGGACTACAACATGGAGCTTTAGAAGTGAAGGACTGGTCTACAAAGGTTGTATTCCCTCATTCACTTAGATGTAAACTGTTTACATTTAGTTTTGTCGGATTTTCTAGTATCGATTCTAGGGTTAGGGTTAGCTAATACGACAATTTTTTAAAAATGGTATGGACGATGCCTCCCGAAACCTTGCTGCTATGATAGGTAACCCAACAGTGGTATCAGAGCCATGCTAGAAAATTAGACGATGTTTGTTAGATTACGAAACCGAAATGAATCCGAAACTTGAAACCCTTTAAACTAGTTTCGGTCGAATTTAAAATGTGCTCCAAATTTTTTTAAATAACTGCAGAATGTTATATGTGATATAACATGAACACCATAAAAATTCAAGGCACTTTGGAGTGAATATAGCCGACCACATCATGGCTAAAACCGAGCACACCGGGTCAAATTTGGATTTTGGGCTTCAAATTTTCAGGATGTTCCAGTCTCTGGGTTTTAGGGTTTCAGGTATTGTTTGTTTTTGCTAAATTTTCATGTGAAGTTAACTTTCTTCAAAAGCAACTCGGAGTGTTTCGTAGTCGTAATTCTAACATGTATTCGGATTATTTAGACGATGTTAAAAAGTTCGAACGGATATCAATAACCCAATTTTCCCCCGCTGGAAATTTTTTAAGAGTTGGATTTTTTCCGAGTTTAAAATTTTCAGAAAATCTTGCAAGTGATTCTGTGGACCCTCTAGAAGAACGAAACCCTAACCCGATTCTGTGACCGTCAGAACCGCCATCAAACCCTAGGGTTTGTGGTAGTTCAGCGGTGCCACATGTGAGGCATTGGTTGACCCTTCTACGGCTGGTTCATAGGAGCTGTGGCATGTTCTGGGTACTTTTTGAATTCCGCTCAAGTGTTGAGCATGTTGGGAAATTTTGGGTGCTTGCTTATTCGATCGAAAAGTTTAATTTCGTCTAGCTATCTATTATTGTGATACAATAGTTGGAATCCACAAGGAGTTATGTGATAACTAGTTTGAATTTTATAAATCTAGCAGTTTAGTCTCATTTGATCGGTTGCCACATGATTTTGATGTTGATAGAAAGTCCGTCACAATTACGTAGTGTACGCGAATACTTGTCGTGTAACTTTGCTAGATAGCCATGCCCCATAGCCCCGACCAAGTGACTGTAGGAGAACCCCGTCGCCAAAAGCATCCGTTCGGGTGCTCGCGGCCGCGGTGTTTCGCCATAGTGCACTTCGTCGACGGCACCGAAGGGTGCTGCCGTCTACTAAAGTTTTCAACGAGCATTCGATCAAGTTATCGGGAATCTTGTTGAATTACCCGACATGTTATTGGAAAGTGTTTTCAATATCGAGACTAAAATGCGGGGTTTATAATTGTTAGGCATGCGATATCTAAGGAATTCATTTGGTTAAGCATGAAATCTAAAGTATGTGAAACATTGGGTTTATGATGTCTAAGGAGGTTGCGGATTCCAACTGTTGTAGTTTTTCACTTTCTTTTTTGCGACTAGAACCGGACAAGACTAGTAGGTCAGCGGTGTTGCGATCAGAGATTGAGTGTAAAATTTGGTGTATCGCCGTTTTCGGTGCTATATGTCAACGGCAACTGGGATACACATATTTACTTACGTTGACGACATGTGATGTTATGTGTTGCTGTGATATGGTATATTGGATCGTCGTGTTCTGAATAGCCAGGGTTTTTTTTATGTGAGATGAGAGTTTTTCATTTTCATTCATGTAAAAGCTTGTATGTAATATTCTTTTATTGGGGCACTTCTGGGTTGAGGATGATGTCACCATTGATATATATTATTTATTTTTCCGCATTAGGATAGATCCAAGGCGGTGATCACAAGTAACCAGGTTCTAGGGTCCAATGGAAGACCATCTCGAGGAGTCGAGACTGGGTCTCCTAACTCTAGAATTGGTAGGGTTGCTTGTCGCTCTCGTAGGGGTCTAGGGATGTGGGTTTGGCTATTCATCACAACCGTGGAATCCGCGTTTTTACTGGCTTAAATAAAACACGGAATTCCTACTATATCCAATATTTCATATGTGATTCTTCTGCTGATGATATTCTATGATGTGATCACTTGATATGTTCTGAGACGAATGCCTATATTATATATATGAGATATAATAAATATTGCTGCTTTCGTTTCTTATGTGATGCTTAGGAAGCATAAATTGATGGGACTTCATTAATGAGAATAATGAAAGAAAAAGAAACCTAAACATGTTGTAAAAACTTGTTTAAAAACTGGTAGCTTTGGTTCTTGCTTTGCATAGCGGTATTCCTTGTAGAATATCCAGCACCTTATTCGATAAGGAAAGAGCCGAGATCTTCACCGGGAGTGACCTCTTTAGAGAAACTAGCAGATGCTACAACCCACTCGGTTTGTCTTTTGATTGCTTCTATAGTTTCTGCTTTGCATAGTGGTATTTGTGAAATATCCTGAACCTTATTCGATAAGGAAAGAGCCGAGATCCCTTCACTAGGAGTGACCTCTTTAGCAAAACTAGTAAAACCCTAAAAAACACTCCTTTTCAAAATCACTTGATTCTACGACGATATCAAGTTCATTACGCAAAAGGTTTTCTTAAAAACCTGACGTTGCCCTCCATCATTTCAGATAAATACTACTTAGTATTCATGCTGTGTTAAGATGTAGTGTGCGGTAGCTGATTAGTGCTTATCTGTATAAGCATATGATGTGATTGGATTAGGATAATCGTACGACTTTGTTGACCATGTTAAGGGTCGTGCGGGTAGGTTTAATTCAATCAGGAAATGACGGGTTGAACTTGTCTAGCGCTTATGATTTGTTGACCATGTTAAGGTCATAAGTCGCTAGGGGCAAAAAATTATCGGGAATTTCAAGTGTTGAAATTTGTAATGAGATTGCATACTTTCTATGAGATAGTTGGATCCCGATACCCACTGCGAGTAAGAGTTACTCCAGGGAGAGTTTTACACATTACAATTAGCCAATCAAGTAGGTGTCTAAAAAGGTGTTAACGGGGTTACGCCCCTGGAAAAAGGAGGTTTATTTTAATTAGTTCCATGCGAAAGTACGGGGAACCACCCTCAAAGTACCGATACTGGCCTGGCCGAAAAATTGGCGAACTTGTAGGATGTAATTAATCCTGGCTAGTCTTACCATTTAGGGTTTGAAGGAAGATTTGACTAAAACTATGGGAGCCATCCTGATTAGATAAAATAATAACCAATCTAATCTTGCAAGAGCGCACGCAGAGTGTTTTCTTCTCTCTCTCTCCTGGTAGCGACTATGTCACACCTTAATCAAGATAATAATAAGGATGCGTTGACCAAACCTGCTTATTATACTGAGCTAAGAAACGTTGGTTCCGCTCTATCTTATAACTGTTATAAGTCCGAGCAGGAAAAAGGGAATATCCGGATTCCCATTCTACCCAATCGATGGATGAGCATGATTGATGCATATTCTTCGGGTGTGTTCATTACTAAGAACTGTTTCTCAGTATCCTCTACGTCCTAGGTATGTGATACCAGATCAAGATCCCGCATATGTAATATGTTACATGGGCTACAGATAGGTAGAGAACTGGGAATGGGTGATATGTCTCTAAGTGTAGAGAATGGTGCAAGTGTTGCAGCCAAATCTGTTGGCAGATATCACCTTGTATTAAATACATTGATTCTGAATAAATGTTATTAGATACCGAACCTGACATACAAGATTACATCATTTTATTTATTATGTTAAAGAAGGATATAATTTTGTATTGGAGGATAATGTTGTAAACATTTTTCTGAATCAAGAGTTGTTTCGATCAGGCATGTTATATAATAGCATATATGTCCTAAATCAAACCACAGTTAAAAGTACACAGAACACATACAAGAGGAAGAGTTCAGAAATGAACGAATCCTTCTTGAGGCATTAAAGACTAGGTCATATCAATGCGACCCGACTAGCTAAGTTACGTAAAAATGCATATTTAAATTAGTTTGAATTTATATCTTATGAAACTTGCCAGTCATGTCACAAAGATAAGATGACCATAGCTCCGTTTTCTAGAAACAGAGAAAGCGTTACTGAACTTTTGGGACAGATACATGATGATGTATACGGTCCAATGTCTACAAATGCTAAGGTTGGTTCTTCGTACTTCATTAAATTCACTGATTATCTCTCAAAATTCGGACATATGTTCCTGTTGAAACACAAGTCTGACAATTTTGAGAAATTCAAGGAATATAAGCTTGAAGTTAAAGAACCAGACGGGTAGAAGTATTAAGTCCTTTGATTTTTTTCTTTTTGTGTATTCTTAATTTTTAATTACCGCAATCAAGACGGTTTCGCTTGGTAGCTAGCCGGTTGAGTACGGGTCGATCCATAGGAAGATGGAATCTTTTTCTTTATGTTTTAATGAGTTAAATCCAAATATTTGAGTTTTGTTTTAAGGTCTACTAATGAGGTAAAAGATGATAAAGAATTTGCTAGGGTTAGGATTAGGTTAGTTCGAGTTAGGAATTTCTCACTTCTGTCAATGCCCTTCTTAATATCGTGTTAAGATATTCGGCAACAGCGGGGATTAGCACGACTAGGAAGGAACACACAAGTATAAGCTAGGCTTTCCATGCTTAGTCTCTTCATTTTGGTCCTTGTCTGTCCGTTTTTGGCTTTTAGCCCTAACCTCCAGTAAATTCAACCACAACCGGTCTAACTAGGGAATCACCGCTATCATGTAGGATAGGGTGCCGTAGTGAGCGGATTGTGGTTCAATTAAAGGGAGTCCGAATTAAGGTGTTGGGCAAAGAAAAGAGTGAGAGAGATTTCCTTCTCTCAAACTTTCCTTCTCCTGCCCTAACAAGTGAGAGATTACTCACCCATTAAAAAGATAAAAACAAATAAGATAGGTAGAAAGAAATGAGGTTAAGAAAAATTACAACTAGCTATCTGCGACCTCACCTTAGAAAGGATCTTACTCAAGCATCATCGTTGTGAATGATAAAGAAAATAGAAGAAAGAAAACAAAAGATAAACTACAATAAAATAATACGGTTAATTTAACAAATGAAGAATTGCAAATACTAAAGAGTCATGCAGAATAAAAGAACTTGCTTTTTATTTTTTATTTTATTAATCAACGCTCATAAACTCGCTACAATTTTTCATAAAGAAAGAACAGAATTAAATTCTAAAATCTATACTAAAGAAAGGTATCCTTTATTTGGCTTTGAGCTCTTCTATTTATAAATAGGAAGGTGAAACCCTAGGTTATATTCTGAGCTAAACATGAGATTACAAAACTACCCCACAAGAGAGCCGAGTCAACGCGGAACCAATTGCCACCGACACTGTTCAGACGCGGCCGCGGAACCGCGGCAGAAGTGCCTATTTGGCCGCGGTTCAGTGGCCATTTGGTGGATTTAGGGGACCATCTTTTCAGGGCTTCTCCATGTTGCTTTTATCTTCTGTTTTGTATTAATGGTTTCTCAGAATCTCTTCAGTTCTCTTTCAGATATTCAGCAATGCAAAATGATGTGGACTTTTGCCTTGAACTCCGCATTGAAGTCTTAGATCTTGTATTGCCCTTGTGCTTTGTGCATTGAAGTGACCAACGATTTGCCATTTTGTCCCTTGAACTGGTATGTGGCATCACACGGATAGTTAGCGGAGATCATTATTCATCTGTTGTTGGTCGTAGTCCCGCATTTGTTGCGACTTTTCTTGAATTTCGCTGTAAAGAGCTGAGAACCTTAACCTGCAATTATTCAGCAAACACGGATCAAAATTACCTATCTATATGCAATGTGATTAAGAATGGATGGTAAAAAAATGCAAAAAATCTGATATGAACAAATACCCCCAAACTTATCTTTTGCTCGTCCCGAGCAAAGCCAATTTTATTCTCAGAATGTTCTAACCTCACTTTTGCAGGGAACACGATTGCACTGAGCTCGTGCAACAAACCGTTAAGCCTCTAGGTGTCCCTAGTAGGAAGAGTGTTGTCTCCTGAGGATTTTCAGCGGATACTACCCACAAAATCCGATCAATTTGGCCCTTGACTCTAATTCTTAAATTCAGTATTCTAGCAAGAAATTCTATCATCTTCAACTTAGAAATATTCAACTCGTATTTTTCACACATCCTTTTCATTTAACTTAAGATCATATACGTTTTGCCAGTTTATAAAGCTTTTAGCATCTCCTAAGTTTTCCTTCTAAGGTGCAATCTTAACTCAGGAATTTTTATCATCTCTACTGAAGATATAAGCCCTATCTTTTATTCCTATCTCTCCTCCAGACTCCAATCATATACCCCTACGTGTGTGTAATTATCACCCCTACACTTGGAAATTCAATTCAAGCTATCATACTCTTGTCTATCTTGCAAAATACTTTTTAATTGGTGAATTCTAGATAAAATTGTTCACACATCTTTTATGCGACCGTTAATACTTCTCGATGTACTAAACGACCGATTACAAAATGTGCTTGCACATTTAGGCGTAATTTCTCGTCTTGCAACACCTAAGGCTTAGCAGTGACTCCCAAACCAGTTGGTCTAAGGCACTAGGTGATAAATCACCCTCGCTATATTTGTTTATTTATGCCGCCTTAAGCTATTATAACACTAGTATTCATTTTCTTTTTAATCTTTTTATTCACCACTTATTTTTTTTTTCCTTCAAACTAAGGATTTTAGACAAGAGCATTTCAAGGTATCCTCTACTATCCCAAGTTCCAAGATGTGTGTAAGTGCGTATAATAGGGTATATATTTTCAGAATTTGGACTTAAGCTTCAGAATTATTTTTCAGACATATACTTCAAATAGAGCTTTCAATACTCTTCCCTTATTTCGATTTAGCCTAAGAACTGAACTCAAAATTTGCTTAATTATAAGTGAACTGCAAGGACATATATTTTCTACAGTTAAACTTTAAGAAAGGTTACTTTTAGGGTTTTAAATTTACTAAGTTTAGGATCTAGTTCTTCCTAACTAGTCAACCGTCATGTTGAACTTGAGTCAAATATGACCAAAATTGAAATTTTCAATTTTTTAATTTTTAAAATTTTAAATTTTTTTATGCATATTTTTATTTTTATGTTTTATAAAGATGCAATGCAGAAAAATAAGATACGGAATTAAATATGCAAACAAATATGTATAAAAAATAAAAATATGCAAATGCAGTGCAAAGATAACAATATACAAACAACCCTCACCCCCAAATTTATTGATAGCAGTGTCCTCACTGCTCCCTACGGCTGGTGCGATCTCGCTGCGATTTCAAAAGCAGCGGCTAGGGTTTATGTGAGGGATAATTTTAGGGTTCTGTAAATGCAGTAGAGGGGTCGAGTTGTATTTATAGGGGTTATTTGATTATATGTACAAAAGCCCCTTAAAAGTTGAATTTAGTTTGTAAATTTTTTTTATTGTTTATTATTTTTTTAATTAGTAGAACTGAATATTTACAAAAATACCCCCCAAAAATTTGGAAATTTTTTATATTTTTTTATTTTATTTTATAATTACAAGTGTGACATACCCGCAAACTTATTTGAAACAGTGTTTCCACTGTTTATGGCTCGATATCCGAACTTTGGTGGTAAGCGGAGGAAGATTAATCGATGTAAACCAGCTCCTGTAACATCAGGAGCTCCTCCAATGGCTCAGCGGTGAGGAACGGTTTTAACCGGTGTCCGTTCACTTTGAATAATGAACCGTCTTCTGGATTTTCCAAATCCACCGCACCATGCGGATATACAGTCCGCACAAAGAATGGTCCTTTCCATCGAGATTTTAGCTTACCCGGATTGAAATGTAACCGGGTGTCGTAAAAAAGTACCTGTTGACCAGGTGTGAAATTTTTGCGCATAAGGTGTTTATCGTGAAACACCTTCGTTCGGTTCTTAACGACAGCTGCGTTTTCATAAGCTTCATCCCGAAGCTCGTTCAATTCATTTATCTGCAGCTTCCGATGGCTGCCCGCATTATCAAGAGATAAATTCAGCTCCTTAATCGCCCAAAATGCTCGGTGCTCGATTTCCACTGGAAGGTGGCAAGCCTTTCCGTAAACGAGCCGATAAGGAGACATGCCAAGATCAGTCTTATAAGCAGTTCGAAATGCCCAAAGGGCATCAGTGAGTTTTAAAGACCAATCCTTACGGTTCTTGGAAACCGTTTTCTTCAAAATCTGTTTGATTTGCCGATCAGACACTTCGGCTTGCCCATATGTCTGGGGTGGTAGGTCGTTGATAGCTTATGATTAATGGAGTATTTCCGCATTAAGACCTCAAAAGTCCTATTACAGAAATGTATTCCATTGTCACTAATGATTGCGCTGGGGTGTCCAAACCGGGAAAAGATGTTTTCCTTAAGGAATCTAATGACAACCTTGTTGTCGTTAGTCCGGCTGGGCACGGCCTCGACCCATTTAGAGACATAATCAACAGTTAGCAGAATATACAAGTTCCGAAAAGAGCTGGGAAACGGCCCCATGAAATCAATCCCCCAAACATCGAAAATCTCTACAACCAAGATTGGTTGGAGCGGCATATCATTTCTCCTGGATATCCGGCCCAAGTGTTGACACCGGGAACAAGTCTTGTAGTAATCATAAGCATCTTTGATGAGTTGTGGCCAATAGAAGCCACACTGCAAGATCTTCTCGGCTGTCTTTCTTGGGCCAAAATGCCCTCCACACGCTTGATCGTGGAAAAATGACAGCACACTCTTGAATTCATTATTAGGCACACACCGACGAATAATCTGGTCGGGACAGTATTTAAACAGATAGGGTTCGTCCCAGTAAAAGTGATTTACTTGGGATAAGAATTGAAGTCTGTCCTGACTTGACCACTCGTTTGGTAGTAATCCTGTTGATAAATAGTTCACAATATCTACGAACCAGGATTCGTATGATACTGTCAAGAGCTGTTCATCCGGAAAGACATCTTTTATTGGAAGTGAAAGCGTCGACAAAGAAGGAAGTCGTGAAAGATAGTCGGTCACTACGTTTTCACATCCTCTTTTGTCTTTGATGATAAGGTCAAACTCTTGGAGTAAGAGGATCCAACGTATCAGCCGAGATTTTGCGTCCTTCTTTGCAAAAAGATGGCGTAGAGCAGAATGGTCTGTGTAGACAATGACTGGAGAGCCGATTAAATAAGGCCTGAATTTTTCTAATGCAAACACAACAGCCAAGATTTCCTTCTCGGTTGTTGTGTAATTCAGCCGGGTATCGTTCAGGGTTCGGCTAGCATAATAGATTACGTTCGGCCTTTTATCAATGTGCTGTCCTAGGACCACACCAGTAGCAAATTCAGCGCATCACACATAATCTCAAAGGGATACGTCCAATCAGGAGAAGAAAGTATGGGAGTATAAGTGAGTGAGCTTTTAAGTGATTCAAATGCAGTCACATAGCTTGAGTTGAAATCGAATGTGGTGTCCTTGACCAACAGAAGAGTCAAGGGTCTAGCAATTTTGCTAAAATCCTTGATAAACCGTCTATAGAAACAGGCGTGGCCAAGAAAAGCTCGGATGTCTCGGACGCATCTGGGAGGAGGAAGATTGGAAATGACTTCAATCTTAGCTTTATCCACCTCAATGCCATTTTATGAGATGATATGGTCTAAGACAATACCTTCGCGTACCATGAAGTGGCACTTCTCCTAGTTCAAAGTGAGGTTTTCATCCTTACACTAGGTAAGGACATCATTGAGATGCTGTAAACACTCGTCAAATGAATCACCGAAAATGGAGAAATCATCCATGAATATCTCCAAGAGATTTTTCCACCATGTCTGAGAAAATTCCCATCATACACCGCTGAAAGGTGGCGGGTGTATTGCATAACCCAAAGGCATGCGGCGATATGCAAATATACCAAAAGGACAGGTGAACGTTGGTTTGTCTTGGTCCTTCGGCAATGGGAATCTGGTTATAGCCGGAGTAGCCATCCAGAAAGCAGTAGTACTCGTGTCCAGCCAATCGTTCAAGCATTTGGTCAATAAAAGGTAGCGGAAAGTGGTCTTTCCGTGTCGCGGCGTTGAGTTTTCTGTAATCAATGCACACTCGCCACCAAGTTTTGGTGCGAGTAGGGATTAACTCGTTTGCCTGATTGGTGATGACCGTTATGCCCGACATTTTGGGGACAACATGTATCGGACTGACCCACTGGCTATCAGAGATAGGGTAAATGATACCACTATCAAGACATTTGACGATCTCTTTTTTCACAGCCTCCATCATGACAAGATTGAGTTGCCTTTGTGGATCCCTGGCTGGTTTGGCATCATCCATCATATGAATGTGATGTTCAACGATCAAGGGACTAATCCCCATGATGTCCGCCATAGTCCAGCCAAAATCTTGCCGATTGCTCTGCAAGACCGTCAGAAGGGTTTTCTCTTGTTCTTGAGCTAGAGAAGCCGAGATGAAGATAAGGAGGGTCTTGTTCTCACCTAAGTAAGCTTACTTGAGGTGAGAAGGCAACAGCTTAAGTTCGAGCGCTGGTGGTGAAACGATTGAAGGTAAGATCGGCGAAAATGTCTCGAACTCGAAGGATTCTAACAGCGGCTCAAATCGAGTGTACGCGATCGAGTCAGATGGTTCAGCTAACGCATCCGAAAATTCAAAGGATTCAAGCTCGGGTGGCGACAAGTCAAGATCGTTCGAGAAAGTGAAACACTCATAATCACTGTCGGGAGCAGTATCAGATTCAAGGAGGAACGCACTAGTGGCGTCAAGATTGCTGTGATCGAACAGAAATTTCTCGAACTCACAGTCCTCAGGGACGATCTCCTGGATCGAACAAACGTTTAGTATATGAGCATTAGTTTCGGAGGGCTGATTCCCTAACCTAATAATGTTGAGTTCAATTGTCATGTTTCCAAAAGATAGGTTCATCGAACCATTTTGACAATTGTTCACAGCATTCGAGGTCGCTAGGAATGGACGACCGAGTATCACCGGAATTTGATTCCGAGGGTTAGCTACAGGTTGTGTGTCTAAAACAATGAAATCAACGGGGAATATGAAGTCCCCTACCTTTATTAACGCATCCTCTAACTCACCCCTAGGATGGGTGATAGATCGGTCGGCCATTTGGAGAGTACAATGTGTGGGTTTTAGCTCTCCTATACCTAGTTGTTCATGCACCGAATACGGAAGCAGGTTAACACAGGCACCAAAATCCAAAAGTGCGCGGTTGATGTTCTTATCCCCAATTGTTATTGAAATCGTAGGACAGGAAGGGTCCTTTCGTTTTTGAGGTAAAGCTTGGGTACGAGCATCACTCACGGCACTAGCTAAGAAAACCTTCTTGGGTACCTGAGATTTCCTCTTCTTAGTGCACAAGTCCTTCAAGATTTTTGCTTAGGAAGGGACTTGTTGGATTGCATCCAAGAGGGGAATGTTAATATTAACCTATTTAAACAACTCCAGAATTTTCTGCATTTATGGATTTTGTATATTGGACCTCAACCGGTTTGGAAATGGAATGTTTTTAAAATTGGTTGAGTCCAATGCTTGTAGAGGAGATTGTGGAGTTGGAACGGATCCCAGTGCTGGTGTTTTCGTGGAGTGAAATGCGATTCCGTTCGGAGTAGCAGAAGAAGAAGATCCTTTTGAAGAATGGAGAACAGGCTCAGAAGACGAAGAAGGAGAAGAAGAAGAAGAAGAAGAAGAAGAATAAGCGGCCGGGGTGTCATCATCTATGTCAACGTTGTTGTGCAGTATCCTTCCAGATCTCAACGTAATCACGACACTCACATTATGGTTTTGTTGTTCAAGAGCAACATGTGCATTATGTGGGTGACCAGGATTTGGAGTGGTTGAGATGGAAGCTTCCCTTTCTCTCGCTTGCTTAAAGCCGCATTCAGTTGTGCAATCTGGGCTTCGATGGTTTTGATGCTTTGCCCGTGTGTAGCAGTGTGTTGCACCAAAGACTGAATGGAAGACTGGATATTGGCATTGGATTGAGTCGATTGCTTTACAAACACCTCCAGACTTCATTCTAGCGAAGAAACCTTATCATTGTTTGACGGAAAAAAATTGTTTTGGAGAAAAGAATTGTTGGGTGCAAAATTGTTCGTCGGATTTTGAAAAGGCTGGGGTTGGAAAGGCTGCTGATATTGATTTTGAGCTTGTTGTTGAAGAGGAGGAGGCCTCTGGAAGTTCTTGTGGCCTTGGAATTGTTGCTGGTTCTGATTCCATGCGAAATTTGGGTGGTTCCTCCAACCAGGATTGTAAGTGGAAGAGTATGGATCATTTCTTTGTCTTTACTGAAATGCAGCATTGACCTGATCCTGTCCTTGAGCAGGTGGTTTGTAAGGACACTCTTCGGTCAAATGTGATGGTTCTGAACAACAAGCGCATATGGTATAAGGGGGAAGAGCAGGGGTAGGAGAAGGCGATGAGAATTTGCTCTCAATTGCTTCTAGTTTTCGTGTGATCACTGCCATTTCGGCCTTCATTGCAATTGAGAGATCAAGTTGATGAACGCCTGCCCTAGAGGGAACGGAAGAAGTAGATGAAGTGTTCAGCTTGGTGCTTTCCCACTGAAGCGTTCGCTCCGCGAGATCGTCGATAAATTGCCAAGCTTCCTCGTCAGATTTGGATAGGAAGTGGCCTTGAAAAATGGTCTCTAGCAATTGCTTAGTTGCTGGGTTCAGTCGTTCGTATAAGGTCTGGAAAAGATGCCATCTCTCAATACCGTGATGAGGGCACTGAACAAGAAGGTCTTTGTATCGGTCAAAGCACTTCCAAAAAGGTTCGGCAGGAAGTTGGGAAAATTGGTTAATTTCGTTTCGTATTCTCGCGGTTTTTTGATTTGGGTAGAATTTTTTAAGAAACACTTTTACGAACTCATCCTAACTGTTTATGGAATGCGATGCAGTACTATACAGTCACTTCTCAGCTAGGTCACACAGAGTGAAAGGAATGACTCGTAGCCATATAGTATCGTCGGACAGTTGGGTCGTCTTCATCATTGCACAGACGTTCTGGAACTTGTTAATGAAGATGTAGGCATCTTCGGATTCCAGCCCGTGAAATTTAGGCAACATGTTGATGAAGTGGGGCTTAATTTCGAAATTATTCCCATTGGCCGGCGGAAGTGAAAGACATGTAGGAAGTGCGGAGCGGGTGGGATAGAAACGATCCTAGAGCGCGATTCGCTGAGGCGCTTCAACAGGAGGTGGTTGCGGGTTATTCGCACCCGATGAGGTGGAATCAGTCTCAAGGGAGGTAAATGGAGGTTAGGAGGAAATCCTGACATCTCAGAAGAATTTGGTGGTGATGAAAGTGAAGATGGAAATGTATGAACAGAATTCCAGGCAACGTCGGAGTTGGCCGGCAAAGGTAAAGGTGAAAGAAGTGTGGAGGGAGTTTCGACGTCGGAGTCGATCATGTAGTCGGTAGCGACTAACGAAACACGGACTAGGCGGACACTATTGTCCCGAGTCCAACCGGACATACACTAAACGAATTTACTATAGTCAAAACGTAGAATGTGAGGGTAAGATAACGTCAATGAAGAAATGCGGATGAAAGGTGGGTGAAATGGGATTCTAGCGTCAAAGGGCAAGTTTTTTTAAATTTTTTTGGTTTTTAGAAAGAGTTTTGAAAAAATGTGTACGGACTTACGGCACAACTTCAAACAATCACAGTTTAAACATGCACAATTAAACCTAGAGCTATGGTCTTCTAAGTCCACTAGACTGCTCCTAACTGTTCCAAAGTGACAAGTTGTGAGATAAACCTCAAATCGTCTCTTCACTGCCAATTGTGGCCAGGTAAGCACAAATGAAGAAAGGAGGGTTCCTCTCACGAATTACCGTGAGACGGGCCTTTTAAAATTACTGTCACATCCCGAAAGTACGGAACATGACCGGCACTTAAACTACGAAACGTCTGGGGGCGTACGTAATCTAAGTAAACCGAAAACCCAGAAATCCAAACCAAGAAAAGTAGTAGAGTGAAGGAAAACCAATTTAAAACAAGTAGTTTTAACAGCATAAGCCGAATTATGCGGTTTTTTAAGAACATCAAAATTTACTGAAAATTTCGGCAGAGTCTCCTTTGTAAATACTGGCCCCCAAACGGGATACAACATGAATAGTATACGAAATCAATAAAAAGGCATCCCCAAGCGGGAGCTAGCTCTTCGTCAATCGACGGTCACAACCACGCAAGCAATATAATATACAACGCCAACGGCGAGGATCAAAATTCAAAAGGAAACTCAAAACCACAAGAAAACCGCAGAAATATAACGCGCGACTCTAAGGTCGAAGGAATAACATCACTGGTCTCTATCTCAAAAAAAATACATGTTTGGTTGATGGAACTTCTAGATACAACAGAATAATGATATACAAGATATATTATGGGGGTACGATACAAGTAAACCCACCTACTAGCAAATCACCCGAAGGAAACTATGCCCGCAAAGCCGTAAAGAAACCTGTACGGCAAACCTGCAAGAAACTGGGGCACAACGGGGGTGAGTTGCCAACTCGTGAATAGAAAAACATCTACG
The DNA here is from genome assembly GCA_030015575.1 of Agapanthus africanus. Lineage (NCBI taxonomy): Eukaryota > Viridiplantae > Streptophyta > Magnoliopsida > Asparagales > Amaryllidaceae > Agapanthus > Agapanthus africanus. The sequence goes on from CM057343.1 coordinate 342,534,068, forward strand.
GAAAGAAATCTCATAAATAACGCAACCTAGGTCAATGATCATAATATATCCTCAATATATATAACATGCAACCTATAACAAGGCTAGGGTAAATATCTAACCCGAAAGTAATCTCATGGGCCCGTGTCAGTGCCTCAGGTAGCAATATATCATATGAATGAGGTATGAATGCATGAAAACAGAATACATGTAAATGAAAAACTGTTTTCATAATTTAGTGAGATTTCCTTTGTATTTTTAAAATGAGGTATCATAATGAAATCAGCATAAAACAGTGCCTAGCATCGGCACAAAACGTAATCCCAATATCTCGATATCTCTGTATCACAGTCTCTATACCTCAATATCTCAAAATCTCAATGTCTCAATCACAATATCTAGGGCGCCGTCAGTCCATACAGGCCCCTACCATCCATCTCAAGACCACGACGGTATCCTCCGGATATCCGACGCGTCAGGTAAAATCACCGGTTGGTAGTGCTCCCCTGCCAAGTTCACATCGTCATCATCACGCGCTTCTTGCCCCGGGGTACCTTACCGGGTCCACCATGTACCCGAAACGGTTCATCCGTCTCCTCGAATCGGGTCTCGAAATCCATCAACAAACTCATGGTGGATGACTCATACCTCATGGGAAAAACCGCACTTTTTTATTTTAAAAGAGAGAAAAGGTTTATTTATGTTTTTGCGGTTTTCCTCCAAATCCAAAAAATCTCATAGAAATCCGAATCCAAAACCTCAATAACACGTAAAATAGGGAATATATGCATGAGAATCCATGAATGCGGCATAACAATGAATAACAGTATGCATGAAGTAGCAGGTAATAACTACAATGTCTAAACTAACATATAACGCAAGTACGCTATGTCAAGCAATAATATTTTCTAAGGTGTACGTGACTTGGCAATTACCGATGAAGATGTGTGTGAGCCGGCAAGTAAGTGTACGTGGTACATACGCATCATCGGTAATGGTGCCGGTGTCCTAACAATATGATATCAATATTGCAATAAGAAATTATAACATAAGTATGCGATGCGAAGCGAACCATAATAATAAGCGGGAGCTGAATACAAGACGCAACTGTAACTAACCTGCATTAATCTAATATAAGTCCTACAAATGGTGCCTTTTGAAATAACACGAATCATGGGGTTTTGAAAATAGGGGCTACGGTGTTTTTTATGAAAAGATATGTCTTTTGAAATATCCGTAGGATCCCTTGGGCTGTCTTTTAAAATGCCCACGATTCGTTAGTTTTTGAAATAGGTATGAATCGAATCTAATCTACCATCTAAACTAAACTAAAGGGCTAAGCTAACAAGCAGGACTACAGGTAAGGAAATCGCCTAACATCTGAGTCGATCCATATACATACCTGTTTATATATTAGTCGGTGATCCAGCCTCAATAATATCATATCCGATACCATATCTACAATCAGACATCCCAAGTCAAGAGTGCGGATCAATCATCAAGATATAGCTCGTACGTAAATCCGTCGTACGGCATCCCCAAATCTGGGTACGGGTCAATATCAGATTCCTCACACCATTCCTCTGGTATCCTCTTTATTCAAGATCATAGTCTAGGGTACTGACCTATGTCTAGTACAATACTTATATCCTCAATATACTCATGATCTGACTGCTGATCGACAATCTCATACAAACCGATATCGTCAGCACATATCATCATCAAGGGGTATACATCGCCCGATACGGCCTAATGCCAATATCCTAGCATATCATGCCTCATATCACGATCACATGTCGACCATTTTTATTTATAACACTATTCACCCGTATCGCCGCCCCAAGATCCCCTATAACACCAGGACGTACCTCAAGTACGAATCCTGCCACATCACCGATATCACAACCTCAACACAAATCTCATCGACTCATCTCAATCCTAAGTATCATCCTCAAATCCGTATATGAACACATAACTATAAAGAATCCCATGAGCACATATAAATAGGAATGTATGCAAGTATGTATGTGTGTATGTGTAGTGCAACACTACCCTAGGGTTCGCCACACTAAAGTAATCCAACACACCAATATCCATCCTAACATCGTTATTAATCCCAAATAACATATAATAAATGTTGGTGTGTATACGCATCCGTATACACCACCACGGACTGCGGGGGTGCTATACGCCATCCACCCGACTTCTCCCCGTAGATATAAATCTACTCACCTGGTCCTCGCTCGCCGGTGCCGACGTCGCCACGCGCTTGCTTGTCGTCTCGAAGTCCACATGGGCTACCTACATATCAAAACGCACCATATCGCATTAAAATCCGACTCATGACCAAAACGACTCACGAATCCCATATAGGTCAAAACCTATGGTTGCTCTCACAAACCAACCCAAAAACCCTCGACGTCGGCGTGCAAACGCCCGACCATCGAGAAAAACCCAAGTAAACTCATTTGCACATTCACGAATACTAATTTAAATATAGAATAGGTTAAAATTCACAAAAACCCCAAATTCACTTTAGAAGCCATTTTTCCGAAAATCTAGCAAGCAAAAATTACCCGTTTTAGTACAAAACTCGACGTTTAAATGAATGTAGCGGCCAATATACTTATTAAATATCTTAAATAAGTCATATAAATCATTTCCATAATTTAATTTCACCAAACCATATATGTTCAAAAAAACTAGTTTGCAAAAATACCGATTTTAACTCTTTTTAAAGTAAAATTCACAATTTTACAATTAAGCTTGGTTTTGCATATACTAAAATATTAAACCACAATTTATAATGTTAATAATGCCATGAAACCCTAATTAGAATTTTATCTCACCAAAATATATATATTTTCAAAACCTAGTTTCCAATTTTTATAATTATCACAATTTAAATTAACAAAAATGCAAACTAGCAACTAGATTTGATTTGGCATGCCCACTACATGTTAACTATATCATACAACCACAATCTCATCACTAAAAACCTAACTTGATTTTTGAAACCCTTCTCTTGAATTCACAAGTTTTAAATTTAGAACCTAATTAAGCATCTAATTTAGTCGAATTGAAGTATTAAAGCAACAATTTAACTATCGGGCAAAGATTATACCTCACAATTTCAAGAGATCTATCATGATTCTAGCACCAAAATCTTGGCCTCCAAAATGAAAACTTTTCACCAAAATCCATGCTTGAGAGGCTAAGGAAAAATGGGTAGGAGTTAGATTTTGATTTTGTGGGATTTTTGGTGGATTTTTGATGCATTTTGTGAGGATTTTTGATGAGGAATTGAGAGGGGAAATTAGGGGCTGTTGTAGAGGGAGGGCTCGGCCAGAAAAATGGGGAGGAGAGGAGAGAGAGGGAGGTGGGGAAAATAGAGTCAAGTCCACACAAAAGTCAAAGCCCACTCACTTATCTATTTCTTTCTTGTTTTCCCTTGTTTTCTTTTCTAATTTGTGTAGAATGGAGTGGGGAAATGGGGGATGTGCTGCTGAATTCAGCCACATGGGGATGGGGGTGAGTGAGTGTGGGTGTGGGTGTGGGGGAAAAAGATAAATGTTATACCCCAAACAACCATTTACACTAATTTCACCGAAAAAGCCTTTTTCTTCGATATTTTTCTAAACCGTTTTGGCAAACCATTTCATTTCAAAAACCACATGATAAAATTTTATTTAATGTGTTATGATGCACAAAAATTGTTTCAACTCATTCTAATTTGTAATTTTCCCTAATTAAATGTATTACTGACGGCTTAAAATAATATTAAAATAATTAATTTCGGAAAAATTTTCAGAAAATTTGAAATTTCACCAGTGGCTCAATAAACACCAAATACTAGCAATTTCATAGCTAGAATATGTATATTTAATTTTTATAATAAGATATTTGCATTTTGACTTTTTTACAGAAAACCCCCTTATTTTACCGATTTTCCGAAATTTCACTGAAACGATTTTCAAAACGCTACAATCTTCCCCCCTTAAAAAAATTCGGTCCCCGAATTTAAAGTAAAACTCCCCCCAAATACTAAAACATCTAAACCAAAACCATCAAGTCGTCGGGGCTCCGAAATTGTAAATACATAAAACAAATCGTAGCGCAGCGCATGTGCATGAAAAATGAGCATATAACTCAAATCAAAACTCCGTCAAGCATCCCGCAATCATCGGAGTCATGGGGAAGACATCAATACCAAATCCAAAGCAAAACCAATATGATATAACTCGAAACTATACATGTAAAATATATTCAGGTACTGTCCTCTGACTAGTCCTGCTCAGTACGAAAACACATAGCAATATCATAAAAATGTACTGCTCTATAAGAAAAATCGATCCCAAAATACGCGTATGAATACTACGTGCGTCTGGTGCGCACGGAAATCAAAATCCAAATATGTGCCATACATATGCACAGAAACAACATCTAAGTGCATCGGGTGTGCACGAAACATCTGTCGTAGGCAACATGTGTGCCTGACAGCAAAATCAGGTGCATCTGACATGCACGAAAAATATCGATTTAGTGCATCTGGTGTGCACCAAAATCACACTTCAAAACATGCGCCCAACATGCATGAAAATCCAAATCAGGTGCATCCATCGTGCACGAAATCATGAAATCCAATATCAAGTGCCGAATATACGCAAAATCCAATCGGGTGCACAAGGTGCACAAAACAAATATCGAACACCACCATCGAAATCGAAGTCCAGGGCATCTAAATGCACAACATACGTAACACTGCACTGCAAGCATATATGAACTATACCGAGTGCAAAAACCAAATCGTGTGCGTATATACGCACAAATCAACTCAACTGTATGAAATCCTTATAATCACAAACATGAGAACCAAGGCACGAAAACGATATCAAGTGCAACAACCGTGCAAAAATCGTAAATACTCAGCAGGTTCAACCATGGTCCATGAAGACAAATATCATGAAACTCAATCATCAAAATCAATCATGCGAATAAATCGCCCAAAATACGCAATCAAGTATGGCGGAATAGTCCCGCTCAAGCACATCCTCCAAGAATCTCTGGCCAACTGCCGCGGTCACTCATAGCATGTCTCGTCGACGATCCTGAACTCTGGCCTACCGGTGTGCATAACATGACCACTACTGGGTCCAAGTCTTCTCGTAATTTATTCCAGAAAGGTCCTATCGAGATCTCTCTCAAATCTCGTCTCTGCCGAACAGTCCGGAAGTCATCGTCCCTTACCTATATCTGCATCTTGCTCTGGAACGACTGCATACTCATCGCGACTCCTTCTGGAAGGTAAATCCAAGTACCATGCCTCGGCATGCGCATCGCATCTCTGATGTCGGCGGAGTGGAACATCATCTCATCTAGATCTGGTACGAACCTCTTACTTCACTTTCCTCTAATGTCGTCTTCTTTGGACTCATCTCGTCGCGGCTGCATGGACTGAGCTCCAACGTCTATTCTCGTATCTGGAGTCTCCCAAGAAATGCATCTCACCACCTAGCATCCGAATTAAGTCGAGCCATCCGATCGAGTCGTCAAAACCTCATAATCCCCCAAGAGCTCAACATCTTGGGCACAGTTTAATAGTATCGAGTACATACCACAGCATCGGTGGTCCAGCCGTAGAAGGGCAAACCCAAGCCTCACTAATGGCGCCGTAGAACTGCCGCAAACCCGAAGGTTCAAAGGCTTTCACACGGTCATTAAGTCGAGTTAGGGTTTCATTCTTCTAGAGGGACCATAGAATTGCCTGCATGTCTTTCCGACTACTTTAAACTTGGAATAATAGGTTTCTGACATTCGATCGTCTCTGTCGACTCCCAACGTCTCCGCGTGAAGTCGTCTCTAGCTGGAATCAATCTATCTGATGACCTTGCATCGGGGTAGGCGAACGAACCACCTGTCCTAGTCATTCATCCTCGGGTGACTAGCGACCTTCTATCATCTCTTAGTACAACTCATTCTATACTAACTCCAGCATCTGGGGCAATATCTCGTCGTTCGCAGCAATAACTGGCTCGCTCGTCTGCACGCTGAACGGTGCCTCAACCATCAGGAGTAAGCAATACTTCAATGGTCATCAAAATCTGGCTGGCCTCTATCAGTGGCTCAATCCTCTCGTGCAAATCGACACGTCCGAGTAATCTCATACAGCAATCCACCCAACGCTCGTGGCGCGAAGACACAATGAAAAGACACATCTCTGCAATCGTGTGTTGCCGGAATCATGCCCTGGTCAGTCCTCGTTCTTGACGAGCTCGTGCTGACCGCAACTCTAGCCGTAGCTCTCCCTGGCCGTAATCATGGCAGCAAAACAATAACTGGTACAGATGAGGCTTGATCGGAATGAATATAATACTGAGCAAAGAAATATACATCCTAAGGCTTCTTAAGTGGAGTAGCGTATCGTAAATATGCCGCGGAACATACCCACGGTACGTCACTCTACTTTACTCACCTATTCCATCAACCAAGGGTCATCCTACGCTCCGAAGGTAAAACCCAACGCTCTGATACCAACTTTGTCACGTCCCGAAAGTACGGAACATGACCGGCACTTAAACTACGAAACGACTGGAGGCGTACGTAATCTAAGTAAACCGAAAACCCAGAAATCCAAACCAAGAAAAGTAGTAGAGTGAAGGAAAACCAATTTAAAACAAGTAGTTTTAATAGCATAAGCCGAATTATGCGGTTTTTTAAGAACATCAAAATTTACTGAAAATTTCGGCAGAGTCTCCTTTGTAAATACTGGCCCCCAAACGGGATACATCATGAATAGTATACGAAATCAATAAAAAGGCATCCCCAAGCGGGAGCTAGCTCTTCATCAATCGACGGTCACAACCACACAAGCAATATAATATACAACGCCAACGGCGAGGATCAAAATTCAAAAGGAAACTCAAAACTACAAGAAAACCGCAGAAATATAACGCGCGACTCTAAGATCGAAGGAATAACATCACTGGTCTCTATCTCAAAAAAATACATGTTTGGTTGATGGAACTTCTAGATACAACAGAATAATGATATACAAGATATATAATGGGGGTACGATACAAGTTAATCCACCTACTAGCAAATCACCCGAAGGAAACTATGCCCGCAAAGCCGTAAAGAAACCTGTACGGCAAACCTGCAAGAAACTGGGGCACAACGGGGGTGAGTTGCCAACTCGTGAATAGAAAAACATCTACGGAAAGAAATCTCATAAATAACGCAACCTAGGTCAATGATCATAATATATCCTCAATATATATAACATGCAACCTATAACAAGGCTAGGGTAAATATCTAACCCGAAAGTAATCTCATGTGCCCGTGTCAGTGCCTCAGGTAGCAATATATCATATGAATGAGGTATGAATGCATGAAAACAGAATACATGTAAATGAAGAACTGTTTTCATAATTTAGTGAGATTTCCTTTGTATTTTTAAAATGAGGTATCATAATGAAATCAGCATAAAACAGTGCCTAGCATCGGCACAAAACGTAATCCCAATATCTCGATATCTCTGTATCACAGTCTCTGTACCTCAATATCTCGAAATCTCAATGTCTCAATCACAATATCTAGGGCGCCGTCAGTCCAGACAGGCCCCTACCATCCATCTCAAGACCACGACGGTATCCTCCGGATATCCGACGCGTCGGGTAAGATAGTGCTCCCCTGCCAGGCTCACATCGTCATCATCACGCACTTCTTGCCCCGGGGTACCTTACCGGGTCCACCATGTATCCGAAACGGTTCATCCGTCTCCTCGAATCGGGTCTCGAAATCCATCAGCAAACTCATGGTGGACGACTCATACCTCATGGGAAAAACCGCACTTTTTTTATTTTAAAAGAAAGAAAAGGTTTATTTATGTTTTTGCGGTTTTCCTCCAAATCCAAAAAATCTCATGGAAATCCGAATCCAAACCCTCAATAACACGTAAAATAGTGAATATATGCATGAGAATCCATGAATGCGGCATAACAATGAATAACAGTATGCATGAAGTAGCAGGTAATAACTACAATGTCTAAACTAACATATAACGCAAGTACGCTATGTCAAGCAATAATATTTTCTAAGGTGTACGTGACATGGCAATTACCGATAAAGATGTGTGTGAGCCGGCAAGTAAGTGTACGTGGTACATACGTATCATCGGTAATGGTGCTGGTGTCCTAACAATATGATATCAACATTGCAATAAGAAATTATAACATAAGTATGCGATGCGATGCGAAGCGAACCACAATAATAAGCGGGAGCTGAATACAAGACGCAACTGTAACTAACCTGCATTAATCTAATATAAGTCCTACAAATGGTGCCTTTTGAAATAACACGAATCATGGGGTTTTGAAAATAGGGGCTACGGTGTTTTTTATGAAAAGATACGTCTTTTGAAATATCCGTAGGATCACTTGGGCTGTCTTTTAAAATGCCCACGATTCGTTAGTTTTTGAAATAGGTAAGAATCGAATCTAATCTACCAACTAAACTAAACTAAAGGGCTAAGCTAACAAGCTGGACTACAGGTAAGGAAACCGCCTAACATCTGAGTCGATCCATATACATACCTGTATATATATTAGTCGGTGATCCCGCCTCAATAATATCATATCCGATACCATATCTACAATCAGACATCCCAAGTCAAGAGTGCGGATCAATCATCAAGATATAGCTCGTACGTAAATCCGTCGTACGGCATCCCCAAATCTGGGTACGGGTCAATATCAAATTCCTCACACCATTCCTCTGGTATCCTCTTTATTCAAGATCATAGTCTAGGGTACTGACCTATGTCTAGTACAATACTAATATCCTCAATATACTCATGATCTGACTGCTGATCGACAATCTCGTACAAACCGATATCGTCAGCACATATCATCATCAAGGGGTATACATCGCCCGATACGGCCTAATGCCAATATCCTAGCATATCATGCCTCATATCACGATCACATGTCGACCATTTTTATTTATAACACTATTCACCCGTATCGCCGCCTCAAGATCCGCTATAACACCAGGACGTACCTCAAGTACGAATCCTGCCACATCACCGATATCACAACCTCAATACAAATCTCATCGACTCATCTCAATCCTAAGTATCATCCTCAAATCCATATGTGAACACATAACTATAAAGAATCCCATGAGTACATATAAATAGGAATGTATGCAAGTATGTATGTGTGTATGTGTAGTGCAACACTACCCTAGGGTTCGCCACACTAAAGTAATCCAACACACCAATATCCATCCTAACATCATTATTAATCCCAAATAACATATAATAAATGTTGGTGTGTATACGCATCCGTATACACCACCACGGACTGCGGGGGTGCTATACGCCATCCACCCGACTTCTCCCCGTAGATATAAATCTACTCACCTGGTCCTCGCTCGCCGGTGCCGACGTCGCCACGCGCTTGCTTGTCGTCTCGAAGTCCACCTGGGGTACCTACATATCAAAACGCACCATATCGCATTAAAATCCGACTCATGACCAAAACGACTCACGAATCCCACATAGGTCAAAACCTATGGTTGCTCTCACAAACCAACCCAAAAACCCTCGACGTCGGCGTGCAAACGCCCGACCATCGAGAAAAACCCAAGTACACTCATTTGCACATTCACGAATACTAATTTAAATATAGAATAGGTTAAAATTCACAAAATCCCCAAATTCACTTTAGAAGCCATTTTTCCGAAAATCTAGCAAGCAAAAATTACCCGTTTTAGTACAAAACTCGACGTTTAAATGAATGTAGCGGCCAATATACTTATTAAATATCTTAAATAAGTCATATAAATCATTTCCATAATTTAATTTCACCAAACCATATATGTTCAAAAAAACTAGTTTGCAAAAATACCGATTTTAACTCTTTTTAAAGTAAAATTCACAATTTTACAATTAAACTTGGTTTTGTATATACTAAAATATTAAACCACAATTTATAATGTTAATAATGCCATGAAACCCTAATTAGAATTTTATCTCACCAAAATATATATATTTTTAAAACCTAGTTTCCAATTTTTATAATTATCACAATTTAAATTAACAAAAATGCAAACTAGTAACTAGATTTGATTTGGTATGCCCACTACATGTTAACTATATCACACAACCACAATCTCATCACTAAAAACCTAACTTGACTTTTGAAACCCTTCTCTTGAATTCACAAGTTTTAAATTTAGAACCTAATTAAGCATCTAATTTAGTCGAATTGAAGTATTAAAGCAACAATTTAACTATAGGGCAAAGATTATACCTCACAATTTCAAGAGATCTATCATGAATCTAGCACCAAAATCTTGGCCTCCAAAATGAAAACTTTTCACCAAAATCCATGCTTGAGAGGCTAAGGAAAAATGGGTAGGAGTTAGATTTTGATTTTGTGGGATTTTTGGTGGATTTTTGATGCATTTTCTGAGGATTTTTGATGAGGAATTGAGAGGGGAAATTAGGGGCTGTTGTAGAGGGAGGGCTCGGCCAGAAAAATAGGGAGGAGAGGAGAGAGAGGGAGGTGGGGAAAATAGAGTCAAGTCCACACAAAAGTCAACGCCCACTCACTTATCTATTTCTTTCTTCTTTTCCCTTGTTTTCTTTTCTAATTTGTGTGGAATAGAGTGGCGAAATGGGGGATGTGCTGCTGAATTCAGCCACATGGGGATGGGGGTGAGTGAGTGTGGGGTGGGTGTGGGGGAAAAAGATAAATGTTATACCCCAAACAACCATTTACACTAATTTCACCGAAAAAGCATTTTTCTTCGATATTTTTCTAAACCGTTTTGGCAAATCATTTCATTTCAAAAACCACATGATAAAATTTTATTTAATGTGTTATGATGCACAAAAATTGTTTCAACTCATTCTAATTTGTAATTTCCCTAATTAAATGTATTACTGACAGCTTAAAATAATATTAAAATAATTAATTTCGGAAAATTTTTCAGAAAATTTGAAATTTTACCAGTGGTTCAATAAACACCAAATACTAGCAATTTCATAGCTAGAATATGTATATTTAATTTTTATAACAAGATATTTGCATTTTGACTTTTTTACAGAAAACCCCCTTATTTTACCGATTTTCCGAAATTTCACCGAAACGATTTTCAAAACGCTACAATTACATTTCTCACTTGTCTGGCCTAGGCACCATAAAGTCAAGTTTAGATAAACGATTGAATGCCCACAACTTTTCTCTGTCCTAATGAGCACGACAGTTCTTAGTTGGTTGAGTTTAGATATTTTTTAATTAAGCTTAAGGGTGAAGCGTATACTTATAGTGATTTTTGGGGTCATAGGAAGGGTGATGAAATCCCCACCCAATCTGAATTGGTGTTATAGCCCCTTAAAATCCGTATTAATTATGCAAAACAGTAACAACAAAAAATCTAAAACACTTGCAAAAAATTTCATTTTGGCTGCAGCGCAAAGAATCCTGCACAAAAATCAGTTTATTGGAGGGGGAAGAGAATTTGCTCAAACAATGCTGCAGAAAAATTTGTCAGTGTAGTTCAGAGGAGGGAAGAAGAGAAATGAGATACTTACAGAGAAAATTGGGTCGCTGACGTCATCCTTTGACCGCGGTTCCGCGGTCAAACTTGCGCTTATGCCGCGGTTCCGCGGCAGTTCAGAAGTTTGACTGCTTCAAAGTTGTTCTCTGTGCTGAGTTGGTTCTCCTCTTCATGTTTAGATCTCCTAAATCTTGATTTGTTCACTGAGTTTGCTCCAGAACTGAACTAAACCTTCTTCCTATCCTACACACTTGCACAAAAACTAATCAAAGATAACAAGATGAATTTTTTTTGTTTTAAAATTTTTCAATTTTTATAATTTTTAATTTTTTTTAATTAACCCAAAATTACACAAAGAAAATAACTACCGTCTCCCCGGCAACGGCGCCATTTGATTGTTTGCTTTTTGCGTATTCTTAATTTTTAATTACCGCAATCAAGACGGTTTTGCTTGGTAGCTAGCCGGTTGAGTACGGGTCGATCCAAAGGGAAATAGAATCTTTTTCTTTATATTTTAACGAGTTAAATCCAAATATTTGAGTTTTGTTTTAAGGTCTACTAATGAGGTAAAAGATGATAAAGAATTTTCTAGGGTTAGGATTAAGTTAGTTCAAGCAAAGAATTTCTCACTTCTTTCAATGCCCTTCTTAATATCGGTGTTAAGGCAATCGGCAACAATGGGGATTAGCACGAATAGGAAGGAACTTACAAGTATAAGCTAGGCTTTCCATGCTTAGTTTCTTCCTTTTGGTCCTTGTCCGTCCGTTCTTGGCTCTTAGCCCTAACCTCCGGTTAATTCAACCACAACTGGTCTAACTAGGGAATCACCGCTATCATGTAGGATAGGGTGCCGTAATGAGCGGATTGTGGTTCAATTAAAGGGAGTCCGAATTAAGGTGTTGGGCAAAGAAAAGAGTGAGAAAGATTTCCTTCTCTCAAACTTTCCTTCTCCTGCCCTAACAAGTGAGAGATTACCCACCCATTAAAAAGATAAAAACAAATAAGATAGGTAGAAAGAAATGAGGTTAAGGAAAATTACAACTAGCTATTTAAGACCTCACCTTGGTAAGGATCTTACTCAAGCATCATCGTTGTGAATGATAAAGAAAATAGAAGAAAGAAAACAAAAGATAAACTATAATAAAATAGTATGGCTAATTTAATAAATGAAGAATTGCAAATACTAAAGAGACATGCAGAATAAAAGAACTCTCTTTTTATTCTTTTTATTAATCAACGCTCATAAACTCGCTACAATTTTTCATAAAGAAAGAACAGAATTAAATTCTAAAATCTATACTAAAGAAAGGCATCCTTTATTTGGTTTTGAGCTCTTCTATTTATAGATAGGAAGGTGAAACCCTGGTTACATTCTGAGCTAAACATGAGATTACAAAACTACCCCACAAGAGAGCCGAGTCAACGCGGAACCAACTGCCACCGACACTGTTCAGACGCGGCCGCGGAACCGCGATAGAAGTGCCTATTTGGCCACGGTTCCGTGGCCATTTGGTGGATTTAGGGGACCATCTTTTCAGGGCTTCTCCATGTTGCTTTTATCTTCTGTTTTGTATTCTTGGTTTCTCAGAATTTCTTCAGTTCTATTCCAAATATTCAGCAGTGCAAAATGATGTGAACTTTTACCTTGAACTCCGCATTGAAGTCTTGGATCTTGTGCTGCCTTTGTGATTTGTTCATTGTAGTGACCAACGATTTGCCATTTTTTCCCTTGAACTGGTATGCGGCATCACACGGATGGTTAGCGAAGATCATTATTCATCTGTTGTTGGTCGTAGTCCCACATTTGTTGCGACTTTTCATGAATTTTACTGTAAGGAGATGAGAACCTGTAACCTGCAATTATTCAGCAAACACGGATCAAAAGTACCTACCTATATGCAATGTGATTAAGAATGGGTGGTATTAAAATGCAAAAAATCTGATATGAACATCCTTCGATGTGATCGAGATATAGAATACTTGGGCATGGAGTTCCTGTACTTTGTAAAAGGAGAATGGGATTCTCTCTCAGCTTACTCCTTCGAATACATCTCAGCACAACGGTGTATCAGGACAGAGGTATCGCACCCTATGAGATATGGTGCGCTCTATGATGAGTGCTGCTGAGTTACCTGTTTTCTTTTGGGTGTTATGCACTTGAGAAGCTGCATACCTATTGAATGGGGTTCCATCCAAATCAGTGCCTACCACTACATATGAGATATGGTATAGGAAGAGAACATATCTTAAATGAGTTAAGATATGGGTTGTCCGGCCTATGTTGAAAGGCAGAATCATGACAAGCTCGAGGCAAAGTCAGTTCTGTTGAAGTTTTTTAGGATATCCTAAACATTTATGAGGAAATATCTTCTACCACTCTGAGGAGCAAAAGGTGTTTTGTTTCTCAGCATGCGACCTTTTTAGAAAAGAAATTTCTTGTGAAGAAATTTGTGAACATGAGGTAGAACTGGAAGGAGTTTCAGCAAGACAAACTAACAACTGATGATTCGGTGAAACCAAAGGATTCAATAGTTTCCAACGAATCTCAGCCTCTCCGCAAATCTGGTAGGGTTCCTCATGCACTTGAGAAATACTACAGTCTTCTCGATGACAGTGGGAGCAAGGATTGCATCATGGTTGATGATGGCCCAACTAGGTTCAGGCAGGCCATCACGAGTGGGAACTCTGTGAAAAGGCTGGATGCTATATGATCAAAGATGGAATCCATGTACACCAACAAAGTATGACTTTGATTATTGCACCTGAAGAAGTAAAACCCATTAGGAGCAAATGGATCTTGCGAAGATTCTTGGTGTAGATGGAAAAGTTGAGACTTTCAAAACTATGCTTAAGTCTATTAGGATCAATACAAGTATCGCGGAGATGGAACATCTGTTTTGATGTGACAGTCAAAGAGTTTGACTTCACCAAAATGGTAGATGAACCTTGTATATACAAGAAGGTTGTAGAAAGTAAGGTTGTCTTCCACGTATTGTACGTAGATGACATACTCTTGATAGGAAATGGTTTTCTATGCTACACTCGGTCAAGCTCCTCTTATCATAAATATTCTCAATAGAAGATCTGGATGATACCTACTACATCTTCTGTATTATGATCAATGGTGATAGATCTAAGTGGATATTGGGAGTGTCCCAAATCCAGGTACATTAACACCATACTAAAGGGGTTTAGTATGGAGGATTCTAAGCATGGTGGTTCGCCCACTTACTCATGGATCACTCTCTCTAAAAGATGTCTCCCAAGACTGATTTGGAGAGAGCTCGCGTGCAAGGGATAACCTATGTTTCGGCAGTAGGCTCTATCATATGTGCGATGTTATGTACCAGACCAGATATAGCTAACTCACTCGGTGTAGTGATCAGGAATCAATCGGATATTGGAAGAATCACTGGCAGCTGTAGAGGACATTCTTAATTACTTGAGAAGAACTAAAAGAAAGTTCTTGGTTCTAGCTTCCAGAGTTATAAGTTCGACTGAAAGTCAGTCACAGACATTGTCTTTACCCTCAGTGGAGGGACGGTATGTTGGAAGAGTTTCAAGCTAGATACTGTGACATACTAGACGATAAAGGCTAAATACATTGCTACCAAATGATGCTGCCAAAGTGGATGTCTGGTCATTACTTGTTCATGAGATGAACAAGGTTCCTACCATTGAGCGTCCAATAACTATTATTGTGACAACAATGGAGTTGTGGCTTTGGCTTAGGAAGGCAGGTCCCATCAGCGTTCCAGACATATTCTGAGGACAGTATCACCTGATCAGGGAGATGGATGATCTCCAAGGGATCGAGGATAGGAGAGAAGACATGAAGGATAACACAGCGGATCCACTCACAAAGGCATTACCCCTAGAGAGACTTCTATGGGATGGTTGAGTATAGGATACTACAACCACTGCTATATTGTTGGGTATTGGATACTACAATAGATAGTCTTAGTGAAAGTAGGAGATTGTTAGTTATATGTATGTCCTAGAGGCAATTACTGTACATGTGATGTATATTGTAGTGGATGCTTAGACATATATAGGGAGGACTTTCTTGCTCGACATGACATTATGCTATCTGGTTGCACTTTATCTTAACACGTACACTTATTGTCTCTCTATTACATGTTGATAAAGTCCTTAGGATGAGTACTTGACTACCAGGATTATGATGAAGATCATACAAGTGGGGCAGAGGTAGTCGGCAAGTACATCCTTCAAACGTTCCTAGCCATGGGAGTATTGAAACAGGGCATTGATACTCCAGAGTAGACTAGCGTATACGTTTCTCGACCCATATGATGGGCGATGGATGATCCCATATCCATTGGTGTTTGACATCAGAGAAGGTATACGGGTGCTCAGTGGAGACTGGGTACACTGGACGGACCCGCCGAGAACTCCTAGATGGTATTATACCTATCGTCGGATAGTATTTCTCTGGTGACACTGGTACGGGTTAGTCTGTAGATCCGAGATCGTCATAGAGTCTTGTGTAATTCCTACTGTGCTTTGATTTCCACCATAACACGGTCAAGAGATCATGCAAAATGGTGGTTTTTGGGTACAGTCCTGAGTCACATGGAGGCAATGAGCGATAGGAGGGATTTCGTCTCTCCCGGTATTGGTAGTTGATGTTGCGCTATGCTCGATTGGCCATAACAGGAAATCCCTGTCCAGGGTTGCTGAGATTTACTGGTAAGTGTTACTAGTAGTTTCTCGAACCGTTATGGACCTTGCATCAGCATGACTTATCAGGCTATTGGAGTCTGACGTTATACCACCCCAGGCTGTAATATGCGACATATCTGATGAAGAGACCGGACTGTACGGTAGTGTTACTGATTGGATTCGCAGGAGTACGAGCAGGCTTGATTGTTGATCTTCTGATCGCTCAATACCCGGGTGGCCGTTACTTTTAGCAGACCGCTTGCGGGTCTTTGATATGATCATCACCTACTGCCGGCGTATTGACGAGTCTTTAGCGTCCTACACAGAAGTTTCCTGGTTCATGTGAAACGGAGCAGGAGCACATATGTGATATGTGCGAGACCAAGATTAATGCGTGTATGTGATACCGCATTCTATTCTCGCGATATATGTATCGATTGGTTATATGTGATATAGCCGGGTTATCGGAACAAGTATTGATTCGATAAAAGGATACATTTGATATTAATCGGTTATATGAGACATAGCCGGATTATTAAATCAAGTGTTGATTTAATAATTTAATGTAGAATTATATATTTGATATATTAAATTACATTAACTAATATTAGCTCACTTAAGTATTCATTTTTCTCACTTATAATACATTAATATATATATGATATATGTTAAATATATTGTATTCTTTTTAAGCACAATATATATATGTGATATATTTTTGTGTCATGCAAAGTTATACATGCAACTTGTATGTAAGGGACTAACACCATGCTAGGTTAAATGTGGATTAATATTTATTATTAAGTAATTTAAAAGGTTTAGAATTAGTCATGGTGGAGCTTGGAAGAAGCTAATAGAACCATTGACTTAGTCCACATCTTTTGTCTTGCTTAAAATATTTGTTAACCCAACTTTAAACCTACACCATGGTTTAGTCTCTACAATGGTTTGTGTATGATAAGAACTCACCATGGTTGCATTTCTAACCTCATGTTATTGTTCATCATTTCAACTTCTTCCTTATGATTTTTGCTCTCTAACTTTTGTTCATGTGATGAAAAAGTGTGAGAAAAATAAATCTAAAGTGAGCCCACTACCTTACTTCATCATCCTTTACTATTAGCCATTTACTTTAGTGTGTTTGCCTCACTATTCTCACCATTAGTGAAGAGGTAGCATAAGCTAGAGTCTCCTCGACGTAGATCATCTTCGGCCTCGAAGAGATTGAACAAGCTTGTTCGTTTCTTCAAGTGAACCCTCTCCAGAGTCCGGAGTTCACCATTCGCAGCTAAGGGACTACAACATGGAGCTTTAGAAGTGAAGGACCGGTCTACAAATGTTGTATTCCCTCAATCACTTAGATGTAAAGTGTTTTAATTTAGTTTCGTCGGATTTTCTAGTATCGATTCTAGGGTTAGGGTTAGCTAATACGACAATTTTTAAAAAATGGCATGGACGATGCCTCCCGAAACCCTGCTGCTGTGATAGGTAACCCAACAGGTCATGCCAGTTGCCGCCCGCTTATGCGGGAAATGGAAGGTTGAACGAAGCCCTCACTCCCGCCAAAGTGGCACACGGAAGGTTGAACGACGCCCTCACTCCCGCCAAAGCGGCCCACGGAAGTTTGAACGACACCCTACGAGGGTCCACAGGAGTCTCGAAGCCTTCCTTACTAGGCGGCCGTGTCCATCCCTAGCCCGGTCTATCCCTAGCGGGTAGCTTATTACCCATCAACGCTAAGGATCTAAAGTCTTCACCAAGAGGCCACCAAGCATACTCCTGTTCGGCTCGTTCATGTGGGGAAGGTTCCTGCCCTAAGAAAAAATGGATCTAACGCCCTCATCAAGGAAGAATCAGTCAACGCCGACCTATTCTAACTTAGCTATTTTTCGATTCATGCTAAATGAACGATCCCCACCTCAACTCCGGGGAATGGGAGGGTACCGACCTTCCTATACTTGGCTGTTACTCGACTTACACTCGATGCGCAGTCATCACATAAAAAGGCCGGACACCAACCCACAGCCTTACACTCGTCGGATGAGACTATTGGCGAGCTAAATATACTTGCAGAATGAAAATACAAACAAAAGTATACGAGCTAAAGGCACTTTCACAGTGAGAAAACATTTGGACAATGAAGAAAAAGGTGCACGTTATTTATGATTCAAAAATAAATACAAGGTATTCTGGGCTCCTCAGCTTTACCAAAACGCCCGGAGGCTTACAAAATTTTGAAAGAAAAAAAATCCCCAAGGCAAGAAAGCTCATGCCGTCGGCTAGGGGAAGATCTCTCCCTGCTCGACACCAGCGTCGGGGACCAAAACGACGACTTCTGGGTCAACCCTTCCACCGGCAGCCTCACCCTCGGCGGCCGCCTCGGCAACTTCCACCTGCGGCGCATCCATGGAGAGAGGGTACTGGACCCGGAGCTCACTGTCGGTGCACTCCGGTATCAACGCCTTGACGGCATCGAGAGCCTAGTGCCAAACGATGGACGAGGATTCGGCAAGGTCGGCGTAGAATTGGTCAGACATCTTATACCTCTCCACAGACTTTACCGCTCGGACCTCGGCAAGCTTCACCGCCTCGAGTGCTACCCGAGCATCCTTCCTGCTGGCATCCCTCGACTTCTTCATTGTGTTATAGAGTTTTCCAACCTCCTCCAACTTAGCATGGAGGGCCCGGTTGGATTCACTCAGAAGTCGATGAGACTCCTTATAAATGGAATTCGTCAGTTCCTCGGCGACCACTCGAGCTTCGAGGGCGGCTATCTTCTCCTCTGCCTGCTGCAGATGAAGGCGCAGATCCTCTTCCCGCGAGGACGATTCACCCGCCTTCTCCATGGCCAGGGATATCTCCTCGGATTCCATATTGACAATAAGGGCGTAGTGATGGAGGACCCGAGGAAAGCAGCAAAAAGAGTTAGAAATGTTCAAAATAAAAAAAATTTACTTAAGAGAATTCTTAAAGGAAAACAAATACCGACCTAAACCGCCTTCTAAGCAATGGCTGCCACCTAGGCCTTCAGGGTTCCGCAGGGAATCTTGCTTCAAGCTGCTTGCTCCATGTCGGAGAGCAGGCTGTCGGTGACGGAGAGCCCCGTGGGCACCCCGAAGCAGAAGTCCCCTTCCTGCACTGGAATACCGGTGGAAGGCGCCTAAGAGACAGTTCTTTTGTGCCTTTTAAGGGGAACGTCGGTGGGCTCCTCCTCCTCCCTCCCCTGGGGCACCGGGTCCCGTGCATGCTTCTGGCTCCCCCCACGTCTGTCTTCCAGGGCTCGGGGTGCAGTGAAAGGCTTGCTCGATGGGATAGGCCTTGGGGCCGAGCTCGAACCAGGTCAGAACAAACTTCCGACCCCGGTCTTCTTTTGGGCCTTCGCTGCCATGGAAGCTAAGAACTTGAACTGGTCCATTTGCTCTGCAAAAAGGAGAATACACAAAAGAAAGTTAGTGACGCTGAATAGGGCAAAGAAAATTTATCAAAATCTAAACAGACTGTCTACTGCCCTAACTTACCCAGAAAACGCATAGGGCTGAGCCCGGCCCAGCTCAAAGCCTGCTCAGAAAGCAGGACGTCGGCCTGATGGATCGGCTCCCATAACAACAACACCCTTGCCTCGGGTGAAGATGACGGTTTCACCCTCGGGCAGTCGGCCCTGTGCCACTGTGTAGGCACATGCCAATCCTCGCCCTCGGGTGGCCCGACGAATACAAACTTCTCCTTCCATTCATAGATGGAAGAAGGGATGACTACCACACCCGACCTGGCCATTCCGCCCTTACACTTTTTGAAGGAAAAATACTCCCAGCTCGGCTCATCCTTGCTGGTGCCAGGGTGATTCTTATAACAGAGGAAGGAACGAGGAGGGTCAAACTGAAGGGGATGTTTTCAAGTTTCAACCAGACTAGAAACCCGAGGAGAATTCTCCATGAGTTCGGCGCTAGCTGGCCCGGGACAAGATGGAAGCAACGAAGGGCCCCACATATCTCGGTTGAGAAGGGCTGACGCATTCCGGCCCGGAATGCTTCCAAATACAGGGCAATCTCCTTGACCTGCACCTGGTCCGCCCGCTCACCCTCTCTAGCTAAACGAAGCGAATAGTTGAAGGGAACATAGAATCGAGCCCGAATCTCGGCAAGCTCGTCCACATTCCTCAAGATGGAAGGAGCATCGCGGGCGTTCCCGATGCGCACCTTAGAATCCCTTGTCGCCGCCCGACGGCGAACTACTCAGGCAGCCCTGGCTCTAGGGGGTGAGCCCGACGCAGATGACGCAGTAGAAGAATCCTCTCGGCTATCTAAAGTCGGAGGGGAGGAGGACCCGCTTGACTTGACTCCAACAGCTGGAGCCTCATTATCCGACTCTACCCTAACTACCTTTACAAACTTCTCAGATGAAGACATTTAACCTGATTCAAGGAAACGGGCTCGCCGACGAAAAATCACGAGTGATCCCATCTAAAGGGAAGGAGCGCCGGGCAATCTTTGACAACGAAAGTGAATTAGGGTAAAAGTGTTGGCCCTAGGATGGTCCCCTCTTATTTATATACTCCAAAGAAAGTATCCAATGTCCCTGATTGATTTCCGCCAAAACAAAACGTCGCACCCAACAACCGGCAGGGCTCCACGTGGCGATTGGCTATTGGGGACGTCTTTTCGACTGCAGGAGTCAGAGACACCTGTCACTTCTGCCAACCGACGTCCGACACGTGTCCCGTATCCCAACTGGAGATCGGCTGAAATGGTGCCCCCTCTTTAAAGCGCGATCATTTCATTTGATCCGCTGACGCCATCAGGGATACGCGTGAAGATTCAGGGGCACGACGAGGCGACACGTGGGCCCAAAAATCGAAACGACGCAACCACCAAACGCCGTGCCGTTCCGGGTGATCCGCATTATGATTCTTGGATCCAAATTGAACAGAAGAAAAACCGAGCAGACCACTCTCGACCCGACCCTTAGATAGGTCTGAACGAGAGTGGGGGCTAATGATGATACTCACAAGTGGTATCTCCTCAAGATTATGACACGTAGCGAATGACGTGTCCCGAAAGCTACGGAGGTGGAATAAAGGAGGTGCATTATAAGGGTTCCTCGGGACTTCGTCTTGAGGAATGTATCCGGCCTTACAGGAGACTTCTCTGAATACATTCCACCTTCACGTAGGAAACTACCAACAGCTCGTCTCCGAGCCCCAGACATGCCGATCTTTCTCGGCCTCCCGGCTCATTTCCGAGCCCCTGACATGCTGAGCTTCCTCGGCCTCCCGGCTCGTCTCCGAGCCCCTGACGTGCCGAGCTTTCTCGCCTTCCCCGATCGACCAGTAGCGCGGATCCCATACGCCCCGCAACGGCTCTGCGTATATCGTCAGGGCAAGATATCTGCCTCCCCATGATCCGCGTCCCACACTGGCGCATCCCTCTATTAATGGACACATCCTGCTATTAAAGGCGACGATAACGCGGGGGCGTAACTGACGGCGGGGATCTCGCGTCCGCTCACTCCAAACGACCCTTATATAAACACCCCTCTCAGACGCACCCCTCTCAGACGATCAGGTATCAGAAATTTATCTCAATACGCCGTTACTCTACACCTATTCCTCGGCTCTAACATGATCGTCGGAGGGTTCTACGGTGGTTACCTATCCCGGGACTTCTTTACAGGTAGCCCGGCGTCCAACACCAACCCATTGAGATCCACACTCAACAACTCCAAAACCAAATCTCAGCCGTCCAAAAGCGCCATCGTTGGATTGACGGATGACAGCATATGAAGGAGATCCCGACCTCCATCAACTAGGAAACAAAATATTACCAGCTTTATATGTGGGTGAAATGTTTGTCCATAATTCTTGACATCTATGATATTTAGATTATGAATGTATTATCGACTATCCAAAAAACTGGTGCGATTCAGGATTTTTCAGTAATTGAAACTAATGTTCATAGTGACGGTTGTTCCTTTTTTTTTTTTTGCTTAAAATCCCACTGTAATATTTTATCCTTTCTCAATTAATTGCAGTTTATGTTGAAAAAAGAATGTCGGATTTAATTATTATATAATAATGCAGGAACGACATCACAAATGCTTGGGAGGTCAGCCATCAAACATATAACAGCCCATTTTTTCTTCATTCCTTTAGCTATGAATTTTTTTAGCAAACTGATAGTTGCAAAACTTTTGTTGTTATTTCTTGCTATTTTTTTCCTGTGGGCCTGCAGAGAGACTGAGACATAGTCGGGCGTTGGACGATGATTCAAAAATGGAACTGTCTTCATCATGGAATTTTCAAGACTATTTGTTTATTACACCTTTGATCCTGGGGAATCTGAAGGGCCATATTAGTTCGTAACTATCCATTGATCTTTCCTTAGTTTGTAATTTGATTGTGGTAGTCGTTGTTCAGAGATAACCTATGACGGAGAATCAACGCTACGACAAACAATCACGCAACAACAAACGTGATACCAACAAAAGATCATAAATAATAATAAAGTGCATGATGAAGGTCTGGATCTCCTTCAGATGTTATCTTCCGTTGATCTGCTGCGAGCGCTGATGAACGGCTGAGATTGATTTGGAGGGTTGACCTCTCGAACGTATGGATCTTAATGGGCTTAGATTTGAGGTTGAGCCGAGCTACCTGCAAGGAAGTCCCGGGATGGTTGTGCCACCGAGGACCCTCCGACGACCAAGTTAGTGGTGCAAGTTGGGCAGAGTAGCGGCCTAGTGGAAAGAATTACGTACCTCGATCGTCTGAGGGAGGGGTTTATATAGCGGCAGCAATAGGCAGGCAGGCGCGTGAATCACGCCGGCCGTTACGCCTCTGGCGTCACGCCCGCGTGATAGGCGAGATTCCGCATTAATGACGAGGCATGCTCGTTAGTGGGGGATCGTGGTGGCGTGGGACACGGGATCGTGGGCGGCGGATATCTCGCGCATGGCGAGATTCGCGGAGCCATGGCGGAGGCGCCAGCGATCAGAGCCACGTGTCGATCTGGTTGAGACCGAGGAAGATGGGCTCGGCGGGAGGCTCGTGTTCGAGCGGGAGGCCGAGACGTCTAGGTTCTGTGATTATTCGGAGGCGAGTCAGTGGGTGGTCTGGAAGGCCACCGAAGGTCAGGAGACTCCTTGGACCGGAGGCCCGAGATGTGATTCCAACCAAGGTTACTAATCCTCTCTTGTAGGTTCTAGGGCACGTCATCTGCAACGTGTCAGCATCTGGAGAGTCGCCGATATCGAGCCTCGTCATTAGCCCCCCACTCTCGTCCCGACCCGTTCATGGGTCGGGTCGAGAGTGGTCTGACCGATCACCAGGGGTGAGCTCTTATTCGAAGATATCATCGGCGCGCATTCCCGGGCAAAGAGTAGTATTTTCTTGATGGCATCAGCGGATCAGGAGAGAGATCTCGCATTAAAAGGGAGCGCCGGATCGTGTGTACGTTCGTCGAAGCGACGACCCACGTGTCTGGCGTTGGTTGGCTGACGAGGCGTGCCGCAGGAGTTCCTGCTCCCGAAGGGACACGCCAACGTGAGTGCGACAGGTGGAACGTTGTCGGCCGTTGGTTGCGAAACGTCGTTTTGGCGGGAGGCGATCAGAGCCGTAGGATGTGTATGCCGGCGGCTATAAATAGAAGTTGGATCCCCATCAGGGCCTACACGTGTTCATAATTTCCTCGTCCCTAGTCGTGTAAGCTCGGCGCTCTTCTCCTCAGGTCGGATTCCTTGCGTTTGATTTCCCGAGGGCACCCCCTTTTGACCAGGTTAGATGTCTTCTTCTGAGGAGTCTGTAGATGTAGTTCGGGTAGAGTCTAGGGAGTCTTCGGCAGCTTCCTCTTCTACTTCCTCCGCTTCTTCTTCATCTGAGTCGGAGTCCTCCCAAGGAGTTAGGGTTAGTCATGCTCTCTGGGGTCGCACGATGGGGGCGGTCCCCACAGCACAGGTCACGGATGCTCTTAGTGCGTCATCCACGATGAGGCACGCGGATGAGCTCACTACCATCCGGACTCATTTCCACATTCCTCCCATCTATTCGCTTCGTCTGGCCGAGGAGGGGGAGAGGGCAGACCGGATAAGGGGCAAGGAGATTTCCTTTTACCTGGAAGCCTTTTGGGCCGGGATGCGCCTGCCTTTCCCCCCAGAGGTGAGTGCGGCGTTGAACTATTTCGAGTTAGCCTCGGGCCAGCTAGTGCCGAACTCTTGGAGAATTCTCTTTGGGTTCTTAGTCCGGTTGAAGATGCATCTGATCCCTTTCCGCCGGAGTCTTCTCATATCTTCCCTTTTCTACAAAAACCACCCCGGCTCTCGTAGGGGCGAGCCGAGCTGGATATACCTCTCCTTTAGGGAGCACAAAGGGAGTGCTGCCGGGTCGGAGGTTGTCGTAGTACCTTCTTCCATTCATGACTGGAAGAAGAAGTTTTTGTTTGTTGAGCCGCCCGAGGTGAGGATTGGCCGGTGCCCACCCAGTGGTAAGGGGCCAGCTGCCCGCGGGTGAGTCGGTCGATGGATCCCGACACGTTGGCGGTGTCAGAGTGGGAGCCCCTCCCCCGGGACGATGTGTTGCCGTCAAAGCGGGCCCTCAGTTGGGCCGGGCTCAGCCCCGCCCAGTTCGTGGGTAAGTTAGGAATTTTCGGTCGACTTGTTTTAGACTTGTGCATTCTTTTACTTTCCTGACGTTGCTGACTCCTCTGTATTTTTTCTTTTGCAGAACCCATGGACCTAAACAAGTTCCGGGCGGCAGTGGTTGATGTGAAGAAGGGAAAGAAGGCCGGAGGCGCTGGCCCTTCTCGCCCGTAGTCGGCACCGGCCCCGCCGGTTTCTTCCCCGCCGCGGCAGCTCTATCCAGGCGCCCAAACCTCCTCGAGCCCCCAAGTCCAGTTGCGCGCCAGTCCGTAAGCATGCTCAAGAGCAGGAGCCCCGGGCTTCCGTGGCGGGAGCCGAGATTGGTTCTCCCGCGTCGCTCCTCAAGAGGTTTCACAGGACGGAGCCCCGGTCCCCGGCTTTCCCAATCCTCGTGGACGATGGGGATCTTAGCTTCAAGGTGCCCTCGAGGCTTTCCGACGATGACAGCCTGCTCTTTGAGATGGAGAGATCGGCCGGGGGCAGAATCCCTCGAGGGACCCTCCGGGCCCAAATGGCGGCCATAGCTTAAGAGTCCGTGTTGGTTAGTGTTCGCACTCCACCTGGTTCTTCATTCAGCATTTTTGTTCGCGTGATCGGGTGCCTCTCTTCCTTTTTAATCCTCTTTCTTTTCTTCAGGTCCTCCAGCACGTCGCCCTCGTCATCAACATGGAGGACGAGGAGATAGCCCCGGCGATGCAGGCCGCGAGGAGAGCTCGAGGCTGGAGCTGGAGGCGGCGATGGAGAGGATAGCTGCCCTTGAAGACCGGGTGGCGGCCGGGAGTCGGGAGGCCGCCCGGTGCCGAGAGGCCGCGCGAGCCGTTGAGGCCAAGTGGGAAGACTCTCAGGTGCTCGTCGCCACCTTGAAGAAAACGGCGAACACCCTTAGAAAGGAGAATGAGGCGGCGAAGGACAGGGCGAAGCGTGCCGAGCTTCGGGCGTCGAAGGCAGTGGAGAGCTATAAGCAGTCGGACCGGTTTTATACCGACTTTGCTGAAGCTGCCGGCGTTATTTAGCACGATGCCCTCGACGCTGTCAAGGCCCAGATGCCGGAGTTTCCTGACGGCAAGCTCCGGGCCGAGTACCCCCGCGAGGAAGAGGCGCAGGGGAAGTCTCCCGGCTGTGTTGCTAGGGAAAAGTCCCCTGGGGGGCCTGTTGGGGACACGTCGGAACCCCGTCCACCGGCGCCGAAGTTCCCACTGCGAGCGCCTACCTTGAAGATGATGCCCCGGTGGTCGTAGTGGACGCGATGCTAATCGTTGTTCGCCTCGGCCCTGAAGTCTGAACTTCCCCGCCTCTTCTTGTTGCGCCAGAATTTTGTAAGCCTCCGGGCATTTTTGTAAGGCTGGGGAGCCCATAATACCCTTGTAAATACTTCTGATTTTTATAAATAGAAAATCCATTTTGCTGCTTCTTTGCATGCCCATTTTCCTTTTGTTTGTGGTAAACATTTGTACTTGCATAGTAATGCTTTCACGTTAAGTCGGTTTTCCATTAGCGATCACACGTCGAGTTGAATTCTATCACTTGCCGAGCGTTCAAAAACCAGTGAAAGGTCGGTATCCCCATGGCCCCGAAGTCGAGCTGGTGATTGCTTAGACGTGGGTGATCCGAGTAGGGTAGTTGCTCGATGGCCTCTTGGTGAGGGCTTAGATCCTTGGCGTCGTGGGTATTTGACTACCAGCTAGGGATAACCGAGCAAGGTAGCTGCTCGGTAGCCTGTTGACGAGGGCTTCGATCCTTAGCGTGGGAGGGCATAGGGAGGCCTGCTAAGGGTGGACCGAGCAGGGTTGCTTCCCGGTGCTTCTAGGTGAGGGCTTTAATCCCTGGCGTCGGTGGGTAGGGAATTACCAGCCGGGGATAACCGAGCGGGGTGCCGCTCGGATGCCTCTTGACGAGGGCTTCGATCCTTAGCGCGGGAGGGGCCGTGAGAGGCCTGCTAAGGATGTGCCAAGCAGGGTTGCTCCCCGGTGCCTCTTGGCGAGGTCTTTGATCCCTGGCGTCGTGGGGTAAGAAATTAGCAGCCAGGGATAACCGATCGGGGTGGCCGCTCGATTGCCTCTTGGCGAGGGCTTTGATCCTTAGCACGGGAGGGGCCATAAGAGGCCTGCTAATGACGGGCCGAGCAGGGTTGCTGCCCGGTGCCTCTTGGTGAGGGCTTTGATCTCTGGCGTCGTGGGGTAGGGAACTACTATCCAGGGATAACCGAGCAAGGGTGAGCCCGTGTCACGACCCGAAAGTACGGAACGTAACCGGCACTTAGATTATAAAGCGTCTAAAGGCGCAACGTAACCTAAGTAAGCCGAAACCCAGAAATCTAAACCATAAAAAGAAGAAGAAGTAAAGGAAAACATGTAGAAAACAAGTTTAAAAGCAACATCCAATTTTCTCAAAAATTTCGGCAGAGTCTCCTTTGTAAAAACTGGCCCCAAACGGGTACAAACAAGTATAATACATATGAAATAAAAAGGCATCCCTAAGCGGGAGCTAGCTCTACGCCAACAGGAGGAAACAACCACACCAATGCACGAAAGTATACAATGCCAAAGGGCGAGGCTCAATACTCAAAAGAAAACAAATCCACCAGATATCATAATAATACATGCGCGACTCTAAGGTCTAAATAAATAACTGGTCCTTTAACTTATCAAGTAATACAAGTTTGGTTGATGGAGCTTACTAGAAACAAATGAAATAATTAAAAGTACAACGGCGGTCCAGATACAAGTGAACCAACCTACTGTGCAAATCACCCTGAATGAAATGATGTGCCAGCAAGCTGCCAAGAAAACCTGTACATCGAACCTGTAATAAAATTTGGCACAACGGGGATGAGTTGCCAACTCGTGAGTAGAAGACATCTACGAAAAGAAATCGAATGCACGACGCTGTCCTAGGTAATATAGTATACTAATATACTACTAGTCATCAAGTAAAGACAGGGTAATAAACTACGTGTAAGTGCAAATGCTCCGTGCTCGTGTCAGTGCCTCAAATAATAATATGTCATGTGAATGAGTATGCGGTAAGTGCACGGCGGCGCCCCGGCCGTCAATCCGACGCCGGAATGCGGAAGCTGTAACGTTTTAAAAATAATTAAATAATTAATTAAATGAATAAAATTGTGTAAGTGAAATTTTGATTTTCGGTAAAATAAAATGTATTTTTCGTAAAATCAAACCGCAATTGTTTTTCATTATAAATTCAAAAATACCTATTTAATTATGTAATTACTAGTAAATAGTGTTTATTTAGCCACTTATAAATTTTTAGTTTAATAAAATATTTTTCCTAAATTAATTATTTTAAATATTAACATAAACTTTATTTTTACACTAAATTAGTGTAAATTACAAATTTAAATGGTTTTAATTTGTAAAAATGAACCATGGCATATTAGAAATTAGTGTGTATCATGCAAAATTTATTTGCAAATTTTCCCACTTTTCTAGAGTTTTCTAGGTTGTTTTAGTAAAGAAATGAAAAGAAAACAAATAAATCATGAAAAGACTTAAAGATGGTGATGTTTTGAGTGAAGTTTCTACACAATTCCTCATTGTCTTCTTTCTCCCTTTCCTCCCCCAAGTTTGGCCGGCCTCCCTATCATGGCAGCCCCCCCCCATTTCCCACTTCATTTTTGTTGCAAAATCCATCAAAAATTCATTAAAAATCCAAATAAAAATCCACAAAATCCTAATAAAGTCATACCCTCTATTCCTTGCTCTTCTTTGCATGGATTTTGGAGATGGAAAGCATGTATTTTTGAGGCTCATTTTCATGTTTGGATCTCTTGTGTGAAGGTATAAATCTTGTTCTTTTGAATTATTATTGTTTAATGTTTCATTCTAGCATAAATTGATTTAATGAATTAATTCTAATTCTAAGTTTTAAAAATTCAAGTTAGGGTTGTAAAATAAAGTTTTGATTTTTATTAATTAATTAGGGTTATTATAACTAGTTTAACATTTTTAGAAGTGGAGATTCTTGTATGGAGGATAGATTGTACATTGTTTATCCAAAATGGTTAAATTAAACCATTTTTTTTAGCAAACTAGATTTCTATATATTTTATATATTGGTGAGATAAATTCCAATGAATGTTTGTAACAATAGATTGTTGTTTAAATGAGGATATTGACATGTTAAAGGAATGGGAAAACTTAGTTTAGTTACTAGTATTATTGATAATTGATAAATTTTGATAAAAATTTGCTATTTTGCTAACTAGTTTTTGGAAATTATTAAATAAATGAGATTTAAAATATAAATTAAGGTTTCATTATATCCTTATCATTGTAAATTGTAGTTTGATACATTAATTCATACAAAATCAAGTGTTGTAGTGGAATGGTGAATTTTTCTTGAAAGGTGTTGAAAATTGCTAATGGTTGCAAACTTGAAATTTCAAACTGATGCAAAATTGTGCAATAAAAATATAGTAAGGGGTTGTATAGTCTAGTTATGCTATTTAATGAGTTTTATGACCATTGGTTTCATTTAAATGTCAAGTTTTCATGAAAAACGGTAAATTGGCATTTTCGGGTTTTTCGGAAACGGACGATTTGATCGATTTTAGTGTTTCGATGAATTTGATCATGTTTTGCAATATAAGTAATGTGTTTTAAACCTATGAGTTATCTGTTGATACTTATCTCGATCCATCGGAGTTTGTACGCCGATATCGAGTGGTATTTGGTTCTTTTGCTTGGACGGGACATAGGTTTTAACCTATGATTGTTCTTTGTATCGTTTGACTATTGTACGTGATTCTAGTTACGATGCTCTTTATATGTTTGCGTCTAGGTACCCCCACGTGGACTGCGGGCGATGAAGAGGAGGATGGCGACACCGTCTTCGGCTGACATGGACCAGGTGAGTAGATGCATATCTACGGGGGAAAGTCGGGTGGATGGCGTTTAGCACCCCCGCAACGTAGAATAGGATTAGTACCTATTGACATTAGGAAACCAGACGTGACCCTAGCAGGACCCTAGTATTGACCCTAGGCTGGACTAGACCGATTTAGGAAAGCCATATCAGAGGATGAGTACCTTGAAAGAGATTCGTAGGTTTCAGATAGAAACACACCCACGCACACACGGAAACTCGATATGGGGTACGTGTATGTGTATATATATAGAACTAGGTATAGGTAAATACATATATATACAACACGTATAGGTGATTCATTGATGTGATATGATATCCGAGGTATGATGAAACAGTATAACTGGGCTTGATGCCGTGATTCTTGACTATACAGTCGAAATAAAGTGTTAGCGGATCATTAGAGAATGAGATAGTGAACATGAATATATAAGTTATAAGGAGTGGTGGTGATATTGATGTACATGGGACGCTAGAACCCGGACTATAACTCGTGACTGATTGTGATATGGGATATGTATGACTTGATTACGACATTACATAGGTGCGACCTGATGTCGATACTATAGAGGTGTGACTTGAGGACGATATGATATCCGTATGACTTAATCACAACATGATACATAGGACATGACATTCCTGAGGATGACATTATACGAATGATGAGACACCTAGGAGATACTTGACCGTACCCCGATATTGGGATGCCGTACGATGGATGTTACCGTACGAGGCTTAGATTTGATGATTGATCCGCACTCTTGATTCGAGGAAGCCGTACTACGTACGTGACGCTATTGAGGCGGGATCGCCGACTATTAGAGATATTGATTCAGACCTTAGGTAGACTTTAGTTTCTTAATGACTAGTTCTTAGGAGGGTAGATGGACACTAGGTTAGGGTTGAGTCATATAGTGGTAGTAGTATAAGTATATTAAATGAGTGGATAACGCACATTCGTCTTTACTTTCACACTGTAATCATAATGTTGCATGTTCATACATATGTTGCTATAACAGTATAAACCTTACCTGTTAGGACACCAGCACCATTACCGATGATGCGCATATTCCACGCACACTTATTTGCCGGCTCACACACATCATCATCGGTAATTGCTATGTCACGTACACTTTAGATCATATTATATTTTGTTGATAGAATCAGTTAACAACTAAACCGATATAATATTGTGATTACTCTCGGATGTTAGTGTAGACATGATATTCATAACTTAGACATTCCTGCATTCATATTTTCATGTTATCGCACAGTATTATGAGCATATGCCGACATTTATCATATACTACTCATGATTTTGAGATTTCTGGATTTTGGGGGAAAACCGCAAAAAGATATAACAACTTCTCTCTCTCCTCTTCTCTTTTTAAAATAAGATGCGGTTTTCTCGTGATGTATGTGTCGTCCACCATGAGTTTTTTTTATGTTTTCTGTTGGATTTCGAGACCCGATTCGAGGAGTGGATGAACCGTCTCGGGTACATGGTGGGCCCGGTATGGTACCCCGGGGCAAGAAGATCGAGTTGTAGACGATGAGCCTGGCAGGGGAAGGCTACCTACCGGTGATGTCTGGCGCGGCGGATATCCGGAGGATACCGACCGTTGTCGTGAGATTTGATGATATGGGCCGATCCGGACTGACGGAGCCCGACATATTGAGACTTGAGATTACATGTGTTGTGTCGATGCTTGACACAGATTTCTATGGATTTCATTGTTGAGATTTCAGATGCTTATACACACTTTACTATGATAATAGCTAAAGAGTTCTTATACATGTATATCTGGATTTCAGGATTTGTTACTTTACATTCATGGTGCATGCATTTCATTTCATATGACATAGTATTATATTAAGCACTGACACGAACACGGATTATCTGCACTTACACGTAGTATTACCCTGCTATTACTAGATGTTTGGGATATAGTAGTGTGTTATTATGACCTAGGATAGCGTCGTGCATTCGATTTCTTTTCGTAGATGTCTTCTACTCACGAGTTGGCAACTCACCCCCGTTGTGCCAAATTCTTTTCAGGTGCGATGTACAGGTTTTCCTTGGCAGTTGCTGGCACATCATTTTCATTTTGGGTGATTTGCACGGTAGGTTGGTTCATTTGTATCTGAACCGCCGTTGTATTTTTATTATTTCATTTGTATCTAGAAAGCTCCATCAACCATATTTGTATTACTTGATAAGTTTATTGGACCAGTCTTTTATTTCGACCTTAGAGTCGCGCATGTATTATTCTGATCTGGTGGTTTGTGTTTTCTTTTGAGATTTGAGCCTCGCCCTTTGGCGTTGTATATTTTTGTGATTGTTGTGGTTGTCTCCGCCCGTTGGCGTTGAGCTAGCACCCGTTTGGGGATGCTTTTTATTGTTTATTCATATTATACTTGTTGTACCCGTTTGGGGGCCGGTTTTGCAGAGGAGACTCTGCCGAAATTTTTGGTAAAATTTGCTGATGTTTTTATACTTGTTTTATTTTCTTTTCTTCTTTTTCTTCTTTTATGGTTTAGATTTCTGGGCTTCGGCTTACTTAGGTCACGTGGCGCCTCTAGACGCTTCGTAATCTAAGTGCCGGTCACGTTCCGTACTTTCGGGTCGTGACAAAGTTGGTATCAGAGCGCTAGGTTTAACCCTGTATAAGTCTAGGTGACCCTTGGTTGATGGAGTAGGCGAGTTAGGTAGAGTAACGTACCGTGGGTATGGTCCGCGGCATACTTACGATACGCTACTCTGCTTAAGGAGCCTTAGGATGTACATTTGCTTGCACCGTATTTCATTCGTTCCTTGATCTATCTTCGTCAATGTCGGAGGGTGGTTCTGTTACCACGAGCACACGGGCAGAGGAAGCTGCGGCTCGAATGCGATAACCAATAGAGTATTGGTTATTCTTGAGGATTGAAGCATTGCTTAGCGTGCGGTCGAAGGGTATTCACATGCCGTCCGGATGAAGTTAAAAGGTTCGAACGATTATCAGAAAACCATTTTCCTAAGTTTAAAGTATTCGGAAGAACATGCAGGTATTTCGATGGACCCTCTAGAAGAATGAAACCCTAACTCGACATAATGACCACGAGAACGCCCTTGAACCTTAGGGTTTACGGCAGTTCCGCTGTACCATTAGTGAGGCTTGGGTTTGCCCTTCTACAGCTGGATCATCGATGCTGGGGTATGTACCGGATATTTTTTAAACTGTACTTGAGTGTTGAGCTCTCGGGGAATTATGGGATTTTGATGGATCGATCGAGAAGTTTAATGTAGTCCGGGTATCAAGTGAAGGGATCGACTATGTGGGAGACTCTAGACATGAGTATTGCCGTTGGTAGCGCAGTCAGCACACTTATGAAGAGACAAGTGTGAAGCAGCAGACATCAGAGGAAAGAGGCGCACATTGACGATAGTGATTACGATGTGACTCGGTGATTTGAGTTTCATATTTCTGTTATTGGATTTTGGTATTTTGAGGATTTTTTTTTTACGATTGGTATTTCTTATGTGTACCTTCATTATATTCTATCTGTGTTTCATATATCAGTTGTATTAATGTTGCTTAGTATACACCCAGTACACTTGATTTGGTTTTACATATTTTGAGATTTTGAGTTGATTTCGTGCATAGGGGTTACACATGATTTTGACATATGTTTCGACCTAGTTTTCATGCATTTTTGTGCTGTGATTTCGATTTTGATATTCGATGTATGTTTTCGTGCACCATGTGCACCTGATTAGGATTCTTGCGCATACTTGGCGCACTTGATACGATTTTGTGCACACCAGATGCACTAAATCGGGGTTTTGTGCAGATTAGATGCACCTGATATTGAGTCGTGCACGCCCGTTGCACTTGACATATGTTTTTGGTGCACACCTGTTGCACTTAGTTTTGTTTTGTGGGTATTCATGGTATCTGTATTTGGTTTCGATTTCAGTGCGCACTGAACGCACATGATATTTTATTGATGTGATTGGGATTGATTTCAGTTTGAGCAGTATATTTTCATAATGATTATTATTTGATTTAGTAATCAGGCGGGACGTGTATGTTAAATAAAAGATATATATATATATATATAGTTATTTTTTTTTTTAAATAAACGTCCGCTACTTATGCCATGACACGTGCATCACACGGCAATTTTCAAAAAGAGGTTGCATATTCCCTTATCCGGATATTTGAACGGTTTTACTGTGATGCACACTATATATAAGTTATAGATTGAGATATATTAGGATGGTTTTCATATTGGGTTTTGATATTTTATTCTTGCCATAACTCCGATGATTACATTATGCTTGACGGAGTTGATTTTTGTTATGTATTGATAATTTCGGAGCCCCGACGATTTGAGTGTTTGCTAAATGTTTTAGTGTTTGGAGGGGGAGTTTTAATTTAAATTCAGGGACCGAATTTCCTAAAGGGGGGAAGATTGTAACGTTTTAAAAATAATTAAATAATTAATTAAATGAATAAAATTGTGTAAGTGAAATTTTGATTTTCGGTAAAATAAAATGTATTTTTCGTAAAATCAAACCGCAATTGTTTTTCATTATAAATTCAAAAATACCTATTTAATTATGTAATTACTAGTAAATAGTGTTTATTTAGCCACTTATAAATTTTTAGTTTAATAAAATATTTTTCCTAAATTAATTATTTTAAATATTAACATAAACTTTATTTTTACACTAAATTAGTGTAAATTACAAATTTAAATGGTTTTAATTTGTAAAAATGAACCATGGCATATTAGAAATTAGTGTGTATCATGCAAAATTTATTTGCAAATTTTCCCACTTTTCTAGAGTTTTCTAGGTTGTTTTAGTAAAGAAATGAAAAGAAAACAAATAAATCATGAAAAGACTTAAAGATGGTGATGTTTTGAGTGAAGTTTCTACACAATTCCTCATTGTCTTCTTTCTCCCTTTCCTCCCCCAAGTTTGGCCGGCCTCCCTATCATGGCAGCCCCCCCCCATTTCCCACTTCATTTTTGTTGCAAAATCCATCAAAAATTCATTAAAAATCCAAATAAAAATCCACAAAATCCTAATAAAGTCATACCCTCTATTCCTTGCTCTTCTTTGCATGGATTTTGGAGATGGAAAGCATGTATTTTTGAGGCTCATTTTCATGTTTGGATCTCTTGTGTGAAGGTATAAATCTTGTTCTTTTGAATTATTATTGTTTAATGTTTCATTCTAGCATAAATTGATTTAATGAATTAATTCTAATTCTAAGTTTTAAAAATTCAAGTTAGGGTTGTAAAATAAAGTTTTGATTTTTATTAATTAATTAGGGTTATTATAACTAGTTTAACATTTTTAGAAGTGGAGATTCTTGTATGGAGGATAGATTGTACATTGTTTATCCAAAATGGTTAAATTAAACCATTTTTTTTAGCAAACTAGATTTCTATATATTTTATATATTGGTGAGATAAATTCCAATGAATGTTTGTAACAATAGATTGTTGTTTAAATGAGGATATTGACATGTTAAAGGAATGGGAAAACTTAGTTTAGTTACTAGTATTATTGATAATTGATAAATTTTGATAAAAATTTGCTATTTTGCTAACTAGTTTTTGGAAATTATTAAATAAATGAGATTTAAAATATAAATTAAGGTTTCATTATATCCTTATCATTGTAAATTGTAGTTTGATACATTAATTCATACAAAATCAAGTGTTGTAGTGGAATGGTGAATTTTTCTTGAAAGGTGTTGAAAATTGCTAATGGTTGCAAACTTGAAATTTCAAACTGATGCAAAATTGTGCAATAAAAATATAGTAAGGGGTTGTATAGTCTAGTTATGCTATTTAATGAGTTTTATGACCATTGGTTTCATTTAAATGTCAAGTTTTCATGAAAAACGGTAAATTGGCATTTTCGGGTTTTTCGGAAACGGACGATTTGATCGATTTTAGTGTTTCGATGAATTTGATCATGTTTTGCAATATAAGTAATGTGTTTTAAACCTATGAGTTATCTGTTGATACTTATCTCGATCCATCGGAGTTTGTACGCCGATATCGAGTGGTATTTGGTTCTTTTGCTTGGACGGGACATAGGTTTTAACCTATGATTGTTCTTTGTATCGTTTGACTATTGTACGTGATTCTAGTTACGATGCTCTTTATATGTTTGCGTCTAGGTACCCCCACGTGGACTGCGGGCGATGAAGAGGAGGATGGCGACACCGTCTTCGGCTGACATGGACCAGGTGAGTAGATGCATATCTACGGGGGAAAGTCGGGTGGATGGCGTTTAGCACCCCCGCAACGTAGAATAGGATTAGTACCTATTGACATTAGGAAACCAGACGTGACCCTAGCAGGACCCTAGTATTGACCCTAGGCTGGACTAGACCGATTTAGGAAAGCCATATCAGAGGATGAGTACCTTGGAAGAGATTCATAGGTTTCAGATAGAAACACACCCACGCACACACGGAAACTCGATATGGGGTACGTGTATGTGTATATATATATAGAACTAGGTATAGGTAAATACATATATATACAACACGTATAGGTGATTCATTGATGTGATATGATATCCGAGGTATGATGAAACAGTATAACTGGGCTTGATGCCGTGATTCTTGACTATACAGTCGAAATAAAGTGTTAGCGGATCATTAGAGAATGAGATAGTGAACATGAATATATAAGTTATAAGGAGTGGTGGTGATATTGATGTACATGGGACGCTAGAACCCGGACTATAACTCGTGACTGATTGTGATATGGGATATGTATGACTTGATTACGACATTACATAGGTGCGACCTGATGTCGATACTATAGAGGTGTGACTTGAGGACGATATGATATCCGTATGACTTAATCACAACATGATACATAGGACATGACATTCCTGAGGATGATATTATACGAATGATGAGACACCTAGGAGATACTTGACCGTACCCCGATATTGGGATGCCGTACGATGGATGTTACCGTACGAGGCTTAGATTTGATGATTGATCCGCACTCTTGATTCGAGGAAGCCGTACTACGTACGTGACGCTATTGAGGCGGGATCGCCGACTATTAGAGATATTGATTCAGACCTTAGGTAGACTTTAGTTTCTTAATGACTAGTTCTTAGGAGGGTAGATGGACACTAGGTTAGGGTTGAGTCATATAGTGGTAGTAGTATAAGTATATTAAATGAGTGGATAACGCACATTCGTCTTTACTTTCACACTGTAATCATAATGTTGCATGTTCATACATATGTTGCTATAACAGTATAAACCTTACCTGTTAGGACACCAGCACCATTACCGATGATGCGCATATTCCACGCACACTTATTTGCCGGCTCACACACATCATCATCGGTAATTGCTATGTCACGTACACTTTAGATCATATTATATTTTGTTGATAGAATCAGTTAACAACTAAACCGATATAATATTGTGATTACTCTCGGATGTTAGTGTAGACATGATATTCATAACTTAGACATTCCTGCATTTATATTTTCATGTTATCGCACAGTATTATGAGCATATGCCGACATTTATCATATACTACTCATGATTTTGAGATTTCTGGATTTTGGGGGAAAACCGCAAAAAGATATAACAACTTCTCTCTCTCCTCTTCTCTTTTTAAAATAAGATGCGGTTTTCTCGTGATGTATGTGTCGTCCACCATGAGTTTTTTTTATGTTTTCTGTTGGATTTCGAGACCCGATTCGAGGAGTGGATGAACCGTCTCGGGTACATGGTGGGCCCGGTATGGTACCCCGGGGCAAGAAGATCGAGTTGTAGACGATGAGCCTGGCAGGGAAAGGCTACCTACCGGTGATGTCTGGCGCGGCGGATATCCGGAGGATACCGACCGTTGTCGTGAGATTTGATGATATGGGCCGATCCGGACTGACGGAGCCCGACATATTGAGACTTGAGATTACATGTGTTGTGTCGATGCTTGACACAGATTTCTATGGATTTCATTGTTGAGATTTCAGATGCTTATACACACTTTACTATGATAATAGCTAAAGAGTTCTTATACATGTATATCTGGATTTCAGGATTTGTTACTTTACATTCATGGTGCATGCATTTCATTTCATATGACATAGTATTATATTAAGCACTGACACGAACACGGATTATCTGCACTTACACGTAGTATTACCCTGCTATTACTAGATGTTTGGGATATAGTAGTGTGTTATTATGACCTAGGATAGCGTCGTGCATTCGATTTCTTTTCGTAGATGTCTTCTACTCACGAGTTGGCAACTCACCCCCGTTGTGCCAAATTCTTTTCAGGTGCGATGTACAGGTTTTCCTTGGCAGTTGCTGGCACATCA
This sequence comes from Agapanthus africanus, assembly GCA_030015575.1. Lineage (NCBI taxonomy): Eukaryota > Viridiplantae > Streptophyta > Magnoliopsida > Asparagales > Amaryllidaceae > Agapanthus > Agapanthus africanus. Next base: position 342,572,178 of record CM057343.1, read on the forward strand.
TTTTCATTTTGGGTGATTTGCACGGTAGGTTGGTTCATTTGTATCTGAACCGCCGTTGTATTTTTATTATTTCATTTGTATCTAGAAAGCTCCATCAACCATATTTGTATTACTTGATAAGTTTATTGGACCAGTCTTTTATTTCGACCTTAGAGTCGCGCATGTATTATTCTGATCTGGTGGTTTGTGTTTTCTTTTGAGATTTGAGCCTCGCCCTTTGGCGTTGTATATTTTTGTGATTGTTGTGGTTGTCTCCGCCCGTTGGCGTTGAGCTAGCACCCGTTTGGGGATGCTTTTTATTGTTTATTCATATTATACTTGTTGTACCCGTTTGGGGGCCGGTTTTGCAGAGGAGACTCTGCCGAAATTTTTGGTAAAATTTGCTGATGTTTTTATACTTGTTTTATTTTCTTTTCTTCTTTTTCTTCTTTTATGGTTTAGATTTCTGGGCTTCGGCTTACTTAGGTCACGTGGCGCCTCTAGACGCTTCGTAATCTAAGTGCCGGTCACGTTCCGTACTTTCGGGTCGTGACAGAAGCAATGCTTAACTTTAATTTTTCAAACTGGCACCACCGCGCACTATAAACCCGGATCGTGCCATTAACTAGTCCTAGCTAACTACAAGATGGGGAAGAGAGATATACCGAGCGATCTGTGTCCTCCGGTCTTCTTGCCGTCGTCCCGATCTCCCGCGGAGTCTCCGGTCTCCACCTCGTCGCCGGAAGGGCACCACGTCGCCGGCTTCTTTTACGGGCTCCCATCTCTATACCGAGACAACTCGGGCACGAAGTTGGCGAGTCGACGTGCCCAAGATTTGCTGTAGAATGTAGTGTGGAACTTGTGTCTCATTTTGGATTTTATGGAATTGCCATATGGTGGAGGTATGAACTATGGAGTTTTTCTTGGGAATTTTGGTGAAGGAAAATGATATGAAATCAACCAAAAAACACCCACATCAAAATTGGGACAGCCCCCATTAGAAGTGGCCGGCCATGTAATGGTGAGGGGAGAATGAGAATAATCAAGGGGAAATCTATCATCCAAAAGAGAGAGAAAAAGGATATGATGATCAAGAATTATTTCAACCAAAACCCCACTCCAAAAACCCATCATCAACAACCATGATTGCTCTTAAAGTCAAGCAATCATGAACCATAGAAAGTCAACGGATGGTCCTCCATCATGAGACCATCATGATACAAGAAAATGCAAAGAACACCCTCTACAAATGCTTATTTGCACAAATGCAAATAAGCCCTCCTCCACCAATCTTCGGCCAATGAAAGATACAAAGAAATATGGCCGAAACGGAAAGCAAACTGGCAACTCCAGAAAACTGGTCCCGTAATAAATTACAGGAAAACCCCGATACTGTGTATACACACCCGCATTTGTATTCCGACTGAATACAAATGCAATGTGACAAAACATACACTGTACTATACTAGGATCCGGCTTAAACCAAAGCCGGCTAGTATTATCCGTTCGATCCTGATCCGTGCAATACCGCACGTATCTGATCGGACCCTGCCATATCTCCATACGGCCTCTACAGCGTTTCGCCCGAAAACTTGAGCAACTGAATGTGGGGGACTCTAAAGACTCGTCAATACTATGGTTGTGGATTTAACCACTAGCACGTCAGAGGTATTAGCCATACGTGACGGGCCACCAGCTATTGACCGAAAGGGACGTCTGTGAGTGAACTCATCCTGACACCCTACTGAGCCTGTCAGTGACAATATCCGTACAGTCCGGTCCGTTCGTCTATGAGCATCGCATGGCGGGCCTAGGGGGTTGGTAAAAGTCAGACTCCCAAAAGCGGTACAAGTCGTGTCAGAGATCAGCCCAGAACACCCTGAGATACTACTGGAATACCTACCAGTAAATCTCCTACCTTGGCCAAGGACTTTTCATGTTCTGGCTCTCCTAGACACAGCGCGACCTCACCCCCAATACCGGGAGAGACGAACCCCCGAAGATCCGCTCACTGCCTCCATGTGGCTCGGGACTGTACCCAACTAAAACCTGTTTGCACGTCTCCTTTGAGCATGGTAGGGTAGTAATCAAAGTACAGTGGGAACTCACACGAGACAAATGACGATCCCCAGGTCGATGAACTAACCTGTACACATGTCACCAGGGAACTGCTATCTGACGTCAGGTATAAGACCAACTAGCATGTTCCCGGTGAGTCCTGTCCGGTGTACTCATAACCCAATGAGCACCTGTATACATCTTAGGTGAACCAACTGACACCAGTGGCTCGTGAGACCGGCCACCGCCCCTCGTCGGGGTCTCGACTGTATACACTAGTCTACTCTGGAGTATCAATGCCCTGTCTCGAAACTCCCACGACTAGGGACCTTTTAAGGATGTGCTTATAGACTACCAGCTCCCACGTATATGATCGCCCTCATACTGCTGGCAGTCAAGCAAGAATCCTAGGGGCTCTATCAACGTGTAATAGCGACCTGTCTGGTCACCTAAAGCAGTACACGATGATAAAGATGAACCAGATAGCATACTATCATCTTGAGTAAGACTGTCCTACCGGGATAGGTCCTCCCTCAATCATTGCAATCACGTGCCTGTGATCCAATAATTGACTCTGAGGGCACTATCTCCAACAATCTCCCACTTGCACTCAAGGCTAATTATTGCGATGTCGCATACTCATAGCCCGTATGATACCGAACACCCAACTCCTCTACTAGTCAGTCTCACAAAGCTAGTTTGCGAAACTATTGCGTTCGAGGAATAGCCTCAGTGAGTGGATCCGCTTTGATGTTTCTTTCTATGTCTCTCTATATCTCAAGTTCGCGGAGAAAGCCATCTCCCGAAATGAGCTATACCTGTCTTAGAATGTTTCTGGATGTCTGATGGGACCTAGCTCATAATTGAACTCCAAATCCAAGCTTCTTAGACTGTACCGTCAACTGAACTTAATCAGTATCCTGCGCCATGCCTCCCTCAGTATTGCCTAGGATCACCTGTCTAAAATACTTCCCCTCATCAGAAGGAAAACTATAACTCTGACAACCTCCTTGTCGTCCAGGTCACCTTGGAAGCCTGGAATGATAACCGTCTCCCAAAAGAGGCTGTCGTTATCATATCCCTAGAACATCCACTTATGTTCTAAAGCTGCTTCCGATTGTTTCTCCAGGATTGGATCAATATCAACTTATTGCATCTACTGCAAGAACAACATCTGGTGTGGTACTTGACATCTCATGATTGACTCAATTGCCTAAGCAAGTGATCTGCCAATCATGCACATCCCTCTCTGTAAGTCCACGTTGCCCACCCCGGTGCTTTCGGGGAGGCGGAAAACGGAATAAAAATCGGATTTTTATGAACTTAGGCAACATGGACTACACTTTGAAGGATGTTTGCTAAACAAAAACAAGCTAAAGCTAACTAAAAACTAGCTAAGTGCTAGAAAGGTTATACCTTGGGCTTTAAGTCCTTCTCTCCTTGCTCCTTGGAGTGGTGGAAGGAGGTCACCTTGGTCGTCTTCTCACGTCGAAGAAAGATCCACCCGAAAGCCTCAACGTTTGGCTTCAACTCCAAGCTAGAAGTAACTAGGGTGCAAGAAGTGCTAGTCCTTGAACCCTAGATGAGGGTAAAGATGATCAAGAGAGGGTTTTTCTCAAGCTCAAGTGTTTCTCAACACATAAGAGGGAGAGAGCTTGAGGGAGAGGAAGAACAAGAGAGAGAAAAGATATGATAGAATGAGAATAATATGAACCATTCTCACTAATATGTGTATATTATTTTAATTGAATAACTAGCTAGATAATTGTCATGGCTAATCATGACATGACCATTATCATTTCAATTTGCAAGGATCAAAAAGCATCTTCCAAAAGAAATGATGATGGTCAAAGTGTCAACCCAGGTCAACAAGTCAAGGAGGTCAAATGGTCAACAACCATAACCATGCACAATTATTAAACTAATTATCAATTAACTATAATACACACATAAGCATTAGGGTTAATAAAATGACAATAGTCATTAACCCTAATCAAGGTCCTCTCCCTCTGTCTCAAACAACTGTGCATACACACCCGCATTCGTGATCCGAGGAACACGAATACAATGAGAAAAACCAATCCCAAAACATATACTAGGATCTGGCTTAAACCAAAGCCTGCTAGTATAAACTGTCCGGACAGCAAAGGTGCACAAGTGCGCGGATGCGAACGAACCCTATCGTAAAACTATGCGACCTCTACTCATTTTGCCTAAAGGCGAATAGCTCTCTGTGTGGGACTCTAAAGACTCGACACTACGCTGGAAGTGGGTTTAAACACAGACCGCAAGCGGCACTAGCTGTACGTAACGGTCCCAAGGTAGATGTCGATAAGAAGACTGACGAGGTGAACCCCATCTGAACTCCTACTGAGCCTGTATGTGACAATCTCCGTACAGTCCGGTCTGTTCGTCTGATACATCGCATGGCGGGCCTAGGGGGCGGTGAAACGTCAGTCCCCTAATAGCGGTACAAGTCGTGTCGGAGTGTAGCCCAGAACACCCTGAGATAACACTGGAAACCTACCAGTATATCTCGCTTGCCCTGGCCAGGGACTACTCGTGTAATGGCTCTCCTGCACACAGCGCGATGTCAACCCCCAATACCGGGAGAGACGAATCCTGTCTAACCGTCACTGCCTCCAAGTGCTTCGGGACTGCACCCAAAAACTACCTGTTTGCACGACTCCTTTGAGCCGTGGTAGGGTAGTAATCAAAGTGCAGTGGGAACACACTCGAGGCGAAGTGACAGTGTCAAGTCAGCGGACTAAGCTGTACTCATGTCACCTGGGAACTGATAACTGACGATAGGTATAATACCAACCAATAGTCCCCGACGAGTCCTGTCCAGTGTACTCGTAACCTAACGAGCACCCGCATACTATCTCAAGTACGACGTACTGACGGCTGTGGAACAGACCGTCTCCCATGCTGGGATGAGAAGCGCATACGCTAGTCTACTCCGGAGTATCGATGCCCTGTCTCGATAGTACAACGACTAGGGACCTGTATAAGGATGTGCTTATAGATCACCCAGCTCCCACGAGTGTGAGCACCATCACAACGCTGGTAATCAAGCAAAGATCCTAAGGGCTCTACTAATATGTATATCAGCAATATGCTAAAAGAAACACATGCACATATTAAAGCAGAGACAAACCAAGTAGCATACTACCATTTCGAGCAAGATTGTATATACAACTGTGAATATCCCAAGCTTCCATCAAGTAATATACAAACTAGTATGATACAGTAATGGCCTCTAGGGCATATACACTAACAATCTCCCACTTGCACTAAGGCCATGTACTGGCGTATCGAAGACCTATCATCTCGATCAGCCGCTCGAACTGAGTCTGGGGCAAGGCCTTGGTGAATGGATCTGCAGTGTTATTCTCTGATGCAACTCTCTGGACCTCGATCTCCTGGCGATCTACGATCTCTCTGATCAGGTGATACCGCCTTAAGATGTGTCTGGATTTCTGATGGGACCTGGGTTCCTTCGCTAAAGCTATAGCCCCGTTGTTGTCGCAATACAGAGGTATTGGGTCAACAATGGACGGAACCACCTGAAGTTCTTTCAAGAACTTCCTCATCCAGACAGCTTCTTTTGCGGCATCAGATGCAGCGATGTATTCCGCTTCCATAGTCGAGTCAGCAACGGTTTCCTGTTTGGAGCTCTTCCAACACACCGCCCCTCCATTGAGGGTAAAGGCAAAACCCGACATGGACTTGGAATCATCCTTGTCACTCTGGAAGCTGGAGTCAGCAAAGGCCTCAATCTGCAGGTCTTTTCCGCCATACACCAAGAACATCTCCTTAGTCCTTCTCAGGTACTTGAGAATGTTCTTTACCGCTATCCAGTATTTCTCCCCTGGGTTTGACTGATACCGGCTTACAACGCTCAACGCGTATGCTACATCTGGTCTGGTACACAACATCGCATACATTATAGAGCCTACCGCAGAAGCGTAGGGTATGATAGACATGCGATCCCTTTCCAAATCAGTCTTGGGAGACATCTCTTTGGAGAGGGTGATCCCGTGACAAGCCGGTAAATTACCGCGCTTGGAATCTTCCATACTGAACCTTTTCAGTATGGTGTCAATATACCTTGACTGTGAAAGTCCCAACATCCTCTTAGATCTATCACGATAGATCTGGATCCCCAGAATGTAGTTGGCATCGCCCAGGTCCTTCATGGAGAACCTCTGCGACAAGAATCCTTTGACTGACTGTAGCATAGGAATATCATTTCCTATTAGGAGAATGTCATCCATGTACAAGACGAGGAATACCACAGTTCTCCCTACAATCTTACTGTAAATGCATGGTTCATCTGGATTTTTGATAAAGTCGAATTCTTTGACAGTATCATCAAAGCAGATTTTCCAACTCCGCGATGCCTGCTTAAGTCCATAAATGGACTTGAGCAACTTGCACACTCTACCGCTGCTCCCACTCTGATTGAATCCCTCCGGCTGATCCATATAGACGCACTCTTCCAAATTTCCATTTAGGAAAGCCGTCTTTATGTCCATCTGCCAGATTTCATAATCGTGGAAGGCAGCAATGGCAAGAAGGATCCGAATGGATTTCAGCATAGCCACTGGAGAAAAGGTCTCATCATAGTCCAAACCAGGTCTTTGACGAAAACCCTTTGCAACAAGTCTAGCTTTATAGGTCTCAACCTGCCCATCTACACCAATCTTCTTTCTGAAGATCCATTTGCAACCTACGGGTTTTACCCCTTCTGGAGCAAAGTCCAAAGTCCAAACTTTGTTGGTGTACATAGACTCCATCTCGGCCCGTATTGCTTCCAGCCATTTTACCGAGTCACCGCTCTGAATGGCTTGCTGGAAGCTAGTAGGCTCACCATAATCCATAGTGCAATCCTCTCTATCCCCGTCAAAGAGAAAACCGTAGTATCTCTTGGGCGGATGAGACTGCCTACTACTCCTGCGGAGTGGCGCTGGGATGTCCTGTTCTCTCGAACCCTCTGGTTCTACCAAGCTTTCAGTAATAGCTTGTGGTTCTGGAATTTCTTCCAGTTCTATTGCGCTCCCACTTATCTGATTTTCCAAAAACTCAGTTTCCAAGAAGCGGGCATGACGAGAAACAAAAACCTTTTGTTCCTCTACGTAATAGAAAAGATACCCCTTTGAGTTCTTTGGGTATCCCACAAACTTACACTGTACCGAACGTGCCTCGAGCTTGTCCGCATGCTGCTTTTTTACAAAAGCTGGACACCCCCATGTCTTAAAGTGTTTAAGACTGGGTTTCTTCCCACTCCACATCTGATATGGTGTGGTAGGCACTGACTTAGTAGGAACTTGGTTCAAAAGATATGCAGTTGTTTCTAGCGCATAACTCCAGAAGGATCGCGGCAACTCAGCTTTACTCATCATGGAATGAACCATATCCAATAGGGTTCGATTCCTTCTTTCCGATACACCGTTGTGTTGTGGTGTGTATGGAGGAGTAAGCTGAGAGAGAATTCCATTCTCTTTTAAGAAGCCCAGAAACTCGGCACTCAAGTATTCACCACCTCGATCAGATCTCAGTGTCTTGATACTTTGCCTGTTTGTTTTTCAACTTCATTCTTGTATTCCTGAAATTTCTCAAAGGCCTCGGATTTGTGCTTCATTAAGAAGACATGCCCATACCTAGAGAAATCATCTGTGAAAGTAATGAAGTATGAATAACCACTTCGCGCATGTGTAGACATTGGACCACACACATCACTGTGTATGAGTCCCAAGAGCTCGCTCTTTCTCCGTGTCCAGTGAACGGAGTCTTTGTCATCTTTCCCATGAGACATGATTTACAAGTGGCATAAGACTGGTACTCGAACAGATCCAAGTATCCTTCTTTATGTAACTTTGTCAACCGTGTCTCATTAATGTGACCCAGTCTACAATGCCATAAGAAAGCCTGATTTAATTCCGGAGACTTTCTTTTAAGTGTGTTCTGGACACTGAAGACCTGAGCTTGATTCAAAACGTATATACCGTATTTCAATGTACCTGACCCAATCAGCACTTGATTTAGGTGGATGTTTACTACATCGCTTACAAAAGTAAAATTATATCCTTCCTTAGAAAGTAAGGATACAGATATGATGTTACAAGTCGCACCTGGCACATAAAAACAGTCACGCAGAATCAATATCTGCCCAGTTGTCAGTCCTAGATGATATTCCCCTACGGATTCAGCATACATGCTCATTCCGTTAGCAACCCTGAGAGTCATATCACCTTTCCTGATAACCCTACGGTTTCTCAAAGCCTGTAACGAATTACAGATATGAGATCATGATCCGATATCCAATACCCAGGAAGTAGGGTTAACTGATATACAGTTCTCAATCACAAACACACCCGAAGCCGAAGCCATAACATGCTTCGAATTCTGGCTACTGGCTTTACAAGCCCTGCAATCCTTCTGCCCATGTTCATTCCCGTAACAATAGGAACATCCTTCTTTTACTACATCTGTTCCTGAAACTTCTGCCCTTCCCTTTCTTTCTACTTCCCTAGTTTCCTTTAGGGTAGTAGGTAGAGACTGTTGAACTGAGTCAGCATCTGACCCGTTCTTCAACGTGGTCTTCAGGTTCGAGAGCTCAGAAGAGCTGGTCTCTGTAAGGACGTTGCCCCCTACAGATGACCCGATAGCCAACCTCGCTGGAAGCAATTCGTTCGAGGTCTCATATCTTGCGATACGAGATTGCTCTCCATATAAAACTTTGTTATGGAGGAAGATAGAAGCTGAGTCCATCTTCTCGTGCTGCCTCTGGTATATACCATCAACTGAGGCTAACACGAGGCACTTGGCTTTCGCACAGTCTTCTTCCGATGTCCTACGAATATCAATATCCGTGACAGGGGAAACTGGACCTGAGACGGCAGGGGTTGGATCAGTCAAGAGGTGTCTCAGCTTGTCCTGGGCAATGGACATCTGGACAGACCTTTGCCAGTTATAACAGTCAGATTCAGTCATCTTTTTATCTAGATGTAACCTAGGTGCGGTCACTTTGAATGGTCGCTGCAATTAGGAGAGAGAAAAGAAACACTTTAGCATGATGCTCTTGCAAGTTTAGAGTGGTTTTTAATTTTTCTAAACTGGATGGCTCCCACTGTCTCTCGAATCCCTTCTCAAACCGTAAAGAAAGGATTAGTCAGGATCAATCTCACCGTACAATACTTGTTTAACCGTTCAGCCAGGCCAGTGTCGGTACTTCGAGGGAGGTTTTCCAACGCTTTCACGAAGTTCCTTAATTAAGTAACCTCTTTTTCCTGTGGGCGTAGCCCCGCTAACACCTTTCTAGACACCTACTAAGTTTATAGCATTGATCGTTAAGTGAGAGTTTTCCCGAGGAGTAGCATATACTCACAGTAGGATCGGGATCCAAATATCATCGCGTGATAAAACCGAAGGAATCCTACCAGAATCATCACACTCCAAATGGTATGCAACGCTAGCAAGCTTCAGTACTTATGAAGCTCCCGATGTGGATTTTTTCCCCATGCTCTTATGACCTTGACTAAGGCCAACAAATCATAAGTCACATGTCAAGTTCTACCCGTCGTTATCCAGGTTAATTTGAACCCACCCGTATATACCCTTGACTATGGCCAACAAAGCAATACGACTGTCCCAAACCAACGCATTCTATCTATGCAACATATTAATACCCACTAGCTACCAAACACTGTGCCTTGACTAAGGCCAACAAACACAGCTTGAATACTGTTGAATATTCATATGAAACGACGGAGGGCTACGGATGGTTTTGGCGAAACCGTGAACGTAGTGAACTTGATATAGTCGATGGAACGAGATAGCTTTTAAAAGGAGTGGTTCAAGCTCCGCGTTTAAAATGCTTGTTTTTGAAAAGAACCGAGTGGGTTTCAAAGTGTTCCAATCGACTTTTACTTGGTTTATTTTCTTGAATTAGTTCTTTTAATGCGTCCCATCATTTAATCCTACCATTGCAGAAAACAACCAAAATATGACGTACGCTTATGCCATTCGCATTCGCCACGGGGCCCCGTCATCACCCGTTAGGTTACTTAACTAATGACAGAGCGGGGGCTGGGCTAGCGCGGCAGTAAAACATAAGCAACGCCTAAATAGTTATCATATATAAATATATAGCAATGATAGACATTACAGATCATAGATGAATACATTGGATATACTAGGAATCCGCAATCCGTTCGAGCCTGCAACGAAAAGAGGATTACACGGTCGCGGTGAATAGCCAATACCCCACCCAAGACCCCTACGAGTGCGGCAAACTACCCACCAAGTACCCGAAGCGAAGCAACCTCCCTCACCACCGTGAGTAGGCCACTCGGCACTTCGAGATACCCGGTAGTTTGTGCACCCCCTCCATGGGTCTATCTTAGGAGCAAAAACAGTAAAAAGAATTATACAATAACGGCTACAACCCCGACCCGGTTGTGCGGCAAAACAAATAATAATATTACATCAATTTACATATTACAATGAATGAAAGAAAAAGCAACACTCATCTCACATCCACCCCGGCTATTCATCCGCGACAATCCAACCCATTCATATACACATACCATCATCAATCACAGATCACAGATATGTATAACCCCGACTAATCGACATATAGCGATTAGCCGACGTTCAATACATGTAAACATCATAGATATAACCGTCATAGTCAAAGTGTAGTGAAGTTCGGAAAAAAAATACGGATTTATAGGCCCCCAAAAATAAATTTCTATTCTGGAAAATCTGGGCACATATAACATATCTTAAAAATCCTAAAACTAAGTCAGAGATACACTGCACCAAACTCGACCCAGTGAAGAGCCAACTTGGCCGCGGTTGCACGGCAATAGCTTTCTATTGCCGCGGAACCGTGGCTCCTTGGTCGAGTCACTGGACCGGGTTTGGTGGTTATCTTTAAAAAACCCTGAGACGATTTTTGGAGTATAACAAATTTTGTTTTGACCAGAAAAAAATTTAACAGAAACTAGGGTTTTTGAAAACTCGGTTTTTGGATTTTTCGGTTTTGAACTTCGTTACACTTCACTACCTAGCTAGTTTATGTTTAGTTAGGCTCTGATACCACTGTAAGTCCACGTTGCCCACCCCGGTGCTTACGGGGAGGCGGAAAACGGAATAAAAATCGGATTTTTATGAACTTAGGCAACATGGACTACACTTTGAAGGATCTTTGCTAAACAAAAACAAGCTAAAGCTAACTAAAAACTAGCTAAGTGCTAGAAAGGTTAAACCTTAGGCTTTAAGTCCTTCTCTCCTTGCTCCTTGGAGTGGTGGAAGGAGGTCACCTTGGTCGTCTTCTCACGTCGAAGAAAGATCCACCCGAAAGCCTCAACCTTTGGCTTCAACTCCAAGCTGGAAGTAACTACGGTGCAAGAAGTGCTAGTCCTTGAACCCTAGATGAGAGTAAAGATGATCAAGAGAGGGTTTTTCTCAAGCTCAAGTGTTTCTCAACACATGAGAGGGAGAGAGCTTGAGGGAGAGGAAGAACAAGAGAGAGAAAAGATATGATAGAATGAGAATAATGTGAACCATTCTCATTAATATGTGTATATTATTTTAATTGAATAATTAGCTAGATAATTGTCATGGCTAATCATGACATGACCATTATCATTTCAATTTGCAAGGATCAAAAAGCATCTTCCAAAAGAAATGATGATGGTCAAAGTGTCAACCTAGGTCAACAAGTCAAGGAGGTCAAATGGTCAACAACCATAACCATGCACAATTATTAAACTAATTATCAATTAACTATAATACACACATAAGCATTAGGGTTAATAAAATGACAATAGTCATTAACCCTAATCAAGGTCCTCTCCCTCTGTCTCAAACAACTGTGCATACACACCCGCATTCGTGATCCGAGGAACACGAATACAATGAGAAAAACCAATCCCAAAACATATACTAGGATCCGGCTTAAACCAAAGCCTGCTAGTATAAACTGTCCGGACAGCAAACGTGCACAAGTGCGCGGATGCGAACGAACCCTGTCGCAAAACCATGCGACCTCTACTCATTTTGCCTAAAGGCGAATAGCTCTCTGTGTGGGACTCTAAAGACTCGACACTACGCTGGCAGTGGGTTTAACCACAGACCGCAAGCGGCACTAGCTGTACGTAACGGTCCCCAGGTATATGTCGATAAGAAGACTGACGAGGTGAACCCCATCTGAACTCCTACTGAGCCTGTATGTGACAATCTTCGTACAGTCCGGTCTGTTCTTCGGATACATCGTATGGCGGGCCTAGGGGGCGGTAAAACATCAGTCCCCTAATAGCGGTACAAGTCGTGTCGGAGTGTAGCCCAGAACATCCTGAGATAACACTGGAAACCTACTAGTATATCTCGCTTGCCCTGGCCAGGGACTACTCGTGTAATGGCTCTCCTGCACACAGCGCGATGTCAACCCCCAATACCGGGAGAGACGAATCCTGTCTAACCGTCACTGCCTCCAAGTGCTTCGGGACTGCACCCAAAAACTACCTGTTTGCACGACTCCTTTGAGCCGTGGTAGGGTAGTAATCAAAGTGCAGTGGGAACACACTCGAGGCGAAGTGACAGTGTCAAGTCAGCGGTCTAAGCTGTACTCATGTCACCTGGGAACTGATAACTGACGATAGGTATAATACCAACCAACAGTCCCCGACGAGTCCTGTCCAGTGTACTCGTAACCTAACGAGCACCCGCATACTATCTCAAGTACGACGTACTGACGGCTGTAGGACAGACCGTCTCCCACGCTGGGATGAGAAGTGCATACGCTAGTCTACTCCGGAGTATCGATGCCCTGTCTCGATAGTACAACGACTAGGGACCTGTATAAGGATGTGCTTATAGATCACCCAGCTCCCACGAGTGTGAGCGCCATCACAACGCTGGTAATCAAGCAAAGATCCTAAGGGCTCTACTAATATGTATATCAGCAATATGCTAAAAGAAACACATGCACATATTAAAGCAGAGACAAACCAAGTAGCATACTACCATTTCGAGCAAGATTGTATATACAACTGTGAATATCCCAAGCTTCCATCAAGTAATATACAAACTAGTATGATACAGTAATGGCCTCTAGGGCATATACACTAACACTCTCCCCTTTAGTCTGTAAGATACCTTTAGAGAGGGTGACCCCATCACCTGCAGGTACACTACCGTGCCAGGAGTCGTCCATTTTAATTACTCTTAGAATGCTGTCTAAGTACCCTTAATTAGGAAACCACCCAAATCTAGATCTAAAACCATAGATCTAGTAACCAGTATGTCTGATATAATGTCCAAGTCCTGTGTGGAGAAAACACTGTGTGACGACCAAAGTGTAACCGATCGTAGTATAGGAGTTTCTTTTCCTATTCTGTTTATGTCATCCAAATACCATGACATCACACCCTACTACCTTCTCAAGAGATCCATCACCTATTCTGATGAAGTCAAACCTATGACTGTCACATCAGAAATTGATGATCTATCTCCGCTATATCTGCTTTAGTCTATAAATAGACATATGCCACTTGTCCACCATGCTTCCGCTGCTCCCACTGACCACGACAACCCTCTGGCAGAGTCATATAGACGTACACTTCTAAAACCAGTTTAGAACGACGCTATACTCATCCTCCTGCCGGGTCTCACAGTCTGGAACAACAGCAATGGCAAGTCTGGGTAAACAAGAACTTCCCTGTCACCGTCCTTGAGGCTACCGGAGTACCTCTCGGGTGCCTGAAGATACCCACTTTATCTGCGGAGTGGCCAATGGAATGTCAAACCAGATTGAATCTTTAGGTTCCTATCAAATCTTCAGTAATCGTTTGTGGTTCTGGAATCACTTCCAGTTCTACCATACTCCCACTACTGTTTTCTGAAAAAATCCATTTTTATTAAAACTGTTGCGAGTTTAGAACAATATCACTATTGATCTTCCAGATGGTAGAAAGTCAACCCTCGTCATAGCCTGGGTCAACCCACAAACAGCCATTACAGAAACGTGCCTTGAGTTATCCAGAGTCTGGTTTTAAGCATAATCCAGAAAACTCCCCGTACCTTAACATCGTTAAGATATGAACTGTTCTATATCCAATATAGAACTAGAGACACTGATTTAATTGAACCAGATTCAAATCATGCAGCTATCCCCAGCGCATGTCAACTAAATGGAAGGAGGCCGATCAGCGTTACTCAACTTAGGAACGCTTCCAATTATGAGTAACCTGAAAGAGAAGCAAGTTCTCTTAATCACTACTATCAACTGAATACCATACTCAAGTATCTACATCTTCGATCAACTTGAAGAATCCCGATACTTGCAACATCTGGTTCTCTACTTTATCCATATACCTATAACTTCTCAAAATTCGGACCCTGTGTTTCTACGAAACACCTGTCTAAAAGCTAGAGAAGTCATAAGTAAACCGAATATAGTACGAGAACCAACCCCTCTGTCCTGATGGACCCTGGACAATACACAATACTCTGTATAAGTCCCTTGAGTCTGATAACTCATTCACTGTGTGTCGTAGGTTGAAAACTGTACTTATGGTTAAGAAGAATTACACCGCTGTTTAATGCTCCTTACCTAACCATCCACTGATATAGGTAAACGTCATAGACATAATTTCAAAAGGTATATCTCACTCTATGAAAATAGACGTACAGATATATCAATTTGAAATTGGTGCACAACAGCGGATATTCAAAACCAAATATTTGCCGACCGGCAAACAACCCAGGTGACTTCCTCAAATATCACCGATTACAACGAATCCCGATATAAGGAGGATGATCACCTAATTCCCACTAACCTACTCCCACTCATCATTTGTAAAACCATACAGATGTAAGAATCATACCTGGTAAATACATACCGTGGAGTAAGGACTAATTGGGAAATCAGTTTTCCTTTAACAATACACAGTGACACTGAAACATTGAAATGTTTCGATGGGGTATCCCGGTATTCCTAGTAATGCCTCTTCCAGATTCACGACTGTAACCGTATAATTCTTTGCCACCTCTCCAAATCCCTTTATATGTCTTTAGTCATTACCTTCTGTACACCCCTTAGGCCAAATGGTTTTCTTCCTTCCCTACCGTTCAGCACCAGCCTTTGGTTTGGAGGAAGACTATCCAATAAGCATAATGGGTGTACTGTCCTAATCCTAGGAGCACTCACAATGCGAGAGAAGGTGAAGATAAAAGACAACCGAATAAACCTTATTCCTATTTCTCCTGAACCAGAATCCATCCCCGAACTGGAACAAGTTCCTTTCAAGTTCGTATATAACCATACGATGGAGTATCCAATAAACTGTGGATATTCGTAGTGATACGGAGTGTTCTGGAGAAATACAAAGGTGATTTAGGATTGGCGAAGAAATACTTGGTTTGGTCGTGAATAGCAGTCGCAATTTACTTTGCCCTCCTTCTAATCCCTTTCTTTGTCTTTACATAATACCTTCTGTACGCCGTTTAGGCTAATTGGTTTTCTTCATTCCCTACCATTCGGCACTTGCCTATGGTTTGGAAGAAGACTATCCAATTTGCGTAATAGGTGTACTATCCCCTAATCTAAGGGGTACTCGCAACCTGAGAGAAGGTAAAAGGAAAAGACAACTGAATAGTCCTATTCATTTTCTCCAGAACCGGAAACCATCCTCGAATTCCTTCGAGTTCGTATCTAACCATACGATAGTTTTGTCCAATGGAAGTGGACGTTCGTAGTAATACGGGGTGTCCTGGAGAAAAGGGTAAAAGTAGGAGTGGCAATGAGATCTGCAACTCTGACAATCCAAAAGCCAGTGTTAAGAAGGTTCGGTTAATTTTGGTCACTGAGTCATAGTCTTAGGGTCGGGTCAATGGTCGCTGCCAGAGAGAGAGAAAAGAAACACTCAGCATACACTCTAACCTAGATCAGAATGGTTACCAATTTATCTAATCTGGAAACCTCCCACTGTACCTCAAATTCTCCTCCAAACCTGAAAGAAGAATTAGTCGGGGTCACCCGAGGAGTAAACTAACTCATCAGTGGGAATCGGGATCCAACTATCATCGCATGATAACGTGACGGAATCCGCTCACGCTATCACACTCCAGAAGGTATGCGCATATCTGGCAAGTTTCAGTTCTTTTGAAACTCCCGTTGTGGATTTTTGCCCCATGCTCTTATGACCTTGACGAAGGCCAACAAATCGTAAGTCACATGTCAAGTTCTACCCGTCATTGTCCAGGTTGATTTGAACCCACCCGTACAAGCCCTTGACGAAGGCCAACAAGGCTATACGACTGTCCCAAACCAACGCATCTATCTATGCAGCAGAAAGGTAACAAGCAGCTACCATACACTATGCCTTGACGAAGGCCAACAAACATAGCATGAATACTACGTGCTACCCGTCTGAAACGACGGAGGGCTACGAATGGTTTTTGGCAAAAACCTTTAATGTAATGAACTTGATATCGTTGAAGGAACCAGATAGCTTTTAAAAATATAGTGACGAAAACCTTCGCTAAAAAGGTCACTCCCGGTGAAGGGATCTCGGCTCTTTCCCCGTAGAATG
The DNA here is from genome assembly GCA_030015575.1 of Agapanthus africanus. NCBI lineage: Eukaryota > Viridiplantae > Streptophyta > Magnoliopsida > Asparagales > Amaryllidaceae > Agapanthus > Agapanthus africanus. The sequence continues at coordinate 342,588,821 of CM057343.1, forward strand.
AGGTGCAGGATATTCCAACTGAATACCACGATGCAAAGCAAAAGTAATCGGCTATAGTGAAGTTATTGCCCTGACGCAAACTTCTGTCCAAGGGGTCACTAGGGATCTCGGTCCTTGCCTCGTCGACTGAGGAGCAGGATATTCCAACTGAATACCACGATGCTAAACAAAAGAGAACTTCCTTGCAATAACAGCTTTTTGAAAAGTGTTCCAACAACATCAGATTAGGTTTGTTTTTAACTTGCATTGATCCGAATCAACGCAGTCCCATCAATTGATCACACCACAAAGAACGAAAATATACTGATGTACGTATATACCATCCACATTCACCACTGGGTCCCGTCATTACCCGTTAGGTTAGCTAACTAACGACAGAGCGGGGACTGGACTAGCGCGGATGCAAAACATATACAACATCTACTAATATATACCAATATATAATATTTCGCTCAAGGCGTGATAAAATGCAACATCACAGAAATGTACAGCATCACAGAATAATACAGATATCTGGGATCCCCGGGTTTCACAGAGCCACTACTGAAACCCGACGTTCCCCTGGTCGTGTGGATAGCCTGTGCAATGAAATCCTAGACCCCTACGGGCGCGGCAAGTTACCCGCCAAAACCTGAAGCGAGGCAGCCCCCTTCAGCAACGTGAATGGACCACCCAGCACTTCACGGAATCCGGTAACTTGGGCACCCGTCCTGGGTCAACCTGTACCCCCTACGAGTGCGGCGAATAGCCCGCCAATTCTAGAGTGAAGCGCCCTCCGTCTCAATGCCATGAGATGCGGGCCCGTTGCCCTCTAGAACCCGGCTATCCGTGCACCCCTCCGCGGGGTAATCCTAGTACAGAAAGTAAAATATACATACAAAGGGTACATCGACCGCAACCTGGTCGTGCCCCAAAATAATAATATACAGACAAGCAGTGATGGCAGTCCACATGTCGGACGCTCGCCCCGCAATATCAAATGTACATAATACAACAGAAACTGTACTAGCATTGCATCCAGGCTATCCCCCACGACCGATCCGCAACATCACAGCAATACACAGAACATCAACGTGAAAGTCACGTTCGCAAATCCGTCTAACCGGGCTATATCAGTTAGACAGGATTTACCGATCAAGTGACATTCACGGTCGCAGATATAATGTAAATACTGTGAACTAATGTGTTTAAAATATCCGATCGATCAAAATTTACCAGGTGGGCCCCCAAGTACTACTGTAGCACATCAAGAAATCTGGGCCCAAAAAATAACATTCCAGAAAACCTATTCTCCACTCAGGAGCATTCTGTAGAATTTTGGAGGACTGAACAGTTCAAGTCGCGGCGGAACCGCGGCCCAAGCATGGGTTTGGCCGCGGTTCCGCGGTGGTTTGGACTGTTCACGAGCCCAAATTTTCACAGAACTCTTAGAATGTCCTACACATCATTCTGAAACAACCTGAAAAATTTTTGGACTTCAAAAAATTTCGACAGAAACTGATGTGAAGAAAAATACGGTTTTTGGAAAATTGTTCGATCGGAAATGTAAAACACATTAGACAAAGCTAGACTATGTTAATGACGAAGCTCTGATACCACTGTAAGTGCACGGCGGCGCCCCGGCCGTTAATCCGACGCCGGATTGCGGAAGCGATGCTTAACTTTAATTTTTCAAACTGGCACCACCGCGCACTATAAACCCGGATCGTGCCATTAACTAGTCCTAGCAAACTACAAGATGGGTAAGAGAGATATACCGAGCGATCCGTGTCCTCCGGTCTTCTCGTCGTCATTCCAATCTCCCGCGGAGTCTCCGGTCTCCACCTCGTCGCCGGAAGGGCACCACGTCGCCGGCTTCTTTTACGGGCTCCCACCTCTATACCGAGACAACTCGGGCACGAAGTTGGCGAGTCGACGTGCCCAAGATTTGCTGTAGAATGTAGTGTGGAACTTGTGTCTCATTTTGGGGTTTATGGAATTGCCATATGGTGGAGGTATGAACTATGGAGTTTTTCTTGGGAATTTTGGTGAAGGAAAATGATATGAGATCAACCAAAAAACACCCACATCAAAATTGGGACAGCCCCCATTAGAAGTGGCCGGCCATGTAATTGTGAGGGGAGAATGAGAATAATCAAGGGGGAAATCTATCATCCAAAAGAGAGAGAAAAAGGATATGATGATCAAGAATTATTTCAACCAAAACCCCACTCCAAAAACCCATCATCAACAACCATGATTGCTCACAAAGTCAAGCAATCATGAACCATAAAAAGTCAACGGATGGTCCTCCATCATGAGACCATTATGATACAAGAAAATGCAAAGAACACCCTCTACAAATGCTTATTTGCACAAATGCAAATAAGCCCTCCTCCACCAATCTTCGGCCAATGAAAGATACAAAGAAATATGGCCGAAACGGAAAGCAAACTGGCAACTCCAGAAAAATGGTCCCGTAATAAATTACAGGAAAACCCCGATACTGTGTATACACACCCGCATTTGTATTCCGACTGAATACAAATGCAATGTGACAAAACATACACTGTACTATACTAGGATCCGGCTTAAACCAAAGCCGGCTAGTATTATCCGTTCGATCCTGATCTGTGCAATACCGCACGTATCTGATCGGACCCTGCCATATCTCCATACGGCCTCTACAGCGTTTCGTCCGAAAACTTGAGCAACTGAATGTGGGGGACTCTAAAGACTCGTCAATACTATGGCTGTGGATTTAACCACTAGCACGTCAGAGGTATTAGCCATACGTGACGGGCCACCAGCTATTGACCGAAAGGGACGTCTGTGAGTGAACTCATCCTGACACCCTACTGAGCCTGTCAGTGACAATATCCGTACAGTCCGGTCCGTTCGTCTATGAGCATCGCATGGCGGGCCTAGGGGGTTGGTAAAAGACAGACCCCCAAAAGCGGTACAAGTCGTGTCAGAGATCAGCCCAGAACACCCTGAGATACTACTGGAATACCTACCAGTAAATCTCCTGCCTTGGCCAAGGACTTTTCATGTTCTGGCTCTCCTAGACACAGCGCGACCTCACCCCCAATACCGGGAGAGACGAACCCGCGAAGATCCGCTCACTGCCTCCATGTGTCTCGGGACTGTACCCAACTAAAACCTGTTTGCACGTCTCCTTTGAGCGTGGTAGGGTAGTAATCAAAGTACAGTGGGAACTCACACGAGACAAATGACGATCCCCAGGTCGATGAACTAACCTGTACACATGTCACCAGGGAACTGCTATCTGACGTCAGGTATAAGACCAACTAGCATGTTCCCGGCGAGTCCTGTCCGGTGTACTCATAACCCAATGAGCACCTGTATACATCTTAGGTGAACCAACTGACACCAGTGGCTCGTGAGACCGGCCACCGCCCCTCGTCGGGGTCTCGACTGTATACACTAGTCTACTCTGGAGTATCGATGCCCTGTCTCGAAACTCCCACGACTAGGGACCTTTTAAGGATGTGCTTATAGACTACCAGCTCCCACGTATATGATCGCCCTTATACTGCTGGCAGTCAAGCAAGAATCCTAGGGGCTCTATCAACGTGTAATAGCGACCTGTCTGGTCACCTAAAGCAGTACACGATGATAAAGATGAACCAGATAGCATACTATCATCTTGAGTAAGACTGTACTACCGGGATAGGTCCTCCCTCAATCATTGCAATCACGTGCCTGTGATCCAATAATTGACTCTGAGGGCACTATCTCCAACATATGCATGCACCATGAATGTAAAACAATCAGTCCTGAAAGCTGGATATATCTGTATAAGAAATCTTTAACTTTTATTATGGTAATTTGTATAGAAATCTGAATATCATCGATGAAATCCATAGAAATTCGTGTCAAGCATCGACACAAAACATGTAAATCTCAAGTCTCAATACCCCATAGTCTCAATATCTCGGGCTCCGTCAGTCCGTATCGGCCCATATCATCAAATCTCACGACAACGGTCGGTATCCTCCGGATATCCGCCGCGCCAGACATCACCGGTAGGTAGCCTTCCCCTGCCAGGCTCATCGTCTACAACTCGATCTTCTTGCCCCGGGGTACCATACCGGGCCCACCATGTACCCGAGACGGTTCATCCACTCCTCGAATCGGGTCTCGAAATCCAACATAAAACATGAAATCTCATGGTGGACGACACATACATCACGAGAAAACGGCAACTTATATTTTAAAAAGAGAAGAGGAGAGAGAGAAGTTTTTATATATATTCTTGCGGTTTTCCCAAAAAATCCAGAAATCTCATAGAAATCCAAATCCCAATATCATGAGTAAGCAAATGATAAGTATAGGCATAATCCCCACAATACTGCATGATAACATGAAAATGTGAATGCATGACATGTCTATGTAATAAATGCAATGTCTAGACTAACATCTGAGAGTAATCACAATATTATATTGATCAAGTCTCTAGCTGATTCTATCAATAGAAGATAATATATTCTAAAGTGTACGTGACATAGCAATTACCGATGATGATGTGTGTGAGCCGGCAATAAGTGTGCGTGGAATATGCGCATCATCGGTAATGGTGCTGGTGTCCTAACAGGAAGAGTTTCATACTAATTAGAGAAACATATGTATGAACATTCAACATGATGATTACGGTCTGAATGTAAAGACAGATGTGCATAACCACTCATTTGTAATATACATGTCTGACTACAACTATATAACTCGAGCCTAAACAAGTATCTATCTAACCTCCTAAGGAACTAAACCTAAGAAACTAGTCGATAAGAAATAAGAGTCCACCTAAGGTCTGAGTCCATATCTCTAATAGTCGGCGATCCAGCCTCAATAGCGTCACGTACGTAATATGGCTTACTCAAATCAAGAGTGCGGATCAATCATCACATATATGCCTCGTACGGTAAAATCCATCGTACGGCATCCTAATATCGGGGTACGGGTCAAGTATCACCTACGTGTCTCATCATTCGTATAATATCATCATCAAATCATGTCATGATCAAGGTACTGTATTGTAATTGCATGCATCGATCATATACCATTGCCAGCATAAATATACATCGTTAATTTATCCTATCATGTCACATGTATCATATTGTGATTAAGTCACACTTATATCATATCGTAATCATGTCACATGTATCATATTGTGATTAAGTCACACTTATATCATATCGTAATCAAGTCACACTTATATGATATCGTAATCAAGTCACACATATATCATATCGTAATTTCAAGCACAGGTTACGGTCTGGATTCTATTTTAGAGTCCCATGTACCTCAATATCATCACCACCCATTTTTATTTACGTATACCTATTCATTATCTCATTTTCTAATGATCCGCTACATCATAACACGACCGTATAGCCAATACTCACGGCATCAAGCCCAGTTATATTGTTTCATCCCCGTGTATCATATCACATCCTTGTATCACATATACGTGTTGTGTATATATATATATATATATATATATATACCTACACTTAGTCTTAATATATATATACATACATGTATACACCACGTCGAGTTCTGTGTGTGCGTGTATGTGTATCTACCTGAAACCTACGAATCTCCTCCAAGATATTCATCCTCGAGTAAGCTTTTTCTAAATCAATCTAGTCCAACCTAAAGTCATTACTAGGGTCCTACTCACCGAAATTCTAAGGTCACGTCTGGCTTCCTAACGACAATAAGTAATATACCTATCCTACGTTTGCGTGGGTGCTAAACGCCATCCACCCGAATTCCCCCGTAGATATACATCTACTCACCTGGTCTATGTCTGCCGAAGACGGTGTCACCATCCTCTTCTTCATCGTCCGAAATCCACGTGAGGGGTACCTATATGCAAACACATATAATATCGTAAACTGAATCACGGACAGAACCGAAATGACGCACGTAACGCGCATAGGTTAAAACCTATGACCCGCTCATGCAAAAAAATCAAATATCGCTCGATATCGGCGTACAAACGCCGATTGATTGAGATAAAACACCAACAAACAACTCATAGTTTTAAACTCATTACTTATAATATAAAACATGATTTAATTCATCGAAACCCTAAAATCGATCAAATCGTCCGATTTCGTAAAAACCGGAAAACGCCAATTTACCGTTTTACTTCAAAACTCGATGTTTAAATTAAACTAATGGTCATAATACTCATTAAATAGCATAACTGGCTTATATAAACCATTACTAGATTTTTAACACTCTAAATTGTATTAAATTGAAATTCTAGTTTGTAAACTTGCCCGATTTCGGTATTTTAAAGCAAAATTCGACAATTTCACTTCCAAACTTGATTTTGCATATTTTAAATCGTTAAACAACTCCTTGAAATCTTAAGGATGTTCTAAAACCCTAACTTTATTTTTAATCCCTTATTTTAAATATATTTTCAAAACCTAGTTAAACAAAATAGCAATATTATGACAATTTTTAAAGTGAAAGCTAGCGATTGCAACTAGTTTATGTTTCATGCTCATTTAACATGTTAATCTACACACTAATACCACAATCTAATAATAAAAACCCTAATTATAATTTTATCTAACATATTTTTATGTTTTGTAGAAATCTAGTTTGTAACAAGAACCTAATTAAAACAATCAAAATGCAACAACTATCAATTTTGCTACTAGATTAGGTTTGACATTTCCTAATATGTTAAAGTACAAATTTAGACCAATACCCACAAATGAAAACCCTAATTAGATCACAACCCTAATTCTAGAATTTCATAAACAAGAATTTATAACCAAATAACACACTAAAACTTTTTAATCTAGCAATTTAAACTACAATTAACAACTAGATTAGGATTTATACCTTACAAGTTGAACCCTAGCTTGCACTTGACCTTGAAAGATGCCTCCTTTCACCTTATTTAAACAATTTAGGGTTTGGAAAGAGGTGGAATAGGATTATGGTTTGAATTTGTGAAGAAATTTGTTGATTTCGGTGGATTTTGTGCACTTTTTCATGAATTTTTGAAGAAAGAAAATGGGGGGAAAATGGGGGCTGTTGGAGGGTGGCTCGGCCAAGTTGTGGGAGGGGATGAAATGAGAGAATTGTGTGAAAATTTCCACAAAAAAATATCATCTAAGGTCAATTAATGCATGTTACATCAAAACTTTTCAAAAACCCCCCCTTTTCTTTCCATTTTTCAACCCCCTTTTACCATAAACTATTAAACTTGAAATGTTTTGCTAAAAATTTTGTTACACTTAACTTTAGTTTATAATGGTTCCTAATTATGTAATTTACCCAATTAAATTTATATTTATCACTAATTAAATGTATTTTTAAAAGCTTAAAATAATATGAAAAATAATTAATTAAGGATTTTTTTTTAATTAACTAGAAAATTTTAAGTGACATTTTAGTGACCAATTTATAGTAATATCTTATCTAAATTTTGTATAATTAGATCTATAATGAAAAATACTTATTTTGACATTTTACGGAAAAGACTGTTAATTTTGCCGAAAATCAGAAAATTCACTTAAACGATTTTATTTATTTAATTATTTATTTAATTATTTTTAAAACGTTACAATCTTCCCCCCTTTAAGAAATTCGGTCCCCGAATTTAAATTAAAACTCCCCCAATTACTAAAACATTCAGCAAAACACTCAAATCGTCGGGGCTCCGAAATCATCAATACATAAAACACGTTTTTAGCACGATACAAGCGCATGAAAGACAAGTACATAACTCAAAATCAAAACTCCGTCAAACATAACACAATCAACGGAGTTATGGTGAAAATAAAATATGCAAACCCAATATGAAAAACCAACATATTATACATCAATGTATAACTTATATATAGTGCGCATCATAGTAAAACCGTCCAAATATCTGGATAAAGAAGCATGCAAGAACCCTTTTTGAAAATCGCCGTGTGATGCACGTGTCACGGCATAAGTGGCAGACGTTTATTTCTAAAAAAATAGCTATATATATATATTTTATTTAACATACACGTCCCACCTGGTTACTAAATCAAATAGTAATGATTATAAAAACATACTGCTCAAACTGAAATCAATCACAATCACATCATAAAAATATCATGTGCGTCCGGTGCGCACTGAAATCGGAACCAAATACAGATACCACGAATACACACAAAAAAAAACGAAGTGCAACAGGTGTGCACCAAAAACATCTGTCAAGTGCAACGGGCGTGCACGACTCAATATCAGGTGCATCTAATCTGCACAAAACCCCGATTTAGTGTATCTGGTGTGCACAAAATCGCATCAAGTGCGCAAGAATCTCAATCAGGTGCACATGGTGCACGAAAACATACACCGAATATCAAAATCGAAATTACAGTACGAAAGTGCATGAAAACTTGGTCGAAGCATATGTCAAAATCATGTGTAACCATATGCACGATATCAAATCAAAATCTCAAAATGTATAAAAACCAAATCAAGTGCACTGGGTATGTACTACACAACATCAATACCACTGATATATGAAACACAAATAGAATATAATGAAAGTACACATAAGAAATACCAATCGTAGAACAAAGTCCTCAAAATACCAAAATCCAATCAACGAAAATATAAAATTCAAATCACCAAATCACAATCGTAACACTATCGTCAATGTACGCCTCTTTCCTCTGATGTTGACTGCTTCGAACTCGTCACTTCATAGGTGTGCTGACTGCGCTACCAACGGCAATACTCATATCTAGAGTCTCCCACGTAGTCGATCCCTTTACCTGATATCCGGACTACATTAAACTTTTCGATCGATCCATCAAAATCCCATAATTCCCCGAGAGCTTAACACTCAAGTACAGTTTAAAAATATCCGGTACATACCCCAGCATCGATGGTCCAGCCGTAGAAGGACAAACCCAAGCCTCACTAATGGCACCGCGGAACTGCCGTAAACCCTAAGGTTCAAGGGCGTTCTCGTGGTCATTATGTCGAGTTAGGTTTTCATTCTTCTAGAGGGTCCATCGAAATACCTGCATGTTCTTCCAAATACCTTAAACTTGGGAAAATGGGTTTTCTGATAATCGTTCAAACCCTTTAACTTCGCCTGGACACCATGTGAATACCCTTCGTCCGCACGCTAAACAATACCTCAATCTTCAAGAATAACCAATGCCCTAATGGTTATCGCATTCGAGCCGCAGCTCCCTCTGCCCGTGCGCCCATGGTAACAGAAACCACCCTCCGATATCGACGAAGATAGATCAAAGGAACGAATGAAATGCGGTGTAAACAAATGTACATCCTAAGGCTACTTAAGAAGAATAGCGTATCGTAAGTATGCCGCGGATCATACCCACGGTACGTCACTCAACCTAAGTCGCCTACTCCATCAACCAAGGGTCACCTAGACTTATACAAGGTTAAACCTAGCGCTTTGATACCAACTTTGTCACGACCCGAAAGTACGGAACGTGACCGGTACTTAGATTACGAAACGTCTAGAGGCGCAACGTAACCTAAGTAAGCCGAAACCCAGAAATCTAAACCATAAAAAGAAGAAGAAGTAAAGGAAAACATGTAGAAAAAAAGTTTAAAAGCAACATCCAATTTTCTCAAAAATTTCGGCAGAGTCTCATTTGTAAAAACTGGCCCCAAACGGGTACAAACAAGTATAATACATATGAAATAAAAAGGCATCCCCAAGCGAGAGCTAGCTCTACGCCAACAGGCGGAAACAACCACACCAATGCACGAAAGTATACAACGCCAAAGGGCGAGGCTCAATACTCAAAAGAAAACAAATCCACCAGATATCATAATAATACATGCGCGACTCTAAGGTCTAAATAAATAACTGGTCCTTTAACTTATCAAGTAATACAAGTTTGGTTGATGGAGCTTACTAGATACAAATGAAATAATTAAAAGTACAACGGCGGTCCAGATACAATTGAACCAACCTACCGTGCAAATCACCCTGAATGAAATGATGTGCCAGCAAGCTGCCAAGAAAACCTGTACATCGAACCTGTAATAAAATTTGGCACAACGGGGGTGAGTTGCCAACTCGTGAGTAGAAGACATCTACGAAAAGAAATCGAATGCACAACGCTGTCCTATGTAATATAATATACTAATATACTGCTAGTCATCAAGTAAAGACAGGGTAATAAACTACGTGTAAGTGCAAATGCTCCGTGCTCGTGTCAGTGCCTCAAATAATAATATGTCATGTGAATGAGTATGCATGCACCATGAATGTAAAACAATCAGTCCTGAAATCTGGATATATCTGTATAAGAAATCTTTAACTTTTATTATGGTAATTTGTATAGAAATCTGAATATCATCGACGAAATCCATGGAAATCCGTGTCAAGCATCGACACAAAACATGTAAATCTCAAGTCTCAATACCCCATAGTCTCAATATCTCGGGCTCCGTCAGTCCGGATCGACCCATATCATCAAATCTCACGACAACGGTCGGTATCCTCCGGATATCCGCCGCGCCAGACATCACCGGTAGGTAGCCTTCCCCTGCCAGGCTCATCGTCTACAACTCGATCTTCTTGCCCCGGGGTACCATACCGGGCCCACCATGTATCCGAGACGGTTCATCCACTCCTCGAATCGGGTCTCGAAATCCAACAGAAAACATGAAATCTCATGGTGGACGACACATACATCACGAGAAAACCGCAACTTATATTTTAAAAAGAGAAGAGGAGAGAGAGAAGTTTTTATATATATTCTTGCGGTTTTCCCTAAAAATCCAGAAATCTCATAGAAATCCAAAATCCGAATATCATGAGTAAGCAAATGATAAGTATAGGCATAATCCCCACAATACTGCATGATAACATGAAAATGTGAATGCATGACATGTCTATGTAATAAATGCAATGTCTAGACTAACATCTGAGAGTAATCACAATATTATATTGATCAAGTCTCTAGCTGATTCTATCAATAAAAGATAATATATTCTAAAGTGTACGTGACATAGTAATTACCGATGATGATGTGTGTGAGCCGGCAATAAGTGTGCGTGGAATATGCGCATCATCGGTAATAGTGCTGGTGTCCTAACAGGAAGAGTTTTATACTAATTAGAGAAACATATGTATGAACATTCAACATGATGATTACGGTCTGAATGTAAAGACAGATGTGTATAACCACTCATTTGTAATATACATGTCTGACTACAACTATATAACTCGAGCCTAAACTAGTATCTATCTAACCTCCTAAGGAACTAAACCTAAGAAACTAGTCGATAAGAAATAAGAGTCCACCTAAGGTCTGAGTCCATATCTCTAATAGTCGGCGATCCAGCCTCAATAGCGTCATGTACGTAGTGCGACTTACTCAAATCAAAAGTACGGATCAATCATCACATCTATACCTCGTATGGTAAAATCCATCGTACGGCATCCCAATATCGGGGTACGGGTCAAGTATCATCTACGTGTATCATCATTCGTATAATATCATCATCAAATCATGTCATGATCAAGGTACTGTACTGTAATTGCATGCATCGATCATATATCATTGCCAGCATAAATATACATCGTTAATTTATCCTCAGAAATATCATGTCACATGTATCATATTGTGATTAAGTCACACTTATATCATATCGTAATCAAGTCACACTTATATGATATCATAATCAAGTCACACATATATCATATCGTAATTTCAGGCACAGGTTACGGTCCGGATTCTATTTTAGAGTCCCATGTACCTCAATATCATCACCACCCATTTTTATTTATGTATACCTATTCATTATCTCATTTTCTAATGATCCGCTACATCATAACACGACCGTATAGCCAAGAATCACGGCATCAAGCCCAGTTAGATTGTTTCATCCCCGTGTATCATATCACATCCTTGTATCACATATACGTGTTGTGTATATATATATATATATCTACACCTAGTCCTATATATATTTATATACAAACACGTATACACCACGTCGTGTTCTGTGTGTGCGTGTGTGTGTATCTACCTGAAAGCTACGAATCTCCTCCAAGATATTCATCCTCGGGTAAGCTCTTTCTAAATCAATCTAGTCCAACCTAAGGTCATTACTACGGTCCTACTCACCGAAATTCTAAGGTCACGTCTGGCTTCCTAATGACAATAAGTAATATACCTATCCTATGTTTGCGTGGGTGCTAAACGCCATCCACCCGAATTCCCCCGTAGATATACATCTACTCACCTGGTCCATGTCTGCCGAAGACGGTGTCGCCATCCTCTTCTTCATCGTCCGAAATCCACGTGAGGGGTACCTTTATGCAAACACATATAATATCATAAACTGAATCACGAACAGAACCGAAATGACGCACGTAACGCGCATAGGTTAAAACCTATGACCCGCTCATGCAAAAAAACCAAATATCGCTCGATATCGGCGTACAAACGCTGATTGATCGAGATAAAACACCAACAAACAACTCATAGTTGTAAAACTCATTACTTATAATATAAAACATGATTTAATTCATTGAAACCCTAAAATCGATCAAATCGTCCGATTTCGTAAAAACCGGAAAACGCCAATTTACCGTTTTACTTCAAAACTCGATGTTTAAATTAAACTAATGGTCATAATACTCATTAAATAGCATAACTGGCTTATATAAACCATTACTAGATTTTTAACACTCTAAATTGTATTAAATTGAAATTCTAGTTTGTAAACTTGCCCGATTTCGGTATTTTAAAGCAAAATTCGACAATTTCACTTCCAAACTTGATTTTGCATATTTTAAATCGTTAAACAACTCCTTGAAACCTTAAGGATGTTCTCAAACCCGAACTTTATTTTTAATCCCTTATTTTAAATATATTTTCAAAACCTAGTTAAACAAAATAGCAATATTATGACAATTTTTAAAGTGAAAGCTAGCGATTGCAACTAGTTTATGTTTCATGCTCATTTAACATGTTAATCTACACACTAATACCACAATCTAATAATAAAAACCCTAATTATAATTTTATCTAACATATTTTTATGTTTTGTAGAAATCTAGTTTGTAACAAGAACCTAATTAAAACAATTAAAATGCAACAACTATCAATTTTGCTACTAGATTAGGTTTGACATTTCCTAATATGTTAAAGTACAAATTTAGACCAATACCCACAAATGAAAACCCTAATTAGATCACAACCCTAATTCTAGAATTTCATAAACAAGAATTTATAACCAAATAACACACTAAAACTTTTTAATCTAGCAATTTAAACTACAATTAACAACTAGATTAGGATTTATACCTTACAAGTTGAACCCTAGCTTGCACTTGACCTTGAAAGATGCCTCCTTTCACCTTGTTTTAAACAATTTAGGGTTTGGAAAGAGGTGGAATAGGATTATGGTTTGAATTTGTGAAGAAATTTATTGATTTCGGTGGATTTTGTGCACTTTTTCATGAATTTTTGAAGAAAGAAAATGGGGGGAAAATGGGGGCTGTTGGAGGGTGGCTTGGCCAAGTTGTGGGAGGGGATGAAATGAGAGAATTGTGTGGAAATTTCCACAAAAAAAATCATCTAAGGTCAATTAATGCATGTTACATCAAAACTTTTCAAACCCCCCCCCTTTCTTTCCATTTTTCAACCCCCTTTTACCATAAACTATTAAACTTGAAATATTTTGCTAAAAATTTTGTTACACTTAACTTTAGTTTATAATGGTTCCTAATTATGTAATTTACCCAATTAAATTTGTATTTATCACTAATTAAATGTATTTTTAAAAGCTTAAAATAATATTAAAAATAATTAATTAATGATTTTTTTTAATTAAATAGAAAATTTTAAGTGACATTTTAGTGACCAATTTATAGTAATATCTTATCTAAATTTTGTATAATTAGGTCTATAATGAAAAATACCTATTTTGACATTTTACGGAAAAGACTGTTAATTTTGCCGAAAATCAGAAAATTCACTTAAACGATTTTATTTATTTAATTATTTTTAAAACGTTACAGCCCGGTTGCTTCTTGGTGAAGGCTTAGATCCCTGGCGTCATGGGGTAGGGAACTACCAGCCAGGGATAACCGAGCAAGGGCGGGCCCGGTTGCCTCTTGGCGAGGGCTTCGATCCTTAAGGACGGGCCGAGCAGGGTTGTTGCCTGGTACCTCTTGGCGAGGGCTTAGATCCCTGGCGTCGTGGGGTAGGGAACTGCCACCAAGGGATAACCGAGAAAGGGCGGGCCCGGTTTCTTCTTGGCGATGGCTTATATCCTTAAAGACGGGCCGAGCAGGGTTGCTGCCCGGTGCCTCTTGGCAAGGGCTTTGATCCCTGGCGTCGCGGGGTAAGAAATTACCAGCCAGGGATAACCGAGCGGGGTAGCCGCTCGGTTGCCTCTTGGGGAGGGCTTCGATACTTGTCGTCGTGGGGTAAGGAATTACTACCCAAGGAGGGATCGAGCAGGGTAGTCGCTCGGTTGATTCGTGAGGTTAAGGCGAAGCGCAAGAGTAGCGTCGTTTCGGTTTTGCCGAGAAAAGCGTGATGTCTGCCGCGTGGCGGTACAGTTGTGGGTGAAACAAGCGACTGTTGGACTCTTGGGGTATTGTGGGGCTATAAAATAGAGGGAGCGTTGATCACTCCTTTCATCACACCCAAAACATAAGAATGGAGGAATTCCCTTTTACCATCCCTGACATCATAAGCTTCGAGGACGTGTACCTCAACGATCAGTACTGCACCGAGGACACGGTGCAGTTAGTGATAGGCCGCATTGAGAATCATCTCGGCCGATTGCTTCCCCGGCGCTCCCCCTGCTCCAGCTGTTGATGTACTCTATCTGGAGGGCGTCGCCGGGGCTCTACAACCCCTTGTCCGAGCAGCTGAAGGACGAGACGGTTGGTAAGCTAAGGTCTTTGCAGAGCTTCGGCCTGATCTCCGCGGGTCGGCGGGATCACTCGGTGGCACTCATTCTTGAGTGCTACCAATTGAGGCACGATGTCGACATTTGCGGACGGCATCAGAGGCAGAGGTCTGAGGCTGCGAGGGCTCGGCTGGCGGAAATATCCTCGGAGAACCACGAGCAATGTTTCCTGCACCCCCTTCTCCCGCTACTTTAATTTTTCTTTTTCGATGTACGGCTGAGGAGCCTATAGTACCCTTTGGAATAAACAAAACTCTTCTTTTTGCAATGTTTTATTGTTCCCTTCTTATTATATAAACAGAAATAACTTGAGAAAAGTTTACATTTCCTTAGTAAAAGAAGTACACGCTAGTAGATGTTCTTTTTATTGATATAGTTTGATCTTCTCGGCGTTGTAAGGCCATAGAAACTTGCGTCCTTTCACGTCTTACAAATGGTAGGCTCCGTCGGGCAGTACCTCGAGGATGAGGAAAGGACCATTCCATTTTGGGGAAAACTTATGCAGCTTGCCTTGATCGACGAACTCGTTCCGCCTTAGGACTAAATCTCCGGCCTTGAAGAGGCGACGCTTGACTCGTGCATTGTAGTAGCCGGCGGTCTGTTGTTGATAGGCGGCAGCTCTGATCTGAGCCCGGTCTCATTTCTCCAACAAGATGTCCAGGTTGGTTCGGAGTGCCGAGGTGTTCGCTTCATCGTCGAAGTGTTCGACCCGGTGACTGGGTAACCCGATCTCCGCTGGGACCATTGCCTCGTGTAGGCTTCTTTGGCACAACAACAAGGTTTCACTAGGCATCAAACATGCTATATTTAAAAATTTAGTATGCCAAACAGCCCTAACCTAGGATCTAACTAGAGTTTTAGGAGTAATACTAAGATGTAAACAACATTACATAGAAGAGAATGATGAATACAACCTTTGTAGACCGGTCATTCACTTCTAAAGCTCCGTGTAGTAGTCCCTTCGCTGCGAGTATCGATCTCCCGAACTCTAGTATGGGTTCTCCCGGAGAAATGAAAAGGCTTGCTCGAAGTCTTCAAGGCCGAAGATGATCTACGTCGAGGAGACTCAAGCTCATGCTACCTCTTCACTAATTGTGAAATTAGTGAAGCAAACACCCTAAACTAAATGGCAAGTAGTAGAGGATGATGAAGTAGGAAGTGGGCTCTCTTTAGATTTATTGTTCTCACAATATTTTCTCACCTTGAGAAAAGCTAGTAAGCTTTTCTCATGAGGAAAAAGAAGCTCAAGTGAAGAAAATGAGAGAATGAACTCATGAGGTGAGAATAGCAACCATGGGTGAGTTAGTGTCATACATTAACCCATGTAGAGAATAAACCATGGCTAGTTAATAATGGTTAGGTTAATAAATATCAACTAGTAAAACAAATTTAGTGGACTTGGTCAATACTTCCACAAGCTTCTACAAGCTTCAACCATGTGACTTAATCCCACTAATTTTGATTAACTTAGATAAATATAAACCCATCACATTATTAAGCATGGTGCAAGTCTCATACACCCATGTCACATGTGGCATCTAGCATGATACAAAAGTTGTACATTAATATATATCACATATATATTATATGCACAAAATCAAGTGAGAAAAGAAAACTTAAGTGATCCAATACTATTTAATGTAATTAATATATCAAATATATAATTATACATTAAATTATTAAATCAACACTTAATTTAATAATCCGGCTATATCTCATATAACCGACTAATATGTAATGTAACAACTTATCGAATCAACACTTGATTCGATAACCCGGCTATATCACATATATCCGAGCGATGTCACAAATCGTGAGAATAGAATGCGGTATCACATACGCGCATTAATCTCGGTCCCGCACATATCACATATGTGCTCCTACTCCATTTCGCATGAACGAGGAAACTTTTGTGTAGGACTCTAAAGACTCGTCGGTACGCCGGCAGCAGGTGATGATCATATCACAAGCCGCAAGCGGTCTGCTAAACGTAACGGCCACCCGGGTATTGAGCGATCAGAAGATCAACAAGCAAGCCTGCTCATACTCCTGCGAATCCAATCAGTAACACTATCGTACAGTTCGGTTTCTTCGTCTGATATGTCGCATATCTCGTCTAGGGTGGTAAACATCAGACCCTAACAACTCGATAAGTCGTGCTGATATGAGGCTTATAACGGGTCGAGAAATTACTGATAACACTTACTAGTATATCTATGAAGCGGCCCTGGCCAGGGACTTCCTGTTATAGCCAATCGAGCACCGTGCAACATCAACCCCCAATACTGGGAGAGACGAATCCCTCCTATCGCTCATTTCCTCCATGTGACTTGGGACTGTATCCAAAAACCACCGTTTTTCATGTTCTTATGAACGAGGTAAGGTGGAAATCAAAGCACAGTAGGAATCACATAAGACTCTACGACGATCTCGGGTCGACAGACTAACCTGTACTAGTGTCACCAGAGAACTTCCATCCGTCGTAAGCTATAATACCATCTGGGAGTTCTCGGTGAGTCCGTCCAGTGTACCCAGTCTCCACTGAGCACCCGTATACCATCTCTGATATCAAACACCAATGAATATAAGATCATTCATCGCCCATCTACATGGGTTGAGAAGCTACACGCTAGTCTACTCTGGTATATCGATGCCCCGTCTCGATACACCCACGACTAGGGACATTAACGGATGTACTCTCAGCTACCATTGTCCCACTAGTATGATCCGCATCATAATCTAGGTAGTCAAGTGTTAGTGATATGTATGCCCTAGAGGCCATTACTGTATATACGATGTATATTGTAGTGGATGTTTGGATATATATGGAGGACTTTCTTGCTCGACATGATAGTACGGTATCTGGTTGCTCTTTATCTTAATATGTACTCTGATTGTCTCTATGTTACATGTTGATAAAGCCCTTAGGATGAGTACTTGACTACCAGGATTATGATGCAGATCATACTAGTGGGGTCAATGTAGTCGCTAAGTACATCCTTCAAATGTTCCTTGTCGTAGGTGTATCGAGACAGGGCATCGATATACCAGAGTAGACTAGTGTGTAGCTTTTCGACCCATACAGATGAGCGATGGATGATCCCATATCCATTGGTATTTGACATCAGAGACAGTATACGGGTGCTCAGTGGAGACTGGGTACACTGAACGGACTCGCCGAGAACTCCCAGATGGTATTATACCACACGTCAGATGGCAGTTCTCTGGTGACACTGGTACAGGTTAGTATGTAGACCCGAGATCGTTATAGAGTCTTATGTTATTCCCACTGTACTTTGATTTCCACCTTACCACGTTCAAGAGAAAGTGCAAAACGGTGGCTTTTGGGTACAGTCCTGAGTCACATGGAGGTAATGAGCGATAGGAGAGGTTTCGTCTCTCCCGGTATTGGGAGTTGCTGTTTCGCTGTGCTCGATTTGCTATAACAGGAAGTCCTTGGCCAAGACTGCTTCAGAGATATACTGGTAATTGTTATAAGTAGTTTCTCGACCCGTTATGAGCCTCATATCGACACGACTTATCGAGTTACTGGGGTCTGACGTTTACCACCCCTAGACTAGATATGCGATATATCAGACGAAGAGACCGGACTGTACGGTAGTGTTACTGATTGGATTCGCAGGAGTGTGAGCAGTCTTGCTTGTTGATCTTCTGATCGCTCAATACCCGAATGGCCGTTACGTTTAGCATACCGCTTGTGGCTTGTGGGTGTTTGATATGATCATCACCTACTACCGGCGTATTGACGAGTCTTTAGAGTCCTACACTGGGGTTTCCTGACTCAAGCGAAACGGAGTAGGATTACATATGTGATATGTGCGGGACCGAGATTGATACGATATGAGATACCGTATTCTATTCTCGCGAAATGTGACATTGATCGGTTATATGCGATATAGCCGGCTTATCGGATCAAAGTGTTGATTCGATAAGTTGTTACACATGATATTAGTCGGTCATAGCCGGATTATTAAATCAAGAGTTGATTTAATATTTTAATATATAATTATATATTGGATATATTACATTACATTAACTAGTATTAGCCCACTTATTGTAAGTGCACGGCGGCGCCCCAGCCGTCAATCCGACGCCGGAAAGCGGAAGCGGTGAATAACTTAAATTTTGCGGACTTAGCAAACCGGCACCACCGCGCACTATAACCCGGATCGAAAACCATTAACTAGTCTAAGCTAACAAGAAGATGGGTTAGAGATATACCGACGATCCAAGTCCTCCGGTCTTCTCGTCATGGTCCCGATCTCCTGCGGAAAAGTCCCGTCTCCTCCTCGTCGCTGGAAGTGCACCACATCGCCTACTTCTTTTACGGGCTCCCACCTCAATGCCGAGGCAACTCGGGCACGAAGCCGGCTACTCGACGTGCCCAAGATTTGCTGTAGAATGTTTGGTAGAGCTTGTGTCTCACTTTTGGGGTTGTGGAATTGCCATTTGAGGAGGGATTGAACTTGGAGCTTTTTAGATGGAACTTGTGGGATTTTTGCAACATGAAATGAAGCAAAATCCCACCTCAAAATATTTGGACAGCCCCTTCAAGAGGGAGGCCGGCCATGCTCTAGTGAGTGAGGGAGAGAATGAGATGGATCACCATGAGAGAGTGAGAGGCTTGAACAATAATGCAAGGCATCAAAAAACAATTATGAAAGAATATGATCACAACACCAAAACCACACTCAAACCACAACCATCACTAAACAAAGTCAAGCCATCATGATAGCTAGAAGTCAAGGTCAAGCAAGTCAATGGAAGGTGCACCATCATGAAGACTATCATGATGCTACAAAAAGCAAAGACCCCATTCCACAAATGCCTATTTGCAACAATGCAAATAAGCCCTCCTCCACCAAACTTCGGCCAATGAACGGAACAAAGGAAATTGGCCGAAACGGAAAGCAAACTGGCAACTCCAGAAAACTGGTCCCGTAATAAATCACAGGAAAACCCCGATACTGTGCATACACACCCGCATCTGTATTTCGACCGAAATACAAATGCAATGAGACAAACTCTACACTGTACAATACTTGGATCCGGCTTATACCAAAGCCGGCCAGTAATATCCGTTCGATCCTGATCCGTGCAATACCGCACGTATCTGATCGAACCCTGCCATATAACCATACGGCCTATAGTACAGACTGTCCGATCCTGATCCGTGCAATACCGCACGTATCTGATCCGACCTTGCCATATCTCCATACGGCCTCTACAACCTTTCGCCCGAAAGCTGAGTAACTGAATGTGGGGGACTCTAAAGACTCGTCAACACCTTGGTTGTGGATTTAACCACTAGCACGTCAGTGGTATAAGCCAATACGTGACGGGCTACCAGGTACTGACCAAATGGGACGTCGATGAGGAAGCTCACCCCGACACCCAACTGAGCCTGTCAGTGACAATATCCGTGCAGTCCGGTCCGTTCGTCTATGAGCATCGCATGGCGGGCCTAGGGGGTTGGTAAAAGTCAGACCCCCAAAAGCGGTACAAGTCGTGTCGGAGTGTAGCCCAGAACACCCTGAGATACTACTGGAATACCTACCAGTAAATCTCCTTGCCTTGGCCAAGGACTTTGTGTAATGGCTCTCCTAGACACAGCACGACCTCACCCCCAATACCGGGAGAGACGAACCCCTGAAGATACGCTCACTGCCTCCATGTGGCTCGGGACTGTACCCAACTAAAACCTGTTTGCACGACTCCTTTGAGCCGTGGTAGGGTAGTAATCAAAGTACAGTGGGAACTCACACGAGACAAATGACGATCCCCAGGTCGATGAACTAACCTGCACACATGTCACCAGGGAACTGCCATCTGACGTCTGGTATATGACCAACTAGCATGTTCCCGGCGAGTCCTGTCCGGTGTACTCATAACCCAATGAGCACCTGTATACATCTTAGGTGATCCAACTGACACCAGTGGCTTGTGAGACCGGCCACCGCCCCTCGTCGGGGTCTCGACTGTATACACTAGTCTACTAATGGAGTATCGATGCCCAGTCTCGAAACTCCCACGACTAGGGACCTTTTAAGGATAAGCTTATAGACCCCCAGCTCCCACTTATATGATCGCCCTCATACTGCTGGTGGTCAAGCAAGAATCCTAGGGGCTCTATCAACGTGTAATAGCGACGTGTCATGTCACCTAAAGCAGTACACGATGATAAAGGTAAACCAGATAGCATACTATCATCTCGAGCAAGACTGTCCTACTGGGATAGGTCCTCCCTCAATCATTACAATCACGTACCTGTGACCTAATAATTGACTCTGAGGGCACTATCTCCAACAATCTCCCACTTGCACTCAAGGCTAATTATTGCGATGTCGCATACTCACAGCCCGTGTGATACCGAACACCCAACTCCTCTACTAGTCAGTCTCACAAAGCTCGTTTGCGGAACTATTGCGTTCGAGGAATAGCCTCAGTGAGTGGATCCGCTTAGTTGTTTCTTTCTATGTCTCTCTATATCTCAAGTTCGCGGAGAAACCCATCTCCCGAAATGAGCAATACCTGTCTTAGAATGTGTCTGGATGTCTGATGGGACATAGCTCATAAATGAACTCCAAATCCAAACTTCTTAGACTGTATCGTCAACTGAACTTAATCAGTATCCTGCGCCATGCCACCCTCAGTATTGCCTTGGACCACCTGTCCAAAATACTGCCCCTCATCAGAAGGAAAACTATAGCTCTGACAACCTCCTTGTCGTCCATGTCACCTTGGAAGCCTGGAATGATAACTGTCTCCCGAATGAGGCTGTCGTTATCATATTCCTAGAACATGCACTTATGTTCTAAAACTGCTTCCGACTGCTTCTCCAGGATTGGATTAATGTCAACTTATTGCATCTAGTGCAAGAACAACATCTGGTGTGGTACTTGACATCTCACGATTGACTCAATTGCCTGAGCAAGTGATCTGCCAATCATGCCCGTCCCTCTCCCCTTTAGTCTGTAAGACACCTTTGGAGAGGGTGACTCCATTACCTGCAGGTACACTACCGTGCCAGGAGTCGTCCATCCTAAATACTCTTAGAACGCTGTCAAGTACCCTGATTGGGAAACCACCCAAATCTAGATCTAAGACCATAGATCTAGTAACCAGTATGTCTGATATAAAATCCATTTCCTTTGTGGAGAAACAACTGTGTGACGACCAAACTATAACCGATCGTAGTGTAGGAGTTTCCTATCCTACTCTGTGTATATCATCCAAATACCAGGATATCACACCCTACTACCTTCTCAACAGATCCATCCCCTATTCTGATGAAGTCAAACCCATGACTGTCACGTTAGAAATAGATGATCTTTCTCCACTACATCTGCTCTAGTCTATAAATAGACATAAGCTACATGTCCACCAATGCTTCCGCTGCTCCCACTGACTACGACAACCCTCTGGCAGAGTCATATAGACGTGCACTTCTAAAACTAGTTTAGAACGACGCTATACTCATCCTCCCGCCGGGTCTCGCAGCCTGGAACAACAGCAATGGTAATTGTGGGTAAACAAGAACTTCCCTGTCACCGTCCTTGAGGCTACCGGAGTACCTCTCGGGTGCCTGAAGTTACCCACCTTATCTGCGGAGTGGCCAATGGAATGTCAATTCAGATTGAATCTTTAGGTTCCTTATCAAATCTTCAGATCGTTTGTGGTTCTGGAATCACTTCCAGTTCTACCATACTCCCACTACTGTTTTTCTGAAAAAATCCATTTTTAATAAAACTGTGGCGAGTCTAGAACAATATCGCTATTGTTCGTCCAGATGGTAGAAAATCAACCCTCGTCATAGCCTGGGTCAACCCACAAACAGCTATTACAGAAACGTGCCTTGAGTTGTCCAGTGTCTGGTTTTAATCATAAACCGGACAACTCCCCGTACCTTAACATCGTTAAGATATGAACTGTTCTATATCATATATAGAACCAGAGGCACTGATTTAATTGAACCAGATTCAAATCATGCAACTGTCTCCAGTGCATGTAAACTAAATGGAAGGAGGCCGATCAGCGTTACTCAACTTAGGAATGCTTCCATTTATGAGTAACCTGTAAGAGAAGCAATTTCTCTTAATCACTACTATCAACTGAATACCATATACAAGTATCTACATCTTCGATCACTTTGAAGAATCCCGATACTTGCTACACCTGGTTCTTTACTCTATTCAAATACCTATAACTTCTCCAAATTCGAACCCTGTGTTTCCACGAAACACTTGTCTAAAAACTAGAGAAGTCATAAGTAAACCGAATATAGTACGAGGACCAACCCCTCTGTCCTAATGGACACTGGACAACATACAATACTCTGTATAAGTCCCTTGAGTCTGATAACTCATTCACTGTGTGTCGTAGGTTGAAAACTGTACTTATGATTAAGAAGAATTACACCGCTGTTTAATGCTCCTTACCTAACCATCCACTGATATAGGTAAATGTCGTAGACATAATTTCAGAAAGGTATATCTCACTCTATGAAAATAGACGTACAGATATATCAATTTGAAATTGGTGCATAACAGTGGATATTCAAAACCAAATATTTGCCGACCGGCAAACAGCCCAGGTGATTTCCTCAAATATCACCGATTACAACGAATCCCGATATAATGAGGATAATCACCCAATTCCCAACAACTTACTCCCACTCATCATCTGTAAAACCATACAGATGTGAGAATCGTACCTGGTAAATACATACCCTGGAGTAAGTATCTAATCGGGAAATCAGTTTTCCTTTAACATTACACAGTGAAACTGAAACATTGAAATGTTCCGATGGGGTATTCTGGTATTCCTAGTAATGCCTCTTCCAGATTCACGACTGTAACCGTATAGTTATTTGCCACCTCTCCAAATCCCTTCATATGTCTTTAGTCTTTACCTTCTGCACACCCTTTTAGGCCAAATGGTTTTCTTCCTTCCCTACCGTTCGGCACCAGCCTATGGTTTGGAAGAAGACTATCCAATAAGCATAATGCGTGTACTGTCCGCATCCTAGGAATACTCGCAATGAGAGAGGGTGAAGATAAAAGACAACCGAATAAACCTTATTCCTATTTCTCCTGAACCAGAATCCATCCCCGAACTGGAACAAGTTCCATTCGAGTTCGTATATAACCATACGATGGAGTATCCAAATAAACTGTGGATCTTCGTAGTGATACGGAGTGTCCTGGAGAAATACAAAGGTGATGTGGGAGTGGTAATGAAATATTTGGTTTGGTCGTGAATATCTGTTGCAATTTACTTTGCCCTCTTACTAATCCCTTGCTTTGTCTGAACTTAATACCTTCTGCACACCATCGTTATGCTAATTGGTTTTCTTCATTCCCTACCGGTCGGCACCAGCCTAAGGTTTGGAAGAAGACAATCCAATTTGCGTAATAGGTGTACTACCCCTAAACCAAGGAGTACTCGTAACCTGAGAGAGGGTAAAAGGAAAAGACAACTGAATAATCCTATCCGTTTTCTCCAGAACCGGAAACCATCCTCGAATAAATTCTTTCGAGTTCGTATCTAACCATACGATGGTTTTGTCCAATGGAAGTGGACGTTCGTAGTAATACGGGGTGTCCTGGAGAAAAAGGGTAAAAGTAGGAGTGGCAATGAGGTCTGCAACTCTGACAATCCAAAAGCCGGTGTTTAAGAAGGTTTGGTCAACTTGGTCACTGAGTCAAAGTCTTAGGGTCGGGTCAAATGGTCGCTGCCAGAGAGAGAGAGAAAAGAAACACTCAGCGTGCACTCTAACCTAGATCAGAATGGTTACCAATTTATCTAATCTGGAATCCTCCCACTGTACCTCAAATTCTCCTCCAAACCTGAAAGAAGAATTAGTCGGGATGTCCCGAGGAGTAAACTAACTCATCAGTAGGAATCGGGATCCAACTCTCATCGCATGACAACGTGACGGAATCCGCTCACGTCATCACACTCCAGAAGGTATGCACATGTCTGGCAAGTTTCAGTTCTTTTGAAACTCCCGATGTGATTTCTGCCCCATGCTCTTATGACCTTGGCGAAGGTCAACAAATCATAAGTCACATGTCAAGTTCTACCCGTCATTATCCAGGTTAATTTGAATCCACCCGTACAAGCCCTTGACGAAGGTCAACAAGGCTATACGACTGTCCCAAACCAACGCATCTATCTATGCAGCAGAAAGGTAACAAGCAGCTACCATACACTATGCCTTGACGAAAGTCAACAAACATAGCATGAATACTACGTGCTACCCGTCTGAAACGACGGAGGGCTACGAATGGTTTCTGGCGAAAACCTTTAACGTAATGAACTTGATATCGTTGAAGGAACGGATAGCTTTTTGAAAATATAGTGACGAAAACCGTTGCTAAAGAGGTCACTCCCGGTGAAGGGATCTCGGCTCTTTCCCCGTAGAATGGGGTGCAGGATATTCCAAATGAATACCACGGTGCAAAGCAAAAGTAATCGGCTATAGTGAAGTTAATGCCCTGACGCAAACTTATTGTCCAAGGGGTCACTCCCGGTGAAGGGATCTCGGCCCTTGCCTCGTCGACTGAGGAGCAGGATATTCTAATGAATACCACGATGCAAAACAAAAGTAAACGTCCTTGCAATAACAGCTTTTTGAAAAAGTGTTCCAACAACATCAGATTAGGTTTGTTTTTAACTTTGCATTGATCCGAATCAATGCAGTCCAATCAATTGATCACACCAAAAAGAACGAAAATATACTGATGTACGTATATGCCATCCGCATTCGCCACTGGGTCCCGTCATTACCCGTTAGGTTAGCTAACTAACGACAGAGCGGGGACTGGACTAGCGCGGATGCAAAACATATACAATATCTACTAATATATATACCAATATATTATATTCGCTCAAGGCGTGAATAAAATGCAACATCACAGAAATGTACAGCATCACAGAAACAATACAGATATCTGGGATCCCCGGGTTTCACAGAGCCGCTGAAACCCGACGTTCCCCTGGTCGTGTGGATAGCCTGTGCAATGAAATCCTAGACCCCTACGGGCGCGGCAAGTTACCCGCCAAAACCTGAAGCGAGGCAGCCCCCTTCAGCAACGTGAATGGACCACCCAGCACTTCACGGAATCCGGTAACTTGGGCACCCCTCCTGGGTCAACCTGTACCCCCTACGAGTGCGGCGAATAGCCCGCCAATCCTAGAGTGAAGCCCCCTCCGTCTCAATGCCATGAGATGCGGGCTTGTTGCCCTCCAGAACCCGGCTATCCGTGCACCCCTCCGCGGGGCAATCCTAGTACAGAAAGTAAAATATACATACAACGGGTACATCGACCGCAACCAGGTCGTGCCCCAAAATAATAATACAAACAGGCAGTGACGGCAGTCCACATGTCGGACGCTCGCCCCGCAATATCAAATGTACATAATACAACAAAACTGTACTAGCATTGCATCCAGGCTATCCCCCACGACCGATCCACAACATCACAGCAAATACATAGAACATCAACGTGAAAGTCACGTTCGCAAATCTGTCTAACCGGGCTATAGCAGTTAGACTGGATTTACCGATCGAGTGACATTCACGGTCGCAGATATAATGTAAATACTGTGAAAAATGTGTTTAAAAAATTTCCGATTGATCAAACAATTAACAAGTGGGCCCCAAAGAAAACTGTAGCACTCACAGAAACAATTGGCCCAACTTTAATATTCCAAAGCCCATATTTTAAGCCCAGAAGGCCTCTGTAAAAAAATGGTGAAGTGATGTGAATAGTGCGCGGCGGAAGGGCCGCACAAATGGGGTTTTCGCGGCGGTTCCGCGCTCCAACTGTGGAGTTACTTCGTCAAATTTTTACAGAACTCTTAGATTTTCCAGTACATCAATATTTTATAACCTGAAAAAATTTTCGAGACCAAAAATTTTCAACAGAAACTGATGCGAACTAAAATGCAGTTTTGGAACTTTTTGATCGATCGGAAATGCAAACACATTACACAAAGTTAGACTAAGTTAATGGCGAG
The DNA here is from genome assembly GCA_030015575.1 of Agapanthus africanus. Classification (NCBI taxonomy): domain Eukaryota; kingdom Viridiplantae; phylum Streptophyta; class Magnoliopsida; order Asparagales; family Amaryllidaceae; genus Agapanthus; species Agapanthus africanus. The sequence continues at coordinate 342,615,800 of CM057343.1, forward strand.
GCTCTGATACCACTGTAAGTGCACGGCGGCGCCCCGGCCGTCAATCTGACGCCGGAAAGCGGAAGCGGTGAATAACTTAAATTTTGCGGACTTAGCAAACCGGCACCACCGCGCACTATAACCCGGATCGAAAACCATTAACTAGTCTAAGCTAACAAGAAGATGGGTTAGAGATATACCGACGATCCAAGTCCTCCGGTCTTCTCGTCATGGTCCCGATCTCCTGCGGAAAAGTCCCGTCTCCTCCTCGTCGCTGGAAGTGCACCACATCGCCTACTTCTTTTACGGGCTCCCACCTCAATGCCGAGGCAACTCGGGCACGAAGCCGGCTACTCGACGTGCCCAAGATTTGCTGTAGAATGTTTGGTAGAGCTTGTGTCTCACTTTTGGGGTTGTGGAATTTCCATTTGAGGAGGGATTGAACTTGGAGCTTTTTAGATGGAACTTGTGGGATTTTTGCAACATGAAATGAAGCAAAATCCCACCTCAAAATATTTGGACAGCCCCTTCAAGAGGGAGGCCGGCCATGCTCTAGTGAGTGAGGGAGAGAATGAGATGGATCACCATGAGAGAGTGAGAGGCTTGAACAATAATGCAAGGCATCAAAAAACAATTATGAAAGAATATGATCACAACACCAAAACCACACTCAAACCACAACCATCACTAAACAAAGTCAAGCCATCATGATAGCTAGAAGTCAAGGTCAAGCAAGTCAATGGAAGGTGCACCATCATGAAGACTATCATGATGCTACAAAAAGCAAAGACCCCCTTCCACAAATGCCTATTTGCAACAATGCAAATAAGCCCTCCTCCACCAAACTTCGGCCAATGAACGGAACAAAGGAAATTGGCCGAAACGGAAAGCAAACTGGCAACTCCAGAAAACTGGTCCCGTAATAAATCACAGGAAAACCCCGATACTGTGCATACACACCCGCATCTGTATTTCGACCGAAATACAAATGCAATGAGACAAACTCTACACTGTACAATACTTGGATCCGGCTTATACCAAAGCCGGCCAGTAATATCCGTTCGATCCTGATCCGTGCAATACCGCACGTATCTGATCGAACCCTGCCATATAACCATACGGCCTATAGTACAGACTGTCCGATCCTGATCCGTGCAATACCGCACGTATCTGATCCGACCTTGCCATATCTCCATACGGCCTCTACAACCTTTCGCCCGAAAGCTGAGTAACTGAATGTGGGGGACTCTAAAGACTCGTCAACACCATGGTTGTGGATTTAACCACTAGCACGTCAGTGGTATAAGCCAATACGTGACGGGCTACCAGGTACTGACCAAATGGGACGTCGATGAGGAAGCTCACCCCGACACCCAACTGAGCCTGTCAGTGACAATATCCGTGCAGTCTGGTCCGTTCGTCTATGAGCATCGCATGGCGGGCCTAGGGGGTTGGTAAAAGTCAGACCCCCAAAAGCGGTACAAGTCGTGTCGGAGTGTAGCCCAGAACACCCTGAGATACTACTGGAATACCTACCAGTAAATCTCCTTGCCTTGGCCAAGGACTTTGTGTAATGGCTCTCCTAGACACAGCACGACCTCACCCCCAATACCGGGAGAGACGAACCCCTGAAGATACGCTCACTGCCTCCATGTGGCTCGGGACTGTACCCAACTAAAACCTGTTTGCACGACTCCTTTGAGCCGTGGTAGGGTAGTAATCAAAGTACAGTGGGAACTCACACGAGACAAATGACGATCCCCAGGTCGATGAACTAACCTGCACACATGTCACCAGGGAACTGCCATCTGACGTCTGGTATATGACCAACTAGCATGTTCCCGGCGAGTCCTGTCCGGTGTACTCATAACCCAATGAGCACCTGTATACATCTTAGGTGATCCAACTGACACCAGTGGCTTGTGAGACCGGCCACCGCCCCTCGTCGGGGTCTCGACTGTATACACTAGTCTACTAATGGAGTATCGATGCCCAGTCTCGAAACTCCCACGACTAGGGACCTTTTAAGGATAAGCTTATAGACCCCCAGCTCCCACTTATATGATCGCCCTCATACTGCTGGTGGTCAAGCAAGAATCCTAGGGGCTCTATCAACGTGTAATAGCGACGTGTCATGTCACCTAAAGCAGTACACGATGATAAAGGTAAACCAGATAGCATACTATCATCTCGAGCAAGACTGTCCTACTGGGATAGGTCCTCCCTCAATCATTACAATCACGTACCTGTGACCTAATAATTGACTCTGAGGGCACTATCTCCAACACTTATGATTTCTCACTAGATTGTGCACATTGTATATATGTGATATATGTAAGTGTACAAGTTTGTGTCATGCTTGATGATACAAATAAGATAGGTGTATGAGACTTAAACCATATTAAGGTTAAATTAGGGTTTATTTATTTCTTAAAGAATAACAAAAGAGAGGTGACTTAGTCAAAGTTGTCAAGCTTAGATGAAGCTTGTAGAAACATTGACAAAGTCAACTCTTTTGTCATTCCTTACGATATTAGTTAACCGAACCCTTAACCTTATAGCTTTGTTAATTCTCTACATGAGTTAAGCATGAGGACTTAACTTACCCATGGTTACATAATTCATTTGGATGAATTATTGACTTGAGTTCATCTTCTTCTTCTTCCTCCTCAAAAGCTTTCTAGCTCTAATAGAGGTATGAGATAAAGTGTGAGAAAATCAATTCTAAAGTGAGCCCACTTCCTACTTCATCATCCTCTACTACTTGCCATTTAGTATAGGGTGTTCTTTTCACAAAGTTCGTGACCTAGTAAAGAAATAGCTTAGGTTAGTTTCTCCTCGACGTAGATCATCTTCAGCCTCGAAGTCATCGAAGCAAGCATGTTCGTTTCTTCGTGGAACCTCTCTAGAGTCCGGAGTTTACGATTGCAGCAAAGGGGACTACTACACGGACCTATTGAAGTGAAGGACCGGCCTACAAAGGTTGTATTCCTCGCTCTCTTTACTTTGTAAAGTGTTTGCATATTACTTTTCGTATATTTCTAGTTTATGATTCTTGATAGGGTTAGCTAAAATGGCAAAATTTTAATTTGGCATGGACGATGCCTCCCGAAACCTTGCTGCCATTGTAGACAACCCTTCAGTGGTATCAGAGCCTTGCTAGAAATTAATACGGATTTTGTTAGAATTACGAAACCGAAACGTCTCCGAAACTTGAAACGGAAAACCCCAGTTTCTGTCGATTTTAAATAGTGTTCAAAAAATTATTTAAACAAGTGCAGAATGTTGTATGTGATACCACATGAACACATAAGAAAATTCACCCCCGCCCCTCAGGATATGGCCGGCGACATATCTAGGGATTCCGGCGACGCCTGACTTCTTATGGGGAATTGGGTAAAATTTTTTGGGTGTGTTCCAGTCACTGGGATTTGGTGTTTCAGGTGTTGTTTATTTTTGCTAATTTTGCATGTGATGTAATCTTACGCTATAAACAATTCGGAGTGTTTTGTATTCATAGTTTTAACATTGTTTCGGGTTATTCACGTATTGTCTAGGCGAAGTTAAAAAGTTCGATCGAATGTCAAAAACCCATTTTTCCAAGTTTAAAGTATTCGGAAAAATATGCAAGTGATTCTGTGGACCCTCTAGAAGAACGTAAACCTTAACTCGATTATGTGGTCGTCAAAACTGCCACTTGAACCCTAGGGTTTGTGGTAGTTTAACGTTGTCACATGTGAGGCGTTGGTTTGACCCTTCTACGGCTGGTTCATAGGTACTGTGGCATCTTCTGGGTATTACTAAAACTGTGCTCAAGTGTTGAGCTGTCAGGAAATTGTGGGACTTTGATGAATCGATCGAAGAGTTTATCGTCGTCCTGATATTATATGATGGGATACAATATTTGGAATCCACAAGCAGTTATGAGATAACTAATTTGAATGTTATAAATCTAACAGTTTAGTCTCATTTTGATCGATTGCCACGGGATTTTGATGCGATCAAAAGTCCGTTGCAATCATATATCGTACGTGGATACTCTCCGGGTAAACTTAATAGATAGCCACACCCCATAGCCCCGACCAAGTGACTGTAGGAGAATCCCGTCGCTAAAAGCATCCGTTCGGGTGCTCGCGGCAGCGGTGTTCCGCCTTAGTGCACTTTGGCGGCGGCATCGGGGGGTGCGGCCGTTTACTAAAATTTTCGACGAGCATTCGATCAGGATGTTGGGAATCTTGTTGAATTGCCCGATATGATATTGAAAATTGTTTTCGAGATTGAGACTAAAATGCGGTGTTTATAATTGTTAGGCATGTGATGTCTAAGGATTTCATTTGGTTAGGCATGCGATGTCTAAGGTGGTTGCGGATTCCAACTGTTGTAGTTTTTCACTTTCTTTTCTGCGACTGTAAGTGTAATATGTGGTGTATCGCCGGTTTCGGTGCTATATGTCAACGACAATTGGGATACGCATATTTACTTACGTTGATGACAGGTGATGTTATGTGTTGCCGTGATATGTTATATTGGATCGTCGTATTTTGAATAGCCGGGGGTTTTATGTGAGATGAGAGTTTTTCATTTTCATTCATGTAAAATTCATTGTATGTAATATTCTTTTATTGGGGCACTTCCGGGTTGAGGATGATGTCACCATTGTATATTATTTACTTTTCCGCATTAGGATAGACCCATGGCGGGGAGCACAAGTAACCGGGTTCTAAGGTCCAGTGGGAGACCATCTTGAGGAGTCAAGACCGGTTCTCCTAACTCTATAACTGGCAGGGTTACTTGCCGCTCTCGTAGGGGTCTAAGGATATGGGGTTTGGCTATTCATCACGACCGTGGAATCCGTGTTTTATACAGGCTTAATTTAAAACCCAAAAATCCTTGTATATCCAATATTTCATATGTTGTTTTCTGCTGTGATATCTGTGATGTGATCATTTGATATATTGATGAGATAGATACTGGATATAGTATATGTGATATATTATATAGACGTTGCTTATGTTTTACACCTGCGCTAGCACTGCCCCGCTCTGCCGTTAGTTACCTAACCTAACGGTGTACGAGTGTGTTAGTTATATGTATGCCCTAGAGGCCATTACTGTACATGAGATGTATATTGTAGTGGATACTGGGACATATATAGGGAGGACTTTATTGCTCGACATGATAGTACACTATCTGGTTGTTCTTTATCTTAACATGTACACTGATTGTCTCTCTTTAACATGTTGATAAAGCCCTTAGGATGTGTACTCGACTTCCAGGATTATGATACAGATCATATTAGTGGGGCCTGGGTAGTCCATGAGTACATCCTTCAATGTTCCTAGTCGTGGGAATATCGAGGCGGGACATTTATATTCCAGAGTAGACTAGCGTATATCTTCCCGACCTATATGATGGGCAATGGATGATCCCATATCCATTGGTGTTTGACATCAGAGATGGTATACGGGTGCTCAGTGAAGATTGGGTACACTGAACGGACTCGCCGAGAACTCCCAGATGGTATTATACCTCACGTCAGATGGCAGCTCTCTGGTGACACAGGTACAGCTTAGTCTGTTGACCCGAGATCGTCATAGAGTCTTGTGTGTCTCCCACTGTGCTTTGATTTCCACCCTACAACGGCTATACTGAGTCGTGCAACCAGGTGGTTTTTAGGTACAGTCCCGAGTCACATAAAGGCAATGAGCGATAGGAGGGGATTCATCTCTCCCGGTATTGGGGTTTGATGTTGCGCTATGCTCGACTGGCCATAACTGGAAATCCCTGGCCAGGGTTGATGTGATTTACTGGTAAGTGTTATCAGTAGTTTCACGCTCGTTATGGAGCTTACATCGGCATGACTTATCAAGCTACTGGGGTCTGACGTTTACCACCACTAGGTGAGATATGCGACATATCAGACGAACAGACCGGACTATGCGGTAAGTGTTACTGATTGGATTCATAAGAGTGTGAGCAGGCTTGCTCGTTGATCTTCTGATCGCTCAATACCCGGGTGGCCGTTACATTTAGCAGATCGCTTGCGGCATGTAGGTGGCTGATATGATCACCACCTACTGCTGGCGTATTGACGAGTCTTTAGAGTCCTACACAGAGGTTTTCTGGCTCAGGCGAAACGAAATAGGAGCACATATGAGATATGTGCAGGACCGAAAATAATACGAGTATGTGACACCGTATTCTATTCTCGCGATTTGTATCATCGGTAGGTTATATGCGATATAGCCGGGTTACCGAATCAAGTGTTGATTCGATATATTGATACACTAGATATTAGTCGGTTATATGCGATATGACCGGATCATTAAATCAAGTGTTGATTTAATGATTTAATATATAATTATTTATTTGATATATTATTTTACATTAACTAGTATTGGTTCACTTAAGATATCTTTTTCTCACTTGATGTGCATAATGTATATATGATATATTTTTATGTACATGATTGTATCATGCTTGATGATACATGCAAACTTGGGTGTATAAGTGACTTACACAATATTTAAGTTAATGGTAAAGGTTTATATTTATTTTGTAATTCAAAATTAGTGAGCACTTTGTCATGCTTGAAGTTCCATGAAGCTTGAAGCATCCATTGACCAAGTCCACTAACTTTGTCTCACTTAAGATATTTATTAACCAAACCATTAACTTGATGATCACCACTGAAAACCGCATTTTAATACCGCTCATTCGTTATCTCTTTTGTTATATATCAGTGCTATTAATCAGTGTCTGCTCTGTAATTACAGTTTACAGGTATTCATGATAAAACACCGGAAATACATTCAAAATCACGGATATATCGTCTGTAAGCCGACACTGCAAACAGACCAGAAAACCAACCGATATCCCAAGAGCTTTTGTAAAATAAATGTGTGTATACACTTTTTGGTCCGACACAATGTATGTTGCACACAACTCTTGGGCAAAGACCATGTGGGGGCAGCTATGGCATGATAAGTTATGCAAGTGGGCATGTGTTGGTGTGATGTGCATTAATGGGCATTGAATGCATAAAGATATGATGTGATTTGAAACATCTCATTTCTCTCCAATTCTTTGCATACAAACCAGGTGAACTAAGACCAAGCAAACAGCATCAGAGGCTTATTGGAGTGCACACAAACCCACACACCCAATACGAGCCCCACTCCTCGGAATTGACCCGGTGACTCTCCCATGGATTCCGGCGACGCCGGCCCCACCTCCTCCTGTGGGCCCCATATTTCTTCTATGCCTCCCTTGCTGCCATGTAGCATTATTTTTATTGTTTATTTATTTCTCTTTTGAGCCTATAAATACAGATCAGTGGGCAAAGGAGAGAGGCTACCTATGTATATACCACTTTTCATTTTCATAGAAGTTTTGCTTTTGGTTTAGCTTAAGGGGAGTGAACTTCAGTTGGTTTCTTCTTCTTTTTCCCTCTTGAAGCTCTCTTTGGAGAGCTTCATTAAGGAGATTGAACAAGTTACCAAACATTGTATCTTGTTCTCAAGTGTTTATAATATATTGTTTCTTTCTTTTATATACTTGCTTTCTTTTCATTATGCTTAGCTAATTCTTTTATTTGGTTGTGGTGTGGGTGAGGAAGTGAGATGAAAGGCTTTGCCTCCTCCACCTCTTGTTTATGTTTCATGCGCTTAAATTCCATTTTGTGTTAAGGTTGTTAAGCTAGGATATGGTATGTTGTGATAAAGAGCTTGACATACTCTTTGTTTCATATACTATATACCTTCACAAACCCATAGCAAACTCAACACCAATATCTTTTGCTCTCACTAACCTCTTTGTGTTTTCATTGTTACGGTATGCTTCAAAAACCTCGTGTTTAGTGTTGATACCCCAAGCGCGGATATACAAACGGTAAGTGACCAAAACGGACTCGTTTCGTGCTTTGCGGCGATGTCGGACTTTGACGGTTTGTGCTCCGCAACCGCGTTGACAAGTCGTGCTTCATGCTGGAATCAAGATAAAGCCGGACAACTCATAACTAAGGGAGCGTAGAGGTAAAAATCACGATTCAAGCTTTCGAACCATGCCACAACCATTCTTTCCTTATACTTGTTTTCTTGCTTTTCTTGTTTTCTTTCTTTCTTTTATTATTTGTGACAACCAACCAATTCGTTAATTTGTTAATCTTAAAAAACGATACCTAATACTCAATTCCCTGCGGATCGACCCGTGCTTGCCGGCTTGCTACAACGCACCGTGCACTTACGGTTATAAATAGTAAAACGAGAACGATCTCGTGCGCGCACTCCGTTTTTCACCAAAACGCATCCATTTCCAAAACATACGCGTTTGCGCGCACGGGAGGATTCCCAACAAGTTTTTGGCACCGTTGCCAGGGAGTTGTAGTTATTAGATATTGTTATTTCTGGTTCTACTAACTATACTAACTTCTAATTCATTTTTTTTCAAAACTAACAAAATACGATTTTTCTAACCTTTGTTCTCTGTTGTTTATACCTGCTATCACTCTGTGCTAATATAAAAAATCTAGTAAGACCATTAGGACAATAATATAGCCTAAAGAATCCACACAAAAATTCATCCCATCATCTCGGAATTTGGCCGGTGACGCACCCTCCTTTTCCGGCGACCTCGGCTAAGTTTTAGGATTTTTGATTTTTTGTTTTTGTGTGATCTTTAGTTCTGTGTTTGTACTCTTTTGGTCTTGTTTGATCTTTCCAATTTTGAGTGTGCAGGAATTGGGGCATTCGTATCGCTTTTTACACTAAATATCGTATTTTCCGACATTTTAGGTTTTTTCGCGGAATTACGACCAGCGATCGTGCGGAGCGAGGTTTAATTGCAATTTCAAGACGTTGGGGAAGATTAGTGCCAAAGATCCGGGTAGTTTGACCCGCGCAAGCGAACATTCAACGACTCGGATCACTTTCAAAGGGTTTTCTTAAACCAAATCCATTTGGTACTTATTTCCTAATACCTCCTCTCGAATCCGACGCAATCCAATTCTCTATCTTTTGCAGGATTCTTTGCACAATTTTGCCGCCAATTGCAAAGAGAACTAACTCGTATTCGTTGCAGCGCTTAAAACTTAAACTAAAAAAAGAATTTCTTTAATTGATTGATTTCTTGAATTCTTTTATTTGATTGCGCATTGCATCTTAATACGGAAATTAAGGGCACAAATAACCAAACAAGATACGGTAAAGGATTTCATCACCTTTTCTCCGGGGCCCACAAATCACAAAACTGCATTCCTGAATACCTCCAGTAATTTAAAATCAATTAGAATTTGACTCTAAGGACTTCGCGCTCATTTGGAGAAGTTAACTGTATTTAGAAATTTTCTTAACGGTATATTGTTCACGGGGTGTCTAGGCAAGCGTTCAAGAGAAAGGGTTATTTAATTAAGGAACTTCGCGAATGCGTTGTAAAACCTCCCCTTATCTCTTGCACTTACCTGGCTTCGTGATCTGTATATCTTGAGCCTATTTCTCGACACAGTTTTACTTCGTCAATCAGGTTCTTGAGCAGGTCTAGTTGACTTAGAATACCGTAGACTGCTAGGGGTATGATATTCTTTGTTTTTGTGAATTTTGTGAATTCTTGTTAAAATGGGTGACACACAATTCAATTCAATTTTTCACGATTCCTATTCTTTTGTTCATACTCAATCCCAAATTATTTGTTCAAACTGCCAAAATTCTTCCCACATTCATGATGATTGTCCTTTTCTAGGGGGTGACCAACCGTTCCAAATTCTTAACGGTCACCCACCTAACACTCCTGAACCCAGTCCCACTTCAACCATTGACGAACTGATTGAAAATTTAGAGAAAGAGGTCGACAGAATGACTGCTTTAGCATCACCACCATCATAACCCCTCTAACCTAAAACCATTGAACCATCTGTTGGGTATGATAGTGAGATGGATGCTAGGTTTACCGCTCTAGAAAAAGGTATTGAAGTAATGACTGCGGTCGAGAATCAAACAGCTTCTACGTTAGCCCTATTCATACAGCAGTCTGAGCAATTATTTCTTGCTCAGGCTCAATCTTTGGCTAATATAGAGGAACAAGTGAAACATTTAGCTGAGAGGATTCTAGGGAGTGAGCACAGTCAATCAGAACCCGATAATGTTAATGTCTGTCATCTAGGGAGTCACCTATGTGAAGTAAATGATCAATCAAATTTTGATGATTTCTTAGATGATGATACGATTGAATTGACTGGGTGCTATCAGGACACACAAGAAAACCCTCTAAGTCAGTCCACCACTAGCCTTCAAGTATCCACTGAAGCTCTTGTCACTTTAGAGATTGATTTAACTGAAATAATACTTGATGAGGAAATTCTTGAACCGACTGATATCTGCTTTCCAATTTTAGAGGAGGAACCTTGTGAATTTGTCGGGTATAGTTAGGATAGATTAGAAAAGATCAATGATAAGGAACCCACAATTTTTTTATCACCTAGTGATATTGTTTCGGAAGAAACATTAGGGTGGGAATCTACTTTTTTAGATGATATGAACCTACCCATTTGTGAATGTGATGAGGAAGAAATCTTTTTGGGCGAGAGTGTAAATAATGGGAGTAGGATTATGAAAAATAATAGGGAGGAAGACGGTGTTGAAAACTATTCTTTTATACAGAGTTTTGAGAAAATTTTTGCTGATGAACTTGATATTCATGGTGAGTTTGGGTCAAGATCATTTTGGGATCATCCTTTGGACCTTTCTTTTTCAGAACTTTTTGTGGATGAACTCCAGTTCTTACACGAACCTGACTTCAAAACTCAATACGTGCTTATTAAACATTCAATTCATTCAGAAAACAATTGTTTGACCTCCTCAAAATTCCATCTTCATCTTCAACGTCTTCTCATCCCTACTTTTACATGCCCATGCCCTTCACTAACATCTAACTTATACATATTCTCTTTCTTTTTCTTCTTTTTATACACATTCTTTTACCAGCCCCTACATTATATAGACAAAATCTTTTTGTGGCTGGTATTAATTTCTGCACTAACCCAGTCTTTTAACTTGTAAATGTTGTAATTAATCTTAGGTTTTTTCCTTTTTTCTTGAATAAAATTCTCACCCTGGTGTCTAAGTCTAGCTACCGGACGCGGGGCAACGATGAGGACATCGTAAAACTCAGGTTTGGGGATGAGCACTGCATCATGTGTATATTCTGCATTGCATATATATAAAAAAAAGAAAATCATAAAAATTGAAAAATTTCCAAAAAATATAAAAACTTTTTCGTCATATTAGCTAATAGGGTAACTTAGATTTTATTCCGAAAGCTTAGTTGATACGTTAGAGCTAACTAAATCCTAGGCTTAGGAATTGAAAACCCTAAAAATAACCCTGATTCTATTTAAACTTGGTAAGTATACGTCCTTACAGTTTTTTTTTTGAGAAATAGGTAATCTTGAGTCCAGTTCTTTAGTTAAGTCAAGATGAAGGGAGAGTATTGATTCTTTACTGAAAGTTAAGTCTGAAAAATAGTTTCTGTTCTTGAGTCCAAATTTAGAAAGTATATACCCTATAAATTGCACATACACGCACCATGAAACTTGGGATAGTAGAGGATACCTAGAAATACTCTTGCCTGAAAGCCTAGTATGAAAGAAAAATCGGTATTTAAAGCTAAACACCCAAAAAAGAGCATCATTGAAAAAAATATATCCGGTCTTAAAAAGAAAAAGAAAAATAAAAGGAAAAAATAATAAAGTCATGACCTGGAGACTGCTATTTGCGCTTTAAGCTCATACATTCAGTAATCGGCTGTTAGTGCCTCAAGAAGCATTAATGATCGCATGAAAGGTGTGTGAGCAAAACCGTCCATCCATTAATGAAAAGAAGTAGTATTAGGTATTAAGGCTAGGGTACAATAGCTTGAATTGAATTCTTAAGCGTAGTGGTGCAAATTTACACACACGCAGGGGTATACAATCGATATTTGGAGGAAAGATAAAAACGAAGAATAAGACTTATGTTTCTGTAAAGTCGATAAAAAATTCCTGACTTGAGACCACACTTTTAGAAGGAAAACTTAAGAGTTACCGACATCTTTCTAAGCTATAAATGTGTATAGGATCTAGGGATAAATAGATAGGAGGCGTGAAACATAAGGGTTGAATATTCTTACTTAGGATGATAGAATTTCTGACTTAGATACTAAACTGTAGGAGTAGAATCGACGTTAACTTATGAAACTAACTTGACTGGATTTTGTGGGTGTAATCCGCTGAAAACCCTCAGGAGACAACACTCCTCCTACTAGGAACACCTAGAGGTTTAACGGCTTGTTGCACGTACTCAGTGCAATCGCGTTCCATGCGAAAGTGAGGCTAGGATTTTTTGTATTGCTCGGGACGAGCAATAGATAAGTTTGGGGGTATTTAATCACGACTGAAAACTGCATTTTAATACCACTCATTCGTTATCTCTTTTGTTATATATCGGTGCTATTAATCAGTGTCTACTCTGTAATTATAGTTTACAGGTATTCATGATAAAACACCGGAAACACATTAAAAATCACGGATATATCGTCTGTAAGCTGACACTGCAAGCAGATCAGAAAACCGATCGATATCCCAAGAGCTTTTGTAAAATAAATGTGTGCACACACTTTTTGGTCCAACACAATGCATGTTGCATACAACTCTTGGGTAAAGACCATGTGCGGGGAGCCATGGCATGATAGGTTATGCAAGTGGGCATGTGTTGGTGTGATGTGCATTAATGGGCATTGAATGCATAAAGATATGATGTGATTTGAAACATCTCATTTCCCTCCAATTCTCTGCATACAAACCAGGTGAAATAAGACCAAGCAAACAGCATCAGAGGCTTATTGGAGTGCACACAAACCTACACACCTAATATGAGCCCCACTCCTCGGAATTTACCCGGCGACTCTCCCATGGATTCCGGCGATGCCGGCCCCACTTCCTCCAGTGGGCCCCATATTTCTTCTGTGCCTCCCTTTCTGCCACATAGGATTATTTTTATTGTTTATTTATTTCTATTTTGAGCCTATAAATACAGATCAGTGGGCAAGGGAGAGAGGCTACCTATGTATATACCACTTCTCATTTTTATAGTTGTTTTGCTTTTGGTTTAGCTTGAGGGGAGTGAAATTCGGTTGGTTTCTTCTTCTTCTTCTTCCCTCTTGAAGCTCTCTTTGGAGAGCTTCATTAAGGAGGTTGAACAAGTTACCAAACATTGTATCTTGTTCTCAAGTGTTTTTAATATATTGTTTCTTTCTTTTATATACTTGCTTTCTTTTCATTATGCTTAGCTAATTCTTTTATTTGGTTGTGGTGTGGGTGAAGAAGTGAGATGAAAGGCTTTGCCTCCTCCACCTCTTGTTTATGTTTCATGCGCTTAAATTCCATTTTGTGTTAAGGTTGTTAAGCTAGGATATGGTATGTTGTGATAAAGAGCTTGACAAACTATTTGTTTCATATACTATATACCTTCACAAACCATTAGCAAACTCAACACCAATATCTTTTGCTCTCACTAACCTCTTTGTGTTTTCATTGTTGCGGTATGCTTGCAAAACCTCGTGTTTAGTGTTGATACCCCAAGCGCGGACATACAAACGGTAAGTGACCAAAACGGACTCGTTTCGTGCTTTGCGGTGAATGTCGGACTTTGACGGTTTGTGCTCCACAACCGCGTTGACAAGTCGTGCTTCATGTCGGAATCAAGGTAAAGCCGGACAACTCATAACCAAGGGAGCGTAGAGGTAAACGTCGCGATTCAAGCTTTCGAACCATACCACAACCATTCTTTCCTTACACTTGTTTTCTTTCTTTTCTTTCTTTTTTTTATTATTTGTGACAACCAACCAATTCGTTAATTTGTTAATCTTAAACAACGATACCTAATACTCAATTCCCTGCGGATCGACCTGTGCTTGCCGGCTCGCTACAACAAGCCGTGCACTTGCGGTTATAAATAGTAAAACAAGAACGATCTCGTGCGCGCACTCCGTTTTCCACCAAAACGCATCCATTTCCAAAACATACGCGTTTGCGCTTGCGGGAGGATTCCCAACACTTGAACCATGGTTTAGTCTCTACAAAGGTTAGTGGATGATACTAACTCACCCATGCTTGCATAATTAATCATAATTCACTTCACTTCATTTGTTCTTCTTCTTCTTCTCATCCAAAAGAAAAAGTTTGCTAGAATTTTTCTAAGTAAAGAAATAAAGTGAGAAATCAAAATCTAAAGTGAACCCATTTCCTATTTCATCATTATTTACTACTTGCCATTTAGTTTAGGGTGTTCTCTTCACAAAGTTCTTGACCTAGTGAAGAGGGAGCTTGAATTTGAGTCACCTCGACGTAGATCATCTTCGTCCTCGAAGTCAATGAGCTAGCTAGTTCATTTCTCCGGGGAAATCCTTTCTAGAGTTCGGGACTACGATGATCGCAGCGAAAGGACGTCAACACGGAGCTTTAGAAGTGAAGGACCGGATCTACAAAGGTTGTATTTTCATCCGTTTCTCTTTGTAATGATGGATTACATGTTTTGTTATCCTAGTTTTCTAGTATGTATCCTTGGTTGATTGCTTAGCACCCCTTTTAATTTTTGTTTTGGCATGTGTGATGCTTGAAAACCCTAGGCTAGATGCTAAGGAATCCCAAACATGGTATCAGAGCCTAACTAAAAATTTAGACGATGTTAGATGTAATACGAAACCGAAACAAACCCGTATTGCAATTTCTGAAACCCTGCAGTTCATGCTCTCTGTTGATTTTGAAAAGGTCTGTAAAAATTTTGCAAACAAGTGCAGAGTCATGTATGTGATGCCTATAGTGAACAGAACAAAAACGAGACCCTTTGCTCGGTTTTCAACAGAGCACAGTCCCCCAAAATCCGAGGAGGCCGGCCCTGCTTGCTCCTCTGTGCATCATTTTTGTTTTGTGCTCTAGTGTGTGTATTTTGGGGTTTCAGATATTGTTTGTTTGGTCCATATTTCCATGTGATGTAAATTTTTCTATAGGACCAAAATGGAATGTTTCGTAGTCGTATAATTTAACATTGTGATGGTAACCTAGGCTATGTTTGACAGTTAGAACGATCTTCAAACATCACCCATGCCCCCCTCTAAAATTTCCAAGTGTTGGAATTTTTCTAAGTTAATTATATTCAATGTTCGTGCAAGTAACTCTATGGACCCTCTAGAAGAACATAAACCTTAACTCGATTCTATGC
Source organism: Agapanthus africanus (assembly GCA_030015575.1). Lineage (NCBI taxonomy): Eukaryota > Viridiplantae > Streptophyta > Magnoliopsida > Asparagales > Amaryllidaceae > Agapanthus > Agapanthus africanus. The sequence continues at coordinate 342,631,027 of CM057343.1, forward strand.
CTTCGGAACCGCGGTTTAAAGCCTAGGGTTTGCCATAGTTCCGCGGTGTCATAGGTGGGCGTTGGTTGACCCTTCTACGGCTGGATCATAGGTACTATAGCACGTTTTGGGTACTTTAATTTTGCTCAAGTGTTGAGCTAATTGGGAGATGAGGGTGTTGTTTGATTCGCTCGAAACGTTTAACATCATCTAGTATATTGTGATACAATACTTGGAATCAACAACATTTGAATTTTATAAGTCTAACAATTTAGTCTCATTTGATCGGTTGCCACGGGATTTTGATGCGATCAAAAGTCCGTCGCAATCACGTTGTGTATGCGGATACTCACCGGGTAATATTATTAGATAGCCACGCCCCATAGCCCCGACCAAGTGACTGTAGGATAACTCCGTCGCCAAAAGCATCCATTCGGGTGCTCGTGGAAGCGGTGTTCCACCTTAGTGCACTTCGTCGACGGCATCGGGGGGGTGCGACCGTCTATTAAAGTTTCCGACAAGCATTCGATCGGTATGTCGGGAATCTTGTTGAATTGCCTGACTTGATATTGAAAAGTGTTTTCAATATCAAGACTAAAATACGGGGTTTATAATTGTTAGGCATGCGATGTCTAAGGAATTCATTTGTTAGGCATGAAATCCTTAATATGAGATATTACGGGTTTATGATGTCTAAGGTGGTTACAGATTCTAATTGTTGTAGTTTTCATTTTCTTTTCTGCGACCGTAAGTGTAATATGTGGAGTATCGCCGGTTTCGTTGCTATACGTCAACGACAATTGGGATACGCATATTTACTTACATTAATGACATGTGATGTTATGTGTTGCCGTGATATGTTATATTGGATCGTTGTGTTTGAATAGCCGGGTTTTTTTTATGTGAGATGAGAGTTTTTCTTTTTCATTCATGTAAAAACATGTATGCAATATTCTTTTATTGGGGCACTTCCAGGTTGAGGAAGATGTCACCGTTGATGTATATTATTTACTTTTCCGCATTAGGATAGACCCAAGAAGGGGAGCACAAGTAACCGGGTTCTAGAGTCCAGTGGGGGACCATCTCGAGAAGTCGAGTCCGGGTCTCCTAACTCTAGAATTGGTAGGGTTGCTCGCCGCTCTCGTAGGGGTCTATGGGTGTGGGTTTGGCTATTTATCATGACCGTGGAATCCGTGTTTTATACAGGCTCAAAATAAAACATGGACATCCTAGTATATCCAATATTTCATATGTTGTTTTCTGCTGCGATATCTGTGATGTGATCATTTGATATGTTGAGATAGATACTGTATATAGTATATATGATATATTATATAGACGTTGCTTATGTTTTACATCCGCGCTAGCCCTGCCCCGCTCTGCCATTAGTTACCTAACCTAACGGTGCATGACGGGACATCGAGGCGAATACGGACGGCATAAGCGTACGTTGTATTTATCTGTGATGTTTAGGTAACTTAAATGATGGGACATTCATTAATGAGATTAATGAAAGAAAATAAACATAAAAGATGTTGTGGAATCGAATTTCAAAAATTAAGTAGCTCTAGTTGTTGCTTTGCATAGCGGTATTCCTTGTAGAATATCCAGCACCTCATTCGACGAGGAAAGAGCCGAGATCCTTTCACCGGGAGTGACCTCTTTAGCAATAATTAGCAGATGCTACAACCTTCGGTTTGTCTTTTGACTGCTTTTCTAGTTCTTTCTTTGCATAGTGGTATTGTGAATATCCTGCAGCTCATTCGACGAGGAAAGAGCCGAGATCCCTTCACCGGGAGTGACCTCTTTAGCGAAACTAGCAAAAGCCTAAAAAACACTCCATTTTAAATCATTTGATTCTGCAATGAGATCAAGTTCAAAGTGTTAAAGGTTTTCTTAAAAACCATCCGCAACCCTCCGTCATTTTAGGAAGTAGAGTACTTTGTATTCGTGCTGCGTTTGTCGACTGTAGCCGAGGCATAGTGTACGGTAGCTAAGTGATGTCTTCCTACACAGCATATGATGCGATTAGTTAGGACAGTCATGTGACTTTGTTGACCTTAGCCAAAGGTCATGTGGGTGGGTCTAATTAATCACGAAATGACGGGTAGAACTTGACTAGTGTTTATGATTTGTTGACCATAGTTAAGGTCATAAGTCACTAGGGGTAAAAACCATTATCGCGAGTTTCAAGTGTTGAAATTTGCAATGAGATTGCATACCTTCTATATGATAGTTTGATCCTGATACCCACTGTGAGTAATTGTTACTCCTAGGAGAGTTTTGCACTTTACAATTAGCCGATCAAGTTGGTGTCTAGAAAGGTGTCAACGGGGTTACACCCTTGGGAAAACGAGGTTTATTTTAATTAGGTCCGTGCGAAAGCACGGGGAACCTCTCTCAAAGTACCGGCACTGGCCTGGCTGAAAGATTGGCGAACTTGCTGAGTGTAATTAATCCCGGCTAGTCTTTCCTTTTAGGGTTTGAAGGAAGATTTAATAAAAACAGTGGGAGCCATCCTGATTAGATAAAATAACCAATCTAATTTAGCAAGAGCGCACGCAGAGTGTTTTCTTCTTTCTCTCCAGGTAGCGACCATGTCGCACCTTAATCAAGATAATAATATGGATGTATTGACCGAACCCGCTTGTTATACTGAGATGGGAACGTTGGTCCCGCTCCCACTTATAATTGTTATAAGACCAAGCAGGAAATAGGGGATTACCAGAATCCCCATGCCGCCCAAACGAAGAAAGTGCATGCTGATGCATCTTCTTCGGGTGTGTTCATTACATAGAACTGTTTCTCAGCATCCTCTACGTCCTGGGTATTTGATACCGGATCAGGATCCCGGATATGTAATCTGTTACATGGGCTACCAATCGGTAGTGAACTGAGAACAAGTGATAAGTTTCAAGAGTTGAAAATGGTGGAATTGTTGTAGCCAAGGTGTTGGCAGTTATTACCCTGTATTACTAAATACATTGATTCTGAACGAATATTATTAGATACCGAATCTGATATACAACATCATATCAGTTTCTTTATTTACTAAAGAAGGATATAATTTTGTATTGTTGGATAATGTTTTGAACATTTCCTATATCAAGAGTTGATCGGTTTCAGGCACGTTATCTAAAAGCATATACATTCTAAATCAAACCAAAGTTCTTAATGTACAGAACACACACAAGAGGAAGAGTTCAGAAATGAACGAATCCTTCTTGAGGCATTGTAGACTAAGTCATATCAATGCGACCCGACTAGCTAAGTTACATTAAGATGCATATTTAAATCAGTTTGAATTATATCTTGTGAAACTTGCCAGTCATGTCACAAAGATAAAATGACCATAGCTCCGTTTACTGGAAACAGAGAAAGAGTTAGTAAACTCTTGGGACTGATACATGATGATGTATAATAAGTCCCCAGTCTATAAATGACAGGACTGGTTCTTTATACTTCCTTACATTCACTGATGATCTCTCAAGATTCGGACACATGTTCCTGTTGAAACACATGTTTGAAACTTTTGAGAAATTCAAAGAATATAAGATAGAAGTAGAGAACCAATACAGGTATAGGTATTATGTCCTTTGATGTGATCAGGGAGGAGAATACTTGTGCATGAAATTCCTAGACTATTCCAAAGGAGAATGAGATTCTCTCTCAGCATTACTCATTCGTATACACTATGGAACGTCGGTGTATCGGGGCAGAGCAATTGCACCCTATTAGATATGGTGCGCTCTATGATGAGTATTACTGAGTTACCTATTTCCTTTGGGAGTTATGCACTTATGAAGCTGCATACCTATTGAATTGGGTTCCAACCAAATCATAGCCTACTACTCCATATGTGATATGGTATGAGAAGAGCCCATGTCTTAAGCAAGCTAAGATTTGGGGTTGTCCGGCCTATGTCTAAAAGAAAAATCCGGACAAGCTCGAGGCAAGGTCAGTTCTGTGGAAGTTTGTTGGATATCCCAAGCATTCGCAAGGGAATATCTTCTACCACACCGAGAAACAAAAGGTGTTTTATTTCTCGGCATGCCACCTTTTTAGGAAAAGGTAATTTTTTAGGAAGAAATTTATGGTCATGAGGTAGAACTGGAAGGAGTTCCAGCTATACAAACTACAGCTGATGATTTGGTAGAACCAGAAGATTCAATAGTTCCAGACGAACCTCAGCCTCTCCGCCGATCTGGTAGGGTTCCTCATCCGCCTGAGAGATACTTAGGTTTCTCGATGACAGTGGGAGCGAGAATAGCATCTTGAGATGACGATCCAACTAGTTTCGAGCAGGCCATCAAGAGTGGGGACTCTGTAAGAATGGCAGGATGCTAAGCGATCTAAGATGGAATCTATATACACCAACAAAGTATGGACTTTGGTTGCTATATCTGAAGGGTTAAATCCCCATCAGGAGCAAGTATATCTTGAGAACATTACTTGGTGTAGATGGAAAAGTTGAGACTTTCAAAGCTAGATGTAACGTCTTGAAAAGTCGTTTTGGTGTTTTCCCGAAAATCGGTGAAAATTTGGAATTTTTCCCTAAATCGTCTTTTTTGTTATTTTGCAGTTTAGGCCTAATTATACCTAATTTGGATAGGTAATTGCTATTTTTTAGTAGCTAATGAGTTACTTATAAAATTCTGGTCGTTTAAAATTTTTCCCTAATTTTTCAATTTTTAATATTATTTTAAGCCGGTAAAAACACATTAAATTAGCGATAAATACAAATTTCTTTAGGCCAATTTTAATCTTTAAAATCATGTTAACTAAAATCTAGTTTGTAATATATTTTTGTAGTATTTTATTTTAAGTTCTATTTAGTTATAATCGAAGAAAACAAAAATATAATTATTTTGAACTAAAACTTGAAAATATGAACTTGTGGGGAGTCTTTTAGCATAGAACCTTTTTGTATTCACTCACACTCACACTCACTCCTCTAGGCCGGCCCCACCACTGCTGCAGCAGCCCCCATCCCCCTCTTTTTGACTTTAAATCATGTGAATGAATTGTTTTGAGTAGAATTTAAATATAGTAATTTGCATGTTGGTTTTTAGTGAGATGTGAGAGCTTTGACCTTGGAAAATTCCACATAACTCTCCCTCACTCCTCCCTATTCCCCCCTAGGCTGAAACCCCACCTGCTCACAGCCCATTCTTTTCCCCCAAATTTCCCTTCTCTTTTGCTTCAAAATTTCCATCAAAATCCATTAAAAACCATCAAAATCCACAAATTTCTTCACAAAACCAAAACAAATCCTTGTGCTATCTCTTCTCAAGCCTAAATTTAGTTGAAAACATGTGGAAAGGAGGGATTTTTAGAGGCAAATAACCATGCTAGATCCATTGAAATTGAGGTATAATCCTTACCCATTTAAATTCTTTTGGTTAATTCCTTTAATTATTTGGTTTTAGTGTTAAAAGTTTCGCTAAATTCTAGTCTAGGTTTTAAAGTTCATGGCTTGAGTTTAAACTAGGGTTTTAGAAACCATTATTTAGTTAATTAAATCTATTTTGCTATCTAATTGTTTGCTAACCTAATCTAAGAGATGAACTTGCTTAATGGGCTTCAAATTAGTTTTAATTTAGTGTTTCATTTATAGTTTGGGTTGGTTTTTGCTAAGTATGAAAAATCAAGAAAGGGTTTGTTTATGAGAAATGGGTTTTGAGGCATGGTTAATGTGTTGAAAATTAGTGTAGTGGCTATCTATGGTTAACTTGGGTGTTTGCGCGATGTTGTGTGCACTTTATCGCAAATCCGCGATGTTTGCACGAATTTGGAAATCTTTTGTGCTTACTAGGTTTTTATTAAAATATTGTGGTGATTTAGTTGTGATATCTTGATGATATTTTTGGCATCTCCTATGACATTTAGGAGGTGTGAATGCGGAATTTTGTGTGATCGGGTTTTAGTTTTGCCGGGCGCCCCAAAATGACGATTCTAGTTAGTTTTTGTGATTTTCGTGTGTGTTCCGGGCACCTTGTGCATGTTGTGCCTAGCTTGTGAATGTTGATATTTTCATTTGGGATTTGTGTCGTCTCATGATATGTAACTTTATGTTTGGTATTGTTGCAAATTGTAGGTTCGGTCGTGGAGACTTTGGACATGGCACGAAAAGGGAAAGCGGTGATTGGACATAGCTAGCTGGGGATTTACGGTGAGTAGATGTAACATCTACGGGTAACTATCGTTTGGATGGCGTAGGTCACCCGATAGTTTAAGTAGTTAAAGATTTCTAGTGATATTAGTAACTACATCCATGCTTTATTTTGACATACATATACGAACCCATTCTATAGGACACCTGCACCATTGCCAGGGTTTTTATATGCAGCACGAGCACTATTCATGCGTACACACACGCCCTGGTAATTGCCATGCCACGACACTAGATAACTTATAATCTAGAATATTGTCACCATATTTGATACTTAAACCTGTATTATTGGAATAAATCCTTAAAATAACATTGTAGAATTGCTATTCATGCGCATGTATATCATTATATCATTTGTTCATGCCTAGTCTATTAATCATACATTGTAACTTGAACATTGATACCATATACATTCATTATCATTGACGTATGCATTCATGATGATTTCTTGTGATTTATGATATTTCTGGATTTCGGGGGAAAGCCGCAAAATTTCTAAAACTTATTACCCCTTTTAAAATATGCAAAATTGCGGTTTTCTAGTGATGTAAGTGTCGTCCACCATTAGTTTGCTGTGGTTTTCGAGATCCGTTTCGAGGAGTTGGATGAACCGTCTCGGGTACATGGTGGGCCCGGTAAGGTACCCCGAGGCGAGAAGGTCGTGTTGCTGACGTTGAGCCTGGCAGGGGATAGACTACCTACCGGTGACTTTTTGGCATGGCGGATATCCAGAGGATACCGACCGTGACCGCGAGATGATGAGATATTGATATTTGAGATGGGTCAGCCGGACGGCTGAGGCCAGAGATACTATGATATGGATACATGAGATTGAGACAGTTTTGAGGTGTCGATGCTGGACACAGATTCTTGTTGATTCTATTGGTATTGTGCTGATATTTCAAAAGAGATTTCTAAAAGAAAAATATGATTTCTTATATTTACACATTCAGATTACGAGTTGATTCATATTGCATACATACCTGCAAGTACATTCATGTTGCATACATACCTACTAGTATATCCTGCCATACCTGTATTATAGATGCTAGGATGCCTGTGTGCATGCTTGCGATAGCCTCTATAGATGTTATTTATTACTCACGAGTTGGCAACTCACCCCCGTTGTGCCATAGTCTTTTGCAGGTCCGCTCCGTCAGCACAGTAGCGGCGAGGCGGCGAGCGCACTTGCTTCTTTTGCCTCTTTTGCCTGGACTCGAGGCTTTTGCTCATAGGTGGGTTGTATTATTATTTTGTACCACCTTGTATATTCTTTGTATCTAGAGTACTCCATCTACTGTATCTACCAGTACTATTGTATATTGATTTAGAGGCGAGACAGTGAGATTTGTGGGCATGTATATTGTTTCTTTGGGTCGTGCTCACTTGAGCCGACATGTTGCTTCTTACTTATGCCTTTTTATGCTTATTTTGCACATTGCTGATTTACATTGCGTGGGATTTGTGACCGCCTTGTGGCGATGAGCTAGCTCCCGCTTGGGGATGCCTTTTTTTTGTATTCATATATATTCTTGTTGTGCCCATTTTGGGGGCCAGTGTTTACAAAGGAGACTCTGCCGAAATTTTCGAAAAAATGGGCATTGCTTTTAAAAGGGCTTGACATGACTTATTTGATAAATTCGTTTTCAATTGATTGGTTTTTCCTTCACTCTACTGCTTATTTGGTTTTGATTTCTGGGCTTTGGCTTACTTATTTTACGGACGCCTTGAGACGTTTCATAACTTAAGTGCCAGTCACGTTCTGTACCCTGCGGGTCGTGACAAAGTTAGTATCAGAGCGATAGGTTTTACCTTTCTGAGTGTAGGATGACCTTGGTAGATGGAGTAAGTGACTTAAGCAGGGTAACGTAGCGTGCGTATGTCCGCGGCATACTTGCGATACGGTACTCCGCCCAAGTGACTTTAGGATATACTTGCTTGAAATTCCTTCTTCAATTCCGTGTATCCTATTATTCTATTGCACTGTTCTTATTATCCTGTTTCCTTTACCAGCCACTATGCCACCGAAGGCTACGAGAGCGCAGAGGGCCGCCGCCCGAGATGAGATCCGAGCAGGCTCGTCTGAGACGAGGATCGAGCAGGGTGGTATACCTATGCCTCAGGGACAGATTGATCCGCATTCCCCAGGCCGCATGGATAGGCTAGAGTCTGGTATGGAGGAGCTACGACAGATGATGGGAGGTATGCAGGAGTTACGACAGATGGTGGGATCCTTAGTAGCGGCAAGTCATGCACCGAGATCGGAGGACGTACCTACCACATCACAGACTACCATGGTGCCTGCTGCCCAGACAGTTGCTCCTACTACTACTACCGTGGCTATCCCAGTATCGCTACAGGATTTCATGAGGCTGAGACCTCCAGTCTTCAGGGGCACCGATGCAGCAAAGGATCCACAGACATTCCTTGACAGTTTAGCCAGGATCTGCCGTGCGCTCAGATGTTCGGACGATCGATGGGTAGAGCTCGCGCAGACATGGTGGGAGTCAGTCTTGAGAGGTCGAGCTGCAGGTCTAACTCCTATAACTTAGGCCGAGTTTACAGCAGTTTTCCTAGCTCGTTTCCTTCCAGAGAGCGTTCGTGACGCTAGGGCTCGCAGTTTTAAAGCTTTGATCAAGACCCCAAGGATGACGGTGTCTGAGTACGATGTCCAGTTTATGCAGTTGTCCAGATATGCTCCGTATTTGGTGGATACTGTAGAAAAGAGAGTGAAGAGGTTCGTGCAGGGATTTGACACCCAGCTATTTCATACTATGGGCGTCCAGCACTTTGACACTTATTCAGCTGTTATGGACACGGCATTACGGATGGAGGCACGTATTTCACAGACTTCGGCTGTTTCTGGGCCGAAGAGGATTCGCACCGATGTGCCGTCGCAGAGGCAGCGCGCCAGACTCTTTCCGAGAGATGGGCCTGGCAGAGGAATTGGACGGGGTCAGTTATATGGTTAATATCCACAGGGACAACAGCCGTTGCAAGGATGTTTTGGGTGCGGGAGTCCACACTACCATATCAGAGACTGTCCGGTGAGACGACAAGGAGCAGCGACAGTTCCACATGTGACCCTACCACCATCACCACCTCCTCCTCAGAGAGCTCTACTTCCTACCACAGGCGATGCTCCACGTCAGTTTCATGCACCCAGAGGCCGTGGACGTGGCGGTCCGATCCAGAGAGGACGAGGAGGCCGAGGCCGAGGACAGCCAGTTATTGGTGGGGGACAGAACCGAGTTTTCGCCTTGACGCCGCAGGATGCGCAGGTATCCAATGCCGTTGTGACAGGTACCTTGCCAGTATGTTCTTTCGACGTGTGAGTATTATTTGACCCAGGTTCTACACATTCGTACGTATCTACACACTTTGCACCGATGTTGGGCCGTGAGTCATCGTCGTTAGATCAGCCGCTTGTTGTTATTACTCCTGTAGGCGACTCGTTTGTCTCTCGTTTTGTGTTTCGATTGTGTTCCATTCGTATCGGGGAGAGGGATTCGTCGGTTGATTTGATTCTCCTCGATATGTTGGACTTTGATGTGCTTCTGGGCATGGACTGGCTGGCCACTTGTTATGCTTCGGTGGACTGCCGTGAGAAGGCAGTCAGATTTAGCTTTCCGGGAGAGCCAGTCCTTGTTATTCAGGGAGACCGCAGCGTCACCCTTCCCAGCTTGATTTCGTCTCTTCGTGCTGGTCAGCTCTTGCGGAAGGGATGTCTGGGATTCTTGGCGTATATTTGTGATACTCGAGCTGCAGAGGTTCCTTTGGACCGGGTCCCGATTGTTTGTGAGTTCCCTGATGTTTTCCCTGACGAGCTGCCTGGGTTACCGCCTGAGCGTGATGTTGAGTTCTGCATTAACTTGTTTTCCGGCTCGGGGCCTATTTCTATACCGCCTTATCGGATGGCCCCGGCGGAGCTTAGAGAGCTGAAGGATCAGTTGCAGGATTTGTTAGATAAAGGGCTTATTCGACCTAGCGTTTCTCCATGGGGTGCTCCGGTCCTGTTTGTCAAGAAGAAGGATGGCAGTTTGCGTTTGTGTATCGACTACCGCCAGCTGAACAAAGTTACCGTACAGAACCGGTATCCCTTACCACGTATCGACGATTTGTTCGACCAGCTTCAGGGGGCAGGATATTTCTTGAGGATCGATTTGCGATCAGGATACCATCAGCTACGAGTTCGACAGGGGGATATACCGAGGACTGCTTTCCGCATGCGCTACGGCCACTATGAGTTTTTGGTGATGTCGTTCGGACTCACCAACGCCCCAGCAGCATTCATGGATTTGATGAACCGTATATTCAGGCTGTATCTCAACTTGTTCATCATATTGTTCATTGATGATATTTTGGTGTATTCCCGGAGCCGAGAGGAGCACGAGCAGCACTTTCGGATTACGTTGCAGACTTTGAGGGAGCACCAGCTTTTCGCTAAATTTTCCAAGTGTGCATTCTGGCTGGACAGCGTTGGTTTCTTGGGTCACGTGATTACGAGAGATGGCATATGTGTGGACCCGAAGAAGATCGAGGCTGTTCAGCAGTAGCCCAGACCGACATCAGTTACGGAGATCCGCAGTTTCCTAGGCCTGGCTGGATACTACAGGCGATTCGTTCAGGATTTCTCCCGTATTGCTGCACCTTTGACGGGATTGACCCGGAAGGGAGTTCCTTTTGATAGGACGGAGGAGTGCGAGCACAGTTTCTAGCTGCTACAGACTTGTTTGACTACGGCGCCGGTGTTATCATTGCCTTCAGGATCAGGCAGATTCATGGTTTATTGTGATGCTTCACGAGTGGGGCTAGGGTGCGTATTGATGCAGCATGACAGGGTGATCGCATATGCTTCACGGCAGTTGAAGAAAGATGAACAGAACTACCCCACTCACGATTTGGAGATGGCTACAGTGGTCTTTGCACTTAAGATCTGGCGACATCACCTATACGGCGAGTCGTGTTAGATATTCACTGATTACAAGAGCTTAAAATATATATTTCAGCAGCAAGACCTGAATCTCAGACAGCGCCGTTGGATGGAACTAGTAAAGGACTACGATTGCGAGACTTTGTATCACCCGGGCAAGGCTAATGTAGTGGCGGATGCTTTGAGCAGGAAGCCCGGGGGTAGTTTATCTTGTTTGAGCGCAGTACAGAGGTAGTCATCGGCAGATTGGCAGACTTTATGTGACAGCCGGGTTGAGTTCGAGTTTACTCCGACAGGGGGACAGCTTGCGCATGTTCGTGAACGTCCGCAGTTACTTGAACGTATTCGAGAAGCACAGCCCAGTGATGACCGTCTTTCAGAGATCATGGAGCGGATTAGGCAGCGCAGAGATCCCGAGTTCATGATCAATGATCAGGGAGTACTGCGATTTAGGACTCGATTGTGCGTACCAGATTCTGAGGGACTACGACGTGAGATTCTTAAGGAGGAGCATAGATCGACATACAGCGTTCATCCGGGTTCCACCAAGATGTACCGCGATTTGAGAGATGTCTTTTGGTGGGACGGGATGAAGAGGGACGTCACAGACTTCGTATCGAGATGCCTGACTTGTTAGCAAGTCAAGGCCGAGCACCAGAGGCCAGCGGGAGAGTTGCAGCCTTTGCCCATTCCGGAGTGAAAATGGGAGCAGATTTCTATAGACTTCATTGTGGGTCTACCCAGGACCAGTCGAGGGTACGAATCCATTTGGGTGATCGTGGATCGATTGACGAAAGCAGCTCACTTCCTGCCAGTGAAGACGACTTTCGGTTTTTCTCAGTATGCCCAGATATACATCGAAGAGATTGTACGACTGCATGGAGTCCCGACGTGTATCGTGTCCGACAGAGGCACCCAGTTTACCAGCCGACTATGGCAGAGACTTCAGGAGGCATTGGGCACCCGTTTGAGTTTCAGCACAGCATTTCATCCGCAGACCGACGGCCAGTCATAGTGGACTATTCAGACTCTTGAGGACATGCTCCGAGCGTGCGTTTTAGACTTCGGAGGTAGCTGGGATCATCATTTACCCTTAGTGGAGTTCTCCTACAATAACAGCTTTCAGGATACTATTCAGATGGCACCTTTCGAGGCATTGTATGGGAGGAGATGCAGATCGTCCGTCTGTTGGACAGAGCTCAGCGAGAGCAGTTTATTGGGACCGCGGCTTATTGAGGAGATGACCGCGAAGATACAGTTGATTCGAGACCGGATGAGAGCGGATCAGAGCAGGCATAAATCGTATGCGGACCGACGCCGTCGCAGACTAGAGTTCGCAGTTGGCGATCATGTTTTTCTGAGGGTCTCTCCGATGAAGGGCGTGATGCGATTTGGGCGAAAAGGAAAGCTTAGTCCCAGATTTGTGGGTCCCTTCGAGATCCTCGAGCATGTCGGCGCAGTTGCGTATCGTTTGGCTCTTCCACCCAGCTTTCCCGATGTTCACCCCGTCTTCCATGTTTCGATGCTCCGCAAGTAGCTTCACGACCCTTCGCATGCGATTCAGCACCCGACAGTCTAGCTAGAGCGCGACCTTTCTTTTGCAGAGCAGTCGGTGGTCATCCTAGATCGGCAGGTGAAGAAATTGAGATCGAAAGTTATACCGACCGTCAAGGTCCTTTGGCGTGGCCCGAGCAGCGAGAAGGTCACCTGGGAGACCGAGGACGAGATGAGGAAGAAATATCCCCATCTCTTAGAAGGTACGCGTAGCTATATTTTTAAATTTGGGGACCGAATTTTTTTAGGGGGGAAGATTGTAACGCCTTGAAAAGTCGTTTTGGGGTTTTCCCGAAAATCGGTGAAAATTTGGTATTTTTCCGTAAATCATCTTTTTTGTTATTTTGCAGTTTAGGCCTAATTATAGCTAATTTGGATAGGTAATTGCTAGTTTTTAGTAGCTAATGAGTTACTTATAAAATTCTGGTCGTTTAAAATTTTTCCCTAATTTTTCAATTTTTAATATTATTTTAAGCCGGTAAAAATACATTAAATTAGCGATAAATACAAATTTCTTTAGGCCAATTTTAATCTTTAAAATCATGTTAACTAAAATCTAGTTTGTAATATATTTTTGTAGTATTTTATTTTAAGTTCTTTTTAGTTATAATCGAAGGAAACAAAAATATAATTATTTTGAACTAAAACTTGCAAATATGAACTTGTGGGGAGTCTTTTTGCATAGAACCTTTTTGTATTCACTCACACTCACCCTCACTCCCCTAGGCCGGCCCCACCACTGCTGCAGCAGCCCCCATCCCCCTCTTTTTGACTTTAAATCATGTGAATGAATTGTTTTGAGTAGGATTTAAATATAGTAATTTGCATGTGGGTTTTTAGTGAGATGTGAGAGCTTTGACCTTGGAAAATTCCACATAACTCTCCCTCACTCCTCCCCATTCCCTCCTAGGCCGAAACCCCACCTGCTCATAGCCCATTCTTTTCCCCCAAATTTCCCTTCTCTTTTGCTTCAAAATTTCCATCAAAATCCATTAAAAACCATCAAAATCCATAAATTTCTTCACAAAACCAAAACAAATCCTTGTGCTATCTCTTCTCAAGCCTAAATTTAGTTGAAAACATGTGGAAAGGAGGCATTTTTAGAGGCAAATAACCATGCTAGATCCATTGAAATTGAGGTATAATCCTTACCTATTTAAATTCTTTTGGTTAATTCCTTTAATTATTTGGTTTTAGTGTTAAAAGTTTAGCTAAATTCTAGTCTAGGTTTTAAAGTTCATGGCTTGAGTTTAAACTAGGGTTTTAGAAATCATTATTTAGTTAATTAAATCTATTTTTCTATCTAGTTGTTTGCTAACCTAATCTAAGAGATGAACTTGCTTAATGGGCTTCAAATTAGTGTTAATTTAGTGTTTCATGTATAGTTTGGGTTGGCTTTTGCTAAGTATGAAAAATCAAGAAAGGGTTTGTTTATGAAAAATAGGTTTTGAGGCATGGTTAATGTGTTGAAAATTAGTGTAGCGGCTATCTATGGTTAACTTGGGTGTTTGCGCGATGTTGTGTGCACTTTATCGCAAATTCGCAATGTTTGCACGAATTTGGAAATCTTTTGTGCTTACTAGGTTTTTATTAAAATATTATGGTGATTTAGTTGTGATATCTTGATGATATTGTTGGCATCTCCTATGACATTTAGGAGGTGTGAATGCGGAATTTTGTGTGATCGGGTTTTAGTTTTGCCGGGCGTCCCAAAACGACGATTCTAGTTATTTTTTGTGATTTTCGTGTGTGTTCCGGCCACTTTGTGCACGTTGTGCCTAGCTTGTGAACGTTGATATTTTCGTTTGGGATTTGCGTTGTCTCATGATATGTAACCTTATGTTTGGTATTGTTGCAAATTCTAGGTTCGGTCGTGGAGACTTTGGACACGGCACGAAAAGGGAAAGCGGTGATTGGACATAGCTAGCTGGGGATTTACGGTGAGTAGATGTAACATCTACGGGGGACTATCGTTTGGATGGCGCAGGTCTCCCAATAGTTTAAGTAGTTAAAGATTTCTAGTGATATTAGTAACTACATCCATGCTTTATTTTGACATACATATGCGAACCCATTCTATAGGACACCTGCACTATTACCAGTGTTTTTATATGCAGCACGAGCACTATTCATGCGTACACACACGTCCTGGTAATTGCCATGTCACAACACTAGATAACTTATAATCTAGAATATTGTCACCATATTTGATACTTAAACCTGTATTATTGGAATAAATCCTTAAAATAACATTGTAGAATTGCTATTCATGCGCATTTATATCATTATATCATTTGTTCTTGTCTAGTCTATTAAATATACATTGATACCATATGCATTCATTATCATTGACGTATGCATTCATGATGATTTCTTGAGCTTTATGATATTTTTGGATTTCGGGGGAAAGCCGCAAAATTTCTAAAACTTATTACCCTTTTTAAAATATCCAAAATTGCGGTTTTCTAGTGATGTAAGTGTCGTCCACCATAAGTTTGCTGTGGTTTTCGAGACCGGTTTCGAGGAGTTGGATGAACCGTCTCGGGTACATGTTGGGCCCGGTAAGGTACCCCGAGGCGAGAAGGTCGTGTTGCTGACGTTGAGCCTGGCAGGGGATAGACTACCTACCGGTGACTTTTCGGCACGGCGGATATCCAGAGGATACCGACCGTGACCGCGAGATGATTAGATATTGATATTTGTGATGGGTCAGCCGGACGGCTGAGGCCAGAGATACTATGATATGGATACATGAGATTGAGACAGTTTTGAGGTGTCGATGCTGGACACAGATTCTTGTTGATTCTATCGGTATTGTGCTGATATTTCAAAAGAGATTCCTAAAAGAAAAATATGATTTCTTATATTTACACATTCAGATCACGAGTTGATTCATATTGCATACTGTTAGTTATATGTATGCCCTAGAGGCCATTACTATACATAGGATGTATATTGTAGTGGATGCTTGGACATATATAGGGAGGACTTTCTTGCTCGACATGATAGTATGCTATCTGGTTGATCTTTACCTTAACATGTATACTGATTGTCTCTCTGTTACATGTTGGTAAAGCCCTTAGGATGTGTACTTGACTACCTAGACTATGATGCGGATCATACTAGTAGGGACATGGTAGTCCATAAGTACATCCTTCAAAGTCCCTAGTCGTGGGTGTATCGAGACGGGGCATCGATATACCAGAGTAGACTAGCGTATACCTTCTCGACCCATACAGATGGGCGATGGATGATCCCATATCCATTGGTGTTTGACATCGGAGATGATATACGGGTGCTCAGTGGAGACTGGGTACACTGGACGGACTCGCCGAGAACTCCCAGATGGTATTACACCTTACGTCAGATGGCAGTTCTCTGGTGACACTGGTACAGAGTAGTCTGTTGACCCGAGATCGTCATAGAGTCTTGTGTGGTTCCCACTGTGCTCTGATACCACTGTAGGGTTCCTAGGCACTCTAATGAGGTCTCACAAGGCATCAACCATGCCAATTTCAAATTTTACGGGTGCCGAGAAACCCTAATACGGATCGTTGGCTAGATTTTTAGGCGAAAAAGCAACTAGTAAACTACTTTACTAAGAGAATACGGAAATACAACCTTTGTAGATCCGGTGCTCCACCTCCATAGCTCTGCAATGAAGTCCTCTCGCTGTCCAAAACAAATTCCGGGCTCTAGCGTCGGCTTCATCGTAGAATAGGCGACCTAGGTCGTCGATGTCCATGCCGAAGATGATCTACGTCGAAGCGATTGCGGCAAGCAACCCTACCAATTCTGGAGTTAGGAGACCCGGACTCGACTCCTCGAGTTGGTCTCCCACTGGACTCCAGAACCCGGTTACTTGTGCTCCCCTCGTAGGGTTCTAGGGGTGTGGGATTGGCTATTCATCACGACCGTGGAATCCGTGTTTTATACTGGCTCGTATTGAAAACACGGACGTCCTAGTATATCCAATATTTCATATGTTTCTTCTGCTGCGATATCTGTGATGTGATCATGTGATGTTCTGTGATAGATACAGTATATAGTATATATGATATATTATATAGACGTTACTTATGTTTTGCACCCGCACTAGCCCTGCCCTGCACTGTCGTTAGTTACCTAACCTGACGGTGCATGAGGGGACATCGAGGCGAATGCGGATGGCATAAGTGTACGTCGTATTTATCTGTGATGTTTAGGTACTTTAAATGATAGGACTTCATTAATGAGATTAATGAAATAAAAGAAACCTAAAGATGTTGTAGAATCGAATTTCAAAATAAAACAGGTAGCTACAGTTCTTGCTTTGCACAGAGGTATATACGATATATCCTGCACCTTATTCGATGAGGAAAGGACCGAGATCCCTTCACCGGGAGTGACTCCTTTAGCAATAACTGGCAGATGCTACACACTCGGTTTGTCTTTTGATTGCTTTTAAGAGTTTTTGCTTTGCACAGTGATATATATGATATATCCCGCACCTCATTCGACGAGGAAAGGACCGACGATCCCTTCACCGGGAGTGACTCCTTTAGCAAAACTAGAAAAGCCTCAAAAACACTCCATTTTCAAAATTCATTCGATCCTACAACGATATCAAGTTCATTACGCAATAGGTTTTCAGAAAAACCTGTCGTAGCCCTCCGTCATTTCAGATATGTACTGGTTAGTATTCGTGCTGCGTTTGTTGACCTCTGTCAAGGCGTAGTGTGCGGTAGCTGATTAGTGCTTGTCTGCATAAGCATATGATGTGATTGATTTAGGGTAGTCGTGCGACCTTGTTGACCTCTGTCAAGGGTCGTGCGGGTGGGTTTACTTCAATCAGGAAATGACGGGTTGAACTTGACTAGCAGCCTATGGTTTGTTGACCTCTGTCAAGGTCATAGGACGCTAGGGGAAAAATATTATCGGGAATTTCAAGTGTTGAAATTTGCAATGAGATTGCATACCTTCTATGAGATAGTTGGATCCCGATACCCGCTGCGAGTAAGAGTTACTCCTGGGAGGCTTTTACATATTACAATTAGCCGATCAAGTAGGTGTCTAGAAAGGTGTCAACGGGGTTACGCCTCTGGGAAAACGAGGTTTACATTAATTAGGTTCGTGCGAAAGCACGGGGGACCTCCCTCAAAGTACCGACACTGGCCTGGCTGAAAGATTGGCGAACTTGTAGTGTGTAATTAATCCCGGCTAGTCTTTCCTTTTAGGGTTTGAAGGAAGATTTGATAAAAAGCAGTGGGAGACATCCTGATTAGATAAAATAATAACCAATCTATTCTTGCAAGAGCGCACGCTGAGTGTTTTCTTCTCTCTCTCTCCAGGTAGCGACCATATCACGCCTTAATCAAGATAATAATACGGATAATTGACCGAACCCGCTTGTTATACTGAGCTGGGGAACGTTGGTCCCACTCCACCTTATAATTGTTATAAGACAGAGCAGGAAATTGGGGATTACCAGAATTCCCGTGCCGCCCAAACGAAGAGAGTGCATGCTGATGCATCATCTTCGGGTCTGTTCGTTACAGAGAACTGTTTCTCAATATCCTTTACGTCCTGAGTATGTGATACCAGATCAGGATCCCAGATATATAATCTGTTACATAGGGCTACAGAAAGGTAGAGGACTGAGAACGGGTGATAAGTTTCATGAGGCAGAAAACGGGGCAAGAGTTGCAGCCAAGTCTGTTGGTCACTGTCACCCTGTATTCCAAATACATTGATTCTGAACGAATGTTATTAGTTACCGAACCTGATATACAAAATCATATCTATCTCTTTATTAGTAAAGAAATGATAAAATCTTGTATTGTTGGATAATGTTTTGAACATTTCCTATATCAAAAGTTGATCAGATCAGGCACGTTATCTAAAAGCATTGATGTTCTAAATCAAACTACAGTTCTTTAGTATATGGAACACACACAAGAGGAAGAGTTCAGAAATGAACGAATCCTTCTTAAGGCATTGTAGACTAGGTCATATCAATGCGACCCGACTAGCTGAAGTTACTTGTAGATGCAAATTTAAATCAGTTTGAATTTACATCTTGTGAAACTTGCCAGTCATGTCACAAAGATATAATGACACCAGCTCTGTTTATTGGAAACAGAGAAAGAGTTAGTGAACTCTTGGGATGATACATGTTGATGTATAAAGGTCCCATGTCTACACATGCCAAGACCGGTTCTTCGTACTTCATTACATTCTCTGATGATCTCTTTAGATTCAGACATATGTTCCTGTTGAAACACAAGTCCGAACCTTTTGAGATATTCACAGAATATAAGTTAGAAGTAGGGAACCAATACGGGTATAAGTATTATGTCCTATGATGAGATCAGGGAGGAGAATACTTGTGCATGGAATTCCTGGACTATTCTAAAGGAGAATGAGATTCTCTCTCTGCATTACTCCTCTGTATACACCATAGCACGATGGTATATCGGGGCGGAGCAGATACACCCTATTTGATATGGTGTGCTCTATGATGAGTACTACTGAGTTACCTATTTCCTTTTTGGGAGTTATGCGCTTGAGAAGATGCATACCTATTGAATACAGTTCGAATCAAATCAGTTGCCTACCACTCCATATGAGATATGGTATGGGAAGAGCCCATGTCTTAAGCCAGTTAAGATTTGGGGTTGTCCGGCCTATGTCTAAAAGCAAAATCTGGACAAGCTCGAGGCAAAGTCTGTTATGTAGAACTGGAAAGGTTCCAGCTATACAAAATACAGCAGATGATTTGGTACAACCAAAGGATTCAGTAGATACCAACGAACCTCAGCCTCTCCGCCGATCTAGTAGGGTTTCTCACCCACCTGAGAGATACTTCGGTTTCTCTATGACAGTGGGAGCGAGGTTTGCATCATGTGATGATGACCCAACTAGTTTCGAGCTGGCTATCGGGAGTAAGACTCTATAAGAATGGCTGGATGCTTAGTGATCTGAGATGGAATCCATATACACCAACAAAGTATGGACTTTGGTTGCTATATCTGAAGGGTTAAATCCCCATCAGGAGCAAGTATATCTTGAGAAGATTACTTGGTGTAGATGGAAAAGTTGAGACTTTCAAAGCTAGACTTGTTAAAGCTTTTCGTTATCGACTAGGAGTGGATAATGATGAAACCTTTTCAAGTAGCTATGCTTAAGTCCATCCAGATCCTACTTGCCACGGCTACATACCATGACTACGATATCTGGCGGTTGGGTGACATGACTGCTTTTCTAAATGATGTTTTAGAAGAGAGAGTCTATAAGTACACAGCCAGAGGGCTTCGTAGACAGTGGGAGCAGCGGAAACGTGCGCAAGATGCTTTATAGGATAAAACAGGTATCGCG
Organism: Agapanthus africanus; assembly: GCA_030015575.1. Lineage (NCBI taxonomy): Eukaryota > Viridiplantae > Streptophyta > Magnoliopsida > Asparagales > Amaryllidaceae > Agapanthus > Agapanthus africanus. The sequence continues at coordinate 342,651,021 of CM057343.1, forward strand.
GAGTTGGAACGACTGTTTTGATGTGATAGTCAAAGAGTTTGACATCATCAAAATGGTAGATGAACCTTGTATAAACAAAAAGGTAGTAGGGAGTATTGTGACGATCCTCGTAGAGTACGTGGATGACATACTCTTGATGGGGAAGAAGTTTCCTATGCTACGCTCGATCAATCTCCGCTTATCACAATGATTCTCCATATAGGATCAAAGTGATACCTCCTAAATCCTGGGTTTTTGGATCTATGAGATAGATCTAAATGGATATTAGGATACTCACTAGTTGTAGTGAGATGGTATCGGTTGATCCTGAGGAGAATCACTGGAAAGGTTCCAGGGTGATAAAGACGACTGAATGTCAGTCACAGGCATTGTATTTTCCCTCAGTAAAGGGACGGTATGTTGGAAGAGTTCCAAGCTAGATACCGTGGCATACTAGACGATAAAGGCAGGATACATCGCTACTTAAGATGCTACCAAAGAGGCAGTCTGGGTGTATATTAGTTCATAAGATGAACTTTGTTCCTCCCATTGTGTGACAATGGAGTTGTGGCTTATGCCAAGGAACGCCGGTCCCATCAGTGATCCAGACATATTCTAAGGCAGTATCACCTGATCATGGAGATGGTTGATCTTCAGGGGATCGAGGTTAGGAGAGTAGACTCAGAGGGCAACACAGCGGATCCACTCACAAAGGCCTGTTCCCAGAGAGAGATTTTTATGGGATGGTTGAGTATGAGATACTGCAACCACTGCTATCAGATGGCCCTAGTGCAAGTGGGAGATTGTTAGTTATATGTATGCCCTAGAGGCCATTACTATACATAGGATGTATATTGTAGTGGATGCTTGGACATATATAGGGAGGACTTTCTTGCTCGACATGATAGTATGCTATCTGGTTGATCTTTACCTTAACATGTATACTGATTGTCTCTCTGTTACATGTTAGTAAAGCCATTAGGATGTGTACTTGACTACCTGGACTATGATGCGGATCATACTAGTAGGGACATGGTAGTCCATAAGTACATCCTTCAAAGTCCCTAGTCGTGGGTGTATCGAGACGGGGCATCGATATACCAGAGTAGACTAGCGTATACCTTCTCGACCCATACAGATGGGCGATGGATGATCCCATATCCATTGGTGTTTGACATCGGAGATGATATACGGGTGCTCAGTGGAGACTGGGTACACTGGACGGACTCGCCGAGAACTCCCAGATGGTATTATACCTTACGTCAGATGGCAGTTCTCTGGTGACACTGGTACAGAGTAGTCTGTTGACCCGAGATCGTCATAGAGTCTTGTGTGGTTCCCACTGTGCTTTGATTTCCATCTTACCACGTCCAAGAGGGCGTGCAAAACGGTGGTTTTTGGGTACAGTCCCGAGTCACATGGAGGCAATGAGCGATAGGAGGGGATTCGTCTCTCCCGGTATAGGGAGTTGATGTTGCGCTGTGTTCGATTGGCTATAACAGGAAATCCCTGGCCAGGGTTGCTGAGATTTACTGGTAAGTGTTACCAATAGTTTCTCGAATTGTTATAGACCTCATATCGACACGACTTATCGAGCTATTGGGGTCTGACGTTTACCACCCCTAGGCGAGATATGCGACATATCAGACGATCAGACCGGACTGTACGGTAGTGTTACTGGTTGGATTCACTGGAGTGTAAGCGGGCTTGCTCGTCGATCTTCTGATCGCTCAATACCCGGGTGGCCGTTACGTTTAGCAGACCGCTTGCGGCTTATGGGTGTTTGATATGATCATCACCTGCTGCCGGCGTATTGACGAGTCTTTAGAGTCCTACACAGAGGTTTCCTGGCTCAAGCGAAACGAAATAGGACCGCATATGAGATATGTGCGGGACCGAGAATAATGCGTGTATGTGATACCGTATTCTATTCTCGCGATGAATGTATCGAATGGTTATATGCGATATAACCTAGTTATCGAATCGAGGGTTGATTCGATAAGACGATACATTGGATATTAGTCGGTTATATGTGATATGACCGGATCGTTAAATCAAGTGTTGATTTAATGATTTAATGTATAATTATATATTTGATATATCACTTTGCATTAACTAGTATCGGTTCACTTTAAATGGATTTTCTCACTTGAAGTTCACAAGTTGTATATGTGATATACTTTTGTGCACTTGCATATATCATGTTTGATGATACATGTTAACTTGGTTAAGTGTAAAGTTTAAACCATGGTTAAGTTAATGATTAGGGTTTTGATTATCTTATTTATTTATTTATTCATTTTGGAAATTTTTAAGGATGGTGGCTTATTTTGTTTTATGTTGAAGCTTCTTGAAGCTTTGATCAAGTCAACCATTCTTATCTCATCCTTAACCCTAACCATTCCAACTAACCTTGGTTTAATCTCTACACTTGACCATGGTTCATGATATGATAAGTATTGATTTTCTTTTCAATATTAATTAACTTATCATAACACTTTCTTCTTCTTCTTCATCTTCTTCATTGAAGAAAGCTTCACTTCATCAATGGTGGATTGATGAAAAGTGTGAGAAATCCAATTCTAAAGTGAACCCACTTTCTATTTTTTCATCCTCTACCTCTTGCCAAGTAGTAGAGTGTGTTTCCTTCACAATTTTTCTTGACTTGGTGAAGTTGGAGCTTGATCTAGCGATGCTTCGACGTAGATCATCTTCGGCATGGACATCGACGACCTAGTTCGCCTATTCTCCGATGAAGCCGACGCTAGAGCCCGGAATTTGTTTTGGACAGCGAGAGGACTTCATTGCGGAGCTATGGAGGTGGAGCACCGGATCTACAAAGGTTGTATTTCCGTATTCTCTTAGTAAAGTAGTTTACTAGTTGCTTTTTCGCCTAAAAATCTAGCCAACGATCCGTATTAGGGTTTCTCGGCACCCGTAAAATTTGAAATTGGCATGGTTGATGCCTTGTGAGACTTCATTAGAGTGCCTAGGAACCCTACACATACATACCTGCTAGTACATTCATTTTCATACATACCTACTAGTATATCCTGCCATACCTGTACTATAGATGCTAGGATGCTTGTGTGCATGCTTGTGATAGCCTCTATAGATATTATTTATTACTCACGAGTTGGCAACTCACCCCCGTTGTGCCATAGTCTTTTGCAGGTCCGCTCCGTCAGCACAGTAGCGGCGGGCGCACTTGCTTCTTTTGCCTCTTTTGCCTGGACTCGAGGCTTTTGCTCATAGGTGGGTTGTATTATTATTTTGTACCACATTGTATATTCTTTGTATCTAGAGTACTCCATCTACTGTATCTACCAGTACTATTGTATATTGATTTAAAGGCGAGACAGTGAGATTTGTGGGCATGTATATTGTTTCTTTGGGTCGTGCTCACTTGAGCCGACATGTTGCTTCTTACTTATGCCTTTTTATGCTTATTTTGCACATTACTGATTTACATTGCGTGGGATTTGTGATCGCCTTATGGCGAAGAGCTAGCTCCCGCTTGGGGATGCCTTTTTTTTGTATTCATATATATTCTTATTGTACCCATTTTGGGGGCCAGTGTTTACAAAGGAGACTCTGCCGAAATTTTCGGAAAAATGGACATTGCTTTTAAAAGGGCTTGACATGACTTATTTGATAAATTCGTTTTCAATTGATTGGTTTTTCCTTCACTCTACTGCTTATTTGGTTTTGATTTCTGGGTTTTGGCTTACTTATTTTACGGACGTCTTGAGACGTGTCGTAACTTAAGTGCCAGTCATGTTCCGTACCCTGCGGGTCGTGACACTAGACTTGTTAAAGGTTCTCGTCATCGACCAGGCGTGGATAATGATGAAACCTTTTCCTGTGGCTGTGCTTAAGTCCATCCAGATCCTATTTTCCATTGCTACATACTATGACTGCGATATCTAGCGGTTGGGTGTCATGACTACTTTTTCTAAATAATAATTTAGAAAAGAACATCTATAAGTACACAGCCAGAGGGCTTCGTAGACAGTGGGAGCAGCGGAAACGTGTGCAAGTTGCTTTAAAAGTTAAAGTAGGCATCGCGGAGTTGGAACGTCTGTTTTGATGTGGTAGTTAAAGTGTTTGACTTCATCAAAATGGTAGATGAACCTTGTATATACAAAAAGGTAGTAGAGAGTATGATGGTCATCCTCGTATTGTATGTAGATGCCATACTCTTGATAGGAAAGAAGTTTCCTATGCTACACTCGGTCAATCTCTTCTTATCATATTGATTCTCCATAAAGGATCTAGGTGATACCTCCTGAATCCAAGATTTTGGATCTATGAGATAGATCTAAGTGGATATTAGGATTCTCACTAGGTGTAGTAGGATAGTATCAATAGCTCCTGGGGAGAATCACTGGATAGCTTCCAGGGTGGTAAGGATGATTGAATGTCAGTCACAGGCATTGTTTTTACCCTCAGTGCAGGTGTTTACACCATAATATTGTATTATTATATTCCCCATTATTATTCGTTTTATAAATAAACAGGTGCTTTTGACGCATGTCTGCTACATATTATAGGTTACAGGTTCTTGGACAGAAAACAGTGAAAACGATGAAAAGACGATGCAAAAGTGGACTTTGACCAACAAACAGAAGACTCTTGATCAAGCCTACATCAAAAATAAAATTCACAAAGTACAAGGCAATGCAAGGTCCAAGATTACAAAGCGAACGGTTAAAAGTCCACCGCAATTATTCACTGGAGATCTGGAAGAAACATAAAAGCTATTTTAATAAAATAACCAAATAATAAGGAAGCCTAAAGATAGAAAGCCCACAAAGGAAATTTCAAGGCCCAATACCACTTTTTATGAATAAAATTCAGAATTTTTTTGGAGAGCATCGATGCCTCTTTTCATATCATCTATTCAGATTTGACAACCCTGTGTAAATGTTTGGAGAGAGCCATCTGTAAAGTAAGTAGATTTATTTAATTGCTCTAGTTTAGATTTAATTTCTTGCCCCAGATAAATGTTCTTCAATTCCCTAATGAGCGAGTAGTCTCCTCGCTTGTTAGGGTTAACTTTGGGGAAGGCTTTTTGAGAGATGAGATCTCTCATCCCTTTCTTGCCCATCATACTTTTTATTTGGACTCCATGCATACATGCACATACCGCTCCCTACGTCACCCTATCCCACGAGGTAGCGGTGATACTGTAGTATAAAGGCCCGGTTGCGCGTGTTTTTCATGGAGGTTAGGGTAAGGATCGATAAAGGAAGGACAAGAATCTAGAGGAAGAAACATCTTCCCGAATGGATCCAATCCCCTTTATTGATAATTACCATAGATCCTCTTAGATTATAATTTGGGTATAGAAAGCGTTGAGATTTATTTACATTTCCAAACCTACCCTAAACCTAACCCTAGCAAGATTTAGATCTAGATAATCTTAGTATAGGTAGATTTAGTTTTTAGATTTAATAAATCAATCCGAACACCCATCGGAATTAACTCGTTTGAGCGATTAGGAAATTCACAACATCCCTGTGGACCGACCCGTACTCACCGGCTAGCTACCAAGCGACGCCGTTCTTGATTGCGGTAATATATTTTTGATCGATAAAGTTTTTAAGACAAATCAAATGGCGCCGTTGCCGGGGATGGCGTGTCATTTCCTTTTTGCAATTTCGGGAGAATCTAAACTAAAAAGTCATAAAAATCTGAAAAATCACAAAAAAAATATAAAAATATATCATCTGTTATTTTTGTGAAGGGTCTTTTTGTGAATTTTTGCAGGATCGACGGATCTGGAAAAATCCAAAGTGCGAAACAGAAAACGGGAGATCCAAACAGAAGGAGATTTCAACAACAGAGCAACTGAAAAGATTTGGAGAACCGAACCAGCTACACAACCGCGGAACCGCCGCAACAAGGGCTTAAAACTGCGGAACCGCCACGCCCTGGTGACATCATCATAAAAAAAAGGGCCTCGGAACCACGGCAGTACCACCACTTTGGCAGCGGAAGCGCGGTAAAAAAAAAGCTCTGTAAGATTCTCTGTTCTTCCTCTGCAAAAATCTCCATATATCTTTTGAAAAATTCCTACAGGATTATTTGCGCCTTAAAAATCTTTTCCTTTCCAAATAACAAATCTTTTGCAGGATTCTTCGCGCCGCGCATAAAATAAAAAGATTTGATTCCAAGTGATTTACTGTTTTTCATATTTTTAAAACTGACTTTAAGGGGCTTTTGACCAATTCAAATTAGGTGGGGATTTCATCACCCTTCCCAGGACCCCAGAAATCACATAAGGCATTTGCATTGATCATATCTTAATTAAAAAATACTAGACCCAGCCCTAAGGACTTCGTGCTCAATAGGACAGATGACTAGTTATAGGCATCAGCCGTTTATCCTAACCTGACTTTGCGGTGTCTAGGCAAGTGTGTCAAGGAAAGTGGTTACTTAATTAGGACCGCTACTTGTAGCGGGGAGCCTCCCACTCACCTGTCACATACCTGGCCGCAATTGGCGGTGAAGAGGCGGTTTGAGATCCTATTTCTAGCCCTTTGGAACCGTTAGGAGCTGTCTAGCTGACCTAGGTGACCCTAGATCTAGGCCTGATTGTGCATTTTTGGTTGATCGAAAGTGTGTCTTAGCTCTTTTCTCGAAAATCTTTTTGCAAACAGTTCTAAATAAAGAGAAAAAGGAAAAAGGAAAAATTTTTAAAAAAAAGACTTGCAACTTTTGTCGCTAAGAAATCCTTGCACAACCTATCTTATTTCTCTTCTCATCATGGGTACCCCACATCATAAATCTCTTGCCGAACTTTGGTATCCCGAACCTAACTTTGCCTCGTACATCAATTGTTTCGGTCGATTCAAGGAAGATCCTTCCATGCCCAAAATTTCTTTAAAAGATCAAATAGAAGCGTCTAGGAGAAACAGTTCGACTTTGCAACCCACTTTGTGTCAACCAAGTCAACCTTTACTACCGTCATATGTTGATACCACCTTTTCAAATCCTGCTGTAACTCCTAAACCGATGTCCATTGCTGAGCATATTGCTCAATCTCGTAGCCGATCTTTCACTCCTCTCCACACATCCAGTTATAGGAATCAACAAGTCCATTCACCTTTTTATCCACATATTGATCCTATTCCTGTCCAACCATCCACTTCCTACCAGTCCTACCAGACTTTCCCACCGTCACTAGACACTGTTTCTACACAGCCTTTTGGGAGTTTCACATATCCAAACAATTTCGAATTTTTTTACCGAAACCCCCTTACCACCCAAGTCTAGTTTGGAAGAGTCGTTGAAGGCTTATATCTTAGCAACAAACAAAATGATTAGGAATGTGGATGCGTCCGTAGCTGCCCTAATACAACCTAGTGAACCGGTAGCTAGTTTTCCACTTGTTTCAAATTTTTCAATGTATGAGGAGGCGGTTGGACAGAGGGAGAATTTGAGAGGAGCGAGTGAGTTCTACACATTCCCAAATCAAACCTACCCATACCCATTCGAAGACCACAACTCCGGTTTTTCATCGATTGTCCCAAATGCTTCATAAGTTACAAACAAAACATCTAACGAGTTGTGTGACTATGTAGTGCTTGATTTGCCATATTATGAGGAACCCCTTTCGAGTGAAACTGCACCTAATCCGTTTGATCTTTACACCTCCAATCAAGAACCTAAATTGATAAATATCCATGCTTTTGAGGAGGTGTCAGAAAAAAATTGTTTTCACTTGATTGAGGATATAGACGCCGGGAATATTTCGGATGATGAACCTGTCTATTTGATTGAAATTTTATGTCCAATTCATCATCCCGAGTCATTAGATGTTTCTCCCGAACTTCATATGCATCTTGATTTTGATGATAATAGCATGGATGAGTTAACTATTGAGGAGACTTATGAGGATAGTATTGAGGAGAGTCTTGAGGATAATATTGAGGTTGAACTATTTTTGTTTGATATGTCGGATTTTCCAATTCATCCTCCTGAACCTTTAACTGTTATATCACCCTCCCTCCTTTTCGTCGTTCTGACCACGCACAAGATCACGCTTGAACACTGTGAGCTTGAAAAATTTTCCTTTGAATCTGACACAGTTCTCCCAGCCGATAACACTTACGAGTGTTTCACTTTTTCGGACGATGTTGATGTCTCACCGCCCGAATTTGAGTCCTTTGAGTTTTCAGATAAGTTAGTTGAACCATCAGACAAGGTTGCTTACAGTCGTTTCGAACCATTGATGGAATCTTTCCAGTTCGAGACAGTTTACTACGGTGAGAATGAAACTATCCCTAATTCACTCCCTTTCGTCCTTCCTATCGTTCCGACCTTACAAGAGACCGTTACGCTTTCATCTCCAATACCAAGTTCGGCATACCCATGTATTCTTGCGAATCTTGAGGGATTTGACCCCATTTCATGACGAGTTGATAGATTAGCACAATCACTTTTAACACATCGGTCATCATAAATTTCGCTAATTTATTCACTCGATTTACACCCTCAAGATCGTACTCCACTTCTTTCTCTTTTCCGCCATTCTTCTCCCCCACCGAGACCGTATCCCGTTTCTACCTCCACACGGTCTCGTGTGCTTCTTATCTCTTTTCTCTCCACTCCATTCTTTCACTAACTCGACCATTACCACGATAAGATTTTTGAATGGTTGGTGCTAACCTTTGGCTTGTGTAAGGCCAAGCTTAAGTTTGGGGGGAACCTTGTTGTATATATGTATATATATTTTTTGTTCTTTAAAAAATAAAAAATAAAAAAATTTCAAAACATTAAAAAAATATAAAATTTTTTATAAATAAATAACCAGGGGAGTGCCGACAATTTTGACCCTCTTGGTATGGCATGACAGTGAGGACACTGTCAAGTTTAAGTTTGGGGGTATGCTCGGTACGTCTTCTTCCTTCGCATTCATATGTATATTTTTGGATTTACATATTTATTTGAAAACCCATAAAAATTTCAAAAATTAAAAAAATTATTGTATTCAATTTTGGCCTAATTGACTTGAGTTTGACAAATAGGTTAACTGGCTAGGAAAAACTAGATCTTAGACTTAGTAAATTAAAAACCCTAAAAATAACCTTCCTTAAAGTTTAACGGTAGAAAGTATATGTTTTCGTAGTTTATTTAGAAATAGGCAAATTTTGTGTTCAGTTCTTGGGTTAAGTCGAAACAAAGGAAAAGTATTGATGTTCTTATTAGAGTATAAGTTTGAAAAATAGTTCCTAGATTAAGTCTAGATTCTGAAAATGTATACCCTACAATTTGCACAATCACGCACCTTAAAACTTGGAATAGTAGAAGAGACCTTGAAATGCTCTTGTCTAAAGTCCTTAGTACGAAGAAAATGAAAAAAAAAATGTGAATAAAGAAAAAAAAAATAAACACTGGATTTTGTGATTAATTAAGGCTGCAAAAATAGAAAAATATTTAGCGAGGGTGCTTCATCACCTAGTCCCTTAGACCAACTGGTTTGGGAGTCACTACTAAAAGCCTTGGGTGTTGCAAGACTAAGAATTATGCTTTAAAGTGCAAATGCATATTGTAATCGGTCGTTGGTACCTCAAGAAGTATTAACGATCGCATTAAGGATGTGTAAGCAAAATTTATTTAAATTCACCAATTAATTAGTGCTTTGGACAACGGACAAGGGTATGATTGCTTGATTTGAATTTCCAAGTGTATGAGTGATTTATACACACACGTGGGGATATGTGATTGGAGTTTAGATGAGAGATAGGAGTGAAGAATAGAACTTGTATCTTTAGTAGAATTGATAAAAAATCCTAAGTGGAGATGGAACCCTAGAAAGAAAACTTAAGAGATGCCGAAAGCAAAGTAAATCTACAGGATATATATAATCTTAAGTTAAATGATAAGGAAGTGTGAAGAATATGGGTGGATAATTTATAAGTAGAAGATAATAGAATTCCTTGTTAGAAAACCTAATTGGAAAACAAAAGTTGAAAAAGCCAAATTGATAGGATTTTGTGGGTAGTATCCGCTGAAAACCCTTAGGAGACAACACACCTCCTACTAGGGACACCTAGAGGTTTAACGATTTGTTGCACGAGCTCAGTGTAATCGCGTTTCCCTGCGAAAGTGCGGTTAGGTTTAGTCGAGAATAAAAAATAAGTTTGCTCGAGGACGAGCAAAAGATAAGTTTGGGGGTATTTGTTCACACCATAATATTGTATTATTATATTCCCCATTATTATTCGTTTTATAAATAAACAGGTGCTTTTGACGCATGTCTGCTACATATTATAGGTTCCAGGTTCTTGGACAGAAAACAGTGAAAACGATGAAAAGACGATGCAAAAGTGGACTTTGACCAACAAAAAGAAGACTCTTGATCAAGCCTACATCAAACATAAAATTCACAAAGTACAAGGCAATGCAAGGTCCAAGATTATAAAGCGAACGGTTAAAAGTCCACCGCAATTATTCACTGGAGATTTGGAAGAAACATAAAAGCTATTTTAATAAAATAACCAAATAATAAGGAAGCCCAAAGACCGAAGTGCCCACAAAGAAAATTTCAAGGCCCAATACCTCTTTTTATGAATAAAATTCAGAATTCTTTTGGAGAGCATCGATGCCTCTTTTCATATCATCTATTCAGATCTGACAACCCTGTGTAAATGTTTGGAGAGAGCCATCTGTAAAGTAAGTAGATTTATTTAATTGCCCTAGTTTAGATTTAATTTCTTGCCCTAGATAAATGTTCTTCAATTTCCTAATGAGCGAGTAGTCTCCTCGCTTGTTAGGGTTAACTTTGGGGAAGGCTTTGTGAGAGATGAGATCTCTCATCCCTTTCTTGCCCAACATACTTTTTATTAGGACTCCATCCATACATGCACATACCTCTCCCTACGGCACCCTATACTACGAGGTAGCGGTGATACCGTAGTATAAAGGTCCGGTTGCGCGTGTTTTCCATGGAGGTTAGGGTAAGGATCGATAAAGGAAGGACAAGAACCTAGAGGAAGAAACATCTTCCCGAATGGATCTAATCCCCTTTATTGATAATTACCATAACTCCTCTTAGATTATAATTTGGATATAGAAAACGTTGAGATTTATTTACATTTCCAAACCTACCCTTAACCTAACCCTAGCAAGATTTAGATCTAGATAATCTTAGTATAGGTAGATTTAGTTTTTAGATTTAATAAATTAATCCGAAAACCCATCGGAATTAACTCGTTTGAGCGATTAGGGAATTCACAATATCCCTGTGGACAGACCCGTACTCACCGGCTAGCTACCAAGCGACGCCGTTCTTGATTGCGGTAATATATTTTTGATCGATAAAGTTTTTAAGACAAATCAAATGGCGCCGTTGCCGGGGATGGCGTGTCATTTCCTTTTTGCAATTTCGGGTTAATCTAAACTAAAATATCTGAAAAATCTGAAAAATCACAAAAAAATATAAAAATATATCATCTGTTATTTTTGTGAAGGGTATTTTTTTGTGAATTTTTGCAGGATCGGCGGATCTGGAAAAATCCAGAGTGTGAAATAGAAAACGGGAGATCCAAACAGAAGGAGATTTCAACAACAGAGCAACTGAAAAGATTTGGAGAACCGAACCAGCTACACAACCGCGGAACCACCGCAACAAGGGCTTAAAACCACGGAACCGCCGCGCCCTCGTGACATCATCATAAAGAAAAAGGGCCGCGGTACTGCGGCAGTGTAGGGTTCCTAGGCACTCTCAAGAGGTCTCACAAGGCATCAACAATGCCAATATCAAATTTTACGGGTGCCGAGAAACCCTAATACGGATCGTTAACTAGAAATTTAGGCGAAAAACTAAACTAGTTAACAACTTAACTAAAGGAGAGAGGCTACAACCTTTGTAGATCCGGTCCTCCACTTTCTTAGCTCCACGTAGGCTTCCTCTCACTGTCCATCTCGAATCCTAGACTCGATCGTCGGCTTCATCGGAAAAACGAGCGGGCAAGGTCGTCGGCTTCGTGCCGAAGATGATCTACGTCGAGGCATCACAAGTTCAAGCTCCGACTTCACAAATTTGTGAAACTTGTGAAGAAAACACCCAAAACAACTTGGCAAGAGGTAGAGGGTGAAGAAATAGGAGGTGGGTTCACTGTAGAATTGGATTTCTCACACTTTTGCTCAAGTTGCCATTGATGAAGGCAAGGTTTTTCTTGAAGAAGAAGATGAAGAAGAAGAAAGAATATGATAAGTTTCTTATTTAAAAATGAAACTAATATGAATATTTATCATATCTTAACCATGGTCAAGTGTAGAGATTAAACTAAGGTTAGTTGGAATGGTTGGGGTTAAGGATGAGATAAGAATGGTGGACTTTGTCAAAGCTTCAAGAAGCTTCAACATAGAAACAAAATAAGCCACCATTCTTAATAATATCCAAAATGAATAAATAAATAAATAACTAAGTAAATAATCAAAATCCAAACCATCCATATAACCATGGTTTAATCTTTACACAAACCCAAGTGAGCAAGTATCATCAAACATGATACAAACAAGTGCACAAAAAATATATCACATATACAATGTGCATCAAGTGAGAAAATCCTTTTAAAATGAACCAATACTAGTTAATACAAAGCAATATATCAAATATATAATTATACATTAAATCATTAAATCAACACTTGATTTAACGATCTGGTCATATCACATATAACCGACTAGTATCCTATGTATCGGCTTATCGAATCAATCCTTGACTCGATATCTAGGTTATATCGCATATAACCAATCGATACATTCATCACGAGAATGAAATACGGTATCACATACATGCATTATTCTCGCTCCCGCACATATCTCATATGCGCTCCTATTTCGTTTCGCTTGAGCCAGGAAACCTCTATGTAGGACTCTAAAGACTCGTCAATACGCCGGTAGCAGATGATGATCATATCAAGCACCCACAAGCCGCAAGCGGTCTGCTAAACGTAACGACCATCTAGGTATTGAACGATCAGAAGATCGACGAGCTAGCCCGCTCACACTCCTGTGAATCCAACCAGTAACACTTACCGTACAGTCCGGTCTGTTCGTCTGATATGTCGCATATCAAGTCTAGGGGTGGTAAACGTCAGACCCCAATAACCGATAAGTCGTGCCGATGTGAGGCTCATAACGGGTCGAGAAACTACTGGTAACACTTACCAGCAAATCTCTGATCAGCCCTGGCCAGGGACTTCCCTGTTACGGCCAATCGAGCACAGCGCAACATCAACCCCCAATACCGGGAGAGACGAAACCCCTCCTATCGCTCATTGCCTCCATGTGACTCGGGACTGTACCCAAAGACCACCGTTTTGCACGCCCTCATGGACGTGGTAAGGTGGAGATCAAAGCACAGTGGGAATCACACAAGACTCTATGACGATCTCGGGTCTACAGACTAACCAGTACAAGTGTCACCTGAGAACTGCCATCTGACGTGAGGTATAATACCATCTGGGAGTTCTCGGCGAGTCCGTCCAGTGTACCCAGTCTCCACTGAGCACCCGTATACCATCTCTGATGTCAAACACCAATGGATATGGGATCATCCATCGCCCATCTCATGGGTCGAGAAGCGTATACGCTAGTCTACACTGGTATATCGATGCCCTGTCTCGATACACCCACGACTAGGGACCTTGAAAGATGTACTTATGGACTACCATGTCCCCACTAGTATGATCTGCATCATAGTCCAGGTAGTCAAGTACACATCCTAAGGGCTTTATCAACATGTAACTATAAGACAGTTTAAAGAGACAAGTGTACATGTTAAGATAAAGAGTAACCAGATAGCATACTATCATATCGAGCAAGAAAGTCATCTCTATATATGTTCCGGATAAATAGAAAATATTAAACTTTCCGATCGAACATTCGAGCACCCAATTTTTCCCTAAACCGTTCAACACATGAAATAGGTTCAAAGACATTCGCTTCATGCCTCAGTACCAACGGTCCAGCCGTAGAAGGGTCAAGCCAACGCCTCACATGTGGCACGCCGTACTGCCCCAAACCCGAAGGTTCAAAGGGCAGTTCAAGACGGTCACATAATCGAGTTAAGGTTTGTTGTCTTCTAGAGGGACCATCGCGTTACTTGCACTACTCAGAACGTCCTTAAACCATATTAAAAATGCTCAAAAAATTCAGCAGGGAATTCTATGAATTATGCCGCGGTTCCGCGGCCTGATGATGACGTCAGCCCACCTCCTTTGCACAGTAATTCCTATTTAACAGTGCTGAGTTTTCTGGGAATTTTTGAATTGACTCAAGAGTTGAGTATTCTGGGGTTGCTTTGGGAATCGCAGATTCGATCGGATTATCAAACTTTGTCTATATGTTTTTTCCGGATAATTTTAGAATATGTTAAAAATTTCGACCGGATATAAATACCCAACTTTTCCCCTGCCGAAAAAATTTCCAAGTGTTGGATTTTTCTATGGTTTAAGGACGTTCTGAGTAGTGCAAGTAACGCGATGGTCCCTCTAGAAGACAACAAACCTTAACTCGATTATGTGACCGTCTTGAACTGCCCTTTGAACCTTCGGGTTTGGGGCAGTATGGCGTGCCACATGTGAGGCGTTGGCTTGACCCTTCTACGGCTGGACCGTTGGTACTGAGGCATGAAGCGAATGTCTTTGAACCTATTTCATGTGTTGAACGGTTTAGGGAAAACTTGGGTGCTCGAATGTTCGATCGGAAAGTTTAATATTTTCTATTTATCCGGAATGGGATACAATAATTGGAATTCACAAACAGTTATGAGATAACTGAATGAATGTTATAAATCTAGTGATTTAGTTTCATTTGATATTGAAAAGAGTTTTCGATAATGAGACTAAAATGCGGGGTTTATAACTGTTAGGCATGTGATGTCTAAGTATTTCATTTGATTAGGCATGTGATGTCTAATGAGATTGCGGATTCCAACTGTTGTAGTTTTACACTTTCTTTTCTGTGACCGTAAGTGTAATATGTGATATCGCCGGTTTCGTTGCTATATGTCAACGACAATTGGGATGCGCATGTTTACTTACGTTGATGACATGTGATGTTATGTGTTGCTGGATATGTTATATTGGATTGCCGTGTTTGAATAGTCGGGGGTTTTTATGTGAGATGAGTGTTTTTCATTTTCATTCATGTAAAAACTTGTATGTAATATTCTTTTATTGGGGCACTTCCAGGTTGCGGAAGTTGTCACCCTTTGTATATTATTTACTTTTCTGCTATAGGATAGACCCAAGGAGGGGAGCACAAGTAACCGGGTTCTAGGGTCCAGTGGGAGACCAACTCGAGGAGTCGAGTCCGGGTCTCCTAACCCTAGAATTGGCAGGGTTGCTTGCCGCTCTCGTAGGGGTCTAGGGGTGTGGGATTGGCTATTCATCACGACCGTGGAATCCGTGTTTTATACTGGCTCGTATTGAAAACACGGACGTCCTAGTATATCCAATGTTTCATATGTTTCTTCTGCTGCGATATCTGTGATGTGATCATGTGATGTTCTGTGATAGATACTTTATATAGTATATATGATATATTATATAGACGTTACTTATGTTTTACACCCGCACTAGCCCTGCCCTGCTCTGTCGTTAGTTACCTAACCTAACGGTGCACGAGGGGACATCGAGGCGAATGCGGATGGCATAAGTGTACGTCGTATTTATCTGTGATGCTTAGGTATTTAAATGATGGGACTTCATTAATGTGATTAATGAAAGAAAAGAAACCTAAGATGTTGTAGAATCAAATTTTAAACAAAACAGGTAGCTACAGTTCTTGCTTTGCATAGCGGTATATATGATATACCCTGTACCTTATTCGATGATGAAAGGACCGAGATCCCTTCACCGGGAGTGACTCCTTTAGCAATAACTGGCAGATGCTACACACTCGGTTTGACTTTTGATTGCTTCTATAGTTTCTGCTTTGCACAGTGATATATATGATATATCCCGCACCTCATTCGACGAGGAAAGGACCGACGATCCCTTCACCGGGAGTGACTCCTTTAGCAAAACTAGAAAAGCCTCAAAATCACTCCATTTCAAAACTTCATTTGATTCTACAACGATATCAAGTTCATTACGCAATAGGTTTTCAGAAAAACCTGTCGTAGCCCTCCGTCATTTCAGATAATAACTGTTTAGTATTCGTGCTGCGTTTGTTGGCCTTTGTCAAGGCGTAGTGTGCGGTAGCTGAATAGTGATTATCTGCTTATGCATATGATGCTGATTGTTTCAGGGTAGTTGTACGACCTTGTTGGCCTTTGTCAAGGGCCGTGCGGGTGGGTTTGATTCAATCAAGAAATAACGGGTTGAACTTGACTAGCATGCTATGATTTGTTGGCCTTTGTCAAGGTCATAGGACGCTAGGGGCAAAATATTATCGGGAATTTCAAGTGTTGAAATTTGCAATGAGATTGCATACCTTCTATGAGATAGTTGGATCCCGATACCCACTACGAGTAAGAGTTACTCCTGGGAGAGTTTTACACATTACAATTAGTCGATCAAGTAGGTGACTAGAAAGGTGTCAACGGGGTTACGCCTCTGGGAAAACGAGGTTTTACATTAATTAGGTTCGTGCGAAAGCACGGGGAACCTCCCTCAAAGTACCGACACTGGCCTGCTGAAAGATTGGCGAACTTGTAGTGTGTAATTAATCCCAGCTAGTCTTTCCTTTTAGGGTTTGAAGGAAGATTTGATAAAAACCAGTGGGAGCCATCCTGATTAGATAAGATAATAACCAATCTGATCTTGCACGAGCTTACGCTAAAGTGTTTTCTTCTCTCTCTCTCTAGGTAGCGACCATTTCATGCCCTAATAAAGATAATAATATGGATGTATTGACCGAACCCGCATGTTATACTATGCTGGGGAACGTTGGTTCCGTTCTTACCTATAAGAGTTATAGGACTGAACAGGATATAGGGGAATACCAGGATTCCAATGCCACCCGAATGAAGAAAGTACATGATGATGCATTTTCTTTGGGTGTGTTCGTTACAGAGAACTGTTTCTCCATTTGCCCTACGTCCTGGGTATTAGATACCGGGTCAGGATCCCATATATGTAATCAGTTACATGGGCTTAGAAAAGGTAGAGAACTTGGAGAAGGTGATAAAGACATTAGAGTTGGAAATGGTGCAATTGTTGCAGCTAAGACTGTCGGGGAATATCACCTTGTATTACCAACTGGTAATACATTGGTTCTGAACGAATGCTATTACATGCCGAACCTGATATGCAACATTATATCGGTTTCTTTATTGAGTAAAGAGGGATATAATTTTGTATTACAGGACAATATTATGAACATTTTCCGTAACCAAAAGTTGGTTGGATCAGGCACGTTGTGCAATGGCATTTTTGTTCTAAATCAATCAACAGTTCTGAGCATAACTAACACACACAAGAGGAAGAGTTCTGAACTGAACGAATCCTTCTTGTGGCATTGTAGACTGGGTCACATCAATGCGACACGACTGGCTAAGTTGCATAAGGATGGATATTTGAATCCGTTTGAATTTTCATCCTATGACACTTGCCAGTCATGTCTCAAAGGCAAGATGACCAAAACTCCGTTTACAGGACACGGAGAAAGAGTTACTGAACTCTTAGGACTGATACATAGTGATGTATGCGGTCCTATGTCTACACATGCCAGGGATGGTTCTTCATACTTCATTACATTCACTGACGATCTCTCTAGGTTCGGGTATGTGTTCCTGATGAAACACAAATCAGAAGCTTTTGAGAAATTTAGAGAATATAAACAAGAAGTTGAGAACCAAACCGGAAAAAGTATTAAAATCCTTCGATCTGATCGAGGAGGTGAATACTTGAGCAATGAATTCCTGGACTTCCTAAAAGAGAATGGGATTCTCTCTCAGCTGACTCCTCCATATACACCACAGCACAACGGTGTATCAGAACGGAGGAACCGCACCCTATTAGATATGGTGCGCTCTATGATGAGCACAGCTGAGTTACCTATTTCCTTCTGGGGATATGCGCTGGAAACAGCAGCATACCTATTGAATCAAGTTCCAACTAAATCTGTACCTACCACACCATATGAGATATGGAGTGGGAAGAGACCATGTCTTAAACGAGTTAAGATATGGGGTTGCCCGGCCTATGTCAAAAGGCAAAATCCGGACAAGCTCGAGGCACGGTCAGTTCAATGCAAGTTTGTGGGATATCCCAAACATTCACATGGATATCTTTTCTACCATACAGAGGAACAAAAAGTGTTTGTTTCTCGACATGCCACCTTTTTAGAAAAGGAATTTCTTGCAAAAGAAATTAGTGGGGATATGGTAGAACTGGAAGAAATTCCGGCTACACAAATTCAAACTGAAGATTTAGTGGAACCAGAAGATTCCGCAGCTCCCAATGAACCTCAGCCTCTCCGCCGATCTAGTAGGGTTCCTCGCCAACCTGGGAGATACTACGGTTTTCTCATGGATGGTGGAAGCGAGGATTGCATCATGGAGGATGATGACCCAACTAGCTTCGAGTAGGGACTCGGTGAAATGGCTGGATGCTATGCGGTCCGAGATGGAATCCATGTACACCAACAAAGTATGGACTTTGGAAGTTGCTCCTGAAGGGGTAAAACCCATTGGGAGCAAATGGATCTTTAAGAAAAACTTGGTGTAGATGGGAAAGTGGAGACTTTCAAAGCTAGACTTGTAGCAAAGGGTTTTCGTCAAAGACCAGGTGTGGACTATGACGAAACCTTTTCTCCAGTGGCTATGCTTAAATCCATCCGGATCATGCTTGCCATCGCTACATATCATGATTACGAAATCTGGCAAATGGATGTTAAGACCGCCTTTCTAAATGGTGATTTAGAAGAGTGCGTGTACATGACTCAGCCAGAGGGCTTCGTAGACAGTGGGAGCAGCGGGAAGGTGTGCAAGCTGCTTAAATCCATTTATGGATTAAAGCAAGCATCGCGGAGTTGGAACATCTGCTTTGACATCGTTATCAAAGAGTTTGATTTCGTCAAAAATCCAGATGAACCTTGTATCTACAAGAAGGTGGCAGAGAGTAAGGTTGCCTTCCTCGTATTGTACGTGGAAGACATACTCTTGATAGGAAATGATATTCCTATGCTGCAATCGGTCAAGCTCTTCTTATCACAAAGATTCTCAATGAAAGATCTTGGTGATGCCTCCTGCATATTGGGGATCAGGATCTATAGAGATAGATCCAAACGGATACTGGGATTATCCCAATCCAGGTACATTGACACCATACTAAAGAGGTTTAGTATGGAAGAATCCAAGCGTGGGAACTTGCCCACGATCTCTGGAGTCACTTTCTCCAAAGAGATGTCTCCCAAGACTGATTTGGAGAGAGCTCGCATGCAAGGGATACCCTATGCTTCGGCTGTAGGCTCTATCATGTACGCGATGCTATGTACCAGACCCGATGTAGCATACTCACTAAGTGTAGTGAGCAGGTATCAAGCTGATCCTGGAGAGAGTCACTGGACAGCTGTGAAGAGCATTCTCAAGTACTTATGAAGGACTAAAGAGATGCTCTTGGTGTATGGTAACGGAGAACTCCAAGTGGAGTCCTTTACCGATTCGATCTTCCAGAGTGATAAGGACGACTCTAAGTCGCAGTCGGGATTTGTCTTTACCCTTTACGGAGGGGCGGTTAGCTGGAAGAGTTCCAAGCAGGAAACCGTGGCAGACTCGACGATGGAGGCTGAATACATCGCTGCCAACGATGCTGCTAAAGAGGCTGTCTGGATCAAGAAGTTCATTACTGAACTTGGAGTGGTTCCATCCATTGAGCATCTAATACCTTTGTATTGCGATAACAATGGAGCGGTGGCTTTGGCCAAGGAACCCAGGTCCCATCAGCGATCCAGGCATATTCTGAGGCGGTATTACCTGATCCGGGAGATAGTTGATCGCCGGGAGATCGAGGTCAGGAGGGTTGACACGAAGAATAACACGGCGGATCCACTCACGAAGGCCATTCCCCAGATACAGTTTGAGAGACTCTTCGGGATGCTCGGTATGCGATACTACAGCAGCTGGCCCTAGTGCAAGTGGGAGATTGTTAGTTGTATGTATGCCCTAGAGGCCAGTATTGTACAGATGATGTATATTATATTGGATGCTTGGACATATATAGAGATGACTTTCATGCTCGATATGATAGTATGCTATCTGGCAGTACCACCACTTTGGCAGCGGAAGCGCGGTAAAAAAAAAAGCTCTGTAAGATTCTCTGTTCTTCCTCTGCAAAAATCTCCATATATCTTCTGAAAAATTCCTGCAGGATTATTTGCGCCTTAAAAATCTTTTCCTTTCCAAATAAAAAATCTTTTGCAGAATTCTTTGCGCCGCGCATAAAATAAAAAGATTTGATTGCAAGTGATTTACTGTTTTTCATATCTTTAAAACTGACTTTAAGGGGCTTTTGACCAATTCAAATTGGGTGGGGATATCATCACCCTTCCCAGGACCCCAGAAATCACATAAGGCATTTGCATTGACCATATCTTAATTAAAAAATACTAGACTCAGCCCTAAGGACTTCGAGCTCAATAGGACAGAGGACTAGTTATAGGCATCAGCCGTTTATCCTAACCTGACTTTGCGGTGTCTAGGCAAGTGTGTCAAGGCAAGTGGTTACTTAATTAGGACCGCTACTTGTAGCGGGGAGCCTCCCACTCACCTGGCACTTACCTGGCCGTAATTGGCGGTGAAGAGGCTGTTTGAGATCCTATTTCTAGCCTTTTGGAACCGTTAGGAGCTGTCTAGCTGACCGAGGTGACCCTAGATCTAGGCCTGATTGTGCATTTTTGGTTGATCGAAAGTGTGTCTTAGCTCTTTTCTCGAAAATCTTTTTGCAAACAGTTCTAAATAAAGAGAAAAAAGAAAAAGGAAAAAGGAAAAAGGAAATTTTTTTTTAAAAAAAGACTTGCAACTTTTGTCGCTAAGAAATCCTTGCACCACCTACCTTATTTCTGTTAGTTATGTATATGCCCTAGAGGCCATTGTTGTACATATGATGTATATTATGATGGATGCTTGGATATATACAGAGAGGACTTTCTTACTCGTCATGATAGTATGTTATTTGGTTTCATTTTATCTTAACATATTGACTTGTATTGGTTTACTGTCTTTCTCTCACATGTTGATAAATCCCTTAGGATCTGTACTCGACTACTGGGATTATGTTGAGATCATACTAGTGGGGCCACGGTAGTCGATGAGTACATCCTATAAATGTTCCTAATCGAGGGTATATCGAGACAGGGCATCGATACACCAGAGTAGACTAGCGTATACGCATCTTGACCCATATGATGGGCGATGGATGATCCCATATCCATCGGTGTTTGACATCAAGGATGGTGTACGGGTGCTCAGTGGAGACTGGGTACACTGGACGGACTCGCCGAGAACTCCCAGATGGTGATATACCACACGTCAGATGGCAGTTCTCCGGTGACACTGGTACAGGGTAGTCTGTAAACCCAAGATCGTCATAGAGTCTTGTGTGATTCCCACTGTGCTTTGATTTCCACCTTACCACGTCCAAGAGGGCGTGCAAAATGGTGGCTTTTGGGTACATTCCGGAATCACATGGAGGCAATGAGCGATAGGAGGGGATTCGTCTCTCTCGGTATAGGGAGTTGATGTTGTGCTATGTTCGATTGGCTATAACTGGAAGTCCCTGGCCAGGGCTGATATAGAGATATACTGGTAAGTGTTACCAGTAGTTTCTCGACCTTTTATGAGCCTCACATCGACACGACTTATCGGTTACTGGGGTCTGACGTATACCACCCCTAGACTACGAAATGCGACATATCAGACGAACAGACCGGACTGTACGGGAGTGTTACTGATTGGATTCACAGGAGAACGGACATGCTAGCTTGTTGATCTTCTGATCGCTCAATACCTGGGTGGCTGTTACGTTTAACTGACCGCTTGCAGCTTGTGGGTGTTTGATATGATCATCACCTGCTACCGACGTATTGACGGTTCTTTAGAGTCCTACACAGAGGTTTCTTGGCTCAGGCAAAATGGAGTAGAGGCACATATGTGATATGTGCAGGACCGAGGATAATGCGATATGAGATACCGTATTATATTCTCGCGATATTTTGATATGAATCGGGACATCGGATCAACTGTTGATTCGATGAATCGGTACATGATATATTAGTCGGTTATATTCGATATAGCCGGATCGTTAGATCAAGTGTTGATTTGATGATTTAATGTATAATGATATATATGATATATTGTATTACATTATCTAATATTGGCTCGCTTTAATATTTCATTTTCTCACCGGATTAATACATTGATATATATGCGATATATGTTAATTGTATTATTTTCTTTTGTTGCAAATATATAATATATATATGATATATATTAATGTGACATGATATGATTTATTGTAGAACATGTTTAAGGATGATAAAAAGGGATTAGGGTTTGATTAGGGTTAGCTCTTTCAAGTTCATTCTAGAAGGATTCTATTTTGTCTTGGTTAAGATATTTGGTTGATACTTATCCTAAACCTAACCAAACCCTAACTCTAGTTTATTCTCTACAAGTTTTATCCTATCATCCTTGACCATGGTTCAATAATCAATCATATATTCTTTATTTCTATTCATCACAAAAGGATTATTCTTTCATTCTTCATTTTCTTCTCTCTTTGGTTTTTGCAAGAGAGAGCTCACTAGAAATTCCTTATGTGATGATTTATTGTGAGAAAGTGATATAAAAAGATAGCATAAATACTACTCCATCATCCTCATCTAATCTAGCCCATTGGATTAGGGTGTTCATCTCTTTAGAGTGAGAAAACTTGGGTTATAGCAACTTCGACGTAGATCATCGGAGAATCGGAACACTTCAAGCTAGCATGGATAGTTCGAGTCGTGGAGCCTCTCTTGAGTCTGGGAGATCGTGGATCGCGGCGAAGGGACTTCTACTCGGAGCTTGTGAAGCGAAGGAGCGGACTACAAAGGTTGTAATCCCTCACACTTAGCTTTAAAGACATCATCTTGCATGCTAAACCCTAATAATCTAGCAAAGATCCCGTCTTTGGGTTGTTCGGCACATGTAAAATTTTATTCGGGCATGTTTGATGTTTTATGAACCTTCACAAGTGTGCCTAGGAACCCTACAGTGGTATCAGAGCCTAGCTAGAGCATTAGGCGATGTGTTAATGAAGTTAAAACCCCGATCGAACCCGAATACGGAATTTCAAAGCCCTCTCTGTACATTTTTTAAAATCTGGGTTTTTCCAGAATTAAAAATACCTAAAAAATACAGTTGGATAATATAAGAATTATGGTGAAATTCTTGCCTCCAATTCGACAACATGGCCGCGGAACTGCGGCAATGACCCACCATTGGCGGCGGTTCCGCGACAATATAAGAGTATTAGGTACGGTTTTGTGCACAGTAATTCTTGTATCTGTATTTACTATTTTATGGGTATTTTTAATCTGACTCAAGTGTTGAGTATTCTGGGGTTTATTTTGTAATCGTCGATTCGATCGTGAATTTCAAATTCGTTATTTTTTTTCCGGATATTTAGAAACTGTTAAAAAGTTCGAACGGATATCATTAACTCACTTTTTCCCGGCACAAATTTTTTTTCAAGTGTTGAATCTTTTCTCGAGTTTAAATCTTTCGCAAATGCGTGCAAGTTTTGTGGTGGACTTTCTAGAAGACCACAAACCTTAACTCGATTATGTGACCGCCTTGAACTGCCTTTTGAACCTTCGGGTTTGGAGCAGTACGGCGTGCCACATGTGAGGCGTTGGCTTGACCCTTCTGCGGCTGGACCGCTACTACTGTGACACATTCCGGATTATTTGAACTCCGCTCAAGTGTTGAGCAATTTAGAAAATTTTGGGTATTTGATTATCTATTCGAAAAGTTTAATACCGTCTATTTATCTGGAATGTGATACAATATGTGGAATTCATTGTGTTAGGTATGAAATGCGAAGTATGTGATATTTTGAATTTACGATGTCTAAAGTGATTGTGGATTCCAAATATTATAGTTTTACAATTTCTTTTCTGTGACCGTAAGTGTAGTATGTAGTTGTATTGCCGGTTTTCGTTGCTATACATCGACGACGATCGGTGTATGCATACTTACTTACGTTGATGATATGAGATATTGTGTGTTGCTGAGATATGATGTGCAGGATTGTCGCGATTGAATAGCCGGGGGTTTTATGTGAGATGAGAGTTTTATATTTTCATTCATGTAAATTCAAATGTATTGTAATATTCTTTTATTTGGGGCACTTCCAGGTTGAGGTTGATGCCACCAGTGTTGTATATTATTTACTTTTCCGCATTAGGATGGACCCAAGGAGGGGAGCACAGGTGACCGGGTTCTGGGGTTCAGTGGGAGGCCATCTCGAGGAGTCGAGACCGGGTCTCCTAAACTCCAGAATTGGTAGGGTCGCCTGCCGCTCTCGTAGGGGTCCAAGGTGTGGGCTTGGCTATTCATCGCGACTGTGGAATCCATATTTTCTATTGTTGGCTAAATACTAAATACGGACGTCCTAGTATATCCTACATTATATCTATGTTTCTGCTGTGATATCTATGATGTGATCATTTGATATGTTGTGATGGATACAGTATATAGTATATATGATATATTATATAGACGTTACTTATGTTTTACACCCGCACTAGCCCTGCCATGCTCTGTCGTTAGTTACCTAACCTAACGGTGCACGAGGGGACATCGAGGCGAATGCGGATGGCATAAGTGCACGTCGTATTTATCTGTGATGCTTAGGAAGCATAAGCTGATGGGATTTTTATTAATGAGATTAATAAAAAGAAAAGAAACCTAAAAGATGTTGTAGAATCAAAACTTTATAAAAAGGGTAGCTACAGTTTTTCTTTACATAGTGGTATATATGATATACCCTGCACCTTATTCGATGAGGAAAGAGCCGAGATCCCATCACCGGGAGTGACCTCTTTAGCGAAACTGGCAGATGCTACAAAACTCGGTTTGTCTTTTGATTGCTTTTAGAGTTTTGCTTTGCACAGTGATATATATGATATGTCATGCACCTTATTCGATGAGGAAAGAGCCGAGATCCCTTCACCGGGAGTGACCTCTTTAGCAAAACTAATGAAAGCCTCAAAAACACTCCATTTCAAAATTTCACATGATTCTACGACGATATCAAGTTCATTACGCTCATGGTTTTTCTGAAAAAACCTGCGTAGCCCTCCGTCATTTCAGATAGATATTATTTAGTATTCGTGCTATGTTTGTTGACTTAGTCAAGGCGTAGTGTACGGTAGCTAAGTAGTGTTTATCTGCTAAAACATGAGATGTGATTGGATTAGGGTATTCGCACGGCCTTGTTGACTCAGCAAGGGTCGTACGGGTGGGTTTAATTCAATCGAGAAATGTACGGGTTGAACTTGACTTGCGATTTATGGTTTGTTGACTTAGTCAACGTCATAGATCGCTAGGGGAAAAATATTATCGGGAATTTCAAGTGTTGAAATTTGCAATGAGATTGCATACCTCCTATGAGATAGTTGGATCCCAATACCCACTGCGAGTAAGAGTTACTCCTGGGAGAGTTTTACACAGGCCAATTAGTCGATCAAGTAGGTGTCTAGAAAAGTGTTAACGGGGTTACGCCTCTGGGAAAACGAGGTTTACTTTAATTAGGTCCGTGCGAAAGCACGGGGAGCCTCCCTCAAAGTACCGACACTGATCTGGCTGAAAGATTGACGAAATTGTTGGGTTTAATTAATCCCGGCTAATCTTACCTTTTAGGGTTTGAAGGTAGATTTGATAAAAATAGTGGGAGATATCCTGATTAGATAAGATAATAACCAATCTAATCTTGCAAGAGCATACGCTAAAGTGTTTTCTTCTCTCTCTCTCCAGGTAGCGACAATGTCAGGCCATAATCAAGATAATAATATGGATGTATTGACTGAACCCGCTTATTATACTGAGCAGAGGAACGTTGGACCCGTTTTTTCTTATAAGAGTTATAAGACTGAACAGTGAATAGAAGAATATCTTGATTCTCAAGCGGTCCAAAAGAACATGCATGTTGATGCATCTTCTTCAGGTGTGTTAGTTATTGAGAACTGTTTCTCAGTTCACCCTACGTCCTGGGTATTGGATACCGGATCAGGATCCCACATATGTAAATTGTTACATGGGCTACATAAAGATAGAGAACTGGGAAAAGGTGATCATTCCGTTTAAGTAGGGAACGGTGAAAGTATTGCAGCCAAAGCAGTTGGCGAATATCACCTTGTATTGCCAAGTCATAATACACTGATTCTAAATGAGTGCTATTATATACCGAACATGATGTGCAACATTATATCAGTTTTTTTATTAAGTAAAGAAGGATATAATTTTGTAGTAAAGGATAATGTTATGAACATATTCCTAGATCAAAAGTTGATTGCATCAGGCTCGTTACATAATGGCATATTCATTCTAAATCAGAATACAGTCCTCAATATACAAAACACACACAAGAGGAAAAGTTCAGAAATGAACGAATCCTTCTTGTGGCATTGTAGACTTGGCCATATCAATGAGACACGGCTAGCTAAGTTATATAAAAATGGATATTTGAATTCATTCGAATTTTCATCTTATGATACTTGCCATTCATGTCTCAAAGGAAAAATAACCAAAGCTCCGTTTAGTGGACACGGAGAAAGAGTTACCGAACTCTTAGGACTGGTACATAGTGATGTATGCGGTCCCATGTCTACGCATGCCAGGAACGGTTCTTCCTACTTCATTACATTCACTGACGATATCTCTAGATACGGGCATGCGTTCCTGTTGAAACACAAGTCTGAAGCTTTTGAGAAATTCAGAGAATATAAGCACGAAGTAGAAAAACAAATGGGCAAAAGTATTAAGATCCTTCGATCTGATCGAGGAGGAGAATACTTAAGCAATGAGTTCCTAGATTATCTAAAAGAGAATGGGATTATCTCTCAGCTTACTCCTCCTTATACACCACAGCACAACGGTGTATCAGAACGAAGGAATCGGACCCTATTAGATATGATGCGATCTATGATGAGCGAAGCTGAGTTACCTATTTCCTTCTGGGGGTATGCGCTTGAGACAGCCATATACATATTGAATTTAGTTCCGTCTAAATCTGTACCTACCACACCATATGAGATATGGAGTAGGAAGAGACCATATTTTAAACGAGTTAAGATATGGGGTTGTCCGGCCTATGTCAAAAGACAAAATCCGGACAAACTCGAGGCACAATTAGTTCTTTGCAAATTTGTGGGATATCCAAAGAATTCTCAAGGATATTTTTTCTACCACGCTGAGGAACAAAAAGTGTTTGTTGCTCAACATGCCACCTTTTTGGAAAAGGAATTTCTTGCAAAAGAAATTAGTGGCAAAGAGGTAGAGCTGGAAGAGGTTCCAGAAACACAAATTGCAACTGAAGATTTAGTAGAACCAGAGGATTCAGTAGTACCCGACGAACCCCAGCCTCTCCGCCGATCTAGTAGGGTTTCTCGTCCACCTGAGAGATACTACGGTTTTCTTATTGATGGTGGAAGCGAGGATTGCATCATGGAAGATGATGACCCAACTAGTTTCGAGCGGGCCATCACGAGTGGTGACTCTGTGAAATGCCTGGATGCAATGCGATCTGAGATGGAATCCATGTACACCAATAAAGTATGGATTTTGGAAAATGCTCCTGAAGGGGTAAAACCCATTGGGAGCAAGTGGATTTTTAAAAAGAAATTTGGTGTAGATGGAAAAGTTGAGACTTTCAAAGCTAGACTTGTAGCAAAGGGATTTCGTCAACGACCAGGTGTGGATTATGACGAAACCTTTTCTCCAGTGGCTATGCTTAAGTCCATCCGGATCTTACTTGCCATTGCTGCATACCATGACTACGAAATCTGGCAAATGGATGTTAAGACCGCTTTTCTAAATGGTGATTTAGAAGAGTGCGTGTACATGACTCAGCCAGAGGGCTTCGTAGATAGTGGGAGCAGCGGAAAGGTGTGCAACCTGCTTAAATCCATTTATGGGTTAAAGCAAGCATCGCGGAGTTGGAACATCTGTTTTGATGTTGTAGTCAAAGAGTTTGACTTCATCAAAAATATAGATGAACCATGTATCTATAAGAAGGTAGCAGAGAGTAAGGTTGTCTTCCTCGTATTGTACGTGGACGACATACTCTTGATAGGAAATGATATTCCTATGCTGCAATCAGTCAAGCTCTTCTTATCACAAAGATTCTCAATGAAAGATCTAGGTGATGCCTCCTGCATATTGGGGATTAGGATCTATAGAGATAGATCCAAACGGATACTGGGATTGTCCCAATCCAGGTACATTGACACCATACTAAAGAGGTTTAGTATAGAAGAATCCAAGCGTGGGAACCAACCCATGATCTCTGGACCCACTCTCTCCAAAGAGATGTCTCCCAAGACTGATTTGGAGAGAGCTCGCATGCAAGGGATACCTTATGCTTCGGCAGTAGGCTCTATCATGTATGCGATGCTATGTACCAGACCCGATGTAGCATACTCACTAAGTGTAGTGAGTCGGTATCAAGCAGATCCTGGAGAGAGTCACTGGACGGCTGTGAAGAACATTCTCAAGTACTTACGAAGGACTAGAGATATGTTCTTGGTGTATGGTAACGGACAACTCCGGGTGGAGTCCTTTACCGATTCCAGCTTCCAAAGTGATAAGGACGACTCAAAGTCGCACTCGGGATTTGTCTTTACCCTCAATGGAGGGGCGGTATGTTGGAAGAGTTCCAAACAGGATACCGTTGCAGACTCGACGATGGAGGCTGAATACATCGCTGCCAACGATGCTGCCAAAGAGGCTGTCTGGATGAAGAAGTTCATCACTGAACTTGGTGTGGTTCCATCCATTGAACATTCAATACCTCTGTATTGCGATAACAATGGAGCTGTGGCTTCGGCCAAGGAACCCAGATCCCATCAGAAATCCAGACATATTCTGAGGCGGTATCACCTGATCAGGGAGATAGTTGATCGCCAGGAGATCGAGTTCAGGAGAGTAGATACGAAGGACAACACTGCGGATCCACTCACGAAGGCCATTCCCCAGATACAGTTTGAGAGATTATTCGGGATGCTAGGTATGAGATACTACAGCAGCTGGCCTTAGTGCAAGTGGGAGATTGTTAGTTATGTATATGCCCTAGAGGCCATTGTTGTACATATGATGTATATTATGATGGATGCTTGGATATATACAGAGAGGGCTTTCTTGCTCGTCATGATAGTATGCAATTTGGTTTCACTTTATCTTAACATAATGACTTGTATTGGTTTACTGTCTTTCTCTCACATGTTGATAAAGCCCTTAGGATCTGTACTCGACTACTGGGATTATGATGAGATCATACTAGTAGGGCCACGGTAGTCGATGAGTACATCCTATAAATGTTCCTAGTCGAGGGTATATCGAGACAGGGTATCGATACACCAGAGTAGACTAGCGTATACGCATCTTGACCCATATGATGGGCGATGGATGATCCCATATCCATCGGTGTTTGACATCAAGGATGGTGTACGGGTGCTCAGTGGAGACTGGGTACACTGGACGGACTCACCGAGAACTCCCAGATGGTGATATACCACACGTCAGATGGCAGTTCTCCGGTGACACTGGTACAGGGTAGTCTGTAGACCCAAGATCGTCATAGAGTCTTGTGTGATTCCTACTGTGCTTTGATTTCCACCTTACCACGTCCAAGAGGGCGTGCAAAACGGTGGCTTTTGGGTACAGTCCGGAATCACATGGAGGCACTGAGCGATAGGAGGGGATTCGTCTCTCCCGGTATAGGGAGTTGATGTTGTGCTATGTTCGATTGGCTATAACTGGAAGTCCTTGGCCAGGGCTGATATAGAGATATACTGGTAAGTGTTACCAGTGGTTTCTCGACCTGTTATGAGCCTCACATCGACACGACTTATCGGTTACTGGGGTCTGACGTATACCACCCCTAGACTTGATATGCGACATATCAGACGAACAGACCGGACTGTATGGGAGTGTTACTGATTGGATTCACAGGAGAACGGACATGCTAGCTTGTCGATCTTCTGATTGCTCAATACCTGGGTGGCTGTTACGTTTAGCTGACCGCTTGCAGCTTGTGGGTGTTTGATATGATCATCACCTGCTACCGGCGTATTGACGATTCTTTAGAGTCCTACACAGAGGTTTCTTGGCTCAGGCAAAACGGAGTAGAGGCACATATGTGATATGTGCAGGACCGAGGATAATGCGATATGAGATACCGTATTATATTCTCGCGATATTTTGATATGAATCGGGACATCGGATCAAGTGTTGATTCGATGAATCGGTACATGATATATTAGTCGGTTATATTCGATATAGCCGGATCGTTAGATCAAGTGTTGATTTGATGATTTAATGTATAATGATATATATGATATATTGTATTACATTATCTAATATTGGTTCGCTTTATTATTTCATTTTCTCACCGGATTAATACATTGATATATATGCGATATATATTAATTGTTTTCTTTTCTTTTCTTGCAAATATATAATATATATGTAATATATATTAATGTGACATGATATGATTTATTGTAGAACATGTTTAAGGATGATAAAAAGGGATTAGGGTTTGATTAGGGTTAGCTCTTTCAAGTTCATTCTAGAAGGATTCTATTTTGTCTTGGTTAAGATATTATGGTTGATACTTATCCTAAACCTAACCAAACCCTAACTCTAGTTTATTCTCTACAAGTTTTATCCTATCATCCTTGACCATGGTTCAATAATCAATCATATATTCTTTACTTCTATTCATCACAAAAGGATTATTCTTTCATTCTTCATCTTCTTCTCTCTTTGGCTTTTGCAAGAGAGAGCTCATTAGAAATTCCTTATGTGAAGATTTATTGTGAGAAAGTGAAATAAAAAGATAGCATAAATACTACTCCATCATCCTCATCTAATCTAGCCCATTGGATTAGGGTGTTCATCTCTTTAGAGTGAGAAAGCTTGGGCTATAGCAATTTCGACGTAGATCATCGGAGAATCGGAATACTTCAAGCTAGCATGGATCGTTCGAGTCGTGGAGCCTCTCTTGAGTCTGGGAGATCGTGGATCGCTGCGAAGGGACTTCTACTCGGAGCTTGTGAAGCGAAGGAGCGGACTACAAAGGTTGTAATCCCTCACACTTAGCTTTAAAGACATCATCTTGCATGCTAAACCCTAATAATCTAGCAAAGATCCCGTCTTTGGGTTGTTCGGCACATGTAAAATTTTATTCGGGCATGTTTGATGTTTTATGAACCTTCACAAGTGTGCCTAGGGTCCCTACAATTTCTCTTCTCATCATGGGTACCCCACATCATAAATCTCTTGCCGAACTTTGGTATCTCTAACCTAACTTTGCCTCGTACGTTAATTGTTTCGGTCGATTCAAGGAAGATCCTTCCGTGCCCAAAATTTCTTTGAAAGATTAAATAGAAGCGTCTAGGAGAAACAGTTCGACTTTGCAACCCACTTTTTGTCAACCAAGTCAACCTTTACCACCTTCATATGTTGATACCAACTTTTCAAATCCTGCTGTAACTCCTAAACCGATGTCCATTGCTGAGCATATTGCTCAATCTCGTAGCCAATCTTTCACTCCTCTCCACACATCCAGTTATAGGAATCAACAAGTCCATTCACCTTTTTATCCACATATTGATCCTATTCCTGTCCAACCATCCACTTCCTACCAGTCCTACCCGACTTTCCCACCATCACTAGACACTGTTTCTACACTGCCTTTTGGGAGTTTCACATATGCAAACAATTTCGAATCTTTTACCGAAACCCCCTTACCACCCAAGTCTAGTTTGGAAGAGTCGTTGGAGGCTTATATCTTAGCAACAAACAAAATGATTAGGAATGTGGATGCGTCCGTAGCCGTCCTTATACAACCTAGTGAACCGGTAGCTAGTTTTCCACTAGTTTCAAATTTTTCAATGTATGAGAAGGCGGTTGGACAGAGGGAGAATTTGAGAGGAGCGAGTGAGTTCTACACATTCCCAAATCAAACCCTACCCATAACCACTTGAAGACCACAACTCCGGTTTTTCATCGATTGTCCCAAATGCTTCACAAGTTACAAACAAAACATCTAACGAGTTGTATGACTATGTAGTGCTTGATTTGCCAGATTATGAGGAACCCCTTTCGAGTGAAACTGCACCTAATCCGTTTGATCTTTACACCTCCAATCTAGAACCTAAATTGATAAATATCCATG
The DNA here is from genome assembly GCA_030015575.1 of Agapanthus africanus. NCBI lineage: Eukaryota > Viridiplantae > Streptophyta > Magnoliopsida > Asparagales > Amaryllidaceae > Agapanthus > Agapanthus africanus. The sequence goes on from CM057343.1 coordinate 342,683,411, forward strand.
CTTTTGAGGAGGTGTCAAAAAAAATTGATTTTCATTTGATTGAGGATATAGATGCCGGGAATATTTCAAATGATGAACCTGTCGATTTGATTGAAATTTTCTGTCCAATTCATCATCCCGAGTTATTAGATGTTTCTCCTGAACTTCATATGCGTCTTGATTTTGATGACAATAGCATGGATGAGTTAACTATTGAGGAGACTAATGAGGATAGTATTGAGGAGAGTCTTGAGGATAGTATTGAGGAGAGTCTTGAGGATAATATTGAGGTTGAACTATTTTTGTTTGATATGTCGGATTTTCCAATTCATCCTCCTGAACCTTTAACTGTTATATCACCCTCCCTCCTTTCCGTCGTTCTGACCACGCATAAGATCATGCTTGAAGACTGTGAGCTTGTAAAATTTTCCTTTGAATCTGACACAGTTCTCCCAGCCGATAACACATACGAGTGTTTCACTTTTTCGGACGATGTTGATGTCTCACCGTCTGAGTTTGAGTCCTTTGAATTTTCAGATAAGTTAGTTGAACCATCAGACTCGGTTGCTTACAGTCGTTTCGAACCATTGATGGAATCTTTCCAGTTCGAGACAGTTTACTATGGTGAGAATGAGACTATCCCTGATTCACTCCCTTTCGTCCTTCCTATCGTTCCGACCTTACAAGAGACCGTTACGCTTTCATCTCCAATACCAAGTTCGGCGTACCCATGTCTTCTTGCGAATCTTGAGGGATTTGACCCCATTTCACGACGAGTTGATAGATTAGCACAATCACTTTTAACACATCGGTCATCACAAATTGCGCTAATTTATTCACTCGATTTACACCCTCAAGATCGTACTCCACTTCTTTCTCTTTTCCGCCATTCTTCTCCCCACCGAGACCGTATCCCGTTTCTACCTCCACACGGTCTTGTGTGCTTCTCATCTCTTTTCTTTCCACTCCATTCTTTCACCAACTCGACCATTGCCACGATAAGATTTTTGAATGGTTGGTGCTAACCTTTGGCTTGTATAAGGCCAAGCTTAAGTTTGGGGGGAACCTTGTTGTATATATGTATATATATTTTTTGTTCTATAAAAAATAAAAAAATAAAAAAAATTCAAAACATTAAAAAAATATAATTTTTTTTTAAATAAATAACCAGGGGAGTGCCGACAATTTTGACCCTTTTGGTGTGGCATGACAGTGATGACACTGTCAAGTTTAAGTTTGGGGGTATGCTCGGTACGTCTTCTTCCGTCGCATTCATATGTATATTTTTGCATTTGCATATTTATTTGAAAACCCGTAAAAATTTCAAAAATTATAAAAATTATTTTATTTAATTTTGGCCTAATTGACTTGAGTTTGACAAATAGGTTAACTGGCTAGGAAAAACTAGATCTTAGACTTAGTAAATTAAAAACCCTAAAAATAACCTTCCTTAAAATTTAACGGTAGAAAGTATATGTTTTTGTAGTTTATTTAGAAATAGGCAAATTTTGAGTTCAGTTCTTGGGTTAAGTCGAAACAAAGGAAAAATATTGATGTTCTTATTAGAGTATAAGTTTGAAAAATAGTTCCTAGCTTAAGTCTAGATTCTGAAAATGTATACCCTACAATTTGCACAATCACGCACTTTGAAACTTGGAATAGTAGAAGAGACCTTGAAATGCTCTTGTCTAAAGTCCTTAGTACGAAGAAAATGAAAAAAAATGTGAATAAAGAAAAAAAATGAACACTGGTTTTTGTGATTACTTAAGGCTGCAAAAATAGAAAAATATTTAGCGAGGGTGCTTCATCACCTAGTCCCTTAGACCAACTGGTTTGGGAGTCACTGCTAAAAACCTTGGGTGTTGCAAGACTAGAAATTACGCTTTAAAGTGCAAACGCATTTTGTAATCGGTCGTTGGTACCTCAAGAAGTATTAACGATCGCATGAAGGATGTGTAAGCAAAATTCATTTAAATTCACCAATTAATTAGTGCTTTGGACAACAGACAAGGGTATGATTGCTTGATTTGAATTTCCAAGTGTAGGGGTGATTTATACACACACGTAGGGATATGTGATTGGAGTTTAGATGAGAGATAGGAGTGAAAAATAAAACTTGTATCTTTAGTAGAGTTGATAAAAATTCCTAAGTGGAGATGGAACCATAGAAGGAAAACTTAAGAGATGCCGAAAGCTAAGTAAATCTACAGGATATATATAATCTTAAGTTAAATGATAAGGAAGTGTGAAGAATATGGGTAGATAATTTACATGTAGAAGATAATAGAATTCCTTGTTAGAAAACCTAATTAGAAAACAAAAGTCGAAAAAGCCAAATTGATAGGATTTTGTGGGTAGTATCCGCTGAAAACTCTCAGGAGACAACACTCCTCCTACTAGGGACACCTAGAAGTTTAACGGTTTGTTGCACGAGCTCAGTGTAATCGCGTTTCCCTGCGAAAGTGTGGTTAGGTTTAGTCGAGAATAAAAAATAAGTTTGCTCGAGGACGGGCAAAAGATAAGTTTGGAGGTATTTGTTCACACCGTAATATTGTATTATTATATTCCCCATTATTATTCGTTTTATAAATAAACAGGTGCTTTTGACGCATGTCTGCTACATATTATAGGTTATAGGTTCTTGGACAGAAAACGGTGAAAACGATGAAAAGACGATGCAAAAGTGGACTTTGACCAACAAACAGAAGACTCTTGATCAAGCCTACATCAAAGATAAAATTCACAAAGTACAAGGCAATGCAAGGTCCAAGATTACAAAGAGAACGGTTAAAAGTCCACCGCAATTATTCACTGGAGATCTGGAAGAAACATAGAAGCTATTTTAATAAAAGAACCAAATAATAAGGAAGCCCAAAGACAGAAGAGCCCACAAAGGAAATTTCAAGGCCCAATACTTCCTTTTAAAGAGACAGAGACATAAAATTTTACCAAAGCTTAGAGTCTACTTTGACTATGTCTTCCTAAGGATATTTTGGTAAATGTAGACGTGCGAATCAATTGTAACCTAGGGTTTCCTATCCTCTATAAATAGAAACTCTAAATCATTGTAAAGCTATGCCTCCCTTCATTAATAAATTTCAGAATTCTTTTGGAGATCATCGGTGCCTCTTTTCATTTTATGAATTCAGATCTGACAACCCTGTGTTGATGTTTGGAGAGAGCCATCTGTTAAGTAGGTAATTTTTCATTCTTTGCCCTAGGTAGATTTAATTCCTTGCCCTAGATAATTGTTTAGAGTTAGCTTTGGGGAAGGCTTTTTGAGAGATGAGATCTCTCATCCCTTTCTTACCCATCACATATAATCAATAGGACTCCATGCATACACGCACACACCGCGCCCTACGACACCCTATCCCTCGAAGTAGCAGTGATACCGTAGTATAAAGGCCCGGTTGCGCGTGTTTTCCATGGAGGTTAGGGTAAGGATCGATAAAGAAAGGACAAGAACCTAGAGGAAGGAACACCTTCCCGAATGGATCTAATCCCTTGTATTGATAATTACCATAACTCCTTTTAGATCCTAATTTGGGTATGGAAAGCGTTGAGATTTATTTACATTTCCAAACCATTCCTAAACCTAATCCTAGAAAGATTTAGATCTAGATAATCTTAGTATAGATAGATTTAGTTTTTAGATTTAATAAATCAATCCGACTCCCATCGAAATTAACTCGTTTGAGCGATTAGGAAATTCACAACATCCCTGTGGACCGACCCGTACTCACCGGCTACCTACATGCGACGCCGTTCTTGATTGCGGTAATAGATAGTTTTTGAGATCAAATCAGCAGGGACGGTATGTTGGAAGAGTTCCAAGCTAGATACCGTGGCAAACTAGACGATAAAGGCTGAAGACATCGCTATCAAAGATGCTACCAAAGAGGCAGTCTGGGTGTATATTTGTTCATGTGATGAACAAGGTTCCTTCCATTGCGTGACAATGGAGGTATGGCTTTTGGCCTAGAAACCCCGGTCCCATTAGTGACCCAGACATATTATAAGGTAGTGTCACCTGATCAAGGAGATAGTTGATCTCCAGAGAGATCGAGGTTAGGAGAGTAGACTCAGAGGACAACACGGTGGATCCACTCACAAAGGCCTTTTCCCAGAGAGAGACTTTTATGGGATGGTTGAGTATGAGATACTACAACCACTGCATATGATGGCCCTAGTGCAAGTGGGAGATTGTTAGTTATGTGTATGCCTTAGAGGCCATTATTGTACATGATATGTATATTGTAGTGGATGCTCGGACATATATAGGGAGGACTTTCTTGGTCGACATGATAGTACGCTATCTGGTTGTTCTTTATCTTAACATGTACACTGATTGTCTCTCTGTTACATGTTGATAAAGCCCTTAGGATGTGTACTCGACTTCCAGGATTATGATGCAGATCATACTAGTGGGGCCTGGGTAGTCCATGGGTACATCCTTCAATGTTCCTAGTCGTGGGAATATCGAGACGGGGCATCGATATTCCAGAGTAGACTAGCGTATATCTTCTCGACCCATATGATGGGCAATGGATGATCCCATATCTATTAGTCTTTAACATTAGAGATGGTATACGGGTGCTCAGTGGAGACTGGGTACACTTAACGGACTCGCCGAGAACTCCCAGATGGTATTATACCTCACGTCAGATGGCAGTTCTCTAGTGACACTGGTACAGCTTAGTCTGTTGACCTGAGATCGTCATAGAGTCTTGTATGTCTCCCAATGTGCTTTGATTTCCACTCTACCATGGCTCTACTGAGTCATGAAAACAGGTGGTTTTTGGGTACAGTCCCGAGTCACATGGAGGCAATGAGCGATAGGAGGGGATTCGTCTCTCCCGGTATTAAGGGTTGATGTTGTGCTATGCTCGACTGGCCATAACTGAAAATCCCTGGCTAGGGTTGCTGTGATTTACTGGTAAGTGTTATCAGTAGTTTCACGCTCGTTATGGAGCTTACATCGGCATGACTTATCAAGCTACTGGGGTCTGACGTTTACCACCACTAGGTGAGATATGCGACATATCAGACGAACAGACCGGACTATGCGGTAAGTGTTACTGATTGGATTCGCAGGAGTGTGAGTAGGCTTGCTCGTTGATCTTCTGATCGCTCAATACCCGGGTGACCGTTACGTTTAGGAGACCGCTTGCGGCTTGTGGGTGGCTGATATGATCACCACTTACTGCCGGCGTATTGACGAGTCTTTAGAGTCCTACACAGAGGTTTCCTGGCTCAGGAAAAACGAAATAGGAGCACATATGAGATATGTGCAGGACCGAGAATAATACGAGTATGTGATACCGTATTCTATTCTCGCGATTTGTATCATCGGTCAGTTATATGCGATATAGCCGGGTTACAGAATCAAGTGTTGATTCGATATATTGATACACTAGATATTAGTCGCTTATATGCGATATGACCGGATCATTAAATCAAGTGTTGATTTAATGATTTAATATATAATTATATATTTGATATATTACTTTACATTAACTAGTATTGGTTCACTTAAGATAACTTTTTCTCACTTGATGTGCATAATGTATATATGATATATGTTTGTGTACATGATTGTATCATGCTTGATGATACATGCAAACTTGGGTGTATGAGTGACTTACACCATATTTAAGTTAATGGTAAAGGTTTATATTTATTTTGTAATTCAAAATTAGTGAGCACTTTGTCGTGCTTGAAGCTTCTTGAAGCTTGAAGCATCCATTGACCAAGTCCACTAACTTTGTCTCACTTAAGATATTTATTAACCAAACCATTAACTTGAACCATAGTTTAGTCTCTACAAAGATTAGTGGATGATACTAACTCACCCATGCTTGCAAAATTGATCATAATTCACTTCACTTCATTTGTCCTTCTTCTTCTTCTTCTTCTTCATCCAAAAGAAAAAGGTTGCTAGAATTTTTCTAAGTGAAGAAATAAAGTGAGAAATCAAAATCTAAAGTGAACCCATTTCCTATTTCATCATCCTCTACTACTTGCCATTTAGTTTAGGGTGTTCTCTTCACAAAGTTCTTGACCTAGTGAAGAGGGAGCTTGAGTTTGAGTCACCTCGACGTAGATCATCTTCGGCCTCGAAGTCAACGAGCTAGCTTGTTCATTTCTCCAGGGAATCGTTTCTAGAGTTCGGGACTACGATGATCGCAGCGAAGGGACGTCAACACGGAGCTTTAGAAGTGAAGGACCAGATCTACAAAGATTGTATTTTCATTCATTTCTCTTTGTAATGATGAATTACATATTTTGTTACCCTAGTTTTCTAGTATGTATCCTTGGTTGATTGCTTAGCACCCTCTTTAATTTTTGTTGTGGCATGTGTGATACTTGCAAACCCTAGGCTAGAGGCTAAGGAATCCCAATAGAGGGGACATCGAGGCGAATGCGGATGGCATAAGCGTGCGTTGTATTTATCTGTGATGTTTAGGTAACTTAATATGATGGGACTTCATTAATGAGATTAATGAAATAAACGAAACCTAAAGATGTTGTGAAATCGAATTTTCAAAAACAGGTAGCTCTAATTGTTGCTTTTCATAGCGGTGTTCCTTGTAGAACATCCAGCACCTTATTCGATAAGGAAAAAGCCGAGATCCCTTCACCGAGAGTGACCTCTTTAGCAAAACTAGCAGATGCTATAAACTCGGTTTTCCTTTTGATTGCTTTTGTAGTTTTTGTTTTGCATAGTGGTATTTGTGAAATATCCTGCACCTTATTCGATAAGGAAAGAGCCGACGATCCCTTCACTGGGAGTGATCTCTTTAGCAAAACTGGTAAAAGCCTAAAAAACACTCCATTTAAAATCACTCGATTCTATGACGAGATCAAGTTCATTATGCAAAGGGTTTTCTTAAAAACCTGTCGTAGCCCTCCGTCTTTTTAGATAAGTATTTCATAGTATTCGTGCTACGTTTGTTGGCTTTCGTCAAGGCGTAGTGTGCGTTAGCTATTTATGCTTATGTGCATAAGCTTATGATGCGATTGAGTTAGGGTAGTCGTGTGACTTTGTTGGCTTTCGTCAAGGGTCGTGCGGGTGGGTTTAATTCAATCAGGAAATGTACGGGTTGAACTTGACTAGTAGCCTATGGTTTGTTGGTTTTCGTCAAGGTCATAAGATACTAAGGGCAAAATATTATCGGGGATTTCAAGTGTTGAAATTTGCAATGAGATTGCATACCTCCTATGAGATAGTTGGATCCCGATACCCACTACGAGTAAGAGTTACTCCTGGGAGAGTTTTACACATTACAAATAGCCGATCAAGTAGGTGTCTAGAAAGGTGTCAACGGGGTTACGCCTCTAGAAAAACGAGGTTTATTTTAATTAGGTCCGTGCAAAAGCACGGGGAACCTCCCTTAATGTACCGGCACTGGCCTAGCTGAAAGATTGGCGAACTTGTAAGGTGTAATTATTCCCGGCTAGTCTTTCATTTTAGGGTTTGAAGGAAGATTTGACTAAAACAGTGGGAGCCATCCTGATTAGATATATTAATAACCAATCTAATCTTATAAGATCATACGCTGAGTGTTTTCTACTCTCTCTCTCCAGGTAGCGACCATGTCACGCCTAAATCAAGATAATAATACGGATGTATTAACCGAACCCGCTTGTTATACTGCGCTAAGGAACATTGGTCCCGCTCCAACTTATAATTGTTATAAGACCGAGCAGGTAATAGGGGATTACCAGAATTCCCGTGCCACCCAAACGAAGAAAATGTATGTTGATACATCATTTTCGGGTGTGTTCATTACAGAGAACTGGGAACGGGTGATAAGTTTCAAGAGTTTGAAACGGTGCAATGTTGCAGCCAAGTTTGTTGGTAGTTATCACTCTGTATTACCAAATACAATGATTCTGAACGAATGTTATTAGATACCGAACCTGATATACAACATCATATCAGTCTCTTTATTTTGTAAAGAAGGATATAATTTTGTATTGATGGATAATGTTTTGAACATTTTCTATATCAAGAGTTGATCGGTTCAGGCACGTTATCTAAAAGCATATATGTTCTAAATCAAACCACAGTTCTTAACATACAGAACACACACAAGAGGAAGAGTTCAGTGATGAACGAATCCTTCTTGATGCATTATAGACTAGGTCATGTCAATGCGGCCCGACTAGTTAAGTTACATTTAGATGCATATTAAATCTGTTTGAATGTACATCTTATGAAACTTGCCAGTCATGACACAAAGATAAGATGACCATAGCTCCGTTTATTGGAAACAGAGAAAAAGTTAGTGAACTCTTGGGATTGATACATGCTGATGTATGTAGGTCCCCTGTTTACACATGCCAGGACTGGTTCATTATACTTAATTACATTCACTGATGATCTCTCAAGATTCGCAAATGTGTTCCTGTTGAAACACAAGTCTGAAACTTTTGAGAAATTCAAAGAATATAAGTTAGAAGTAGAGAACCAAAATGAGTATAAGTATTATGTCCTATGATGTGATCAGGGAGGAGAATACATGAGCACGGAATTCCTGGACTATTCTAAAGGAGAATGAGATTCTTACTCAGCATTACTCCTCCGTATACACCACAGCACATTGGTAGATCGGGGCGGAGCGATCGCACCCTATGTGATATGGTGTGCTCTATGATGAGTACTACTGAGTTGCCTATTTCCTTTTGGTGGTTATGCACTTGAGAAGCTGCATACTTATTGAATAGGGTTCCAATCAAATCAGGTGTCTACCACTCCATATGTGATATGGTATAGGAAGAGCCCATCTCTTATGGATGTTAAGATTTGGGGTTGTCCGGCCTATGTCTAAAAGCAAAATCCGGACAAGCTCGAGGCAAGGTCAGTTATGTGGAAGTTTATTGGATATCCTAAGCATTCGCAAGGGAATATCTTATACCACACTGAGGAGAAAAAAGGTGCTTTGTTTCTCGGCATTCCACGTTTTGAGAAAAGGATTTCTTGTGAAGAAATTAGTGGTCATGAGGTAGAACTGGAAGGAGTTCCATCTATACAAACTGCAGCTGATGATTTGGTAAACCCGGAGGATTCAATAGTTCCCAACGAACCTCAGCCTCTCCGTCGATCTGGTAGGGTTCCTCATCCGCCTGAGAGATATTTCGGTTTCTCTATGATAGTGGGAGCAAGGATTGCATCATGAGATGATGACCCAACTAGTTTCGAGCAGGCCATCAAGAGTGGGGACTCAGTGAGAATGACTGGATGCTATGTGATCTGAGATGGAATCTATATAAACCAACAAAGTACTTTGGTTGCTTTATCTGAAGGGTTAAATCCCCATCAGGAGCAAGTATATCTTGAGAAGATTACTTGGTGTACATGGAAAAGTTGAGACTTTCAAAGCTAAGACTAGTTGCAAAAGGTTCTCGTCATCGACCAGGTGTGGTTAATGATGAAACCTTTTATAGTGCCTATGCTTAAGTCCATCCGGATCCTGCTTGCCATTGCTACATACCATGACTACGATATCTGGTGGTTGGGTGTCATGACTGCTTTTCTAAATAATGATTTAGAAGAGAGTGTCTATAAGTACACAGCCAGAGGGCTTCGTAAAAAGTAGGAGCAGCGGAATTGTGTGCAAGTTGCTTTACGAGTTAAAGCAGGCATAGCGGAGTTGGAACATCTGTTTTAAAGTGGTAGTTAAAGAGTTTGACTTCATTAAAATGGTAGATGAACCTTATATATACAAAAAGGTAGTAGGGAGTATGGTGATGATTCTCGTATTGTACGTGGATGACATACTCTTGATGGGAAAGGAGTTTCCTATGCTACGCTCAGTCAATCTCCTATTATCACAAGGATTCTCCATATAGGATCAAGGTGATACCTCTTAAATCCTGGGTTTTGGATCTTTGAGATAGATCTAATTGGATGTTAGGATTCTCACTAGGTGTGGTGAGTTGGTATAAATCGATCCTGGGGAGAATCACTGGATAGCTTCCAGGGTGGTAAGCTTGACTGAATGTCAGTCACAGGCATTGTCTTTACCCTCAGTAGAGGGACGGTATGTTGGAAGAGTTCCAAACTAGATACTGTAGAAAACTAGACGATAAAGGCTGGATACATTGCTACCAAGGATACTACTAAAGAAGGAGTCTGGATATATAAAAGTTCATGAGATGAACTTCGTTCCTACCATTGTGTGACAACGGAGTTCTGGCTTTGGCCTAGGAACCCCCGTCCCATCAGTGATCCAGACATATTCTTAGGCAGTATCACCTGATCATGGAAACGGTTGATCTCCAGGAAGATCGAGGTTAGGAGAGTAGACACAGAGGACAACAGCGTGGATCCATTCACAAAGGCCTATTTCATTGTAGAGACTTTTATGGGATGGTTGAGTATGAGATACTTCAACCACTGTTGATTGTTGGGTATGAGATACTACAACATATGGCCCTAGTGCAAGTGGGAGATTGTTAGTGATATGTATGCCCTAGAGGCCATTACTGTACATACGATGTATATTGTAGTGGATGCTTGGACATATATATGGAGGACTTTCTTGCTCGACATGATAGTATGCTATCTGGTTGCTCTTTATCTTAACATGTACTCTGATTGTCTCTAAGTTACATATTGATAAGCCCTTAGGATGAGTACTTGACTACCAGGATTATGATGCAGATCATACTAGTAGGGACAGTGTAGTCGCTATGTACATCCTGCAAATGTTCCTAGTCATAGGTGTATCGAGACAGGGCATCGATATACCAGAGTAGACTAGCGTATAGCTTCTCGACCCATACAGATGGGCGATGGATGATCCCATATCCATTGGTGTTTGACATCAGAGACAGTATACGGGTGCTCAGTAGAGACTGGGTACACTGAACGGACACGCCGAGAACTCCCAAATGGTATTATACCTCAAGTCAGATTGCAGTTCTCTGGTGACACTGGTACATGTTAGTATGTAGACCCGAGATTGTCATAGAGTCTTGTGTGATTCCCACTGTACTTTGATTTCCACCTTACCACGTTCAAGAGAATGTGCAAAACGGTGGCTTTTGGGTACAGTCCCGAGTCATATGGAGGCAATGAGAGATAGGAGGGGTTTCGTCTCTCCCGATATTGGGAGTTGATGTTGCGCTGTGCTCGATTGGCTATAACAGGAAGTCCTTGGCCAAGGCTGCTTCAGAGATATACTGGTAAGTGTTATCTGCAGTTTCTCGACCCGTTATGATCCTCATATCGACACGACTTATCAAGTTACTGGGGTCTAACGTTTTCCACCCCTGGACGAGATATGCGACATATCAGACGAAGAGACCGGACTGTACGGTAGTGTTACTGATTGGATTCGCAGGAGTGTGAGCAGGCTTGCTTGTTGATCTTCTGATCGCTCAATACCCGGGTGGCCGTTACGTTTTGCAGACCGTTTGCGGCTTGTGGGTGTTTGATATGATCATCACCTACTGCCGGCGTATTGATGAGTCTTTAGAGTCCTACACAGGGGTTTCCTGGCTCAAGAGAAATGGAGTAGGAGCACATATGTGCTATGTGCGGGACCGAGATTGATACGATATGAGATACCGTATTCTATTCTCGCGAAATGTGACATTGGTCGGTTTTATGCGATATAGCCGGGTTATCGGATCAAGTGTTGATTCGATAAGTTGTTACACATGATATTAGTCGGTCATAGCCAGATTATTAAATCAAGAGTTGATTTAATAATTTAATATATAATTATATATTTCATATATTACATTACATTAACTAGTATTAGCTCACTTATGATTTCTTTTCTCACTAGATTGTGCACATTGTATATATGTGATATATGCAAGTGTACAAGTTTGTGTCATGCTTGATGATACAAACAAGATGGGTGTATGAGACTTAAACCATATTAAGGTTAAATTAGGGTTTATTTATTTCTTAAAGAATAACAAAAGAGGTGTGACTTAGTCAAAGTTGTCAAGCTTAGATGAAGCTGTTGGATATATGTATGCCCTAGAGGCCATTATATGATAGTGGATGTATCTATACATGTATATATATTCAGTATGCATTCTTACTCGACATGATAGTATGCTATCTGGTTCTTCTTTATCTGACATGTTGATTTGATCATGCTTTTATTCATTCCTACATGCTGATAAAGCCCTGAGGATATAGGCTTGACTACTTTGATTATGATGGAGATCATACTAGTGGGACATCTGTAGTCTGTAAGCATATCCTGGAAAGTCCCTAGTCGTAGGTATATCGAGACGGGGCATTGATATACCAGAGTAGACTAGCGTGTATGATACTAGACCCATGTAATGGGCGATGGATGTTCCCACATTCATCGATGTTTGACATCAAGATCATATACGGGTGCTCAGTGGTGACTGGGTACACTGGACGGACTCACCGAGAACTCCTATATGGAATTATATCTATCGTCGGATAGCAGTTCTCAGGTGACACTGGTACAGGTTAGTCTGTAGACCCGAGATCGTCATAGAGTCTTGTGTGTTCTCCCACTGTACTTTGATTGCCGCCCTACCACGGCTCTACCGAGTCATGCAAACAGGTGGCCGTTGGGTACAGTCCCGAGACACACGAAGACGATGAGCGATAGGAAGGGTTTCGTCTCTCCCGGTATTGGGAGTTGATGCTGTGCTGTGCCCGACTGGTTATAACAGCAAGTCCCTGGCCAGGGCTGCTGAGATTTGCTGATAAGTGTTATCAGTAGTTTCTCGATCTGTTATAGACCATTCACCGGCACGACTTATTGAGTTATTGGGGTCGGCGTGACCATCCCTAGGCTCGATATACAGCATATCTGACGAAGAGACCGGACTGTACGGTAGTGTTGCCGGTTGGCTCGACGGGAGTTGTAGCAGGTTCGCTTGTTTTCTTCTGATCGCTCAATACCCGGGTGGCCGTTACGTTTAGCTGACCGCTTGCGGCTTGGGGGTACCTGATATGATCATCACCCTCTGCCGGCGTATTGACGAGTCTTAGAGTCCCACAAAGGAGTTACCCAGTCCAGGCGAAACGTTGTGGTGCGCGTATGCGATATGCGCATGCACCCGATTAAAATGTGCGTATATGATACCGAACATTGATCGGGTGAACTGCTTTTGGTGGGGTCATATGAGATATGACCGGATTGATAAATCAAGTGTTGATTTATCATTTAACCATTAGTTTTCTCACTTAAAACCTTTTCTTGGATGATGGATGTGTGCATGCATGTGTGCTTTTCTTTCTTTCTTTCATGCTAGTTTCATGCACATATGGATGTGCATACATACACACATACATACACCCATCTATCATGGTTGTTAACATATAGAAATGGTGGCAATATAAGACTCACACCATGGTCTAAGTGATGGATTATTATTTGATTTTCAATTTAAAACAAATTGAAAAAGAAAGGATAATTCTTACTAGTTTCTACATTCTTCTTTTAACCTAACCTAGCTCACCTACCTCTTAACTTGAGTTATCCTTCTCTTTATCATTTAAAACTCAAGTTAAATAATGTCTCCATCACTTTAACCATGGTTCATAGTAAGAAGAAATAAAATATATATTGATATATTTCTTTTTCTTTTAGTGAGTAATCTTTTATCTCATTACCTCTTGTGAAAAATATTGCCACCATCTTCTTCCTCTTTCTCATTTGCTCTCTAGTTTTTTCTAGTGAGTAAATACCACTTAAAGAAAGGTTTTTGAAGTGAGAACCTTAACCACAACTTCATTGTACACAAGCTTAGCCTTCTTGTTTAGAGTGTTTTCTTCGGTTTTACGAAGTTGCGAGCTTGGACGGAGAACTCCGTGGTGGATCGTCGTGGACACAAGAGGACTTCAAGAGGACCTCCATTCAACACCCTAGAGACCAAGGAGTCCAGCGAAAGGGAGCTACAAAGGTTGTAGTCTCGAAACCCTAGATTAGTTCGCTTTATATTTCGAAACCCTAATTTTCTAGGATCGATTCCTTTGCATGTTCGTTTAGCACCATAAAAATTTAAACTTTGGGACATGTGATGCTTCAAAACTCATTATAGGGTGCTAGACAAACCTTTCATTGGCATCAGAGCCGACCTAGAACATTAGGTGACCCTTTTACGAAGTCAAAACTCCGATCGAACCGAAATACGGTTTTTTAGGATGCTTTCTGGAAATTTTCTAAAAATTGACATTTTTCAGAATTAAAAATATGTAAAAAATACAGCAGGAAAAAATAAGGATTACGGTACAAAAATTATTCCATGAACAGTGATTGTTGCCGCGGAAACGCGGCCTAAGCTTGCTTAGGCCGCGGTTCCGCGGCCGTATGTATTAATTGATGGATAATATTTTTACAGTAATTCATCAATCTGCTTGTATATTTTTTTGGATATTTTTAATCTTTATTTAGTTTTGAAAAATTTCGAAGATGATTTTGGACCCGTCGATTCGATCGGAATTTTGTTTTCGTGGCTTTTCCGGGTAAATTAGAAAGTATTGAAGTGTTTGAACGAATATCATTTGCTCACTATTCACGGGGTTTAAATACTTTGGAAATACGTGCAAGTCTTTTTTTGGTGGTCCCTCTAGAAGACAACAAACATTAACTCAATTATGTGACTGTCTTGAACTGCCCTTTGAACCTTAAGGTTTGGGGCGGTACGGCGTGCCACATGTGAGGCGTTGGCTTGACCCTTCTACAGCTGGACCGCTACTACTGTGTCACACTCCAGGTGTTTGAACTCTGCTCAAGTGTTGGGTTTTAGTGAATCCTGGGTATTTGATCGTTCGTTCGAAAACTTCGATACTGTCTGTTTATCCGGAATGTGATGCAATGTGTGGAATTCATATTACTAGACATGAAATACGGAATATGTGATATTTTGCATTTGCGATGTCTAAAGAGAATGTGGATTCCAGATATTGCAGTTTTACACTTTCTTTTCTGTGACCGTAAGTGTAGTATGTACGATATCGCCGGTTTCGTTGCTATACATCAACGACAATTGGGGTATGCATACTTACTTACGTTGATGATATGAGATATTATGTGTTGCTGAGATATGATGTGCAGGATTGTCGCGATTGAATAGCCGGGGGGTTTTATGTAAGATGAGAGTTTTATACTTTCATTCATCTAAATTCAAATGTAATGTAATATTCTTTTATTTGGGGCACTTCCGGGTTGAGGTTGTGTTACCAGTGTTGTATATTATTTTCTTTTCCGCATTAGGATGGACCCAAGGAGGGGAGCACAGGTGACCGGGTTCTGGGGTTCAGTGGGAGGCCATCTCGAGGAGTCGAGACCGGGTCTCCCAAACTCCAGAATTGGCAGGGTCACTTGCCGCTCTCGTAGGGGTCCACGGTGTGGGCTTGGCTATTCATCGCGACTGTGGAATCCGTATTTTCTATTCTGGCTAAATACTAAATACGGACGTCCTAGGATATCCCACGTTATATCTATGTTTCTGCTGCCTGTGTTCTGTGATATCTGAGACGAATGACATATTATATATATGATATATAGTAGACGTTGCTTATGTTTTACACCCGCGCTAGTCCCGTCCCGGTATGCCGTTAGTTAAGTAACCTAACGGTGCATAACGGAACATTGCGGCGAATGCGGATGGCATAAGTGTACGTGTTATTTTCGTTTCTTTTCTGTGATTGGCTTAAGGACTTAAATGATGGGGATTACATTAATGTGATTAATGTAAAGAAAATAAACCTAAAAAGTTGTTGTAGAATCGGATTTGAAAACTACTCGGCTATTTATGAAAAAGTTACATTTCAAAACTGCGGAGCTTAAGCCACTCCTTTTGAAAACTGTTTGATTCTACAACGATATCAAGTTCAAAGCGTTAAAGATTTTCTTAAAAATCATTCGCAACCCTCCGTCATTTTAGGAAGTAGAATACTTAGTATTCGTGCTACGTTTGTTGACTTTAGTTAAGGCGTAGTGTACGGTAGCTAAGTGATGTCTTTCTACACTGCATATGATGCAGATTAATTAGGACATTCATGCGACTTTGTTGACCATAGTTAAGGGTCATATGGGTGGGTCTAATTGATCAAGAAATGATGGGTAGAACTTGACTGGTACTTATGATTTGTTGACCATAGTTAAGGTCATAAGTACTAGGGGTAAAAATTACATCGGGAATTTCAAGTGTTGAAATTTGCAATGAGATTGCATACCTTCCATGTGATGGTTGGATCCCGATCCCACTGTGAGCAATAGTTGCTCCTAGGAGAGTTTTACAGTTTACAATTAGCTAACTCATTAGGTGTCTAGAAAGGTGTTAACGGGGCTCCGCCTCTGGGAAAACGAGGTTTACTCTAATTAGGTCCGTGCGAAAGCACGGGGAACCTCCCTCAAAGTACCGACACTGGCCTGGCTGAACGGTTAGCGAAGTTGTAGACTGTAATTAATCCTGGCTAGTTTTTCTTTTTAAGGTTTGAAAGAAAAACTCGATAAAAGCAGTGGGAAACATCGATTAGACAAGATAATAACCAATCTAATCTATGCAAGAGCTTTCGCTGAGTGTATTCTTTTCTCTATCTCTTAATGGCAGATACCAATGACTGGACTTAAGCTTCTACTAGATAAAAACAAACTGAATGGGACCAACTATAAAGACTGGCTGAGGAATCTGAAAATCGCCTTGACTTATGATAAAGTATCATATGTCCTCACGGCTTCAGCCCCGCCCGTACCTGGTCCAAAATCCTCAGTTGCGGACATTGAAGTCCGCAAGACATGGGACGCTGACTGTGCCACGGCCACATGCCTCGTGCTTGCATCGATGGATAACACACATCAAAAGCAGCACGAGGACATGGACATTCACGGTATATTGCTCCATACAAAGGAGTTGTATGGGGAGCAATCCCGCGTATTACGATACGAAGCATCAAAGAAATTGTTTCAGATGCGAATGGCCCCTGGCACACAAGTAGGAGACCATGTTCTGAAGATGATAGCTCTTATAGAAGAGCTTGAGGACCTTGGATGGACGATGGACAATGAACAATATATAGATATTATTCTGCAGTCCCTCCCCTCCACCTTTGCTCAGTTCATAGTGAACTTCAACATGCATGGCATGGAGATGGACCTCCCTGAACTCCTTAATATGTTAAGGAGTGCAGAGAGCACTATGAAGTTAGCAAAAACTCCCGTTATGACTATTGGACAGTCTTCCTCTTCTCGCCCGAAAGCCAAGGCCAAGGGAAAGAAAAAGAAGAAACCCACTAATCCTAAGGGCGGAGTTAAAAAGGTGAAGGGAAAGGGAAAGTCCAAGGCTGGAGACTCAGGGAAGGGCGAATGTTTTCACTGCCACAAGACAGGACATTGGAAGCGCAATTGCACGGAGTACTTAAGTCTCAAGAAGAAGCATGGTGATGCTTCTGCTTCAGGTGCGTTTGTGACTGAAAACTGTTTTTCTATAAACTCTGCTTCCTGGGTATTGGATATCGGTTCAGGTTCTCACATTTGCAATTCTATGCAGGGGCTGAGAAATAGCAAGGTTTTGAAGACAGGTGACCATACTCTCCGCGTTGGAAATGGTTCCAATGTACATACAGTCGCAGTGGGAGAGTATCACTTGGGGTTGCCATCTGGATGTATTTTGATTTTGAATCCATGTTATTTTGTACCAAGTATGCTATGTAATATAATATCCGTTTCTTTGTTGGAAAATGAAGGATATAATTTTGTATTGCAAAACAATGTTATGAACATTCACCTGAATCAAATGTTGGTTGGGTATGGTACGCTTAATAACGTAATATATGTCCTAAATCAACACACAGTTTTCAGTGTACAGCACACTAATAAAAGAAAACTTTCAGAATTGAATGAAGCTTTTCTTTGGCACTGTAGACTTGGTCATATTAACGAAACAAGACTAAACAAGTTACACAAAGATGGATATTTAAATTCTTTTGAATATAAATCTTATGCGACTTGCCAGTCTTGTATCAAGGGTAAAATGACCAAAACTCCGTTTACCGGACACGAAGACAGAGCTACTCAGCTCCTGGGCCTCATACATAGTGATGTATGTGGGCTAATATCTACACAGGCTAGAGGCGGTTTTTCATACTTCATTACATTCACTGACGATTTCTCAAGATTCGGTCATGTCTTTTTATTAAAACACAAGTCCGAAGCTTTCGAGAAATTCATTGAATATAAACAAGAAGTAGAAAAATAAACCGGCTTGAGTATTAAGATGCTTCGATCAGATCGAGGTGGTGAGTATCTCAGTGCAGAATTTGCAAAATTCTTAAAAGAGAATGGGATTCTCTCTCAGCTCACTCCTCCTTATACACCACAGCACAATGGTGTGTCAGAACGACGGAATAGGACCCTATTAGATATGGTCCGATCCATGATGAGTGACGCTGAGTTACCAGTCTCGTTTTGGGGGCATGCATTGGAGACTGCAGCGTTTCTGCTAAATAGGGTTTCAACCAAAGCCGTGTCTACCACGCCATATGAGATATGGAATGGGAAGAGACCATCTCTTAAGAGAATTAAGATTTGGGGTTGCCCGGCCTATGTTAAAAAGTAGAATCCGGACAAATTCGAGACACGGTCAGTCATGTGTAACTTTGTGGGATATCCAAAGAATTCATATGGATATCTGTTCTACCACAAAGAGGAACAAAAAGTGTTTGTTTCTCAGTATGCCACATTCTTGGAAAAGAGTTTTTCACAGATAAAGATGATGGCAAGGTAGTGGATCTAGAAGAGGTTCTGGAGATACAAAATACAAATGACGATTTGGTTGAACCGGCTGTTGCAACAGAAACTGAAGAACCTCGGCCACTCCGTAGGTCTGGTAGGACTTCTCGCCCACCGGAGAGGTACTACGGTTTCCTCATTGATGGTGACAGAGAAGATTACATCATGGATGATGATGATCCTACCAGTTTTCAGCAAGCTATCACGAGTGGTGACTCTGTGAAGTGGCTGAATGCCATGAGATCCGAAATGGAGTCTATGCACACCAACAACGTATGGACTTTGGACGTTGTACCCCCTGGGGTAAAACCTGTAGGGTGCAAATGGATCTTTAAAAGAAAGATTGGTGTGGATGGGCAGGTAGAGACCTATAAGGCAAGACTTGTGGCGAAAGGTTTTCGTCAAAGACCAGGTTTGGACTATGACGAAACTTTTTCACCCGTAGCCATGCTTAAATCCATTCGGATCCTACTTGCTATTGCTGCTCACTACGACTTTGAAATCTGGCAGATGGACGTTAAAACAGCATTTCTAAATGGAGATTTAGAGGAATGCGTTTTTATGGATCAGCCAGAGGGCTTCATTAACAGTGGGAGCAGCGAGAAAGCATATAGACTGCTTAAATCCATATATGGGTTAAAGCAGGCATCTCGGAGTTGGAACATCTGTTTCGATGATGTTATCAAAGAGTTTGATTTCATCAAAAATCCAGATGAACCTTGTGTTTATAAGAAGGCTGTAGGAAGAGCTGTCACATTCCTCGTATTGTACGTGGATGACATTCTTCTGATAGGAAATGACATTCCTATGCTACAGTCCGTCAAATCATTCTTATCACTAAGGTTCTCCATGAAGGACCTGGGTGATGCCACATACATCCTGGGCATAAGGATCTATAGGGATAGATCCAAAAAGTTATTGGGATTGTCCCAAACCAGGTACATCAACACCATCCTAAAAAGGTTTAGTATGGAAGACTCCAAGCGGGGTGCCTTACCCGCTTGCCATGGAGTCACTCTCTCCAAGGATTCTTGTCCAAAGACCGATGAAGAGAGAGCTCGCATGAGCATTATACCTTATGCTTCGGCAGTAGGATCTATAATGTATGCGATGTTATGTACACGCCCAGATGTAGCTTATGCACTTAGTGTTGTAAGCAGGTATCAATCCAACCCAGGGGAGAACCACTGGACAGCTGTGAAGAATATTCTTAAGTACTTGCGAAGGACTAAAGAATTGTTCTTGGTGTATGGTAATACAGATCTCCAAATGGAGGCCTTTACCGATTCAAGCTTCCAGAGCGATAAGGATGACAGCAAATCTATCTCAGGGTTTGTATTTACCCTCAATGGAGGGGCGGTAAGTTGGAAGAGTTCCAAACAGGATATCGTTGCAGACTCTACGATGGAGGCTGAGTACATTGCTGCAAATGATGCCGCCAAGGAAGCCGTCTGGATGAAGAAGTTCGTCTTGGAGCTAGGAGTAGTTCCAACCATTATTAATCCAATACCCTTGTATTGTGATAATAATGGGGCTATGGCGTTAGCCAAGGAGCCCAGGTCCCATCAGCGGTCCAGACACATCCTGAGGCGTTTTCATTTGATCTGGGAGATTGTAGATCGCCGCGAGATCGAGATTAAAGAGTAGACACAAAGAACAATGCCGCGGATCCATTCACCAAGGCCCTCCCTTAGCCGCAGCATGAGCGACTTTTTGAGATGTTGGGTATGAGATACGCCAATAACTGGCCTTAGTGCAAGTAGGAGATTGTTGGATATATGTATGCCCTAGAGGCCATTATATGATAGTGGATGTATCTATACATGTATATATATTCAGTATGCATTCTTACTCGACATGATAGTATGCTATCTGGTTCTTCTTTATCTGACATGTTGATTTGATCATGCTTTTATTCATTCCTACATGCTGATAAAGCCCTGAGTATATAGGCTTGACTACTTTGACTATGATGGAGATCATACTAGTGGGACATCTGTAGTCTGTAAGCATATCCTGGAAAGTCCCTAGTCGTAGGTATATCGAGACGGGGCATTGATATACTAGAGTAGACTAGCGTGTATGATACTTGACCCATGTAATGGGCGATGGATGTTCCCACATTCATCGATGTTTGACATCAAGATCATATACGGGTGCTCAGTGGTGACTGGGTACACTGGACAGACTCACCGAGAACTCCTATATGGAATTATATCTATCGTCGGATAGCAGTTCTCAGGTGACACTGGTACAGGTTAGTCTGTAGACCCGAGATCGTCATAGAGTCTTGTGTGTTCTCCCACTGTACTTTGATTGCCACCCTACCACGGCTCTACCGAGTCATGCAAACAGGTGGCCGTTGGGTACAGTCCCGAGACACACGAAGACGATGAGCGATAGGAGGGGTTTCGTCTCTCCCGGTATTGGGAGTTGATGCTGTGCTGTGCCCGACTGGTTATAACAGCAAGTCCCTGGCCAGGGCTGCTGAGATTTGCTGATAAGTGTTATCAGTAGTTTCTCGATCTGTTATAGACCATTCACCGGCATGACTTATTGAGTTATTGGGGTCGGCGTGACCATCCCTAGGCTCGATATACAGCATATCTGACGAAGAGACCGGACTGTACGGTAGTGTTGCCGGTTGGCTCGACGGGAGTTGTAGCAGGTTCGCTTGTTTTCTTCTGATCGCTCAATACCCGGGTGGCCGTTACGTTTAGCTGACCGCTTGCGGCTTGGGGGTACCTGATATGATCATCACCCTCTGCCGGCGTATTGACGAGTCTTAGAGTCCCACAAAGGAGTTATCCAGTCCAGGCGAAACGTTGTGGTGCGCGTATGCGATATGCGCATGCACCCGATTAAAATGTGCGTATATGATACCGAACATTGATCGGGTGAACTGCTTTTGGTGGGGTCATATGAGATATGACCGGATTGATAAATCAAGTGTTGATTTATCATTTAACCATTAGTTTTCTCACTTAAAACCTTTTCTTGGATGATGGATGTGTGCATGCATGTGTGCTTTTCTTTCTTTCTTTCATGCTAGTTTCATGCACATATGGATGTGCATACATACACACATACATACACCCATCTATCATGGTTGTTAACATATGGAAATGGTGGCAATATAAGACTCACACCATGGTCTAAGTGATGGATTATTATTTGATTTTGAATTTAAAACAAATTGAAAAAGAAAGGATAATTCTTACTAGTTTCTACATTCTTCTTTTAACCTAACCTAGCCCACCTACCTCTTAACTTGAGTTATCCTTCTCTTTATCATTTAAAACTCAAGTTAAATAATGTCTCCATCACTTTAACCATGGTTCATAGTAAGAAGAAATAAAATATATATTCATATATTTCTTTTTCTTTTAGTGAGTAATATTTTATCTCATTACCTCTTGTGAAAAATATTGCCACCATCTTCTTCCTCTTTCTCATTTGCTCTCTAGTTTTTTCTAGTGAGTAAATACCACTTAAAGAAAGGTTTTTGAAGTGAGAACCTTAACCACAACTTCATTCTACACAAGCTTAGCCGTCTTGTTTAGAGTGTTCTCTTCGGTTTTACGAAGTTGCTAGCTTGGACGGAGAACTCCGTGGTGGATCGTCGTAGACACAAGAGGACTTCAAGAGGACCTCCATTCAACACCCTAGGGACCAAGGAGTCCAGCGAAAGGGAGCTACAAAGGTTGTAGTCTCGAAACCCTAGATTAGTTCGCTTTATATTTCGAAACCCTAATTTTCTAGGATCGATTCCTTTGCATGTTCGTTTAGCACCATAAAAATTTAAACTTTGGGATATGTGATGCTTCAAAACTCTTTATAGGGTGCTAGACAAACCTTTCAGAAGCTTGTAAAAACATTGACAAAGTCAACTCTTTTGTCATTCCTTAGGATATTAGTTAACCCAACCCTTAACCTTATAGCTTGGTTAATTCTCTACATGAGTTAAGCATGAGGACTTAACTCACCCATGGTTACATAATTCATTTGGATGAATTATTGACTTGAGTTCCTCTACTTAGTTCTTCTTCCTCCTCAAAAGCTTTCTAGCTCTAATAGAGGTATAAGATAAAGTGTGAGAAAATCAATTCTAAAGTGAGACCAATTCCTACTTCTTCATTCTCTACTACTTGCCATTTAGTATAGAGTGTTCTCTTCACAAACTTCATGACCTAGTGAAGAAATAGCTTGGGTTAGTGTCTCCTCGACGTAGATCATCTTCGGCCTCGAAGTCATCGAAGCAAGCATGTTCGTTTCTTCGTGGAGCCTCTCTAGAGTCCGGAGTTTACGATTGCAGCGAAGGGGACTACTATACGGAGCTATTGAAATGAAGGACCGGTCTATAAAGGTTGTATTCCTTGCTCTCTTTACTTTTGCAAAGTGTTTGCATATTACTTTCCGTATATTTCTAGTTTACGATTCTTGTTAGGGTTAGGTAAAACGACAAAATTTTAATTTGGTATGGACGATACCTCCCGAAACCTTGCTACCGTTGTAGACAACCCTTCATCAAGTACACATCTTAAGGGCTTTACCGACATGTAACAGAGAGACAATCAGCGTACATGTTAAGACAAAGTGTAAGCAGATAACATACTTTCATGTCGAGCAAGAAAGTCCTCCCTATATATGTCCAAGCATCCACTACAATATACATCTCATGTATAGTAATGGCCTCTAGGGCATACATATAACTAACAATCTCCTACTTGCACTAGGGCCATCATATAGCAGTGGTTGAAGTATCTCATACTCAAACATCCCATAAAAGTCTCTCTCTGGGAAAAGGCATTTGTGAGTGGATCCGCCGTGTTGTCCTATGAGTTTACTCTCCTAAGCTCGATCTCCTGGAGATTAACCATCTCCATGATCAGGTGATACTGCCTTAGACTATGTCTGGATCACTGATGGGACGGGGGTTCCTAGGCATAAGCCACAACTCCATTGTCACATAATGGTAGGAACCAAGTTCATCTCATGTACTAATATACACCCAGACTTCCTCTTTGGTAGCATCTTTGGTAGCGATGTATCCAGCCTTTATCGTCTAGTTTGCTACGGTATCTAGCTTGGAACTCTTCCAACATACCGTCTCACCACTGAGAGTAAAGACAATGCATGTGACTGATATTCAGTCGACCTTACCACATTCGAAGCTATCCAGTGATTCTCCCCAGGATCTATTGATACCATCTCACTACACCTAGTGAGAATCCTAACATCCACTTAGATCTATCTCATAGATCCAAAACCCACAATTTAGGAGGTATCACCTTGATCCTATATGGAGAATCAATGTGATAAGAGGAGATTGACCGAGTGTAGCATAGGAAACACCTTTCCTATCAAGAGTATGTTATCCACGTACCATACGAGGAAGACCACCTTACTCTCTACAGACCTTTTGTATATACAAGGTTCATCTACAATTTTGATGAAGTCAAACACTTTGACTACCACATCAAAACAGATGTTCTAACTCCGCGATGCTAGCTTTAACCTGTAAAGCAACTTGCACACGTTTCCGCTGCTCCCACTGTCTACGAAGCCATTTGGCTGTGTACTTACAGACGCTCTCTTCTAAATCATTATTTACAAAGGCAGTCATGACACCCAACCGCCAGATATCGTAGTCTTGGTATATAGCAATGGCAAGTAGGATCCGGATGAACTTAAGCATAGCTACTGTAGAAAAGGTTTCACCATAAACTACACCTGGTCAATGACGAGAATCTTTTACAATAAGTCTAGTTTTTAAAGTCTCAACTTTTCCATCTATATGAAGTAATCTTGTAACACCTTAGGATTAGGGGTTAATTAAGCGATAGTATGGTTTTTAGTAAAAAGTTTATCAAAACGGTTTTTAAATATTTTATAAAAATTAATGAATATTTTATTAGTATTTAATTTGGGTTTGCACACACCTGTGCATGTTAACCTAGGGCTAATTTGGTGTTAAACCATGCTTAAGTAGCCATGGTGTATTAACCCATTCCATTAGGGTATTATGTATTTAATTAAGTATTTTAGCTTTCAAATTCAAATTAAATGTTTTTCTTTTGGGTTGACTTGAAGAGGGAGGAAGAGAGAGAGGGGAGAATGATGAGGGTTAAGCATGGGAGACAAAGCATGCTTAGTATTTAATGAGGAGAGAGAAAGAGCATGCTTGCCCCTATACCCCCTCTCACACTCTTTTTTATTTTTCCATATCATTTTCTTCTCTCATTTCTCCCCTACTCTTTCTCCTAATTGAAACCCTCTTGCTCCTCACCCTAGCAAATTAAAAACTCTCACAAATCCTCACTACCCCTCACAAAAATCACCACACCCTTCCTTGAACTTGGGCCAAAGCCTATGGAGATTACTTGGAGCTAAGAAAGTAGGAGTTTTGAGCAAGTTTGGGAAGGTAGTTCTCTTCTTACTGTTAATTAGCTAGTTTTTATATGGTGTTGTCTTGTAGTTCTGTTTGAACCATAAAGTTTTAGACTTTGCGCATAATATCGTATTTTTGGTTAAGTTTGGGTGTCCCGATTGAATCTGCTATCACTTAGGGTGTTGGTTTGAAAAGTTGCCGTTACAGAGAGGTGTATGTGATACCTAAAACCTACCACGAGAACCTGAGCCCAATCCCCAACATTTAGGCCGCAATTTTAATCGTTCTGGCCGCAAATTGTGGCGAGACTTGGGAGCTGGGAGTCGTGTCTGTGTCGGGGGGTCTCTGGGGTTATTTCTAGGCTCTTGGAACATGAAACTTTCACAAATTCCTTGTGTAGCAAAATCTGGGACCTTTTAGCTATAATTCGAGCGTTTCGGCTTTTTGCGTTGCGGATTATCCGTTACGTGTTTTAGTGTTTGGTTCGCTGTGTAGCCGTAGGGTTGGGCTAGGGGTTTCTACACCCGTTTAGCCGCTGAGGGAAACACTCGGGAGTGCTTGAGAGTTGGGTTTTTGTTGCTATTGTTTGCTTGCGTTATTGATAGATTTCTAATGAGCACATATTATGTTGTTGTGGTATGATTGTAGGATCGCAGGCGGGGACATCGGACGCCACACAGAAGGGGAAACAAGTGGTCGGATATACTTAGATCGAGATCACCGGTAAATAGATTTAACATCTACGGGGAAATCGCCCGTATGACGTTATGCATCAGGGCTTGCTAGGATGTTGTAGCCACATGTTATATCCATATATATATATATATATATAGGTTGTGCATATGTATCATTGTTGCATACCCCTCTCTTGTTGCATATGGATATAGTAGTTATGAGACACCGCACTGTTACTAACGGTTCATACTACACGAGCACTAATTGTATGCTACACACACTGTTAGTAATTGCCATGTCACTCGCACTATAGAATTGCTATGAACCATACATCGTTTAGATTACCTCATCATTGATGATTAGACATGATTCTGTTCTTTGTGTGCATACATATTTGTGTATCTACATACTTGCATATTGTACACTCATACTTGCATATATACCCACTTGTACATCCATATTAGCATACATACACATTTGTACATGCATAGATGATGCCGGCTTGATTTTAGAGAATTGGGGACCGCATTTTCAAAAATGGATCCACCTAAAAGAACGGTTTTCCCTTTTTTGCTCATACTACGACTTTATGCTGCATACATCATATTGCATGGATTTACGCATTGAGTTTTGGATTTCATGTGATTTCTGCATTTGAGAACCGTGGTATTATTTTAAGAAAGTGTGTATTGTTTTGAAAACCCGGTTTCTCTTGATATGATATTTCAGTACGTCCACCATGCGTTTTCTCGGTTTTGAAACGTGTAATAGAAACCCGATTCGAGGAGGAGGAGGATCCATTTGCAGGTTCATGGTGGACCCGGTATAGTACCCCGGGACGAGAGAGAGATTTCATGGAGATGACGATGAGCCTGGCAGAGGGACTACTACCTACCGGTGATTGGTTTGACCTAGCAGTTATCCGGAGGATACCAACCGGAGTCGAGAGATGGATATCGGTTGACCCGTACTGCCGGGGCCCGAGGGCCGATTCCGCAGACGGAGCCCATGGGCTGATCCAGACTGACGGAGCCTGATATATGAGGATTTACGTGTCGATACTAGACACGAGTATTTCATGATATTTTCGAGTGCCGATTTTGGGCACACAGGTTTCCATGAGATTTACAGGATATGAGGGCTGGATAGAGTGGCAGCGCCTGAGTTTTTGGGATTTGGGGTCTATTTGGTGGACACCGGGGTCTTTCCACGATGATGATTCGTGTAGATGATGTTTTATCCCATGCTCAGCATTCATTGATATGCATTGCATCATGTAGTTGTAGTACCTGATAGAGTACCTTGCATGATTATTGCATACCCAGATTACCATATTGTTGTCTTCAGTTGCACATGTTAGAGTATAGCATCATGTGCATATCTGCGATTACCTTTATATGTTATTTACTATTCATGAGTTGGCAACTCACCCCCGTTGTGCCACAGTGTTTGCAGGTTGACCCTCAGTGTTGTCGCGGCAAGGCTACCTCATTGTATTTTTTTGCTACGGATACCACTGTAGTTGGCGTGTGAGCCGTTTTGCTTATAGGTGGGTTTGCGGTAACCGTTTTGCTTATAGGTGGGTTTGCGGTAACCGTTTATTTTCCATTTGTACACTCTATTGTATCTAGTACTTTCCATCTACCATTTCATGTATTGACTTAGAGACCAGTTGTGAGGACGATATTGTATATTATTTTGTACTCTGGATGTCGAGCTCGTGTGAGCCGACTTTATTTATGCAGTTTTATCTTTTATTTTGTTTTTCACATATATTGTTCATTTCTTCACTTCGGCGTTGTATAGTTTTCTCGTGGTGATTGGTTCCGCCGTTGGGCGTGATTTCTCCCGTTTGGGGATGCTTTATTTTTATTATCAGTCGTTTTACTTATATCATGTGTTGTACCCGTTTTCGAGGCTAGTTTTTACAAAGGAGATGTTGCCGAAATTTTTAAGAAAATAACTTTAATTTTAATGATTTTTACGTGAGGTTTCCAAATGTTTTTAACAAATGTTTTCATCACTTTCTTCTTTGATGGTTTAGATTTCTGGGTTTTCGGTTTACTTAAATTGTGCTACGCCTGTAGACGTTCCGCGGTTTAACTACTGGTCACGGGACAAATTTTGGGTCGTGACAAAGTAATGTAATACTCTAAGTGGAGTTGAGGCTGAATACCACCTACCCCGTGAGAAGTGTGATGTTATCCGGTATCGAGGTGGGGATGTAACCGATACGGATACACACGGGGACCTACCAGAACAATGGGGAGTATCGAATTCTATTCCGAAAGAGGGCACGATCCAAACTATAAATGGAATGATACCACTCTTATAACACAGAGGCGCCTTTTGGATGAATCGAAACTCCTGAGTTTGAAAAACTCCGTAGTTAAGCGTGCTTGAGCCAGAGAAATTCTGCGATGGGTGACCAACTGGGAAGTAGCCCCGGGTTCATTCAAAGGGACAAAACTATGCCGTTTCGGCCAAAGCGGACAACACCATCTATGTTAGGGATGGGTCGTGACAAATATGGTATCAGAGACGGTCACTCAAAAGTAGGTCTGTAGTTCGAGGACGAACCATTGTTCTAAGAGGGGTGGGTCGTGACAAATATGGTATCAGAGCAGGTCACTCAAAAGTAGGTCTGTGGTTCAAGGACGAACCATTGTTCTAAGTGGGGGGGAATGTAATACCTCAAGTGGAGTTAGGGCTGAATACCACCTACCCCGTGAGAAGTGTGATGTTATCCGGTATCGAGGTGGGGATGTAACCGATACGGACGCACACGGGGACCCACCAGAATAATGGGAAGTATCGAATTCCATTCCGAAAGAGGGCACGATCTGAACTATAAATGCAATGATTACCACTCTTATAACACAGAGGCGCCATTTGGATGAATCGGAACTCCGGAGTTTGAAGAACTCCGTAGTTAAGCGTGCTTGAGCCAGAGAAATTCTGGGATGGGTGACCTACTGGGAAGTAGCCCCGGGTTCATTCAAAGGGACAAAACCGTGCGGTTTCGGCCCAAACGGACAATACCATCTGTGTTAGGGGTGGGTCGTGACAAATATGGTATCAGAGCCGGTCACTCAAAAGTAGGTCTGAGGTTCGAAGACGAACCATTGTTCTAAGTGGGGGGGAATGTAATACCTCAAGTGGAGTTGGGGCTGAATACCACCTACCCCGTGAGAAGTGTGATGTTATCCGGTATCTGTTAGTGTATATGCCCTAGAGGCCATTACTGTATCATACTAGTTTGTATATTACTTAATAGAAGCTTGGGATATTCACCTTGTATAAACAATCTTGCTCAATATAGTAGTATGCTACTTGGTTTGTTTCTACTTCAATGCGTACATGTGTTTATTTTAGTATATCACCTATACGCATTAGTGGAGCCCTTAGGATCTGCTTGATTACCAGCGTTGTGATGGCAGTCACACTAGTGGGGGCTGGGTAATTTATAAGTACATCCTTATACAGGTCCCTAGTCGCAGGACTATCGAGACAGGGCATCGATACTCCGGAGTAGACTAGCGTATGCGCTTCTCATCCCAGTGTGGGAGATGGTCTGTCCCACAGCCATCAGTACGTCGTACTGGAGATAGTATACGGGTTCTCGTTGGGTTACGAGTACACTGGACAGGACTCGTCGGGAACTGACAGGTTGGTATTATACCTATCGTCAGTTATCAGTTCCCAGGTGACATGAGTACAGCTTAGTCCGCTGACTTGACACTGGCACTTCACCTCGAGTGTGTTCCCACTGCACTTTGATCACTACCCTACCACGGCTCAAAAGAGTTGTGCAAACAGAAAATGGTTGGGTGCAGTCCCGAAGCACTTGGAGGAAGTGACGGTTAGACAGGATTCGTCTCTCCCGGTATTGGGGGTTGACATCGCGCTGTGTCTAGGAGAGCCATTACACGAGTAGTCCCTGGCCAGGGCAAGCGAGATATACTGGTAGTCTTCCAGTGTTATCTCAGGGTGTTTTGGGCTTCACTCCGACACGACTTGTACCGCTATTAGGGGACTGACGTTTTACCGCCCCCTAGGCCCGACATGCGATGTATTAGACGAACAGACCGGACTGTACGGAGACTGTCACATTCGGACTCAGTAGGAGTTCAGATGGGGTTCACCTCGTCAGCCTTCTTGTCGGCATCTACCTGGGGACCGTTACGCACAGCTAGTGCCGCTTGCGGTCTGTGGTTAAACCCACTGCCAGCGTAGTGTCGAGTCTTTAGAGTCCCACACAGAGGGTATTCGCCTCTGGGCAAAACAGAGTAGAGGTCGCATGGCTTTGCGACAGGGTTCGTTCTCATCCGCGCACTTGTGCACGTTTGGAGTCCGGACGGATATTACTGGTAGGCTCTGGTTTGAGCCAGATACTGGTATACGTTTTGGGGGTTGATTTTATCTCTTGGTATTCATGTTCCTCGGAACAAGAATGCAGGTGTGTATGCACAGTTGATGAAGGCGGAGGAACATGATTTTCATTAGGGTTTCGGAATGGGTGCGTATGCACAGTTGACAGTCGTCTTTTTCAAACCCTAATGGAATTATGATATATCTAATAATAATATTAATCAAATGAAATTGTGTCATGGTTGGATTTTGTTGACTTGTTGACCATGGTTGACTTGTTGACCATGGTTGAAGGTTTGACCATCATCATTACAAAAGAAAGATGCTTTTTGATTCTTGCAAAACCATTTAAAGAATGTAATGATAATGGTCATTCCAAACCTTCCATCAACTATTTCATTTTATTATTATTGTTAATTGATAATTCTTTTCATTTTGATATGGTTGTAAGAAATGAAAAGAATAAGCTCATTCTATCATATTGCTTCTCTCTCCTCACTTGTTCTTCTTCCTCCTCTAGTTCAAGGAGAATCCTTCTCATGAGTTGAGAATCCCTCTCCTTGAGATTAAAACACCCCAAAGACACTCTCTACTCACTCTAGGGTTAAAGGTTTAGCAAGCCGGAGATTCTAGTTCTCTCAAAGTTCGAGAAAGAGCCCAAAGGTTGAACCCTAAGGTGGATCCATCTTTGACGGAAGAAGGCACCGAGGAAAGAACCATCAACCCCTACAAAAGTTTCAAGAAGAAGGAGTTCAAGTTAGGTATAACCTTTTATCCGAGTAGCTAACTCTCTTTAGCATGATAGCTAGTTTAGTTTAGAAAAGATCCCGACTTTGTTAGTCCATGTTGCCCCATACGCTAAAAATTTGTTTTTTATACCGTTTCCGCCTCCCCGTAAGAACCGGGGGTCGCAACATGGACTTACAGTGGTATCAGAGCCTAACTAAACATAAACTAGCTAGGTAGTGAAGTGTAATGAAGTTCGGAACCGAAAAACCCAAAAACCAAACTTTTCAAAAACCTTAGTTTCTGTTAATTTTTTTTCAGGTCAAAACAAAATTTTTCATACACCTAAAATCATCTCAGGGTTTTTTAAAGATAACCACCAAAAACGAGCCAGAGATCTGACCAAACGACCGCGTTTCCGCGGCAATAGCAAGCTATTACCGCGGATCCACGGCCGTCTTGTCTCCTCTCTGCCTCGATTTTGGTGCAGTGTATCTCTGTATTGGTTTTAGGATTTTTGAGATATATTATATGTGCCCAGATTTTCCAGAATAGAAATTTGTTTTTGGGGGCCTATAATTCCGTATTTTTTTCCGAACTTCACTACACTTTGACTATGTTGGTTATATCTGTGATGTTTGTATGTATTGAACGTCGGTTAATCGCTATAAGACGATTAGTCGGGGTTATACATCTTTGTGATCTGTGTTTGATATTGGAATGTGTATATGAATGTGTTGGACTGTCGCGGGTGAATAGCCGGGGTGGATGTGAGATGAGCTTTTGTTTTTCTTTCATTCATTTGTAATATGTAAATTGATGTAATATTATTATTTGTATGGCCGCACAACCGGGTCGGGGTTGTAGCCGTCATTCTATAATTCTTTTTACTGTTTTTGCTCCTAGGATAGACCCATGGAGGGGTGCACAAACTACCGGGTACTTGGCGGGTAGTTTGCCGCACCCGTAGGGGTCTTGGGTGGGGTTTTGGCTATTCACCGCGACCGTGTAATCCGCTTTTCGTTGCAGGCTCGAACGGATTGCGGATTCCTAGTATATCCAATGTATTCATCTGTGATCTGAAATGTCTATCATTGCTATATATTTATAACTATTTAGACGTTGCTTATGTTTTACAGCCGCGCTAGCCCAGCCCCCGCTCTGTCGTTAGTGAAGTAACCTAACGGGTGATGATGGGGCCCCGTGGCGAATGCGAATGGCATAAGCGTACGTCATATTTTGGTTGTTTTTTGCAATGGTAGGATTAAATGATGGGACGCATTAAAAGAACTAATGCAAGAATATCACGCATTAAAAGAACTAATGCAAGATAATAAACCAAGTTAAAGTCGTTGGAACACTTTCGAAAAACCACTCGGTTCTTTTCAAAACTAACTTTTAAATGCGGAGATTGAGCCACTCCTTCTAAAAGCTATCTCGTTCCATCGATTATATCAAGTTCACTACGTTCACGGTTTCGCCAAAACCATTCGTAGCCCTCCGTCGTTTCACATGAATAGTCAATAGTATTCAAGCTGTGTTTGTTGGCCAAAGTCAAGGCATAGTGATTGGTAGCTATTGGGTATTCATGTGCAGCATAGATAGATGCGTTGGTTTGGAACAGTCGTACTGCCTTGTTGGCCAAAGTCAAGGGTAGGTACGGGTGGATTCAAATTATCCTGGAGAACGACGGGTAGAACTTGACATG
This sequence comes from Agapanthus africanus, assembly GCA_030015575.1. NCBI lineage: Eukaryota > Viridiplantae > Streptophyta > Magnoliopsida > Asparagales > Amaryllidaceae > Agapanthus > Agapanthus africanus. Next base: position 342,716,013 of record CM057343.1, read on the forward strand.
TGACTTATGATTTGTTGGCCAAAGTCAAGGTCATAAGAGCATGGGGCAAAAATCCACATCGGGAGTTTCATAAGTACTGAAACTTGCTAGATTTGCATACCATTTGGAGTGTGGTGATTCTGGTAGGATTCCTTCAGTTTCGTCATACGATGATATTTGGATCCCGATCCTACTGTGAGTATATGCTACTCCTCGGGAAATTTCTCGCTAAACGATCAATGCTATAAACCTAGTAGGTTCCTAGAAAGGTGTTAGCGGGGCTACGCCCCCAGGGAAAAGAGGTTCTTTAATTAAGGAACTTCGCGAAAGCGTTGGAAAACCTCCCTCGAAGTACCGACACTGGCCTGGCTGAACGGTTAAGCAAGAATTGTGCGGTGGGATTGATCCCGACTAATTCTTCCTTTATGGTTTGAGGAGGGATTCGAGAGATAGTGGGAGCCATCCTGTTTAGACAAATTAAAAACCACTCTAAACTTGCAAGAGCATCGTGCTAAAGTGTTTCTTCTCTCCCTCCTATTTGCAGCGACCAATCGACATGACCGGACTTAAGTTACTTCTAGATAAAAACATACTGACAGGGCCAAACTACAAAGATTGGCTCAGGAATGTCAAAATGGCAATCACTTACGACAAGCTGGGGTATCTTCTTACCACCAAAGCTCCCCCCGTCCCAGGTCCCACCTCCAGCGTCGCGGATAAGGAAATCCGTAAGACTTGGGAGATTGATTGCGCGAAGGCCAGGTGCCTCGTGCTTGCCTCTATGGACAACGAACATCAGAGGAGGCACGAGAATATGGACTTAGAATCCATATTTCTTCATACAAAAGAACAGTATGGAGAGCAGTCTCGTATCGCAAGATACGAAGTGTCGAAGAAGTTATTTTCGGCAAAGTTGGCCGTCGGATCATCGGTAGTGGACCACGTGCTTAAGATGATTGGCTACTGTAACATTATAAAAATAATTAAATAAATAATTAAATGAATAAAAGTGTTTAAGTGAATTTTAGGATTTTCGGTAAAGTAAAATGTATTTTTCGTAAAACCAAACCGTGATTGTTTTTCACTATAAATTTAAAAATATCTATTTTAATTATGAAATTACTAGTAAATAGTGTTTATTTATCCACTTATAAATTTTTGGTTTAATAAAATATTTTTCCTAAATTAATTATTTTAAATATTAACATAAGCTTTATTTTTACACTAAATTAGTGTAAATTACAAATTTAAATGGTTTTAATTTGTAAAAATGAACCATGGAATATTAGAATTTAGTGTGTATCATGCAAAATTTATTTGCAAATTTTTCCTTGTTTCTAGATCTTTCTTGAGTTATTTTAGAAAAGAATTAAAAGAAAATGAATAAAGCATGAAAAGACATTAAGATGATGACATTTTGGAGAAGTTTCTACACCATTTCTCATGTGTTTCTCCCTCTTCCCCTTATTGTGGCCGGCCTCCCCATCACCATGGCTGCCCCCCCCCCCATTTTCCACCTCATTTTTATTCAAAAATCATCAAAAATACTACAAAAATCCAATTTAAATTCCACAAAAACCTAATTATTTCATACCCTTTATTCTCTACTCTTCTCTACATGGATTTTGGAGTGGGAAAGCATGTATTTTTTAGGCTCATTTTCAAGTTTGGACATGAGGTTGTGGAGGTATAAATCCTTCTCTTTTGTTTTATTTCTATTAGATATTTCTTTTAAAGCATAATTAGATTAATTAGATTAATTCTTGTTGCAAATTCTAAAATTCAAGTTAGGGTTTGAAAATTCAAGAGGTGGTTTTTGTTAATTAATTAGGGTTATAATAGCTAGTTTAACATCTTTTAGAGTGGAAAATTCTTGCATGGTGGTGGTATAATAAATTGTTGATCGAAATTGTTTAATTTAAACTATTTAGCTAACTAGATTTTTTCTAAAATGTGTTGTGGGTAAAATAAAATTCTTATTAAGGGTGTTATCATTAGATGGTAATTTTAGTGAGAATATTAGCATATTAATTGAATGAAAAACCTAGTTTGATCACTAGATTATTTTGATAATTGGAAAAATAGTAATAAAATGCTATTATTTTGTAAACTAGGTTTTAGGAATTTCTAAATAAATGTGATTAAAAATATAATTATAGTTTCATTACATCATTATCATCATAAATTGTGGTTTAAGTGATTAATTTATGCAAAATCATGTTTTGAGGTGGAATTGTGGTATTTTGCTTGGAAAATGTTAAAATTGTTAAAAGTTGCAAACTAGAAATTTCAAATAAATGCAAAATTGTGTAATAAAAATATAGTAATGGTTTGTATAGTCTAGTAATGCTATTTAATGAGTTTTATGACCATTGGTTTCATTTAAATGTCAAGTTTCGATGAAAAACGGTAAATTGGCATTTTCGGGTTTTTCGAAAACGGACGATTTGATCGATTTTAGTGTTTCGATGAATTTGATCATGTTTTACAATATAAGTAATGTGTTTTAAAACTACAAGTTGTTTGATGATGTTATCTCGATCCATCGGAGTTTGTACGCCGATATCGAGCGGTATTTGGTTCTTTTGCGTGGACGGGACATAGGTTTTAACCTGTGCTTGCTCTTCGTATCGTTTGACTTGTGTATGTGATTCGGTTTACGATGCTATTTATATGTTTGCGTCTAGGTACCCTCATGTGGACTGCGGGCGATGAAGAGGAGGATGGCGACACTGTCTTCGGCAGACATGGACCAGGTGAGTAGATGCATATCTACGGGGGGAAGTCGGGTGGATGGCGTTTAGCACCCCCGCAACGTAGAATAGGAATAGTACTTATTGACATTAGGAAACCAGACGTGACCCTAGTCGGACCCTAGTATTGACCCTAGGCTGGACTAGACCGATTTAGGAAAACTATATCAGAGGATGAGTACCTTGGAAGAGGTTCGTAGGTTTCAGATAGAAACACACCAGCGCACACACTGAAAATCGACATGGGGTACGTGTATGTGTATATATATAGAACTAGGTATAGGTATATACATATATATACAACACATATAGGTGATTCAGTGATGTGATATGATATCCGAGGTATGATGAAATAGTATAACTGGGCTTGATGCCGTGATTATTGACTATACAGTCGTAATAAAGTGTTAGCGGATCTTTAGGGAATGAGATAATGAACTTGAATATATAAATTACAAAGAGTGGTGGTGATATTGATGTACATGGGACGCTAGAATAGTACTCGGACTGTAACTTGTGACTGATTACGATATGATATATGTATAACTTGATTTCGACATTATATTGGTGTGACCTGATGCCGATATCATATGAGTATGACTTAATCACAATATGATACATACGACATTATACGAATGAGGAGACACCTAGGAGATACGTGACCGTACCCCGACATTGGGATGCCGTATGATGGATTTTACCGTACGAGGCTTAGATTTGATGATTGATCCGCACTCTTGATTCAAGGAAGCCGTACTACATACGTGACGCTGTTGAGGCGGGATCGCCGACTATTAGAGATATTGATTCAGACCTTAGGTAGACTCTTATTTCTATTGACTAGTTCTTAGGTTTAGTTTTCCTTAGGAGGGTAGATGGACACTAGGTTAGGTTCGAGTCATATAGTGGTAGTAGTATTAGTATATTAAATGAGTAGGTAATATACATTCGTCTTTACTTTCACACTGTAATCATAATGTTGCATGTTCATACATATGTTGCTATAAATAGTATAAACCTTACCTGTTAGGACACCAGCACCATTACCGATGATGCGCATATTCCACGCACACTTATTTGCCGGCTCACACACATCATCATCGGTAATTGCTATGTCACGTAAACTTTAGATCATATTATCTTTTATTGATAGAATCAGTTAACAACTAAACCGATGTAGTATTGTGATCACTCTCTGATGTTAAGTATAAGACATGACATTCATTACTTAGACATTCATGCATTCATATTTTCGTGTTATCATGCAGTATTATGGGCATATGCCGACACTTATCATATAGTACTCATGATTTTGAGATTTGGATTTCTATGAGATTTCTGGATTTTTGGGGAAAACCGCAAAAATATATACAAACTTCTCTCTCTCTCCTCTTCTCTTTTTTTAAAAATAAGATGTGGTTTTCTCGTGATGTATGTGTCGTCCACCATGAGTATTTCATGTTTTCTGATGGATTTCGAGACCCGATTCGAGGAGTGGATGAACTGTCTCGGGTACATGGTGGGCCCGGTATGGTATCCCGGGGCAAGAAGATCGAGTTGTAGACGATGAGCCTGGCAGGGGAAGGCTACCTACTGGTGATGTCTGGCGCGGCGGATATCCGGAGGATACCGACCGTTGTCGTGGGATTTGATGATATGGGCCGATCCGGACTGACGGAGCCCGACATATTGATACTTGAGGTTACATGTGTTGTGTCGATGCTTGACACGGATTTCCATGGATTTCATTGTTGAGATTTCAGATGCTTATACACACTTTACTATGATAACGGCTAAAGGTTCTCATACATATATATCTGGATTTCAGGATTTGTGACTTTACATTCATGGTGCATGCATTTCATTTCATATAACTTAGTACTATATGAGGCACTGACACGACACGGAGTATTTGCACTTACACGTAGTATTACCCTGCTATTACTAGATGTTTGGGATATAGTAGTGTATTATTATGACCTAGGATAGCGTCGTGCATTCGATTTCTTTTCGTAGATGTCTTCTACTCACGAGTTGGCAACTCACCCCCGTTGTGCCAAATTCTTTACAGGTTCGATGTACAGGTTTCCTGTGGCAGCTTGTTGGCACATCTTTTCTTCAGGGCGATTGGTACGGTAGGTTGGTTCACTTGTATCCGAACCACCATTGTACTTTTATTCATTCATTTGTATCTAGTAAGCTCCATCAACCATATTTGTATTACTTGATAAGTTATTGGACCAGTCTTTTACTTCGACCTTAGAGTCGCGCCTGTATTATTCTGATCTGGTGGTTTTGCTTTCTTTTGAGTTTTGAGCCTCGCCCTCTGGCGTTGTATATTATTGTGCTTGTTGTGGTTGTTTCCGCCTGTTGGCGTTGATGCTAGCACCCGTTTGGGGATGCTTTTTATTGTTTATTCATATTATACTTGTTGTACCCATTTGGGGGCCAGTTTTTACAGAGGAGACTGCCGAAATTTTTGGTAAAATTTGCTGATGTTTTTTTTTACTTGTTTTCTTTTCTTTTCTTCTTTTTCTTCTTTTATGGTTTAGATCTCTGGGCTTCGGCTTACTTAGGTCACGTGGCGCCTCTAGACGCTTCGTAATCTAAGTGCCGGTCACGTTCCGTACTTTCGGGTCGTGACAAAGTTGGTATCAGAGCGCTAGGTTTAACCTTGTATAAGTCTAGGTGACCCTTGGTTGATGGAGTAGGCGAGTTAGGTAGAGTAACGTACCGTGGGTATGGTCCGCGGCATACTTACGATACGCTACTCTGCTTAAGGAGCCCTAGGATTTACATTGTTTGCACCGTATTTCATTCGTTCCTTTGATCTATCTTCGTTAATGTCGGATGGTGGTTTCTGTTACCACGGGCAGAGGGAGATGCGGCTCGAATGCAGTAACCATTAGAGTATTGGTTATTCTTGAGGACTGAAGCATTGCTTGGCGTGCGGACGAAGGGTATTCACATGCCGTCCGGATGAAGTTAAAGGGTTCGAACGATTATCAGAAAACCATTTCCTAAGTTTAAAGTATTCGGAAGAACATGCAGGTATTTCGATGCACCCTCTAGAAGAATGAAACCCTAACTCGATATAATGACCACGAGAACGCCCTTGAACCTTAGGGTTTACGGCAGTTCCGCTGTGCCATTAGTGAGGCTTGGGTTTGCCCTTCTACAGCTGGATCATCGATGCTGGGGTATGTACCGGATATTTTTAAACTGTACTTGAGTGTTGAGCTCTCGGGGAATTATGGGATTTTGATGGATCGATCGAGAAGTTTAATGTAGTCCGGATATCAAGTGAAGGGATCGACTATGTGGGAGACTCTAGACATGAGTATTGCCGTTGGTAGCGCAGTCAGCACACCTATGAAAGAACGAATTCGAAGCGGTCGACATCAGAGGAAAGAGGCGCACATTGACGATAGTATTTACGATTGTGATTTAGTGATTTGAATTTCCTATTTTCGTTGATTGGATTTTTGTATTTTGAGGACTTGTTCTACGATTGGTATTTCCTGTGTGTACCTTCATTCTATCTGTGTTTCTTATGTCAGTTGTATTGAAGTGGTTTAGTACGCACCCAGTACACTTGATTTTGTTTTATATATTTTTTGAGATTTTTGATTTGATTTCGCGCATAGGGGTTACACGTGATTTTGACATATGTTTCGACCTAATTTTCATGCATTTTTGTGCTGTGATTTCGATTTTGATATTCAATGTATGTTTTCGTGCTCCATGTGCACCTGATTAGGATTCTTGCGCATACTTGGCGCACTTGATGCGATTTTGTGCACACCAGATGCACTAAATCGGGGTTTTGTGCAGATTAGATGCACCTGATAGTGAGTCGTGCACGCCCGTTGCACTTGACAGATATTTTTGGTGCACACCTGTTGCACTTAGTTTTGTTTTGTGGGTATTCATGGTTTCTGCATTTGGTTTCGATTTCAGTGCGCACCGGACGCACATGACATTTTATTGATGTGATTGGGATTGATTTTAGTTTGAGCAGTATGTTTTCATGATCATTATTATTTGAGTTAGTAACCAGGCGGGACGTGTATGTTAAATAAAAGATATATATGTAGCTATATTTTTAAAAAAATTAAACGTCCGCTACTTAGACCGAGACACGTGCATTGCACGGCGATTTTCAAGAAGGGGTTTTTGTATGCTGCTTTACTATGATGATTCGGCGATTTTACTAGGATGCGAACTATATATAAGTTATAGATTGATGTATATTATGATGGTTTTCACATTGGGTTATGATATTTCATTATCGCCATAACTCCGATGATTGCGTCATGCTTGACGGAGTTGATTTTCGTTATGTATTAATGATTTCGGAGCCCCGACGATTTGAGTATTTTGCTAAATGTTTTAGTATTTGGAAGGGGAGTGTTAATTTAAATTCGGGGACCAAATTTCTTAAAGGGGGGAAGATTGTAACATTTTAAAAATAATTAAATAAATAATTAAATGAATAAAAGTGTGAATTTTAGGATTTTCGGTAAAGTAAAATGTATTTTTCGTAAAACCAAACCGTGATTGTTTTTCACTATAAATTTAAAAATATCTATTTTAATTATGAAATTACTAGTAAATAGTGTTTATTTAGCCACTTATAAATTTTTGGTTTAATAAAATATTTTTCCTAAATTAATTATTTTAAATATTAACATAAGCTTTATTTTTACACTAAATTAGTGTAAATTATAAATTTAAATGGTTTTAATTTGTAAAAATGAACCATGGCATATTAGAATTTAGTGTGTATCATGCAAAATTTATTTGCAAATTTTTCCTTGTTTCTAGATCTTTCTTGAGTTATTTTAGAAAAGAATTAAAAGAAAATGAATAAAGCATGAAAAGACATTAAGATGATGACATTTTGGAGAAGTTTCTACACCATTTCTCATGTGTTTCTCCCTCTTCCCCTTATTGTGGCCGGCCTCCCCATCACCATGGCTGCCCCCCCCCATTTTCCACCTCATTTTTATTCAAAAATCATCAAAAATACTACAAAAATCCAATTTAAATTCCACAAAAACCTAATTATTTCATACCCTTTATTCTCTACTCTTCTCTACATGGATTTTGGAGTGGGAAAGCATGTATTTTTGAGGCTCATTTTCAAGTTTGGACATGAGGTTGTGGAGGTATAAATCCTTCTCTTTTGTTTTATTTCTATTAGATATTTCTTTTAAAGCATAATTAGATTAATTAGATTAATTCTTATTGCAAATTCTAAAATTCAAGTTAGGGTTTGAAAATTCAAGAGGTGGTTTTTGTTAATTAATTAGGGTTATAATAGCTAGTTTAACATCTTTTAGAGTGGAAAATTCTTGCATGGTGGTGGTATAATAAATTGTTGATCGAAATTGTTTAATTTAAACTATTTAGCTAACTAGATTTTTTCTAAAATGTGTTGTGGGTAAAATAAAATTCTTATTAAGGGTGTTATCATTAGATGGTAATTTTAGTGAGAATATTAGCATATTAATTGAATGAAAAACCTAGTTTGATCACTAGATTATTTTGATAATTGGAAAAATAGTAATAAAATGCTATTATTTTGTAAACTAGATTTTAGGAATTTCTAAATAAATGTGATTAAAAATATAATTATAGTTTCATTACATCATTATCATCATAAATTGTGGTTTAAGTGATTAATTTATGCAAAATCATGTTTTGAGGTGGAATTGTGGTATTTTGCTTGGAAAATGTTAAAATTGTTAAAAGTTGCAAACTAGAAATTTCAAATAAATGCAAAATTGTGTAATAAAAATATAGTAATGGTTTGTATAGTCTAGTAATGCTATTTAATGAGTTTTATGACCATTGGTTTCATTTAAATGTCAAGTTTCGATGAAAAACGGTAAATTGACATTTTCGGGTTTTTCGAAAACGGACGATTTGATCGATTTTAGTGTTTCGATGAATTTGATCATGTTTTACAATATAAGTAATGTGTTTTAAAACTACAAGTTGTTTGATGATGTTATCTCGATCCATCGGAGTTTGTACGCCGATATCGAGCGGTATTTGGTTCTTTTGCCTGGACGGGACATAGGTTTTAACCTGTGCTTGCTCTTCGTATCGTTTGACTTGTGTATGTGATTCGGTTTACGATGCTATTTATATGTTTGCGTCTAGGTACCCTCACGTGGACTGTGGGCGATGAAGAGGAGGATGGCGACACTGTCCTCGGCAGACATGGACCAGGTGAGTAGATGCATATCTACGGGGGGAAGTCGGGTGGATGGCGTTTAGCACCCCCGCAACGTAGAATAGGAATAGTACTTATTGACATTAGGAAACCAGACGTGACCCTAGTAGGACCCTAGTATTGACCCTAGGCTGGACTAGACCGATTTAGGAAAACTATATCAGAGGATGAGTACCTTGGAAGAGGTTCGTAGGTTTCAGATAGAAACACACCAGCGCACACACTGAAAATCGACATGGGGTACGTGTATGTGTATATATATAGAACAAGGTATAGGTATATACATATATATACAACACATATAGGTGATTCAGTGATGTGATATGATATCCGAGGTATGATGAAATAGTATAACTGGGCTTGATGCCGTGATTTTTGACTATACAGTCGTAATAAAGTGTTAGCGGATCTTTAGGGAATGAGATAATGAACTTGAATATATAAATTACAAAGTGTGGTGGTGATATTGATGTACATGGGACGCTAGAATAGTACTCGGACTGTAACTTGTGACTGATTACGATATGATATATGTATAACTTGATTTCGACATTATATTGGTGTGACCTGATGCCGATATCATACGAGTATGACTTAATCACAATATGATACATACGACATTATACGAATGAGGAGACACCTAGGAGATACGTGATCGTACCCCGACATTGGGATGCCGTACGATGGATTTTACCGTACGAGGCTTAGATTTGATGATTGATCCGCACTCTTGATTCAAGGAAGCCGTACTACGTACGTGACGCTGTTGAGGCGGGATCGCCGACTATTAGAGATATTGATTCAGACCTTAGGTAGACTCTTATTTCTATTGACTAGTTCTTAGGTTTAGTTTTCCTTAGGAGGGTAGATGGACACTAGGTTAGGTTCGAGTCATATAGAGGTAGTAGTATTAGTATATTAAATGAGCAGGTAATATACATTCGTCTTTACTTTCACACTGTAATCATAATGTTGCATGTTCATACATATGTTGCTATAAATAGTATAAACCTTACCTGTTAGGACACCAGCACCATTACCGATGATGCGCATATTCCACGCACACTTATTTGCCGGCTCACACACATCATCATCGGTAATTGCTATGTCACGTACACTTTAGATCATATTATCTTTTATTGATAGAATCAGTTAACAACTAAACCGATGTAGTATTGTGATCACTCTCTGATGTTAAGTATAAGACATGACATTCATTACTTAGACATTCATGCATTCATATTTTCGTGTTATCATACAGTATTATGGGCATATGCCGACACTTATCATATAGCACTCATGATTTTGAGATTTGGATTTCTATGAGATTTCTGGATTTTTGGGGAAAACCGCAAAAATATATACAAACTTCTCTCTCTCTCCTCTTCTCTTTTTTTAAAAATAAGATGTGGTTTTCTCGTGATGTATGTGTCGTCCACCATGAGTATTTCATGTTTTCTGATGGATTTCGAGACCCGATTCGAGGAGTGGATGAACCTTCTCGGGTACATGGTGGGCCCGGTATGGTACCCCGGGGCAAGAAGATCGAGTTGTAGACGATGAGCCTGGCAGGGGAAGGTTACCTACCGGTGATGTCTGGCGCGGCGGATATCCGGAGGATACCGACCGTTGTCGTGGGATTTGATGATATGGGCCGATCCGGACTGACGGAGCCCGACATATTGATACTTGAGGTTACATGTGTTGTGTCGATTCTTGACACGGATTTCCATGGATTTCATTGTTGAGATTTCAGATGCTTATACACACTTTACTATGATAACGGTTAAAGGTTCTCATACATATATATCTGGATTTCAGGATTTGTGACTTTACATTCATGGTGCATGCATTTCATTTCATATGACTTAGTACTATATGAGGCACTGACACGACACGGAGTATTTGCACTTACACATAGTATTACCCTGCTATTACTAGATGTTTGGGATATAGTAGTGTATTATTATGACCTAGGATAGCGTCGTGCATTCGATTTCTTTTCGTAGATGTCTTCTACTCACGAGTTGGCAACTCACCCCCGTTGTGCCAAATTCTTTACAGGTTCGATGTACAGGTTTCCTGTGGCAGCTTGTTGGCACATCTTTTCTTCAGGGCGATTGGCACGGTAGGTTGGTTCACTTGTATCCGAACCACCATTGTACTTTTATTCATTCATTTGTATCTAGTAAGCTCCATCAACCATATTTGTATTACTTGATAAGTTATTGGACCAGTCTTTTACTTCGACCTTAGAGTCGCGCCTGTATTATTCTGATCTGGTGGTTTTGCTTTCTTTTGAGTTTTGAGCCTCGCCCTCTGGGGTTGTATATTATTGTGCTTGTTGTGGTTGTTTCCGCCTGTTGGCGTTGATGCTAGCACCCGTTTGGGGATGCTTTTTATTGTTTATTCATATTATACTTGTTGTACCCGTTTGGGGGCCAGTTTTTACAGAGGAGACTGCCGAAATTTTTGGTAAAATTTGCTGATGTTTTTTTTTACTTGTTTTCTTTTCTTTTCTTCTTTTTCTTCTTTTATGGTTTAGATCTCTGGGCTTCGGCTTACTTAGGTCACGTGGCGCCTCTAGACGCTTCGTAATCTAAGTGCCAGTCGCGTTCCGTACTTTCGGGTCGTGACAGCTACATTGAGGAGCTCGCGGAACTTGGGACCACGTTGGAAAGTGAACTCTATACGGATTTAATTCTCCAGTCCCTTCCATCCACTTACGCTCAGTTTATACTGAACTTCAACTTACAAGAAAAGGAAGTTGAACTTTCAGAACTCCTCAACATGCTGAGGAGCGCAGAGGGTGTTAGTTATATGTATGCCCTAGAGGCCATTACTGTACATTGGATGTATATTGTAGTGGATGCTGGGACATATATAGGTAGGACTTTCTTGCTCGACATGATAGTACGCTATCTGGTTGCTCTTTATCTTAACATGTATACTTTCTGTCTCTCTGATTACATGTTGATAAAGCCCTTAGGATGTGTACTCGACTTCCAGGACTGTGATGCAGATCATACTAGTGGGGCCTGGATAGTCTATGAGTACATCCTTGAAATGTTCCTAGTCGAGGGAATATCGAGACGGGGCATCGATATTCCAGAGTAGACTAGCGCATATCTTCTCGACCCATGCGATGGGCGATGGATGATCCCATATCCATTGGTGTTTGACATCGAAGATGGTATGCGGGTGCTCAGTGAAGACTGGGTACACTGAACGGACACGCCGAGAACTCCCAGATATTATTATACCTCACGTCAGATGGCAGTTCTCTGGTGACACTGGAACAGCTTAGTCTGTTGACCCGAGATCGTCATGGAGTCTTGTGTGTCTCCCACTGTGCTTTGATTTCCACCCTACCACGGCTCTACCGAGTCATGCAAACAGGTGGTTTTTGGGTACAGTCCCGATTCACATGGAGGCAATGAGCGATAGGAGGGGATTCGTCTCTCCCGGTATTGGGGGTTGATGTTGCGCCATGCTCGACTGGCCATAACAGGAAATCCCTGGCCAGGGTTGCTTTGATATACTGGTAAGAGTTATCAGTAGTTTCACGAATGTTATGGACCTCAAGTCGGCATGACTTATCGAGCTATTGGGGTCTGACCTTTACCACCCCTAGGCGAGATATGCGACATATCAGACGAACAGACCGGACTATACGGTAAGTGTTACTGGTTGGATTCACAGGAGTGTGAGCGGGCTTGCTCGTCGATCTTCTGATCGCTCAATACCCGGGTGGCCGTTACGTTTAGCAGACCGCTTGCGGCTTGTGGGTGTTTGATATGATCATCATCTGCTGCCGGCGTATTGACGAGTCTTTAGAGTCCTACACAGAGGTTTCCTGGCTCAAGCGAAACGAAATAGGAACGCATATGAGATATGTGCGGGACCGAGAATAATGCGTGTATGTGATACCGTATTCCATTCTCGCGATCAATGTATCGATTGGTTATATGCGATATAACCTAGTTATCGAATCAAGGATTGATTCGATAAGCCGATACGTTGGATACTGGCCGGTTATATGCGACATGACCGGATCATTGAATCAAGTGTTGATTTAATGATTTAATGTATAATTATATATTTGATATATTACTTTGCATTAACTACTATTGGTTCACTTTAAATGGATTTACTCACTTGTATTGCACATTGTATATGTGATATATTTTTGTGCACATGATTGTATCATGTTTGATGATACATTCTTTCTTGGTTTTGTGTAAAGTATTGAACCATGGTTAGTTAGTGGTTAGGGTATCATTTCATTTGCTTATTCATTTATCTTTTTATTTATTTCATTTGAAAAGAAAAAGAGAAATGAATGGTGGCTATATTTGTTTTTAGTTGAAGTTTCTTGAAACTTTGACTAAGTCACTTTTTTGTTGTTTTGCTTAACCCTAACCATTTAACTAACCCATGTTAATTCTCTACACTTAACTATAGTTGAAATTATGATAAGTATTGAATTATTTTATCTAATTATTTAAAACTTATCATATCATCTTCTTCTTCTTCATCTTCTTCTTCCATGAAGAAAGCTTGCTACTCCAATGGCAAGTGATGAAAACTAGTGAGAAATCCAAAACTAAAGTCTACCCACTTCCTATTTCTTCATCCTCTACCTCTTGCCAAGTAGTATAGGGTGTTTCCTTCACAAGTTTTCCCGACTTGGTGAAGTTGGAGCTTGTTCTAGCGATACCTCGATGTAGATCATCTTCGGCATCGAACCGACGATCAAGCTCGCCCATTCTTCGATGATACCGATGCTAGAGTCATGGGTTCGTTTTGGACAGCGGAAGGACTTCATCACGGAGCCTAGGAGGTGGTGGACCGGATCTACAAAGGTTGTAGTCACTTTCCCTTAGCATTTAATTCGATTACTTGCTTACTTTGCCTAGATATCTAGTAAACGATCCGTATTAGGGTTTGTAGGCACCCGTAAAATTTGATTTGTGCATGTTTGATCACTTGTGAGACTTCACTAGAGTGCCTAGGAACCCTACAGTGGTATCAGAGCCTAGCTAGAGCCTTAGGCGAAGTCCCGATGGAATTTGAAGTCCGATCGACCCGAAACCCAAACCCTTAACATGCTCTCTGGACATTTCTGTAAAATGTGGATTTTTTGGAATTAAAAATATGCAGAGAAATGTGCAGGAAATTCTAAGAAAAACTGGAGAAAACGACAACCTAATTCAACAGTACGGCCGCGGAACCGCTGCGTGGACCCCCCTTGTGCGGCGGTTCCGCGGCCGTCTGTGATGATTAGGATGTGTGTTTTCTTCAGTTGTTTCTATTGGTGTTTCTTGTGTGTTCTGGATGTTTTTAATATTTATTCCAGAGTTGTATTTTCTGGGTTGTATTGGGGACTCCGTGTATTCGATCGGACTGTCTAATTTTGTCGGTGTGGCTTTCCGGGTAATTTTAGAATATGTTAAAAAGTTCGACCGGATATAAATACCCACTTTTTCCCCTGCCGGGAAATTTCCAATTGTTGGATTTTTCCGTAGTTTAACGACGTTCTAAGTAGTGCAAGTAACGCGATGGACCCTCTAGAAGACAACAAACCTTAACTCGATTATGTGACCGTCTTGAACTGCCCTTTGAACCTTCGGGTTTGGGGCAGTACGGCGTGCCACATGTGAGGCGATGGCTTGACCCTTCTACGGCTGGACCGTTGGTACTGAGGCACGAACTGAATGTTGTTAGACTTATTTCATGTGTTGAGCTGTATCGGGAAAACTTGGGTGTTCGAATGTTCGATCGAAAAGTTTAGCATTTTCTATTTATCCGGAATGTGATACAATAATTGGAATTCACAAATAGTTATGAGATAACGGAATGAATATTATAAACATAGCAGTTTAGTCTCACTTGATCGGTTGCTACGGAATTTTGATGTGATCAAAAGTCCGTCGCAATCACGTAGTGTACGCGGATACTCGCCGGGTAAACTTGATAGACAGCCTCACTCCATAGCCCCGACCAAGTGACAGTAGGAGAACCCCGTCGCCGAAAGCATCCGTTCGGGTGCTCGCGGTAGCGGTGTTCCGCCTTGGTGCACTTTGTCGACGGCGTCAGGGGTGCGGCCGTCTACTGAAGTTTGCGACGAGCATTCGATCAGAATGTCGGGAATCCTGTTGAATTGCCCAACTTGATATTGAAAAGAGTTTTCGATAATGAGACTAAAATGCGGGGTTTATAATTGTTAGGCATGCGATGTCTAAGTAATTCATTTGGTCAGGCATGCGATGTCTGAGGTAGTTGCGGATTCCAACTGTTGTAGTTTTACACTTTCTTTTCTGTGACCGTAAGTGTAATATGTGATATCGCCGGTTTCGTTGCTATATGTCAACGACAATTGGGATGCCAATATTTACTTACGTTGATGACATGTGATGTTATGTGTTGCTGGATATGTTATATTGGATCGTCGTGTTTGAATAGCCGGGGGTTTTTTATGTGAGATGAGTGTTTTTCATTTTCATTCATGTAAAAACTTGTATGTAATATTCTTTTATTAGGGCACTTCCAGGTTGCGGAAGTCGTCACCCGTTGTATATTATTTACTTTTCCGCATTAGGATAGACCCAAGGAGGGGAGCACAAGTAACCGGGTTCTGGGGTCCAGTGGGAGACCAACTCGAGGAGTCGAGTCCGGGTCTCCTAACCCTAGAATTGGTAGGGTTGCTTGCCGCTCTCGTAGGGGTCTAGGGGTGTGGGATTGTCTATTCATCACGACCGTGGAATCCGTGTTTTATACTGGCTCGTATTGAAAACACGGACGTCCTAGTATATCCAATATTTCATATGTTTCTTCTGCTGTGATTTATCTGTGATCATGTGACAGATATTATAGTATATATATATGATATATTATATAGACGTTGCTTATGTTTTACACCCGCGCTAGCCTTGCCCCCCCTCTGCCGTTAGTTACCTAACCTAACGGTGCACGAGGGGACATCGAGGCGAATACGGATGGCATAAGTGTACGTCATATCTATCTGTGATGTTTAGGTAATTTAAATGATGGGATATTCATTAATGAGATTGATGAAAGAAAATAAACCTAATTGATGTTGTGGAATCGAATTTCAAATTAAAACAGGTAGCTACAGTTCTTGCTTTGCATCGCGGTGTTCCTTGTAGAACATTCTGCACCTTATTCGATAGGGAAAGGACCGAGATCCCTTCACCGGGAGTGACTCCTTTAGCAATAACTGGCAGATGCTACACACTCGGTTTGTCATTTGATCGCTTCTATAGTTTCCGCTTTGCACAGTGATATATATGATATATCCCGCACCTCATTCGACGAAGAAAGGGCCGACGATCCCTTCACCGGGAGTGACCCCTTTAGCAAAACTAGAAAAGCTTCGAAAAGCATTCCATTTAAAAACCGTTTGATTCCGCAACGAGATCAAGTTCAAAGCGTTAAAGGTTTTCACAAAAACCATTCGCAACCCTCCGTCATTTTAGGAAGTAGAGTACTTAGTATTCGTGCTGTGTTTGTTGACCATAGTCAAGGCACAGTGTACGGTAGCTAAGTGATGTCTTCCTACACTGCATATGATGCGATTAGTTAGGACAGTCATGTGGCTTTGTTGACCTTAGCCAAGGGTCATGTGGGTGGGTCTAATTAATCATGAAATGACGGGTAGAACTTGACTAGCACCTATGATTTGTTGACCTTAGCCAAGGTCATAGGTGCTAGGGGTAAAAACCTTTATCGGGAGTTTCAAGTGTTGAAATTTGCAATGAGATTGCATACCTTCTATATGATAGTTGGATCCCGATACCCACTGCGAGTAATTGTTACTCCTGGGAGAGTTTTGCACTTTACAATTAGCCGATCAAGTAGGTGTCTAGAAAGGTGTCAACGGGGTTACGCCTCTGGGAAAACGAGTTTTACTGTAATTAGGTCCGTGCGAAAGTACGGGGAACCTCCCTCAAAGTACCGACACTGGCCTGGCTGAAAGATTGGCGAACTTGTAGAGTGTAATTAATCCCGGCTAGTCTTTCCTTTTAGGGTTTGAAGGAAGATTTGATAAAAACAGTGGGAGCCATCCTGATTAGATAAAATATATAACCAATCTGATCTTGCAAGAGCGCACGCAGAGTGTTTTCTTCTCTCTCTCTCCAGGTAGCGACCATATCACGCCTTAATCAAGATAATAATATGGATGTATTGACCGAACCCGCTTGTTATACTGAGCTGGGGAACGTTGGTCCCGCTCCAACTTATAATTGTTATAAGACAGAGCAGGAAATAGGGGAATACCAGATTTCCTATGCCGCCCAAACGAAGAAAGTGCATATGATGCATCTCCTTCGGGTATGTTCATTACAAAGAACTGTTTCTCAGTATCCTCTGAATCCTGGGTATATGATACCGGATCAGGATCCCAGATATGTAAGCTGTTACATAGGGCTACAAAATGGTAGAAAAACTGAGAACGGGTGATAAGTTTCATGAGACAGAAAACGGGGCAAGTGTTGCAGCCAAGTCTGTTGGTCACTGTCATCCTGTTTTACGAATACATTGATTCTGAACGAATGTTATTAGATACCGAACCTGATATACAAAATCATATCAGTCTCTTTATTAGTAAAGAAAGGATATAATTTTGTATTGTTGGATAATGTTTTGAACATTTCCTATATCAAAAGTTGATCGGTTCAGGCACGTTATCTAAAAGCATTAATGTTCTAAATCAAACTACAGTTCTAAGTATACTGAACACACACAAGAGGAAGAGTTCAGAAATGAACGGATCCTTCTTGAGGTATTGTAGACTAGGTCATATCAGCGCGACCCGACTAGCTGGAGTTACATAAAGATGCATATTTAAATTAGTTTGAATTTACATCTTATGAAACTCGCCAGTCATGTCACAAAGATTAGATGACCATAGCTCTGTTTATTAGAAACAGAGAAAGAGTTAGTAAACTCTTGGGACTGATACATGATGATGTATGTAAAGTCTCCTGTCTACACATGCCAGGACTGGTTCTTTATACTTCATTATATTCTCTGATAATCTCTCAAGATTCAGTCATATGTTCCTATCGAAACATAAGTCCGAACCTTTTGAGATATTCACAGAATATAAGTTAGAAGTAGAGAACCAAAATACGGGTATAAGTATTATGTCCTATGATGAGATCAGGGAGGAGAATACTTGTGCATGGCATTCCTGGACCATTCTAAAGGAGAATGAGATTCTCTCTCCGTACTACTCCTCTGAATACACCACAGCACAATGGTGTATCAGGGCGGAGCAATTGCACAATATTAGATATGGCGTGCTCTATGATGAGTTACCTATTTCCTTTTGGGGTTATGCACTTGAGAAGCTGCATACCTATTGAATTAGGTTTGAATCAAATCACTGCCTACTACTCCATATAAGATATGGTGTGGGAAGATCCTATCTCTTAAGCGAGTTAAGATTTAGGGTTGTCCGGCCTATGTTTAAAGCAAAATCCGGACAAGATCGAGGCAGGATCAGTTCTGTAGAACTGGAACGGTTCCAGCTACACAAAACTGCAGTTGATGATTTGACAGAACCATAACATTCTATAGTTCCCGACGAACCTCATCCTCTCCGCCGATCTAGTAGGGTTCCTCATCCGCCTGAGAGATACCTCGGTTTCTCGATGACAGTGGGAGCAAGGATTGCATCATGAGATGATGACCCAACTAGTTTCGAGCTGGCCATCGAGAGTAGGGACTCTGTAAGAATGGCTGGATGCTTAGCGATCTGAGATGGAATCCATGTACACCAGCAAAGTATGGACTTTAGCTGCTATATCTGAAGGGTTAAATCCCCATCAGGAGCAAGTATATCTTGAGAAGATTACTTGGTTTAGATGGAAAAGTTGAGACTTTCAAAGCTAGACTTGTTAAAGGTTTTCGTCATCGACCAGGCGTGGATAATGATGAAACCTCTTTCCAGTAGCTATGCTTAAGTCTGTCCAGATCCTACTTACCACGGCTACATACCATGACTACGATATCTGGCGGTTGGGTGCCATGACTGCTTTTCTAAATACTGATTTAGAAGAGAACGTCTATAAGAACACAGCCAGAGGGCTTCGTAAACAGTGGGAGCAGCGGAAACGTGTGCAAGTTGCTTTACATAATGAATCAGGCATCGCGGAGTTGGAACGTCTGTTTTGATGTGATAGTCAAAGTGTTTGACTTCATCAAAATGGTAGACGAACCTTGTATATACAAAAGGGTAGTAGAGAGTAAGGTGGTCATCTTCGTATTGTACGTAGACAACATACTCTTGATAGGAAAAGAGTTTCGTATACTACGATCGGCCAATCTCCTATTATCACTAGGATTCTCCAAATAGGATCAAAGTGATACCTCCTAAATCCTGAGTTTTCATCTATGAGATAGATGTAATTGGATGCTAGGATTCTCACTAGATGTAGTGAGATGGTATCAATCGATCTTGGGGAGAATCACTGGAAACGTTCCAGGGTGATAAAGACGACTGAATGTCAGTCACAGGCACTGTCTTTACCCTCAGTAAAGGGACGGTATGTTGGAAGAGTTCCAAGCTAGATACCGTGGCAAACTAGACAATAAAGGCTGGTAACATCGCTATTGAAGATACTACCAAAGAGGAAGTTTGGGTGTATATTGGTTCATAAGATGAACTAGGTTCCTACCATTGTGTGACAATGGAACTGTGGCTTTGGCCCTGGAACCCTGGTCCCATCAGTGACCCAGACATATTCTGAGGAAGCATCACCTGATCATGGAGATAGTTGATCTCCAGGTTGATCGAGGTTAGGAGAGTAGACTCAGAGGACAACACGGCGGATCCACTCACGAAGGCCTTATCCCAGAGAGAGACTCATATGGGATGGTTGAGTATTAGATACTGCAAACACTGCTACAGATGGCCCTAGTGCAAGTGGGAGATTGTTAGTTATATGTATGCCCTACAGGCCATTACTGTACATTGGATGTATATTGTAGTGGATGCTGGGACATATATAGGTAGGACTTTCTTGCTCGACATGATAGTACGCTATCTGGTTGCTCTTTATCTTAACATGTATACTTTCTGTCTCTCTGATTACATGTTGATAAAGCCCTTAGGATGTGTACTCGACTTCCAGGACTGTGATGCAGATCATACTAGTGGGGCCTGGATAGTCTATGAGTACATCCTTGAAATGTTCCTAGTCGAGGGAATATCGAGACGGGGCATCGATATTCCAGAGTAGACTAGCGCATATCTTCTCGACCCATGCGATGGGCGATAGATGATCCCATATCCATTGGTGTTTGACATCGAAGATGGTATGCGGGTGCTCAGTGAAGACTGGGTACACTGAACGGACTCGCCGAGAACTCCCAGATGGTATTATACCTCACGTCAGATGGCAGTTCTCTGGTGACACTGGTACAGCTTAGTCTGTTGACCCGAGATCGTCATAGAGTCTTGTGTGTCTCCCACTGTGCTTTGATTTCCACCCTACCACGGCTCTACTGAGTCATGCAAACAGGTGGTTTTTGGGTACAGTCCCGATTCACATGGAGGCAATGAGCGATAGGAGGGGATTCGTATCTCCCGGTATTGGGGGTTGATGTTGCGCCATGCTCGACTGGCCATAACAGGAAATCCCTGGCCAGGGTTGCTGTGATATACTGGTAAGAGTTATCAGTAGTTTCATGAATGTTATGGACCTCAAGTCGGCATGACTTATCGAGCTATTGGGGTCTGACGTTTACCATCCCTAGGCGAGATATGCGACATATCAGACGAACAGACCGGACTATACGGTAAGTGTTACTGGTTGGATTCACAGGAGTGTGAGCGGGCTTGCTCGTCGATCTTCTGATCGCTCAATACCCGGGTGGCCGTTATGTTTAGCAGACCGCTTGCGGCTTGTGGGTGTTTGATATGATCATTATCTGCTGCCGACGTATTGACGAGTCTTTAGAGTCCTACACAGAGGTTTCCTGGCTCAAGCGAAACGAAATAGGAGCGCATATGAGATATGTGCGGGACCGAGAATAATGCGTGTATGTGATACCGTATTCCATTCTCGCGATCAATGTATCGATTGGTTATATGCGATATAACCTAGTTATCGAATCAAGGATTGATTCGATAAGCTGATACGTTGGATACTGGCCGGTTATATGCGACATGACCGGATCATTGAATCAAGTGTTGATTTAATGATTTAATGTATAATTATATATTTGATATATTACTTTGCATTAACTAGTATTGGTTCACTTTAAATGGATTTACTCACTTGTATTGCACATTGTATATGTGATATATTTTTGTGCACATGATTGTATCATGTTTGATGATACATTCTTTCTTGGTTTTGTGTAAAGTATTGAACCATGGTTAGTTAGTGGTTAGGGTATCATTTCATTTGCTTATTCATTTATCTTTTTATTTATTTCATTTGAAAAGAAAAAGAGAAATGAATGGTGGCTATATTTGTTTTTAGTTGAAGTTTCTTGAAACTTTGACTAAGTCACTCTTTTGTTGTTTTGCTTAACCCTAACCATTTAACTAACCCATGTTAATTCTCTACACTTAACTATAGTTGAAAGTATGATAAGTATTGAATTATTTTATCTAATTATTTAAGACTTATCATATCATCTTCTTCTTCTTCATCTTCTTCTTCCATGGAGAAAGCTTGCTACTCCAATGGCAAGTGATGAAAACTAGTGAGAAATCCAAAACTAAAGTCTACCCACTTCCTATTTCTTCATCCTCTACCTCTTGCCAAGTAGTATAGGGTGTTTCCTTCACAAGTTTTCCCGACTTGGTGAAGTTGGAGCTTGTTCTAGCGATACCTCGACGCAGATCATCTTCGGCATCGAACCGACGATCAAGCTCGCCCATTCTTCGATGATACCGATGCTAGAGTCATGGGTTCGTTTTGGACAGCGGAGGGACTTCATCACGGAGCCTAGGAGGTGGTGGACCGGATCTACAAAGGTTGTAGTCACTTTCCCTTAGCATTTAATTCGATTACTTGCTTACTTTGCCTAGATATCTAGTAAACGATCCGTATTAGGGTTTGTAGGCACCCGTAAAATTTGATTTGTGCATGTTTGATCACTTGTGATACTTCACTAGAGTGCCTAGGAACCCTACAGAGGGCACTCTACAGAAAGGTAGGGAAACACCCGCTTTGTTTGTAGGAGGATCTTCTTCTTCTAGGTCCAAGGCGAAAGCCAAGGGAAAGAGGAAGAAAGCCCCCGCCAAACCAAGGGGCGGTGTTAGTAATGTGGGTACAAAGGGAAAAGAAATGGCAACAAAGATAGCGGGGAAGCTTGTGGGAAAGGAAGAGTGCTTCTATTGTCATAAGAATGGACACTGGAAAAAGGATTGCAGGGCTTGGAAAGCCAGGACACAGGAACTGAAGCAGGTTGCGGCTTCAGCTTCAGGTGTGTATGTTATTGAAAACTGTCTTTCTATAAACTCTACTTCCTGGGTATTGGATACCGGATCAGGATCTCATATCTGTAATTCTTTGCAGGAGTTGAGAAACCGTAGGTTTTTGAAGGCAGGTGACATGACCCTCAGAGTTGCGAACGGAGCTAGCATGGATGCTAAAGCCGTGGGGGACTATCACCTGGGAATGTCAGATGGACATGTTTTGGTTTTGCGTAATTGATTTTTTGTACCCAACGCAACTTGTAATATCATTTCTGTATCTTTGGATTCTAAAGAAGGTTATGAATTTGCGTTTGTAAGTAATGTTGTAAACATTCACCTTAATCAAGTTCTGATTGGGTCAGGTACACTGAGCAATGGTATATACGTGTTGAACCAACCACAGATTTTCAATGTCCAGAATACACACAAAAGAAAGTCTCCAGATATCAATCAGACTTTCTTATGGCATTGTAGACTGGGTCACATCAATGAGAGAAGATTGACTAAGTTACATACAGAAGGATATTTGGATCCGTTCGAATATCAATCATATGCCACTTGTCAATCCTGTCTCAAAGGAAATATGACATAGACTTCGTTCACTGGACACGGAGTAAGAGCGAGCGAGCTCTTGGGACTCATACATAGCGACGTGTGCGGTCCAATGTCTACACATGCGCGAAGCGGTTACTCTTACTTCATTACTTTTACGGATGATTTTTCAAGGTACGGTTATGTCCTCTTAATGAAACATAAGTCCGAAGCTTTTGAAAAGTTCCAGGAATATAAGAATGAAGCAGAAAACCAAACCGACAAAAGCATCAAGATTCTAAGATCGGATCGAGGTGGAGAATACTTAAGTGCCGAGTTCCTGAATTATTTAAAAGAGAACGGAATTCTCTCTCAGCTTACTCCTCCATACACTCCGCAACATAACGGTGTATCGGAGAGACGGAACCGAACCCTATTGGATATAGTACGGTCCATGATGAGTAACGCTGAGTTACCGCGATCATTCTGGGGGTATGCGCTAGAATCAGCTGCGTACCTTTTGAACCGAGTTCCTACTAAGACTGTGCCTACTACACCATATGAGATGTGGTGTGGGAAGAGGCCCCATCTCAGTCACATTAAGACATGGGGATGTCCAGCTTTTGTAAAAAAGCAGCATGCGGACAAGCTCGAGGCACGCTCAGTAAAGTGTAAGTTCGTGGGATATCCAAAGAACTCCAAGGGATATTTCTTCTACTGCGAAGAGGAACAAAAAGTCCTTGTTTCTCGTCATGCCTACTTCTTGGAAACTGAGTTTTTGGAAACCCAGATAAGTGGGAGCACAGTAGAACTGGAAGAAATTCCAGAACCGCGAACCATTACTGAAAGCTTAGTGGAACCATAGGGTTCGAAAGAACATGACATTCCTACGCCGCTCCGCAGGAATAGTAGGCAGTCTCATCCGCCCGAGAGATACTACGGTTTTCTCATAGACGGGGATAGAGAGGATTGCATCATAGTTTATGATGAGCCTACTAGCTTCCAGCAGGACGTTCAGAGCGTTGACTCGGTAAAATGGATGGATGCAATGCGGACCGAAATGGAGTCCATGTACACCAACAAAGTATGGACGTTGGACATTGCTCCAGACGGGGTAAAACCCGTAGGATGCAAGTGGATCTTCAAAAGGAAGATTGGTGTAGATGGACAGGTTGAGACCTATAAAGCTAGACTTGTAGCAAAGGGTTTCCGTCAAAGACCTGGCTTGGACTATGACGAGACCTTTTCTCCAGTGGCTATGCTGAAATCCATTCGGATCCTTCTTGCCATTGCTGCCTTCCACGATTATGAGATTTGGCAGATGGACGTAAAAACCGCTTTTCTAAATGGAAATTTAGAGGAGTGTGTCTATATGGACCAGCCAGAGGGTTTCATTCAGAGTGGGAGCAGCGGAAAGGTGTGCAAGTTGCTTAAGTCCATCTATGGATAAAAGCAGGCATCGCGGAGTTGGAACATCTGCTTTGATGAGACGGTCAAGGAATTTGGCTTTATCAAAAATCCAGATGAACTATGCATCTATAGTAGATTTGTAGCGAGAACTGTAGTATTCTTCGTTTTATACGTGGATGACATTCTCTTAATAGGAAATGACATTCCTATGCTACAATCTGTCAAGGGGTTCTTGTCACAAAGGTTCTCCATGAAAGACCAGGGTGATGCCTCATACATCCTGGGGATCCGGATCCATCGTGATAGATCCAAGAGGATATTGGGACTTTCACAGTCCAGGTACATCGACACCATACTGAAAAGATTCAGTATGGAAGATTCCAAGCGCGGTAACCTACCGGCTTGTCATGGAATCACCCTCTCTAAAGAGATGTCCCCCAAGACTGATTTGGAGAGGGATCGCATGTCTATTATACCCTACGCTTCTGCTGTAGGCTCTATAATGTATGCGATGTTGTGTACCAGACCGGATGTAGCTTATGCACTGAGTGTGGTAAGCCGGTATCAGTCAAACCCTGGGGAGAAACACTGGATAGCGGTAAAGAACATTCTCGAGTACCTGAGAAGGACTAAGGAGATGTTCTTGGTGTATGGAGGAAAAGACCTCCAAATCGAGGCCTTTGCTGACTCCAGCTTCCAGAGTGACAAGGATGATTCCAAGTCCATGTCGGGTTTTGTCTTTACCCTCAATGGAGGGGCGGTGTGTTGGAAGAGTTCCAAACAGGAAACCGTTGCAGACTCGACGATGGAAGCGGAATACATCGCTGCATCTGATGCCGCAAAAGAAGCTGTCTGGATGAGGAAGTTCTTAAACGAACTTCAGGTGGTTCCGTCCGTTGTTGACCCAATACCTCTGTATTGCGACAACAACGGGGCTATAGCTTTAGCGAAGGAACCCAGGTCCCATCAGAGATCCAGGCACATCTTGAGGCGGTATCACCTGATCAGGGAGATCGTGGATCGCAAGGAGATCGAGATTCGGAGGGTTGCTTCAGAAGAAAACACTGCAGATCCATTCACCAAGGCCCTGCCCCAGACTCAGTTCGAGCGGCTGATCGAGATGATAGGTCTTCGATACGCCAGTACATGGCCTTAGTGCAAGTGGGAGATTGTTAGTGTATATGCCCTAGAGGCCATTACTGTATCATACTAGTTTGTATATTACTTAATGGAAGCTTGGGATATTCACCTTGTATAAACAATCTTGCTCAATATAGTAGTATGCTACTTGGTTTGTTTCTACTTCAATGTGTACATGTGTTTATTTTAGTATATCACCTATACGCATTAGTGGAGCCCTTAAGATCTTTGTTTGATTACCAGCGTTGTGATGGCAGTCACACTAGTGGGGGCTGGGTAATCTATAACCACATCCTTATACAGGTCCCTAGTCACAGGACTATCGAGACAAGGCATCGATACTCCGG
The DNA here is from genome assembly GCA_030015575.1 of Agapanthus africanus. Lineage (NCBI taxonomy): Eukaryota > Viridiplantae > Streptophyta > Magnoliopsida > Asparagales > Amaryllidaceae > Agapanthus > Agapanthus africanus. The sequence goes on from CM057343.1 coordinate 342,741,879, forward strand.
AGTAGACTAGCGTATGCGCTTCTCATCCCAGTGTGGGAGATGGTCTGTCCCACAGCCATCAGTACGTCGTACTGGAGATAGTATACGGGTGCTCGTTGGGTTACGAGTACACTGGAAAGGACTCGTCGGGAACTGACAGGTTGGTATTATACCTATCGTCAGTTATCAGTTCCCAGATGACATGAGTACAGCTTAGTCCGCTGACTTGACACTGGCACTTCGCCTCGAGTGTGTTCCCACTGCACTTTGATCACTACCCTACCACGGCTCAAAGGAGTCGTGCAAACAGGAAATGGTTGGGTGCAGTCCCGAAGCACTTGGAGGCAGTGACGGTTAGACAGGATTCGTCTCTCCCGGTATTGGGGGTTGACATCGCGCTGTGTCTAGGAGAGCCATTACACGAGTAGTCCCTGGCCAGGGCAAGCGAGATATACTGGTAGGCTTCCAGTGTTATCTCAGGGTGTTTTAGGCTTCACTCCGACACGACTTGTACCGCTATTAGGGGACTGACGTTTTACCGCCCCCTAGGCCCGACATGCGATGTATTAGACGAATAGACCGGACTGTACGGAGACTGTCACATTCAGACTCAGTAGGAGTTCAGATAGGGTTCACCTCGTCAGCCTTCTTGTCGGCATCTACCTGGGGACCGTTACGCACAGCTAGTGCCGTTTGCGGTCTGTGGTTAAACCCACTGCCAGCGTAGTGTCGAGTCTTTAGAGTCCCACACAGAGGGTATTCGCCTCTGGGCAAAACAGAGTAAAGGTCGCATGGCTTTGCGACAGGGTTCGTTCTCATCCGTGCACTTGTGCACGTTTGGAGTCCGGACGGATATTACTGGTAGGCTCTGGTTTGAGCCAGATACTGGTATACGTTTTGGGGGTTGATTTTATCTCTTGGTATTCATGTTCCTCGGAACAAGAATGCGGGTGTGTATGCACAGTTGATTGAGGCGGAGGAACAGGATTTTCATTAGGGTTTCGGAACGGGTGCGTATGCACAGTTGACAGTCGTCTTTTTCCAAACCCTAATGGAATTATGATATATCTATTAATAATATTAATCAAATGAAATTGTGTCATGGTTGGATTTTGTTGACTTGTTGACCATGGTTGACTTGTTGACCATGGTTGAAGGTTTGACCATCATCATTACAAAAGAAAGATGCTTTTTGATTCTTGCAAAACCATTTAAAGAATGTAATGATAATGGTCATTCCAAACCTTCCATCAACTATTTCATTTTATTATTATTGTTAATTGATAATTCTTTTCATTTTGATATGGTTGGAAGAAATGAAAAGAATAAGCTCATTCTATCATATTGCTTCTCTCTCCTCACTTGTTCTTCCTCTTCCTCTAGTTCAAGGAGAATCCTTCTCATGAGTTGAGAATCCCTCTCCTTGAGATTAAAACACCCCAAAGACACTCTCTACTCACTCTAGGGTCAAAGGTTTAGCAAGCCGGAGATTCTAGTTCTCTCAAAGTTCGAAAAAGAGCCCAAAGGTTGAACCCTCAGGTGGATCCATCTTTGACGGAAGAAGGCAACGAGGAAAGAACCATCAACCCCTACAAAAGTTTCAAGAAGAAGGAGTTCAAGTTAGGTATAACCTTTTATCCGAGTAGCTAACTCTCTTTAGCATGATAGCTAGTTTAGTTTAGAAAAGATCCCGACTTTGTTAGTCCATGTTGCCCCATGCGCTAAAAATTTGTTTTTTATACCGTTTCCGCCTCCCCGTAAGAACCGGGGGTCGCAACGTGAACTTACAGTATCGAGGTCGGGATGTAACCGATACGGATGCATACGGGGACCCACCAGAACAATGGGGAGTATCGAATTCCATTCCGAAAGAGTGCACGATCTGAACTATAAATGGAATGATACCACTCTTATAACACAGAGGCGCCATTTGGATGAATCGGAACTCCGGAGTTTGAAGAACTCCGTAGTTAAGCGTGCTTGAGCCAGAGAAATTCTGCGATGGGTGACCTACTGGGATGTAGCCCTGGGTTCATTCAAAGGGACAAAACCGTGCGGTTTCGGCCAAAGCGGACAATACCATCTGTGTTAGGGGTGTGTCGTGACAAATATGGTATCAGAGCCGGTCCCTCAAAAGTAGGTCTGAGATTAAACATCGAATAACCGTATGAATCGTTTGCTAAACAAGTGGGATGTTGAACATCGACTTACAGTGGTATCAGAGCCTAGCTAAACAGTATTTAACACACTTGCAAATTTGTATGAATTTCGAACGGAAAAACAAACCGGAAAAACCCCGATATCATGTACTTTCTGTCGAATTTTAAATGAGGTCCAAAAATTTTTCAGGGACCCTCAGAATGACCTAAATGAATGTATTAGAACACCCAAGAAAATTGGGCTCATGAATCGGCCATAGCGCCGCGGAACCACGGCCGATCCTACCGATCCGCCGCGATTCCGCCGCGCTTTGGACGATTCATCATCCCAAGTTTCTTGTGTTGTTTCTCTGTGTTATTTGGTGTTTTCTGGTAATTTTTATTTTTGCTCAGGTTTCAGAATTACAGAGAAGTATTGGAGCAAAATTAAATGTGTTTAATCGATCGAAATTATACGGTATTTGCTTGTTTGATTATATCTGTGAAATGTTTTATGTGTTCGTAAACCTCCCCTAACTGCTAGTATGTCGGTTGGCAGGGGGTAGCACATATCTGTGATGTTATATATAACTGTTTGTGTATATAAACTGTATTGGACTGTTGTGGTGATTAGCCGGGTTTTGTGATGGGTTATTGTATTAATTCATTTGATGTAAATATAATAAGTTGTAATATTATTTTGCGGGGCACATCCAGGTTGCGGTTGTAGCCACCATTGTATTATTTCTTTTTACTGTTTTTGCTCCTAGGATAGACCCAAGGTGGGGTGCACAAAATACCGGGTATTTTGAAGTGTTGGGGCAGACCGCTTCACTTCTGGTACTTGGCGGGTAGTTTGCCGTACCCGTAGGGGTCTGGGGTGGGAAAATGGCTATTCATCACAACTGTGTAATCCGTCTTTCATTGCAGGCTCAAACGAAATGCGGATTGCTTGCAAATCCAATATTGTTTATCTGTGATCTGGAATGCCTATTATTGCGTCTGACGAATGTACAATATCTATATATGATAGCTATTTAGACGTCGCTTATGTTTTACACCCGCGCTAGCCCAGCCCCCGCTCTGTCGTTAGTTAAGTAACCTAACGGGTGATGACGAGACCCCGTGGCGAATACGGATGGCATAAGAGGACGTCGTATTTTCGTTGTTATCTGTAATGATAGGTTAAAGATGGGACGCATTATTATTAATGCAAAGAAAATAAAACCTAAACTGAATCGGTGGAACAATTTCTAAAAACCACTCGGTTTTCTTGAAAAAGCAAATTTTAAATGCGGAGCTTAAACCACTCCTTTTAATAAAAGCTATCTTAGTTCCTTCGATCAAATCAAGTACACTACGTTAACGGTTTTTTGCCAAAAACCAGTCGTAACCCTCCGTCGTTTCAAATAGACAGCACATCGTATTCATGCTATGCTTGTTGGCCTACGTCAAGGCATAGTGAATGGTAGCAGTGTGTGTGTCTATTTGTTGCATAGATAGATGCATTAGTTTAATACAGACGTACACCTTGTTGGCCTACGTCAAGGGCTTGTACGATGTATTTAAATTAATCAGGACAACGACAGGTAGAACTTGACTTGCGTCTTATGACTTGTTGGCCTACGTCAAGGTCTATAAGAGCTTGGGGTAAAAATCACATCGGGAGTTTCAAACATAAAGAAAACTTGCAGATTTAGCTTACCTTCTGGAGTGTGGTGACTAGAGTGGCTTCCATCTAGGGCATCATGCAATGATAGTTGGATCCCGATCCCACTGATGAGTAGGATTACTCTCGGGAATTTCTCTCACTTAACAATCAATGCTATAAACCAAGTAGGTGCCTAGAAAGGTGTTAGAGGGGCTACGCCTCCATGGAAAAGAGGTTCTTTAATTAAGGAACTTCGCGAATGCGTTGGAAAACCTCCCTCGAAGTACCAACACCAGCCTGGCTGAAAGGTTAAGCAAGAATTGTAACGTGTGATTAAATCCTGACTAGTTCTTCTTTTAGGTTTTGAAGAAGGATTTGAGGAAACAGTGGGAGCCATCCTGTTTAGATAAAATAATAACCAATCTAAACTTGCAAGAGCATATGCTGAGAGTTTTCTTTTCTCTCTCTCTGGCAGCTACCATGACTGGACTGAAACTATTACTTGAAAAGAATATACTGACCGGGCAGAACTATAAAGATTGGCTAAGGAACGTCAATATTGCGCTGACTTATGACAAAGTTGCATATGTTACCACCGCTGTTCATCCCCTTATCCCAGGACCAGATTCCTCAGTTGCGGACAAGGAAGTTCGTAAAACCTGGGATCTAGACTGTGAGCGAGCTAAGTGTATCATGCTCGCGTCCATGAATAATGAACTCCAGAAACAGCACGAGAGTATGGATATTGTATCCATATTCCTCCATTGCAAGGAATTGTATGGTGAACACTCCCGTATCGCGAGGTACGAAACCTCAAGGAAACTCTTCCAGATGAGGTTAGCTCTAGGATCGCCTGTTGGAGAGCACGTCCTCAAAATGATCACCCTCATTGAGGAACTCGCAAACCTGGGATGCGTGCTAGAGAATGATTTGTATATCAACTTGATTTTGCAGTCCCTTCCCCACACATTCTCTCAGTTCGTGCTGAATTTCAACATGCACGAAATGGAAGCGGATCTTCCAAAGCTCCTCAATATGTTGAGGGTAGCAGAGACCTCCTTGAAAAAGGAGAAGACCCCCGTTCTGTATGTTGGCCAATCATCTTCTTCTAAATCTAAAGCGAAAGCTAAAGGGAAGAAGAAGATGAAAGCCACCAAACCGAAAGGTGGGGTCAAGAAGGTGCGGGGAACGAACAAGGCAGGAAGGGTGAAGGCAGAAAAGAACGAGTGCTTCTATTGTCACAAGCAAGGGCACTGGAAGAAGGACTGTATGGCCTTTAAAGCCAAGGACATGAAGCAAGCTGTTACTTCTGCTTCAGGAGTGTTCGTAATCGAAAATTGTCTTTCAGTAAACTCTACTTCATGGGTACTTGATACCAGTTCTGGTTCTCACATCTGTAATTCTTTGCAGGATCTGAGAAATAGTAGAGTACTGGGGGCAGGTGATATGACTCTCCGGATGGGCAATGGAATGCATGTAGATGCAGTTGCAATAGGAGAATATCATCTAGGGTTGAATAGCGGACACATTTTGGTATTGTACAGCTGTTTTTGTATTCCCAGTATGTTGTGTAATATTATATCAGTATCTTTGTTGTCTAATAAAGGATATAATTTTGTGCTTGAAAGAAATGTCATGAACATTCTCCTAAATCAAGAACTGATTGGGTTTGGCACACTGGAAAACGACATATACATACTTAATCAACCTTAAATTTTCAATATTCAAAACACGCGTAAAAGAAAGGCTCCAGATTCGAATCAAGCCTTCCTATGGCATTGTAGACTTGGTCATATAAATGAAACAAGGTTGACTAAGTTACATAAAGATGGATATCTAGATCCGTTTGAATATTTATCATATGCAACTTGTCAATCATGTATCAAAGGAAAAATGACCAAATCTCCGTTCACCGGACACGGAGAAAGAGCCACTGAACTCTTGGGACTAGTACACAGTGATGTATGTGGTCCGATGTCTACGCATGCACGAAGCGGTCACTCCTACTTCATAACTTTTACTGATGACTTCTCCAGGTATGGACATATATTCTTAATGAAACATAAATCCGAGGCCTTTGAGAAGTTTAAGGAGTATAAAAATGAAGTAGAGAAACAGACTGGTAAAAGCATCAAGACACTTCGATCTGATCGAGGTGGAGAATACTTAAGTACCAGTTTCCTTGAATACTTAAAAAAGAATGGAATTCTCTCTCAGCTTACTCCGCCTTATACACCTCAGCATAATGGTGTATCAGAAAGGAGGAAACGCACGCTATTAGATATGGTGCGTTCAATGATGAGTAGTGCTGAGTTGCCACTCTCCTTCTGGGGATTTACTCTAGAATCAGCCGCATACCTATTGAATAGAGTTCCAACTAAGTCTGTACCTACCACTCCAAATGAAATGTGGTGTGGGAAGAGACAATATCTCAAGTATATCAAGATATGGGGATGTCCGGTATATGTTAAAAAGCATAATCCGGACAAGCTCGAAGCACGATCGGTTTTATGCAAGTTTGTAGGATACCCCAAGCATTCAAGGGGGTACATGGTCTACCACACTGAAGAACAAAAGGTGTTTGTCGCTCGTCACATTGTCTTCTTAGAAAGCGAATTTCTTGCAAAAGAAATTAGTGGGAGCACGGTAGAACTGGAAGAAATTCCAGAACCTCAAACTGCAACCGAAGACTTAGAAGAATCTCAGATTTCAATAGAACATGACGAACCAACGCCACTCCGTAGATCTAGTAGGCTTTCTCATCTTCCTGAAAGATACTATGGTTTTGCTGGAAACTAGTAGGCTCATCATCATCGATGATGCAATCCTCTCGATCCCCATCAAGAAGAAAACCATAGTATCTTTCAGGAGGATGATACCACTCTTATAACACAGAGGCGCCTTTTGGATGAATCGGAACTCCGGAGTTTGAAGAACTCCGTAGTTAAGCGTTCTTGAGCCCGAGAAATTCTGGGATGGGTAACCTACTGGGAAGTAGCGTCGGGTTCATTCAATGGGACAAAACCATGCGGTTTCGGCCAAAGCGGACAATATCATCTGTGCTAGGGGTGGGTCGTGACAAATCTTCTCAAGATATACCTTGCTCCTGATGGGGATTTAACCCTTCAGATATAGCAGCCAAAGTCCATACTTTGTTGGTTTACATAGATTCCATCTCATATCACATAGCATCCGGCCGTTCATACAGAGTCTCCACTCTTGATGGCCTACTCGAAACTAGTTGGGTCATCATCTTATGATGCAATCCTCGCTCCCACTGTCATAGAGAAAACCGAAGTATCTCTCAGGCGAATGAGGAACCCTACCAGATCGGCGGAGAGGCTGAGATTCGTTGGAAGCTATTGAATCCTTCAGTTTTACCAACTCATCAGCTATAGTTTGTATAGCTGGAACTCCTTCCAGTTCTACCTCATGACCACAAATTTGTTTCCAAAATAAATTCCTTTTCTAAAAAGGTGGCATGCCGAGAAATAAAACACCTTTTGTTACTCGGTGTGGTAGAAGATATTCCCTTGCGAATGCTTGGGATATCCAACAAACTTCCACAGAACTAACCTTGACTCGAGCTTGTCCGTATTTTGCTTTTGACATAGGCCGGACAACCCAAATCTTAACTTACTTAAGACATGGGCTCTTCCCATCCCATATTTCATATGGAGCGGTAGGCACCTGATTTGGTTGGAACCCTATTCAATAGGCATGCAGCTTCTTAAGTGCATAACCCTTAAAATGAAATAGGTAACTCAGTAGTACTCATCATAGAGCGCACCATATCTAATAGGGTGCGATTGCACCTTCCCGATACACCAACATGCTGTGGTGTATACGGAGGAGTAATGCTGAGAGAGAATCTCATTCTCCTTTAGAATAGTCAAGGAATTCCATGCTCAAGTATTCTCCTCCCTGATCACATCAAAGGACATAATACTTATACCCGTTTTGGTTCTCTACTTCTGACTTATATTGATTAAATTTCTCAAAAGCTTCAGACTTGTGTTTCAATAGGAACATATGTTCGAATCTTGAGAGATCATTAGTGAATGTAATGAAGTACAAAGAACCGGTCCTGGCATGTGTAGACAGGAGACCTACATACATCATCATGTATCAATCCCAAAAGTTCACTAACTCTTTCTCTGTTTCCAGTAAATGGAGCTATGGTCATTTTATCTTTGTGACATAACTGGCAAGTTTCAGAAGATGTAAATTCAAACTGATTTAAATATACATCTTTAATATAACTTATCTAGTCGGGTCACCTTGATATGACCTAGTCTACAATGGCTCAAGAAGGATTCGTTTATTTCTGAACTCTTCCTCTTGTGTGTGTTCTGTACGATAAGAACTTTAGTTTGATTTAGAACGTCTATGCTTTTAGATAAGGTGCCTGAACTAATCAACTCTTGATATGGAAATGTTCAAAACATTATCCAACAATACAAAATTATATCATTTTTTGTAAATAAAGAGACTGATATAATGTTGCATATCAGGTTCGGTATCTAATAACATTCGTTCAGAATCAATGTATTTTGTAATACAGGGTGATAGTTGCCAACATCTTGGCTGCAGCAATTGCACCGTTTCCAACTCTTGAAACTTTATCACTCGTTTTCAGTTTTCTACCTATCTGTAGCCCATGTAACAGATTACATATGTGGGATCCTGATCCGGTATCATATACCCAGGACGTAAAGTACTGAGAAACAGTTCTCTTTAATGAACACACACGAAGAAGATGCATCATCATGCAATTTCTTTGTTTGGGCGGCACAGGAATCTTGGCAATTCCCTTTTTCCTGCTCGATCTTATAACAATTATAAGTTGGAGCGGGACCAACGTTCCCCAGCTCAGTATAACAAGCGGGTTCGGTCAATACATCCATATTATTATCTTGATTAACGCGTGACATGGTCACTACCTAGAGAGACAGAGAAGAAAACACTCAGCGTGCGCTCTTTTAAGATTAGATTGGTTATTATTTTATCTAATCAGGATGGCTCCCAGTGTTTTTATCAAATCTTCCTTCAAACCCTAAAAGGAAAGACTAGCCGGGATTAATTACAACCTACAAGTTCGCCAATTTTTTAGCCAGGCCAGTGCCGGTACTTTGAGGGAGGTTCCCCATGATTTCGCACGGATCTAATTAAAATAAAACTCGTTTTCCCAGGGACGTAACCCCGTTGACACCTTTCTAGACACCTAATTGATCGGCTAATTGTAATGTGCAAAAACTCTCCCAGGAGTAACAATTACTCGAAGTGGGTATTGGGATCCAACTATCTCATAGAAGGTATGCAATCTCATTGCAAATTTCAACTCTTGAACTTCCCGATAATTTTTTTGCCCCAAGCGATCTATGACCTTGACAAGGTCAACAAACCATAAACCGCAAGTCAAGTTCAACCCATCATTTCTTGATTGAATTAAACCCACCCGCAGATCCTTGACAAGGTCAACAAGGTCGTACGACTACCCTAATCCAATCGCATCATATGCTAGCAGATAATCACTAATCAGCTATCACACACTACGCCTTGACAAGGTCAACAAACACAACACGAATACTAACTACTACTTATCTGAAATGACGGAGGGTTACGACAGGTTTTTAAGAAAACCTTTTGCGTAATGAACTTGATATCATTGTAGAATAAAATGATATAAAATAGAGTGTTTTTTAGGCCTTTTCTAGTTTTGCTAAAGAGGTCACTCCCGATGAAGGGATCTCGGCTCTTTCCTCTTCGAATAAGGTGCAGGATATTCACAATACCACTATGCAAAGCAAGAACTAGAAAAGAAATCAAAAGATGAAACCGAGGGTTGTATCATCTGCCAGTTATTGCTAAAGAGGTCACTCCCGGTGAAGAGATCTCGGCTCTTTCCTTATCGAATAAGGTACTGGATATTCTATAAGGAATACCGCTATGCAAAGCAACAACTGGAGCTACCTGTTTTTGAAAATTCGATTCCACAATATTTTTAGGTTTATTTTCTTTCATTAATCTCATTAATGAAGTTCCATCATTTATGTTACCTAAGCATCACAGATAAATGCAACGTACACTTATGCCATCCGCATTCGCCTCGATGTCCCGTCATGCACCGTTAGGTTAGGTAACTAACGGCAGAGCGGGGCAGGGCTAGCGCGGGTGTAAAACATAAGTAACGTCTATATAATATATCATATATACTATATACAGTATTTATCTTAACATATCAAACGATCACATCACAGATATCGCAACAGAAAACAACATATGAAATATTGGATATGCTAGGATTTCTGGGTTTTATATTAAGCCTGTATAAAAAACGGATTCCACGGTCGTGATGAATAGCCAAACCCACATCTTTAGACCCCTACAAGAGCAGCAAGCAACCCTACCAATTCTAGATTTAGGAGACCCGGTCTCGACGCTTCGAGATGGTCTCCCACTGGACTCTAGAACCCGGTTACTTGTGCTCCCCTCCTTGGGTCTATCCTAATGCGGAAAAGTAAATAATATACAACAATGGTGACATCATTCTCAACCCGGAAGTGCCCCAATAAAAGAATATTAGATACAATGAATTTTACATGAATGAAAATGAAAAACTCTCATCTCACATAAAACCCTCGGCTATTCAAAACATGACGATCTAATATAACATATCCTAGCAACACATAACATTACATGTCATCAACGTAAGTAAATATGCATATCCCAATTGTCGTTGACATATAGCAACGAAACCGGCGATACCCTACATATTACACTTACGGTCGCAGAAAATAAAGTGAAAAACTACAACAATTGGAATCCGCAACCATTTTAGACATCATAAACCCAATGTATCACATATTTCAGATTTCATGCCTAACCAAATGAATTCCTTAGACATCACATGCCTAACAATTACAAACCCCGTATTTTAGTCTCGACATCGAAAACACTTTTCAATATCAAGTAGGTCAATTCAACAAGATTCCCGACAACCTGATCGAATGCTCGTCGGAAACTATAATAGAGGGTCGCACCCCCCGATACCGTCGACGAAGTGCACTTGGGCGGAACACCGCTACCGCGAGCACCCTGGCGGCTGTTTTTGGCAACGGAGTTCTCCTACAGTCACTTGGTCGGGGCTATAGGGCGTGTCTATCTAGTAAGGTTACCCGACGAGTATCCGCGTATGCTACTTGATTGCGACGGACTTTTGATCATGTCAAAATCCCGTGGCAACCGATCAAATGAGACTAAATTGCTAGATTTATAAAATTCAAATACTGTGAATTCCAAGTATTGTATCACAATCACAGATAGCTAGACGATGTTAGACCTTTCGATCCAATCAACGAATTCCCAAAATTTCCCAGAAAGCTCAATACTTGAGCAATATTAAAAATACCCAAAAACATGCCGCAGTACATACGGACCAACCGTAGAAGGGCCGACCCATGTCTCACACATGGGGCCGCGGAACCACCGCAAAATAACCTATTTGGCCGCGGTTCAGCGGTCATGTTGTCGAGATTGGGTATCGTTCTTCTAGAGGGTCCATAAAATTACCTGCATGATTTTCTGAGAATTTTTAATGTGAAAAATTCCAACATTTTGAAAAATTTCCAAAAAGTGGGCAATATCGGGTTTTCGGAGTTCGTTCGAACTTCTAACTTCGCATAGACAACACCTAAAGCTCTAGCAAGGTTCTGATACCACTGTAGCCTTCTTTGGCACTATAACAAGGTTTCACTAGGCATCAAACATGCTATATTTAAAAATTTAGTGTGGCAAACAACCCTAACCTAGGATCTAACTAGAGTTTGAGGAGTAATACTAAGATGTAAACAACTTTACATAGAAGTGAATGATGAATACAACCTTTGTAGACCGGTCCTTCACTTCTAAAGCTCCGTATAGTAGTCCCTTCGCTGTGAGTATCGATCTCCCGAACTCTAGTATAGTTTCTTCCGGAGAAATGAACAAGCTTGCTCGAAGTCTTCGAGGCCGAAAATGATCTACGTCGAGGAGACTCAAGCTCATGCTACCTCTTCACTAATTGTGAAATTAGTGAAGCAAACACCCTAAACTAAATGGCAAGTAGTAGAGGATGATGAAGTAGGAAGTGGGCTCTCTTTAGATTTATTTTTCTCATAATATTTTCACACCTTAAGAAAAGCTAGTACGCTTTTCTCATGAGGAAGAAGAAGCTCAAGTGAAGAAAATGAGAGAATGAATTCATGAGGTGAGAATAGCAACCATGGGTGAGTTAGTGTCATACACTAATCCATGTAGAGAATAAACCATGGCTAGTTAATAATGGTTAGGTTAATAAATATCTACTAGTAAAACAAATTTAGTGGACTTGGTCAATGGTTCCACAAGCTTCTACAACTTTAACCATGTAACTTAATCCCACTAATTTTAATTAACTTAGACAAATATAAACCCATCACATTATTAAGCATGGTGCAAGTCTCATACACCCATGTCACATGTGACATCTAGCAAGACACAAAAGTTGTACATTAATATATATTACATATATATTATATGCACAAAATCAAGTGAGAAAAGAAAACTTAAGTGATCCAATACTATTTAATGTAAATTAATATATCAAATATATAATTATACATTAAATTATTAAATCAACACTTGATTTAATAATCCGGCAATATCTCATATAACAGACTAATATGTAATGTAACAACTTATCGAATCAACACTTGATCCAATAACTCGCCTATATCACATATATCCGAGCGATGTCACAAATCACGAGAATACAATGCGGTATCACATACGTGCATTGATTTCGGTCCCGCACATATCACATATGTGCTCCTACCCCATTTCGCATGAATCAGGAAGCCTCTGTGTAGGACTTTAAAGACTCGTCAATACGCCGGCAGCAGGTGATGATCATATCAAATACCCACAAGCCGCAAGCGGTCTGCTAAACGTAACGGCCATCCGGGTATTGAGCGATCAGAAGATCAACAAGCAATCCTACTCATACTCCTGCGAATCCAATCAGTAACACTACCGTACAGTCCGGTCTCTTCGTCTGATATGTCGCATATCTCGTCTAGAGGTGGTAAACGTCAGACCCTAGTAACTCGATAATTCATGCCGATATGAGGCTTATAACGGGTCGAGAAACTACTGATAACACTTACCAGTATATCTCTAAAGCAGCCCTGGCCAGGGACTTCCTATTATAGCCAATCGAGCACAGCGCAACATCAACCCCCAATACTGGGAGAGACGAATCCCCTCCTATCGCTCATTGCCTCCATGTGACTCGGGACTGTACCGAAAAACCACCTTTTTGCATGTTCTCATGAGCGTGGTAAGGTGGAAATCAAAGCACAGTGGGAATCACATAAGACTCTATGACGATCTCGGATCGACAGACTAACCTGTACTAGTGTCACCAGAGAACTGCCATCTGACGTAAGGTATAATACCATCTAGGAGTTCTCGGCGAGTCCGTCCAGTGTACCCAGTCTCCACTGAGCACCCGTATACCATCTCTGATGTCAAACACCAATGGATATGGGATCATCCATCGCCCATCTACATGGGTCGAGAAGCTACACGCTACTCTACTCTGGTATATCGATGCCCCGTCTCGATACACCCATGACTAGGGACATTAAAGGATGTACTCTTAGACTACCATTGTCCCACTAGTATGATCCGCATCATAATCTAGGTAGTCAAGTACACATCCTAAGGGCTTTACCAACATGTAACAGAGAGACAATTAGTGTACATGTTATGATAAAGTGTAACCAGATAGCATACTATCATGTCGAGCAAGAAACTCCTCTCTATATACGTCCAAGCATCCACTACAATATACATCTCATGTATAGTAATGGCCTCTAGGGCATACATATAACTAACACCTCGGTCCCATAGCAGAGGCTGAAAGGGGTTTTCCCGGTGGGGGTCTTCTTCGACGTGCACAGGGCCCATAGGACCCAGGGCAATTCCTCGACCCAACTGCCTTGGCGTCCTTCTAGGCGTATCCGGAGACCTCGGAGGACGTCCCGATTAGCGACTTTGGCTTGTCTGTTGCATTGGGGAAGTGCGACCGCGGCAAACTTCATGAGGATATGATATTCATTGCGGAATTCCTTCACCTTTTCATTTTCGAAGTTCGTCCTGTGGTCGGTGATGATACACCTCGGGATGCTGAACCAGTGTATTACGTTGTTCTGCAGGAACTTGATAGTTGTGGTGGCATCCGGTTTTCTGATGGGGATGGCCTCGATCCACTTCATGAAGTAATCCACTGCGACGAAGACGTACTTGTGCCCGCCCGTACCGGTAGGGAACTGGCCTATCATGTCCATTCCCCACTGGGAAAACGGCCACAGGGAGGTTAGGGCGGTCAGCTCGGTAGCTGGAAGGCAAGGTACGCTTCCGTGGAGTTGGTAACTTTTTCATCTCCTGACGAGCTTCTGGGCGTCTTGGTGAATAGTTGGCCAGTAGTACCCGTGGAGCAATGCCTTCTGGATTAAGGTGCGGGCCCCATGGTGTGCGCCACCGACCCCTTCGTGGGTCTCACGGAGGACGTAATCGGCTTCGTGGGGGTCGACGCACCGGAGCAGGGGCTGAGTGAAGGACTTCTTGTAGAGGTTCCCATTGTTCCAGATGAAGTGACGGGCTTTGGCTTGGAGACGGCAGGCTTCTCCCCGATCTTCTGGGAGCGTACCTTCCCTTAGGAATTCCACTAGGGGCTTCTTACAGTCTCGATCTTCATTCTGGGCTGTGTACACATGAAGTGTTGTTGCCCCGTCTTCTACGCTGGCCAGTGGCAAGACCTCGAACAGGATGCTCCTCTTGTTGTTGGCCGAGTAGGATGGAGCCAGCTTACTCAAGGCATCGGCTTGGGCGTTGAGCTGTCTGGGAATCTGCTCTACCTAGACTTCGTTGAAGTCCTTTCGCAGTCTTCTTACCTCGGCCAGATACTTCACCATCAGAGGCTCCCGTGCCTCGAATCGGCCGGTCACTTGGCCGACGACTAGGGCAGAGTCACTGCGGATCCGAATCGTTTTCAGCCCCAATCCTGAGGCTATACGTAGTATGGCCAGCAAGGCCTTTTATTCCACCACGTTATTTGAGGCCTTGAACCCGAGCCTCAGGGAATACTCCATTTCTTCCTCGTTCAGGCCCCGAATGATGAGGCCGGCACCGCAGCCTTCCTCGGTCGAGGAGCCATCGATGTAAAGGATCCAATCAGGGACTGAGTCGGGCTTCCCGTCGGCAGAGGGTTGAGCTGCGGGGGGAGGGGGCGGCGTTGACTCCGGCTCCCTGCTGGGGATGGTGTACTCAACGACAAAATCGGCCAGGGCTTGTGCTTTGATGGACTACCTCGGGCGATATTTTATGTCGAACTGGGACAACTCCCACCTCTACTTTTCTAAGCGACCAGAGGACTCGGGTGAGGCGAGGATGGCCCCTAAAGGGCGCTCGGTGAGAACGAGGATGGTGTGCGCCTGGAAATAGTGCCGCAGCTTTCTTGAGGCAACAATGAGTGCCAAGACGATCTTCTCTATGGCTGGATATCTCGTTTCTACGTCCTTGAAGACGTGGCTCACGTAGTATACCGGCTTCTGGACTCCGTCGACCTCTCGGATGAGCACTGAGCCCGCTGCTTGGTCAGATACCACCAGATACAGTGATAGCTCGTCTCCTTCAACTGGTCGGGTGAGCAATGGTGGCGTCACAAGGTGCCTCTTTAATTGGTCAAAAGCGGTCTGGCACTCCTTCGACCACTCGAACCTCGGAATCTTCCTTAGAGCCTTGAAGAACGGGAGGCACTTCTTCCCAGACCTCGACATGAAACGTGACAGAGCGGCTACCCGCCCTGTCAGCCGCATGATCTTGACATTAGTCTTGGGTGCGTCCATGTTGAGGATGGCATTGATTTTCTCCGGATTAGCTTCGATCCCGCAGTGAGTGACCATGAAATCGAGGAACTTTCCCCCGGTGACCCCGAATGCACACTTGGCAGGGTTCAGTTTCATCTTGAACTTGTGGAGGATGCTGTTGGCTATAGTGCCCTCATGTAAATTATTGGATCGCAGGCACGTGATTGCAATGATTGAGGGAGGACCTATACCGGTAGAACAGTCTTACTCGAGATGATAGCATGCTATCTGGTTTGTCTTTATCATCGTGTACATGCTTCAGGTGACATTACAGATCACTATTACATGTTGATAAAGCCCATAGGATTCTTGCTTGACTACCAGCAGTATGATGGCGATCATATACGTATGAGTTAGGTAGTCTATAAGCACATCCTTTAAGTGTCCCTAGTCATGGGAGTTTCGAGACTGGGCATCGATACTCCGAGAGTAGACTAGTGTATACGGATCGAGACCCCGACGAGGGGAGATGGCCGGTCTCAAAAGCTATTGGTGTCAGTTGGTTCACCTAAGATAGTATACAGGTGCTCAATGGGTTATGAGTATACCGGACGGACTCGCCGGGAACATGGTAGTTGGTATTATACCAATCGTCATATAGCAGTTCCCTGGTGACATGTGTACAGGTTAGTCTATCGACCTGAGATCGTCATTTGTCTCGTGTGAGTTCTTACTGTGCTTTGATTACTACCCTAGCCCGGCTCAAAGGAGTCGTGCAGACAGGTTTTAGTTGGGTACAGTCCCGAGGCACATGGAGGCAGTGAGCGGATCGGCAGGGGATTCGTCTCGCCCGGTATTGGGGGTTGATATTGCACTATGTTTGGAGAGCCATTACACAAAGTCCTTGGCCAAGGCAACTGAGATTTACTGGTAGGTATTCAAGTAGTTTCTCAGGGTGTTCTGGGCTACACTCCGACAAGACTTATACCGCTATTAGGGGTCTGACATTTACCATCCCCCTAGGTTCGATATCGATACTCATAGACAAACGGACCGTACTGTACGGATATTGTCACTGTTAGGCTCAGTAGGGTTTCAGGATGAGTTCGCTTGTCGGCCTCCCTTTCGCTCAATACCTGTGCAGCCGTTACGTACAGCTAGTGCCATTGACGTGCTTGTGGTTAAACCCACTGCCAGCGTATTGACGAGTCTTTAGAGTCCCACACAGAGAGTTTCCCTAGTTCGGGCAAAACGTTGTATAGGCTGTATGGTTTTATGGATGGGTTCGATCATATACGTGCACTCGTGCACGGATCATGATCGGACGGATCATACTAGTAGGCTTTTGGTTTAAGACGGATCCTAGTATTAGATTGTTGGATTGTTTTCATCTCGTTGTATCCGTATTTAGTCGGAATATGGATGCAGGTATGTATATACAGATGAGGGGTATTCTTGTGATCCGTTACGATTTTACTTTAGAAGTTTCCATTCTTTTTATTGATTAAACAATTAGTTTAATGTTTAATTATGTGGAAATTATGAGTGCAAGCTTTGGCCTTGAGCATTGAATATGGAATGTGCAATTTGGTGACTCATGGTGTGTTTACTTGTACCATGCCTGATTCTTTATTGATTTTATTGTGTGGGATATTTTTTAGAGAGAGGGGGCAACTACAATATTTCCTTGGGTTTTTTCTTGAGTTGGTTATGATATGCTCACAAAAGATCTGACACAATAGCTAAGCCATTCTCTTCACTAGCTAAAACTTAAGCTCACAACTTCTTCCTCCAATGGCTTCTTCTTCAACCTCTATCCATACAATCTCATGTGTTGAGAATCCATGGAAGTATTGAGACAAAATGATCACAAACTCTCTCTACTTCATCTTGGTCATCTCGGCTAGCAAACTTGATATCCGAGTTTCTTCGGTTTAGAAGCGGGAGCCCGTCTAAAGAATCCTCGACGTGGAGCCTCTTCGACGAGGGAGACTGGAGAGAAAACTCATCCGGGGCAGCCGCGACAAGCTTGGGATGATGGTTTAAAGACCGAAGGACACGGATCGATCGGTATAACCATCTCTAAACTCCTCTTTGCATGTTTGCTAGTATAGGGTATTTGGTTCGATCTTGTGCGGGTTTTGTTTGCGCCAGAGTTTTTAAAGTTTTTGTTCAGCATTTGTCCACGGAAAGATGGCCGGGGTGCCAGCAAAACCCAACATGGTATCAGAGCCACCCAAACACCTTAAACTAGCTAGTTGCGACATTAGAATTCACTTTTTTTCGAGCATCGAAAACTGTCGAGAAAATAGTCCCGAATTTTAGAGTTTTGAGATGTTTGCACTCCCCGCGGGCTCTCGGTTTGAACCAAGAAGACACGGGGTTCTGCGTGGGCACCCTGGGGGGGAATGGATAGGCCTACTCCCCAAGACCACCACAAGGTGGTTTTGGGGGTGGGGACCCAAAACTACCCCTACATGGGCAGTTTCGGGTCTGCCTTACCCTCTGGCCACCTCGTGGTGGCCTCGGGGGTAGGGTATCCCCTCTAGACCCCCCGACTCAAAGTTAATTTTGTGATCTATCTCCCCTCGAAGGTTCGGGCATGTTTCTTTTGATTCGGACCTCCGAATTGGCTCAAAACTCGACTTTTTTGGATGTTTAGTGCACTTGGTTTTTTATCCTTAGTATATTTGGGATGTGCGCTAATTGTGTTTTGGAATTCTAATGTCGTGGCTTCTTTTGCAAGCGTGGATGTTTTGTTAACGTTGTCTAATTGCTATATGCTCAATTAGATGGGGTTACACACTTGATTCGGTTACTTGTTTCTGTGGATAAATCTGGTTATGGTTTGTGCGGATTGTCATGATGGATAGCCTTGGGTGCAATGGTAGTGCAGTTTAGTTTCAATTATAAATTTGATATTGCGGGGCGAGCGTCCGACATGTGGACTGCCATCACTGCCTGTATGTATATTATTTGTTTGGGGCACGACCGGGTTGAGGTCGGTGTCACCGTTGTACATATTTTCTTTTCTGTACTAGGATTACCATGCGGTGGAGTGCACGGATAGCCGGGTTCTACAGAGCAACGGGCCCGCATCTTATGGTGTTGAGAAGAAGAGGGCCTCACTCTAGAATTGGTGGGCTATTCGCCGCACTCGTAAGGGGTACAGGTTGACCCAAGGAGGGGTGCTCAAGTTACCGGATTCTGTGAAGTGTCGGGTGGCCTATTCACTTTACTGAATAGGGCTGCCTCGCTTCTGGTTTTGGCGGGTAACTTGCCACGCTCATAGGGTTCTAGGTTTTCATTGCATAGGCTATCCACACGACCAGGAGAACGTCGGTTTTCACTTGCGGCTCAAAGGAAACCCGGGGCTCCCAGATTTTCTGTATTGTTCTGTGATGCTTATTATTTTTCTGTGATGTTCCATTTATCATGCCTGGAGCGATTATTATATATTGTTATATATATACACTAGTAGATGTTTTATATGTTTTACACCCGCGCTAGTCCAGTCCCCGCTCTGTCATTAGTTAAGTAACCTAACGGATGATGACGGGACCCAGTGGCGAATGAGGATGGCATATACGCACATCATATTTTCGTTCTTTTATGGTGTGATTAATTGATGGGACTACATTGATTCAGATCAATGCAAGGAAAACATACCTTTTCAATGTTGTTGGAACAATTTTCAAAAGCTGTTATTACAAGGACGTTCTTCTTATGTTTTGCACAGTGGTATTCAGTTATGAATATCCAGCACCTCATTCGACGTGGCAAAGGACGAGATCCCTTCATCGGGAGTGACCCCTTGGGAAGAAGTTTGTATCAGGGTAATAACTTCACTATAGTTGATTACTTTTTGCTTTGCATTGCGGTATTCAGTGGGAATATCCTCCACCTTATTCTACAAAGAAAGAGTCGAGATCCCTTCACCAGGAGTGACCTCTTTAGCAAATATTTTCGCCACTATATATTTGTAAAAAGTTATCTGGTTCTTTTCAACGATATCAAGTTCATTACGTTAAAGGTTTTTCGCCAAAAACTATTCGTAGCCCTCCGTCATTTCAGACTAGTAGCACTTAATATTCATGCTGTGTTTGTTGGCCTTAGTCAAGGCATAGTGTATGGTAGCTATTTGTTACTTTTCTGTTGCATAGATAGATGTGTTGGTTTGGGACAGTCGTACAACCTTGTTCGCCTTAGTCAAGGGCGAGTATGGGTGGGTTCAAATTAACCAGGACAATGACGGGTAGAACTTGACATGTGACTTATGATTTGTTGGCCTTAGTCAAGGTCATAAGAGCATGGGGTAAAAATCACATCAGGAGTTTCAAAAATACAGGAAACATTTCAGACATGCGCATACCTTTTGGAGTGTGATAACGTGAGTGTATTCCATCAGGTTATCATGCGATGATAGTTGGATCCCGATACCCACTGATGTGTTGGTTTACTCCTCAGGTGATCCCGACTAATTCTTCTTTCAGGTTTGGAGGAGAATTTGAGGATACATTAGGATATATCCTAATTAGATAAAGTGATTAACCATTCTGATCTAGGTTAGAGTGCACGCAGAGTGTTTCCTTTCTCTCTCTCTTTGGCAGTGACCATGTCCCGACCCTAGACTATAACTCGGTAACCAAGATAATCGGAACTTCTTAAAACACCGGCTTTTGGATTGTCTGAGTTGCATACCTCATTACCACTCCTATTTTTACCCTTTGCTTTTTTCCGGAACATTCCGTATTACTACGAAGATCCACTATTATTGGATATGACCATCGTATAGTTACATAAGAACTCGAAGAAACTTATTTCAGATTCGATGATAGTTTCCGGTTCTGGAGAAATTGAATAGGTTTATTCAGTTGTCTTTTCCTTTTACCTTCTCTTAGGATGTGAGGGCTCCTAGGATTAGGAGAGGCTACACCTATTGCGCTTATTGGATATTCTTCTTCTAAACCATAGGCAGGTGACGAAAGGTAGGGAAGGAAGAAAATCAATTAGCCCAAGTGTGGTGTACAGAAGGCAATAAGTAAAGACAAATAAAGGGATTAGAAAGAGGGCAAAGTAAAATATGACTGCTATCATTCACGAACAAACCACGTATTTCATCGCCACTCCTACTTCACCTTTGTATTTCTCCAGAACACCTCGTATCACCACGAAGATCCACTTATATTCGAACTCGAAGGAACTCGTTCCAGTTCGAGGATGGATTCTGGTTCAGAAGAAATAGAATAAGGTTTATTCAGTTGTCTTTTATCATTACCTTCTCTAAGATTGCGAGGGCTCCTGGGATTAGGAGAGTACACCCGTTACGCTTATTGGATAGTCTTCTTCTAAATCATAGGTTGGTGCCTGTTTACCCCAATCAGAGCAAAGCTCTATTCAAATTCCAAGGCGGGAGATGAAGCAACGCTTCATCTTCCCCCAATCAGAAACAAAGCTTTGCTTTCAAAATTTAAACTTTAATAAATGAAGCAACGCTTCAGATCTTCTGCGCTGAGCGCAAGGTGCCACGTGTCTGGCGCAGACGCATCAGCGCAGCGTCCAAGAAGGCACGCCCAATCAGAGCAAAGCTCTATTTGAAGCAAAATTAAAGGAAGCAACGCTTCAGTTGCGCAGGCGCTGCGCTGCGCGACACGTGTCAGCGCAGTTGCGCTGCGCTGTGCGCTGCGCGACACGTGTCAGCGCAGATGCGCTAGCGCAGTTGCGCATGCGCTGCGCTGCACGACACGTGTCAGCGCAAATGCGCTAGCGCAGTTGCGCTGCGCTTTGGACTGCGCGACACGTGTCAGCGCAGATGCGCTAGCGCAGTTGCGCTGCACGACACGTGTCACGCGCTGGGGCATCTGCGCCAAACAGAATAAAAATTCTAAGAAATCTTTTCTTTTCTTGTTAAAACAAGAAGATTTTCTTCTGCAAAGCAGAAGCCCTTGGATCAAAGATCCAACGGTGGGAAAATTCCCCAAATCACTCAGAAAAAGTTCTATGTAACAAATTTAACTAATTTATGAGCACTATAAAAAAGACCCTAGACCTCAATTCAAAGGCATCAACATTTTCTAAAAAAAAAAAGGGGAAAGAGAACTCTGAAGAACTCCTCAAGAAGAAAAAGGTAAAAACCTTTAGAAGGAAGAGAAAGTTCTCTTATGAACAGATCATAGATCTAAAAAAAAGATCAATGATCTTTAATAAAAAAAATAATAATAATAAAATAGTGCTTTGCACTTTTATGAACCATTGGTTCTTGAATCTAAAAGATTCTCAAATTAATAGTGCTTTGCACTTATAAATCTGCAATGTTGCGCTCTTGGGCTGGCGCAAGCCATCAGAGAGCGCCACGTGTCAGCGTCTGAACCATTTGCGCTGTGCGCTTTTGAATAGAGCTTTGCTCTCTGAAATTGGCGCAACTCATCAGAGCACGCCACGTGTCAGCAGCGCATGCGTAGCGCACTAGCGCAGCGCACTGCGCTGCATGACACGTGTCATCACCACGAGCGTTTGCGCTCTTTGATTGGCGCAAAGCGCCTGAAAATGCAATGCATTTCCTCTGCTAAAGGGCCAGGCCCAAGTCAAAATGACCTAACAGGCCAAAATAAATTGCAAGGCAATAAATGGGCAGAGCCCAAATAAATTGATGCTTTGCATCTTTTATACAAGGGCAGAGCCCAAGTAAAATTGATATTCTGCATCATTTATAAAATGAGCAGGGCCCAAAATAAATTGATGCTCTGCATCCTTTAAGGGCAGAGCCCAAACAAAAAAAAAATAAAGGTGTTGAACTTGGACTTAACTCAAACTGGCCATAGGTCCTCAAATCATCTTGAACTGAGCACATCTGCTCTTTCAACCAACATTGGTTCAAGGGTACATCTCCGAACTCCTCTGACATATGTCGTTGTAATCCTTCAACGTCGTCAGAGAGGTGACGGGTCCCGACGGCCATACATTCGATGGACCACCATGTCCCTAAACTGGAATATGGACCGCCACGTCCCTAAACTGGCGATGGACCCCTATGTCCCTAAACTGGAATATAGACCACCATGTCCCTAAACTGGAACAATAGAGCCCAAACGCTCTTTTGTCGGATCTAAACGATCCCATTAAGTTGTTCTTATCTCAAACTGGACTAACGTATCCTTAGCAAACGTTTGAGTCGATCTTAGCCTCAAAAATGGCTAACGTATCCTTCAAACAGACTTTAGTCCCAAATTGGACTATGAATCTCCCAACCAACTTTGGTTCAAGGGTACATCTCCGAACTCCTCTGACACATGTCATTGTAATCCTTCAACGTCGTCAGAGAGGTGACGGGTCCCGACGGCCATATATTAAATGGACCACTACGTCCTTAAACTGGAAATGGATCTAGACGATCCCGTTAAGTTGATCTTAGTCTCAAATCAGACTAACGTATCCTTAATGAACGTTTAAGTTGATCTTAGCCGCAACGCGACTAATGCATCCTTAAACTAAAAACACCAAACCCAAATCTAAGTAAATACGGATTTGGACTAATCCACGTCCTACGGGAGACGGCATTACTCAGTCTCCGTATACAATCCACGGGCAACCACAAACAAAACAAACACACACGACACGAAGTGAAATTCTGGAGAAGGAGAAAGTTGTTACCGCGATGCGGTAGCGTAATTAACTGCAGGGGCTTGCTCCTGCAGGGAAGAGCGTCCCCACAATCAAAAACCTCTCAAGCGAGGGGGAATCTGACGAAGTCTGCTACATCGGCCGCATCCGTCTAAACCTCCGATACCCGGTGCCATAAATCAACTTGGCATCTTCGGAGAGGTTGATGGATAAAACCAAATAGCATCTGCCCCGAATCTCAGCGTCAGGACATCGCGGTCCTGTGCGCCGCCATTCGGAGGGGATGGATTCTGGCACACCCGGTGGGACCTTTTCCTCTTTCCACTCCACACTTCGTGTGTCGTGTTCGCGAATGAATCGCGGTTTGCGGTGGTTGCCTGTGGATTCGAGGTACTAAGATTTGGTGTCTTGCTCCGTGCAGAAAACAGAAGATCAATGGCTTCAAACTGCACTACCTGCAACTGCAACTCTCGCTCCGTCCTTGCTAGAGGAGTGACTTATGGGCCCCAAGCGGCCTCCCTTTTCAAAATGCCAGTGGAGCAGGTAACTCAAGCCACCGCTGGACTATTCTTCGGGACCCTGCTCCCACCAATGAGCTTCAATGCCCCAATGACATCGTAAGAAGCTCCAAAGAAGTCGATGTTTGATTGGCTTGCTACTGCCGCGGCCCCTCTCAACGGGTCGCCCAGCTTCAATACCTCAGTTTTCAACAGACTGGGCCAGAACGTCTATAAGCCCGTGATACCCGAAGCTGCCATCCCAAAGCGGATAGCCATCCCGGCTCAAGCGGACAAAATTATCGGAAAGGCACCTCCTTCCAAGAAGTCAATTTTTACAAGGCTGGCCATTCCGGTTGCTGCTCCAGGCAAGGTCCTCAAAGCTGCTTCCCCTGCCCAGAGGTCTGTCTTTGACAGATTAGACATTGCTTCTCAACGGGTGTCAGTCTTCGACAGGCTAGCACCAATAAGGTTTCTCCTCAAAGCAGGGGGCATGACGAAGTCACCCCTATAGCTGAAACAACTCCATTAGCACGACATGCTCGACGTCGCCACTGGCGCCGAGTAAAGAAGGCTGGGGGCAACTTCCCCTTTGGATTTACGCCACCAGCTCCGATAGTGGGGATCGATGCTGCTGTTCCAACCGGGAACAGCTTTGAATTGCTGAATACGGTGCGCAGAAACTCTCCTACTGCGGTGCTGAAGCGAACTCCTTCACTTATGGAGAATACTCCAGAGAAGAAGGTAGAACAGCCCCCTCAACCGCTGTCCTCTAAAATTTACAGAGTCTGGCGATAGGTCCAGGAGTCAGTGATTGATGAAAACTATCTCCACCAACGGAAAAAAATGAAGGTTCGGCAAGAGAAGGATTACTCCGTCAAGCCCCAAAAACCAATAGTTACCCGGGAGCCCATTACAACGGCCCCCTTAACTCCAATCACTCAGAAGAAAAGGAGACCGCAAAAAGCTCCTGTGAACATGGCGAAGCATAAAAGCGCTGAGCACAAACGCCCCAAATCTGGGGGCATGGTGATGCACACTGTTTATATGGCTTCTGAAAAGGAGGAAAGCCGCACTTCTACGGGCCACCGACCGCTCACCCGATCCGTGACGAAAGCCCAGGAGAAACAACAAAAGCTTTAGGAAATGATGACTACAATGGCTGCACTCACTGAGGCAAAAGAAAGCTCTGAAATGTCTTCGGATGAGCGTCGAGAACAAGAAACCGACGCAGACTTTTTACGCAGAGTCCTCAAAAAGAGGGACAAAGAAGCTGCAGAGCAAGCGGCTAACATAAAACAGATGGCGCACCTCTTCCAAGATATGGTAGGGATGATGTCACGACCCGCAAGGTACGGAACGTGACCGGCCCTTAGATTACGAGACGTCGCAAGGCGTCCGTAAAATAAGTAAGCCGAAGCCCAGAATACAAAACCCAATTAAGATCTTTAGAGTGAAGGAAAACCAAATTGTTTAAGCATTTACTTCATTACCTAATCAAATTGCCCTTTTTAAAATAACTTTCCTTTTTCCCAAAATTCCAGCAGAATTTCACTTATAAAATTAACCTCAACAGTGCAACAGATATATAAAGGAATAACAGTGCATGAGAAATAGCATGTCGACTCAAGTGAGCTCGACCCAGATATATCATAAGCTAAATTCCTAAGTCTCACAATCTCACATCTAGGTCAATATACAGTAATCCAAATAAAACAGGTACAACCGAAATGATAGTAGCAGTAGATGGAGTGTTCTTGATACAACAAATATATAAGGTGGTACAAACTGATAATAACCCACCTATGAGCAAAAGCCTCGAGTCCAGGCAAAAAGTGCAAAGGAAGCAAAAGTATCCGCCGCTACAGTGCTGACGGAGTGGACCTGCAGAAAAGCTGTGGCACAACGGGGGTGAGTTGCCAGCTCGTGAGTAATAAATAACATCTACTAAGGCTATCGTATGCATGCACACAAGTGTCCTGGCATCCCTAAAGCAGGTATGACTACATGTTCTAGCAGGTATGTATGCATCTACAGTATGCAAGCAAGTAAATATATATGTCACATGGATGTAATACGGGTATGTATGTCACATGATAGTACTATCAAGTATGTATGAGAATTATTCTTTCCTTTGTTTTGAAATTTCCCTTTTTAAACATCAGCATAATATCAAAGAAATCAGTAAAAACCGTGTTCAGCAACGACACCCCGAAACTGTCCAAATCTCATATATCCATGTCCAGTATCTCTGGCCTCAGCCATCCGGCTGATCCATATCAAAATCCATGTCTCAAACCAGCGGCCACGGTCGGTATCCTCTGGATATCCGCCGTACCAAATGAAGTCACCGGTAGGTAATCCATCCCCAGCCAGGCTCAACGCCATCTCCTGCGATCTTCTTGCCCCGGGGTACCGTACCGGGCCCACCATGTGTCCGTGACGGTTCCTCCACTCCTCGTCATGGATCTCGAAAACCACAGCAAACTCATGGTGGACGACACTTTACATCACTAGAAAACCGCAAGTTTTATATTTTTAAACAGTTATCAGTTGAAATCTTGAGGCTTTCCTCCAAAATCCAGAAATATCATAAATCCCATGAAATCATCAAAAATGCATATTGTTGCGCCACGGCAGCGCCCCGGCCGTCTATCCGAGGCCAAAATGCGGAATCAAAATTTTCTTAACTTTTAGACTGGCGCTACCGCGGACAATATACCCGGATCATAACCATTAACCGATACTAGCTAACAAGAGAAAGGGTGAGAGATATACCGAGTGATCCGAGTCCTCCGGTCTTCTCGTCGTCGTCCCGATCTCCCGCGGAAACTCCGGTCGTTGCATCCTTGCCGGAAGGGCACCACATCGTCTGTATCTTTTACTGGCTCCCACCTCAATACCGAGGCAACTCGGGCATGAAGCTGGCTAGTCGACGTGCCCAAGGTTTGCTGTAGAATGTAGTGTAGATGATGCTTGTCTCATTTGGGGTTTTGTAGTTGCCTTGATGGAGGAATAAGGTTAAGGAAAAATGGTGCTTTCATTTTTCCAAAAACTAGAAGAATGATATGAAGAAATTTTGTGTCATGCCAAAAAATGAAATTTCTCTCATCCTCACTCAAATGTGGCCGGCCATCAAGTTGTGAGAATGGTGGTGGAAAAGAATCAAAACAAAGGAGGAAGGTAAGTGTAGGATAAAGGAATGGGTGACCATATCCAAAAACATCAACCATGCTTAATTCTTCTATTCACACCATAACCTTTCAAATCTCATTAATGCAAAATCATTATGGATGAAAGATATCATAATCCCACATATGCAAGAAACCCCCTCCCCAAAAGTAATTTGCAAAACTGCAAATTACCCCCTCCATCGGAAAAGTCCGGCCGGGAAAGAACAAAGGAAAACCGGCCGGAACGGAATACAAACTGGCAACTCCAGAAAACTGGTCCCGTAATAAATTACAGGAAAACCCCAATACTGTGCATACACAGCCGCATCTGTATTCCTACCGGATACAAACGCAATGAGACAAAATCTACACTGTACTATACTAGGATCCGGCTTAAACCAAAACCGGCTAGTAATATCCGTCCGATCCTGATCCGTGCAATACCGCACGTATCAGATCGAACCCTGCCATATTACTATACGACCTCTAGTACAAAACTGTCCGATCCTGATCCGTGCAATACCGCACGTATCTGATCGGACCCTGCCATATCTCCATACGGCCTCTACAACGTTTCGCCCGAAAGCTGAGTAACTGAAAGTGTGGTGGACTCTAAAGACTCGTCAATACTATGGCTGTGGATTTAACCACTAGCACGTCAGAGGTATAAGCCAATACGTGACGGGCCACCAGCTATTGACCAAAAGGGACGTCGATGAGCGAACTCATCCTGACACCCTACTGAGCCTGTCAGTGACAATATCCGTACAGTCCGGTCCGTTCGTTTATGAGCATCGCATGTCGGGCCTAGGGGGTTTGTAAAAGTCAGACCCCCAAAAGCGGTACAAGTCGTGTCGGAGTGTAGCCCAGAACGCCCTGAGATACTACTGGAATACCTACCAGTAAATCTCCTGCCTCGGCCGAGGGCTTTGCGTAATGGCTCTCCTAGACACAGCGCGACCTCACCCCCAATACCAGGAGAGACGAACCCCTACAGATCCGCTCACTGCCTCCATGTGGCTCGGGACTGTACCCAACTAAAACCTGTTTGCACGACTCCATTGAGCCGTGGTAGGGTAGTAATCAAAGCACAGTGGGAACTCACATGAGACAAATGACGATCTCAGGTCGATGAACTAACCTGTACACATGTCACCTGGGAACTGCTATCTGACGTCTGGTATAATCCCAACTAGCAGGTTCCCGGCGAGTCCTGTCCGGTGTACTCATAACCCAATGAGCACCTGTATATATCTTAGGTGAACCAACTGACACCAGTGGCTTGTGAGACCGGCCACCGCCCCTCGTCGGGGTCTCGACTGTATACACTAGTCTACTAATGGAGTATCGATGCCCTGTCTCGAAAACCCCACGACTAGGGACCATTCAAGGATGTGCTTATAGACCCCAGCTCCCACGTATATGATCTCCATCATACTGCTGGCAGTCAAGCAAAAATCCTAGGGGCTCTATCAGCGTGTAATAGCGACCTGTAAGGTCACCTGAAGCAGTACACGATGATAAAGGTAAACCAGATAGCCTACTATCATCTCGAGCAAGACTGTTCTACCGGGATAGGTCCTCCCTCAATCATTGCAATCACGTGCCTGTGATCCAATAATTGACTCTGAGGGCACTATCTGCAACAATCTCCTACTTGCACTCAAGGCTAATTATTACGATGTCGCATACTCACAGCCCGTGTGATACCGAACACCCAACTCCTCTACTAGTCAGTCGCACAAAACCTGTTTGCGAAACTATTGCGTTCGAGGAAAAGCCTCAGTGAGTGGACCCGCCTAGATGTTTCTTTCTATGTCTCTCTATATCTCAAGTTCGCGGAGAAAACCATCTCCCGAAATGAGCAATACCTGTCTTGGAATGTCTGGATGTCTGATGGGACCTAGTTCATAAATGAACTCCAAATCCAAACTTCTTAGACTGTATCGTCAACTGAACTTAATCAGTATCCTGCGCCATGCCTCCCTCAGTATTGCCTTGGATCACCTGTCCAAAATACTGCCCCTCGTCAGAGGGAAAACTATAACTCTGACAACCTCCTTGTCGTCCATGTCACCTTGAAAGCCTGGAATGATAACCGTCTCCTAAAAGAGGCTGTCGTTATCACATCCCTAGAACATCAACTTATGTTCTAAAACTGCTTCCGACTGTTTCTCCAGGATTGGATTAATATCAACTTATTTCATCTACTGCAAGAACAACATCTGGTGTGGTACTTGACATCTCATGATTGACTCAATTGCCTAAGCAAGTGATCTGTCAATCATGCGTATCCCTCTCCCCTTTAGTCTGTAAGACACCTTTAGAGAGGGTGACTCCATTACCTGCAGGTATACTACCGTGCCAGGAGTCGTCCATTCTAAATACTCATAGAATGCTGTCAAGGTACCCAGATTAGGAAACCACCCAAATCTAGATCTAAAACCATAGATCTAGTAACCAGAATGTCTGATATAATATCCAAGTCCTGTGTGGAGAAACCACTGTGTGACAACCAAAATATAACCGATCGTAGTATAGGAATATCAATTCCTACTCTGTGTATGTCATCAAATACCAGGACATCACACCCTACTACCTTCTTAACAGATCCACCCCCTATTCTGATGAAGTCAAATCTATGACTTCACATCAGAAATAGATGATCTATCTCCGCTATATCTGCTTTAGTCTATAAATAGACATAAGCCTGATGTCCACCAATGCTTCCGCTGCTCCCACTGACCACGACAACCCTCTGGCAGAGTCATATAGACGTGCACTTCTAAAGCTAGTTTAGAACGACGCTATACTCATCCTCCTGCCGGGTCTCGCAGCATGGAACAACAACAATGGCAAGTGTGGGTAAACAAGAACTTCCCTGTCACCGTCTTTGAGGCTACCAGAGTACCTCTCGGGTGCCTGAAGTTACCCACCTTATCTGCGGAGTGGCCAATGGAATGTCAAATCAGATTGAATCTTTAGGTTCCTTATCAAATCTTCAGTAATCGTTTGCGGTTCTGGAATCGCTTTCAGTTCTACCATACTCCCACTGCTGTTTTCTGAAAAATCCATTTCTTTTAAAAAATGTGGCGAGTCAAGAACAATATCTCTATTGATCTTCAAGTGGTAGAAAGTCAACCCTCGTCATAGCCTGGGTCAACCCACAAACAGCCATTACAGAAACGTGCCTTGAGTTATCCGGAGTCTGGTTTCAAGCATAAGCCGGACAACTCCCCGTATCTTAACAATGTCAAGATATGAACTGTTCTATATCCAAGAAATAGAGGCATTGATTTAATTGAACCAGATTCAAATCATGCAGCTGTCTCCAGTGCATGTCAACTAAATGGAAGGAGGCCGATCAGCGTTACTCAACTTAGGAGTACTTCCAATTATGAGTAACCTGAAAGAGAAGCAATTTCTCTTTATCATTACTATCAACTGAATACCATACACAAGTATCTACATCTTCGATCACTTTGAAGAATCCCGATACTTGCAATACTTGGTTCTCTACTCTATTCAAATACCTATAACTCCTCAAAACTTAGACCCTGTGTTTCTCCGAAACACATGTCTAAGAACTAGAGAAGTTAAAAGTAAACAGAATATAGTATGAGGACCAACCCCTCTGTCCTAATGGACACTGGACAACATACAATACTCTGTATAAGTCCGCTGAGTCTAACAACTCTTTCACTGTGCGTCGTAGGTTGAAAACTGTACTTATGGTTAAGAAAAATTACACCGCTGTTTAATGCTCCTTACCTAACCATCCACTGATATAGGTAAATGTCATCGACATAATGTCAAAAGGTATATCTCACTCTATGAAAATAGACGTACAGATATATCAATTTGAAATTGGTGCACAACAGCGGATATTCAAAACCAAATATTTGCCGACCGGCAAACAGCCCAGGTGATCTCCTCAAATATCACCGATTACAACGAATCCCGATATGATGAGGATGATCACCTAATTCCCAATAACTTACTCCCACTCATCATCTGTAAAACCATACAGATGTGAGAATCATACCTGGTAAATACATACCCTGGAGTAAGTGTCTAATCGGGAAATCAGTTTTCTATTAACAGTACACAGTGAAACTGAAACATTGGAATGTTTCGTTGGGGTATCCTGGTATTCCTAGTAATGCCTCTACCATTACCCAGATTCACAACTGTAACCGTATATCTCTTTGCCATCTGTCCAAATCCCTTTATATGTCTTTAATCATTACCGTCTGCACACCCCCTTAGGCCAAATGGTTTTCTTCCTTCCCTACCGTTCGGCACCAGCCTATGGTTTGGAAGAAGACTATCCAGTAAGCATAATGGGTGTACTGTCCTAATCCTAGGAGCACTCGCAATGCAAGAGAAGGTGAAGATAAAAGACAGCCGAATAAACCTTATTCCTATTTCTCCTGGACCAGAATCCATCCCCGAACTGGAACAAGTTCCTTTCGAGTTCGTATATAACCATACGATGGAGTATCCAAATAAACTGTGGATCTTCGTAGTGATACGGAGTGTCCTGGAGAAATACAAAGGTGATTTAGATTTGGCGAAGATATACTCGGTTTGGTCATGAATAGCAGTCGCAATTTACTTTGCCCTTTTACTAATCCCTTGCTTTGTCTTAACTTAATACCTTCTGTACACCATCGTTATGCTAATTGGTTTTCTTCATTCCCCACCGTTCGGCACCAGCCTAAGGTTTGGAAGAAGACTATCCAATTTGCGTAATAGGTGTACTATCTCCTAAACCAAGGAGTACTCGCAATGAGAGAAGGTGAAAAGAAAAGACAACTGAATAATCCTATTCGTTTTCTCCAGAACCAGAAACCATCCTCGAAGTCCTTCGAGTTCGTATATAACCATACGATGGTTTTGTCCAATGGAAGTGGACGTTCGTAGTAATACGGGGTGTCCTGGAGAAAAGGGTAAAAGTAGGAGTGGCAATGAGGTCTGCAACTCTGACAATCCAAAAGCCAGTGTTAAGAAGGTTCGGTCAACTTGGTCACTGAGTCATAGTCCAGGGTCGGGTCAATGGTCGCTGCCAAAGAGAGAGAGAAAAGAAACACTCAGCGTGCACTCTAACCTAGATCAGAATGGTTATCACTTTGTCTAATCTGGAAACCTCCCACTGTATCTCAAATTCTCCTCCAAACCTGAAAGAAAAATTAGTCGGGATCACCCGAGGAGTAAACCAACTCATCAGTGGGAATCGGGATCCAACTATCATCGCATGATAACGTGACGGAATCCACTCACGTCACCACACTCCAGAAGGTATGCGCATACCTGGCAAGTTTCAGTTCTTTTGAAACTCCCGATATGATTTTTACCCCTAGGACCCAAGTGACCTTGACACAGTCAACAAATCAAAGAGTCCTAGTCAAGTTCAGCCCGTCATTATCCTGGATTGCATTAAACCCACCCGTACGAGCCCTTGACACAGTCAACAAGGCCGCACGACTGTCCTAACCAATCCCATTAATATGCTGCAAACAAACACTACTTAGCTACCGCACACTACGCCTTGACACAGTCAACAAACGCAGCACGAATACTAAGTAATACTTGTAAGAAATGACGGAGGGCTACGGCTGGTTTTTGGCGAAAAACCTTTAACGTAATGAACTTGATATCGTTGAAGGAACTGGATAACCTTTTTTAGAAAATATAGTGATGAAAACCTTTACTAAAGAGGTCACTCCCGGTGAAGGGATCTCGCCTCTTTCCCCGTAGAATGAGGTGCAGGATATTCCAACTGAATACCACGATGCAAAGCAAAAGTAATCGGCTATAGTGAAGTTAATGCCCTGACGCAAACTTCTGTCCAAGGGGTCACTCCCGGTGAAGGGATCTCGGCCCTTGCCTCGTCGACTGAGGAGCAGGATATTCCAAATGAATACCACGATGCAAAACAAAAGTGAACGTCCTTGCAATAACAGCTTTTTGAAAAAGTGTTCCAACAACATCAGAATAGGTTTGTTTATCTTGCATTGATCTGAATCAATGCAGTCCCATCAAATGATCACACCACAAAGAACGAAAATATACTGACGTACGTATATGCCATCCGCATTCGCCACTGGGTCCCGTCATCACCCGTTAGGTTAGCTAACTAACGGCAGAGCGAGGACTGGACTTGCGCGGATGAAAAACATATACAACATCTACTAATATATATACCAATATATAGTATTTCGCTCAAGGCGTGAATAAAATGCAACATCACAGAAATGTACAGCATCACAGAACAATACAGATATCTGGAAGCCCCGGGTTTCACAGAGCCGCTGCTGAAACCCGACGTTCCCCTGGTCGTGTGGATAGCCTATGCAATGAAAACCTAGACCCCTACGGGCGCGGCAAGTCACCCGCAAAAACCTGAAGCGAGGCAGCCTCCTTCAGCACCGTGAATGGACCACCCAGCACTTCACGGAATCCGGTAACTTGGGCACCCCTCTTGGGTCAACCTGTACCCCCTATGAGTGCGGCGAATAGCCCGCCAATTCCAGACTGAAGCCCCCTCCGTCTCAATGCCCTGAGATGCGGGCCCGTTGCCTTCTAGAACCCGGCTATCCGTGCACACCTCCGCGGGGTAACCCTAGTACAGAAAGTAAAATATACATACAACGGGTACATCGACCGCAACCAGGTCGTGTCCCAAAAGAATAATACAAACAGGCAGTGACGGCAGTCCACATGTCGGACGCTCGTCCCGCAATATCAAATATACATAATACAACCACAACTGTACTAGCATTGCAACCAGGCTATCCCCCACGACCGATCCGCAACAACACAGCATAAACATAGAACATCAACGTGAAAGTCACGTTCGCAAATCCGTCTAACCGGGCTATAGCAGTTAGACCGGATTTACCGATCGAGTGACATTCACGGTCGCAGATATAATGTAAATACTGTGAAATAATGTGTTTAAAATATCCGATCGATCAAACAATTAATAAGTGGGCCCCCAAGCAATACTGTAGCACTCACAGAAAATCTGGGCCCAAATTTAATATCCCAAAACCCCAATTTTAACCCCAGAAAGCTACTGAAGAAATTTGACACAGCAAGGACACTTTTCAGCGGCGGAACCGCGGGCTAAGGGGGGGTTGGCCGCGGTTCCGCGCTCTGTTGGTTGACTTACCGTGTCGAATTTTTACAGTATGCTTACAGAGTCCAGTACATCACTATTTTACAACGTGAAAAATTTTTGGACACCAAAAAATTTCAACAGAAACTGATGCATGAGAAAATGCGGATTTTGGAATTTTGGTCGATCGGATAAGTAAAACGCATTAGAACAAGCTAGACTAGGTTAATGGCGTGGCTCTGATACCATGTTGCGCCACGGCAGCGCCCCGGCCGTCTATCCAAGGCCAAAATGCGGAATCAAAATTTTCTTAACTTTTAGACTGGCGCTACCGCGGACAATATACTCGGATCGTAACCATTAACCGATACTAGCTAACAAGAGAAAGGGTGAGAGATATACCGAGTGATCCGAGTCCTCCGGTCTTCTCGTCATCGTCCCGATCTCCCGCGGAAACTCCGGTCGTTGCATCCTTGCCGGAAGGGCACCACATCGTCTGTATCTTTTACGGGCTCCCACCTCAATACCGAGGCAACTCGGGCACGAAGCTGGCTAGTCGACGTGCCCAAGGTTTGCTGTAGAATGTAGTGTAGATGATGCTTGTCTCATTTGGGGTTTTGTAGTTGCCTTGATGGAGGAATAAGGTTAAGGAAAAATGGTGCTTTCATTTTTCCAAAAACTAGAAGAATGATATGAAGAAATTTTGTGTCATGCCAAAAAATGAAATTTCTCTCATCCTCACTCAAATGTGGCCGGCCATCAAGTTGTGAGAATGGTGGTGGAAAAGAATCAAAACAAAGGAGGAAGGTAAGTGTAGGATAAAGGAATGGGTGACCATATCCAAAAACATCAACCATGCTTAATTCTTCTATTCACACCATAACCTTTCAAATCTCATTAATGCAAAATCATTATGGATGAAAGATATCATAATCCCACATATGCAAGAAACCCCCTCCCCAAAAGTAATTTGCAAAACTGCAAATTACCCCCTCCATCGGAAAAGTCCGGCCGGGAAAGAACAAAGGAAAACCGGCCGGAACGGAATACAGACTGGCAACTCCAGAAAACTGGTCCCGTAATAAATTATAGGAAAACCCCAATACTGTGCATACACACCCGCATCTGTATTCCTACCGGATACAAACGCAATGAGACAAAATCTACACTGTACTATACTAGGATCCGGCTTAAACCAAAACCGGCTAGTAATATCCGTCCGATCCTGATCCGTGCAATACCGCACGTATCAGATCGAACCCTGCCATATTACTATACGGCCTCTAGTACAAAACTGTCCGATCCTGATCCGTGCAATACCGCACGTATCTGATCGGACCCTGCCATATCTCCATACGACCTCTACAGCGTTTTGCCCGAAAGCTGAGTAACTGAAAGTGTGGTGGACTCTAAAGACTCGTCAATACTATGGCTGTGGATTTAACCACTAGCACGTCAGAGGTATAAGCCAATACGTGACGGGCCACCAGCTATTGACCAAAAGGGACGTCGATGAGCGAACTCATCCTGACACCCTACTGAGCCTGTCAGTGACAATATCCGTACAGTCCGGTCCGTTCGTTTATGAGCATCGCATGTCGGGCCTAGGGGGTTGGTAAAAGTCAGACCCCCAAAAGCGGTACAAGTCGTGTCGGAGTGTAGCCCAGAACGCCCTGAGATACTACTGGAATACCTACCAGTAAATCTCCTGCCTCGGCCGAGGGCTTTGCGTAATGGCTCTCCTAGACACAGCGCGACCTCACCCCCAATACCGGGAGAGACGAACCCCTGCAGATCCGCTCACTGCCTCCATGTGGCTCGGGACTGTACCCAACTAAAACCTGTTTGCACGACTCCTTTGAGCCGTGGTAGGGTAGTAATCAAAGCACAGTGGGAACTCACACGAGACAAATGACGATCTCAGGTCGATGAACTAACCTGTACACATGTCACCTGGGAACTGCTATCTGACGTCTGGTATAATCCCAACTAGCAGGTTCCCGGCGAGTCCTGTCCGGTGTACTCATAACCCAATGAGCACCTGTATACATCTTAGGTGAACCAACTGACACCAGTGGCTTGTGAGACCGGCCACCGCCCCTCGTCGGGGTCTCGACTGTATACACTAGTCTACTAATGGAGTGTCGATGCCCTGTCTCGAAAACCCCACGACTAGGGACCATTCAAGGATGTTCTTATAGACCCCAGCTCCCACGTATATGATCGCCATCATACTGCTGGCAGTCAAGAAAAAATCCTAGGGGCTCTATCAGCGTGTAATAGCGACCTGTAAGGTCACCTGAAGCAGTACACGATGATAAAGGTAAACCAGATAGCCTACTATCATCTCGAGCAAGACTGTTCTACCGGGATAGGTCCTCCCTCAATCATTGCAATCACGTGCCTGTGATCCAATAATTGACTCTGAGGGCACTATCTCCAACACATATGTCGATGACTATGGATGCTTATGGTATCAATTTGTAATGTATGATTTGCACTAAGCATGAGCAGATGGTATGATAATACATATGCACAGGTATGGTAATTCTTATGGTTTCATTTTAAATATTTAATGCAATATCATATTTGTAGGCAATTAACATGTTTCAGGTTAAGGTCATCTAGTGTCGTGACATGGCAATTACCAGGGTGTGTGTCCACATGAATAGTGCTCGTGCTGCATATAAAACCTGGTAATGGTGCATGTGTCCTACAAATGAATTTGCGTATAAGGGTATGACATGTAGATATGACTGCGGTAATATTATGCCAGTTTTATTATCATCATTTTATTGTCACAAGTACTATCAAGTTTACCAACTATAAGTTTATTAATCTAACGGGCGACTCGCGCCATCCAAACGATCGTCCCCCATAGATGTTAAATCTACTCACCCGTGATCCCGTGCTAAGTGTGTCCGACCACCTGCTTGCCTTTCTCTGCTGCGCTTGAAGTACCCGCCGGCGAACCTAGAGTTTACAAATAGTCACCATATAAGGAAAATCCGGCAAAACGTGATATATCGATAAAAGGAATACGCGTGCGTGCAACTAAACGCGTTGTGCACACGACATGACGCGACGCGCACGAACCACCAGAACCTAAGCTGACACGCTGTGTCGCGCAGCGCGCCACAGAACCACGCGTATCACGCGCGTGTCGCACAAGACTTAAAACATCGAAACACACAACTAGCTCCAGATTTTGTCTCTGGACCTAAAATGAAAAGTTACAGATACCAAAAACCCTAGCTACCCAGAGTAAACCCACACACCAAAACCCAACACCCCCACCCCCATTCTGGCCGCAATTTGCGGCCAGATATAATAAATCTGCGGCCAGAATAGGGAGAGGGGTCCCCGTGTTTTGTGTGTGTGTGTCTACCAGTCTCATCATGCTACAGTCTTCCCAATTTTATTCTGAAGGGTTCGGGTCAACAGCAGATCCTATAGAGGTTAAAAAGTCACTAAAACTGCCAAAATACGCCAAGTCGGGTAAATCGGGTGGTTTTTATGGAGTCTGGGGAATTTCTCTGGTTGACTGGCCTCACTAGCACCTAAGAGGGTTATTCTAGCTAACGCAACTCTCACTTTGCCCAAAATCCTCACAAATCACCCAAAATCACTACTAAGCGTGATATGGACACCAATTAAGCTAGATTACCGAAACTTTAGCAATTAAGGCTAACCATCTAATTTTAATGACACCACTAGGTTTAAACAGATTAGTTAACACCAAAAAGGGTTCATTAAACTACAAGAACTCTAAAATAACTAAATATAGCATCACTACACCATTCTAGCTCTAAAATTCTATTTATCACTAAAACTAGCTAATCAAGCACATAATCTACACAATATGGGAAAAGTTTAGGAGTTATACCCCCTAGGACCCTTGCAACCAAGGAGAAGGAGAAGAAGAAAAGAGTAGGTGCATCAAAACGTGGCTGGAATGAGCTGAACTTCACCAGAGATGATGCTGATGTGCTGCTGTTGATGTTGCTGTTGCTGTTTGCTTTTGCTGTTGCTGTTGCTGTTGCTGGTGTGGTATGGAGTTGTGGTGTGGCTGATGTGGTGTGGTGTGGCTGATTTGGTGTGGTATGGTATGGAGTGGGCTGATATGGTGCTGCCTTGGCTGATGTGGTGTGGTATGGAGTTGTGGTGTGGCTGATGTGGTGTGGTGTGGCTGATTTGGTGTGGTATGGTATGGAGTGGGCTGATATGGTGCTGCCTTGGCTGATGTGGTGTGGTGTGGCTGATTTGGTGTGGTATGGTATGGAGTGGGCTGATATGGTGCTGCCTTGGCTAATGTGGTGTGGTATGGAGTTGTGGTGTGGCTGATGTGGTGTGGTGTGGCTGATTTGGTGTGGTATGGTATGGAGTGGGCTGATATGGTGCTGCCTTGGCTGATGCTGCAACAAGCTTGGAGGAGTTTGGCTGAAGCTGGAAGTTTGGGGTGGTGTTGCTGAAAATAAAGCTGAGCTGGGCTGTTTTGTGGTGTTGAATTGTGGTTGAAATGATGAAAAATGTGGCTGATGTAGCAGCTGCTGCTGCTGATGTCTTGATACCTGAGCTGATGCTGGTTGTAGGCTGAAGTGAGTGCGTGAGAGAGAGATTTGAGGGTAGGCTGCTTGTAATGATAGTGGGTGCTGAAGGGGCTGTTTTGGGGGCTGGAACAGCTGCTGTTGCAGCAGTTGTGCTGGAATGTGAAGGGGAGGGGCTGAGAATGGCTGAAGTTCATCACTAGCTGCTGTAGCAGCACAATGTGATGGCTTGGGGGCTGAATTGATGCAATTTCTGGGCTGAACTGATGTGTGAGTGAGAGAGGGATTGAGTGTGAGAAGAATTGCCAAGTTTGAAGTGAAAGAGGGTGACAAATCCTTAAACCATCATGACCCATCACACCCCCTCTCTCTCTCTCTCTAAGTCAACCTTAAACCCTCCAAAACCCCATGGTCAAAGCCAACCATCTTCAACTAAAGCTAATTAGCTCTAAACAACACTATTAACTTAACTAAGGACCTAACCCTCCAAGGTTAACTTAAACATGACTAACCCACAACTCAAATATGTGGCAAACCTTAATCTTAACCCTGGCTAACGTGCACAAGTGTGTGTGGTTGAGATAAAATTCCACAAAAATAACCATAAATCCAGATAAATTACTAGAATCCCGTTTTGGTAAACTTTTTACCAAAACCCCCAAATTAACACTTAATTATTACTAACCCTAAAACTCAAGTGTTACAGTCTTCCCCCCTTAAGAAAATTCGTCCCCGAATTTTTAAAATACGCAACTACGCGTACCTTCAAAAAGATGAGGGAATTTCTTCCGCATCTCTCCCTCGGCCTCCCAAGTGATCTCCTCACTGCTCGGGCTGCGCCAAAGAACTTTCACGGACGGCAGAACCTTTAATCGAAGTTTCTTCACTTGCCGATCCAAAATCTCAACTGGCTGCACGGTGAACGAAAGGTCCGGCTCAAGCTGAACTGTCTGATGCTGAATCGTGTGGGAAGGGTCATGAAGATAACGGCGTAGCATCGATACGTGGAATACAGGATGAACATCTGAGAAACTGGGTGGGAGAGCCAAACGATAAGCAACAGTGCCGACACGCTCGAGGATCTCGAAGGGACCTATGAATCTAGGGCTAAGCTTACCTTTTCGCCCAAAACGCATCACGCCCTTCATCGGAGAGACTTTCAGAAAAACATGGTCGCCAACTGCGAACTCTAGTCTGCGACGGCGCCTGTCTGCATAGGATTTCTGTCTGCTCTGAGCTGCTCTCATCCGGTCTCGAATCAACTGTACTTTTTCGGTCGTCTCCTGCACGATCTGCGGTCCGAAGATACTGCTCTTGCTCAACTCGGTCCAACAAATGGGCGATCTACATCTCCTCCCATACAATGCCTTGAAAGGTGCCATCTGGATAGTATCCTGGAAGCTGTTGTTATAGGAGAACTCCACTAGAGGTAAATGACGGTCCCAGCTACCGCCGAAGTCTAAAACGCACGCTCTGAGCATGTCCTCGAGAGTCTGAATGGTCCGCTCTGACTGTCCATCGGTCTGCGGATGAAATGCTGTGCTGAAACTCAAACGAATGCCCAAAGCCTCCTGGAGTCTCTGCCATAGTCGGCTGGTAAACTGAGTGCCTCGATCTGACACGATACAAGTCGGTACGCCATGTAGCCGCACGATCTCGTCAACGTAGAGCTGAGCATACTGAGCAAAGCTGAAAGTGGTCTTCACTGGTAGGAAGAGAGCCATTTTCGTCAATCTATCCACGATCACCCAGATGGAGTCGTACCCTCGACTGGTCCTGGGTAGACCCATAACGAAGTCCATCGAAATCTGCTCCCATTTCCACTCTGGAATGGGTAACGGCTGTAGCTCTCCTGCGGGCCTCTTGTGCTCGGCCTTGACTTGCTGACAAGTCAGGCATCTCGATACGAACTCCGCAATGTCCCTCTTCATTCCGTCCCACCAGTAGGTCTCTCTCATATCATGGTACATCTTGGTGGAACCGGGGTGGACATATAAGTGCACGGCGGCGCCCCGGCCTCCATCCCGAGGCCAAATGCGGAAGCGATGGTTAACTTTAATTTTTCAAACTGGCACCACCGCGCACTAAAACCCGGATCGGGCCATTAACTAGTCCTAGCTAACTATAAGATGGGGAAGAGAGATATACCGAGCGATCCGTGTCCTTCGGTCTTCTCGTTGTCGTCCCGATCTCCCGCGGAATCTCCAGTCTCCACTTCGTCGCCGGAAGGGCACCACGTCGCCGGCTTCTTTTACGGGCTCCCACCTCTATACCGAGGCAACTCGGGCACGAAGTTGGCGAGCCGACGTGCCCAAGGTTTGCTGTAGAATGGTGTAGTGAGCTATGTCTCATTTTGGGGTTACTTGAAGTCGCCTTTTGGTAGAGGAAATGAAGTGAACCTTTTGGAGAGGGAACTTGGGGATTTTGCAAGCAAATGAGACCAAAAATCCCCCATGAAAATTTGG
Organism: Agapanthus africanus; assembly: GCA_030015575.1. Taxonomy (NCBI): domain Eukaryota; kingdom Viridiplantae; phylum Streptophyta; class Magnoliopsida; order Asparagales; family Amaryllidaceae; genus Agapanthus; species Agapanthus africanus. The sequence continues at coordinate 342,782,963 of CM057343.1, forward strand.
GACAGCGCCCACCTTCAAGTGGCCGGCCTCTTCTTGGCAAGAGAGTGAGTGAGTGAGTGAGAGATCAATGGATGATAGAACCACAACCATAATGCAAGGGAGAGAGAGAAAGGTCATGATATCAAGAAATGATTACAAGTAAATCCAACACTCATACAACCATCATAATCCATCATCATCACCAAAAAGTCATGCCATCATGACACTACAAGACTAGCCATGATGACTAAAGAAAGTCAAGTGATCATGACACAACAATATGCAAAGACCCCCTCCACAAATGCTTATTTGCACAAATGCAAATAAGCCCTCCTCCACCAAACTTCGGCCATTGAAAGATAGAAAGAAATATGGCTGAAACGGAAAACAAACTGGCAACTCCAGAAAACTGGTCCCGTAATAAATTACAGGAAAACCCCGATACTGTGTATACACACCCGCATTTGTATTCCGACCGAAATACAAATGCAATGAGACAAAATCTACGCTGTACTATACTAGGATCCGGCTTAAACCAAAGCCGGCTAGTAATATCTGTCCGATCCTGATCCGTGCAATACCGCACGTATCTGATCGAACCCTGCCATATCTCCATACGGCCTCTACAGCTTTTCGCCCGAAAACTTGAGCAACTGAATGTGGGGGACTCTAAAGACTCGTCAACACCTTGGTTGTGGATTTAACCACTAGCACGTCAGAGGTATAAGCCAATACGTAACGTGCCACCAGCTATTGACCAAAAGGGACGTCGATGAGCGAACTCATCCTGACACCCTACTGAGCCTGTCAGTGACAATATCCGTACAGTCCGGTCCGTTCGTCTATGAGCATCGCATGGCGGGCCTAGGGGGTTGGTAAAAGTCAGACCCCCAAAAGCGGTACAAGTCGTGTCGGAGTGTAGCCCAGAACACCCTGAGATACTACTGGAATACCTACCAGTAAATCTCCTGTCTCGGCCGAGGGCTTCGTGTAATGGCTCTCCTAGACACAGCGCGACCTCACCCCCAATACCGGGAGAGACGAACCCCTGAAGATCCGCTCACTGCCTCCATGTGGCTCGGGACTGTACCCAACTAAAACCTGTTTGCACGTCTCCTTTGAGCGTGGTAGGGTAGTAATCAAAGCACAGTGGGAACTCATACGAGACAAATGACGATCCCCAGGTCGATGAACTAACCTGTACACATGTCACCAGGGAACTGCTATCTGACGTCAGGTATAAGACCAACCAGCATGTTCCCGGCGAGTCCTGTCCGGTGTACTCATAACCCAATGAGCACCTGTATACATCTTAGGTGAACCAACTAACACCAGTGGCTTGTGAGACCGGCCACCGCCCCTCGTCGGGGTCTCGACTGTATACACTAGTCTACTCTGGAGTATCGATGCCCTGTCTCAAAACTCCCACGACTAGGGACCTTTTAAGGATGTGCTTATAGACCCCAGCTCCCACTTATATGATCGCCCTCATACTGCTGGTGGTTAAGCAAGAATCCTAGGGGCTCTATCAACGTGTAATAGCGACATGTCAGGTCACCTAAAGCAGTACACGATGATAAAGATAAACCAGATAGCATACTATCATCTCGAGTAAGACTGTCCTACTGGAATAGGTCCTCCCTCAATCATTGCAATCACGTGTCTGTGATCCAATAATTGACTCTGAGGGCACCATCTCCAACAATCTCCCACTTGCACTCAAGGCTAATTATTGCGATGTCGCATACTCACAGCCCGTGTGATACCGAACACCCAACTCCTCTACTAGTCAGTCTCACAAAGCCTGTTTGCGAAACTATTGCGTTCGAGGAATAGCCTCAGTGAGTGGATCCGCCTTGATGTTTCTTTCTATGTCTCTCTATAATCTCAAGTTCGCGGAGAAAGCCATCTCCCGAAATGAGCAATACTTGTCTTAGAATGTGTCTGGATGTCTGATGGGACCTAGCTCATAAATGGACTCTAAATCCAAACTTCTTAGACTGTATCGTCAATTGAACTTAATCAGTATCCTGCGCCATGCCTCCCTCAGTATTGCCTTGGACCACCTGTCCAAAATACTGCCCCTCGTCAGAAGGAAAAACTATAACTCTGACAACCTCCTTGTCGTCCAGGTCACCTTGGAAGCCTGGAATGATAACTGTCTCCCGAATGAGGCTGTCGTTATCATATCCCTAGAACATCCACTTATGTTCTAAAACTGCTTCCGACTGTTTCTCCAGGATTGGATCAATGTCAACTTATTGCATGTAGTGCAAGAACAACATCTGGTGTGGTACTTGACATCTCATGATTGACTCAATTGCCTGAGCAAGTGATCTGCCAATCATGCACATCCCTCTCCCCTTTAGTCTGTAAGACACCTTTAGAGAGGGTGACTCCATCACCTGCAGGTACACTACCGTGCCAGGAGTCGTCCATTCTAAATACTCTTAGAATGCTGTCTGAGTACCCTGATTGGGAAACCACCCAAATCTCGATCTAAAGCCATAGATCTAGTAACCAGTATGTCAGATATAAATTCCATTTCCTTTGTGGAGAAAACACTGTGTGACGACCAAAGTATAACCGATCGTAGTATAGGAATATCACTTCCTACTCTGTGTATGTCATCCAAATACCAGGACATCACACTCTACTACCTTCTCAACAGATCCATCCCCTATTCTGATGAAGTCAAACCCATGACTGTCACATCAGAAATAGATAATCTATCTCCGCTATATCTTCTTTAGTCTATAAATAGACATAAGCCACTTGTCCACCAATGCTTCCGCTGCTCCCACTGACTACGACAACCCTCTGGCAGAGTCATATAGACGTACACTTCTAAAGCAAGTTTAGAACGACGCTATACTCATCCTCCTACCGAGTCTCACAGTCTGGAACAACAGCAATGGCAAGTCTGGGTAAACAAGAACTTCCCTGTCACCGTCCTTGAGGCTATCGAAGTACCTCTCGGGTGCCTGAAGTTACCCACTTTATCTGCGGAGTGGCCAATGAAATGTCAAACCAGATTGAATCTTTAGGTTCCAATCAAATCTTCAGTAATCGTTTATGGTTCTGGAATCACTTCCAGTTCTACCATACTCCCACTACTGTTTTCTGAAAAAATCCATTTTTTATTAAAATTGTGGCGAGTCTAGAACAATATCGCTATTGTTCATCCAGATGGTAGAAAGTCAACCCGCGTCATAGCCTGGGTCAACCCACAAACAGCCATTACAGAAGCGTGCCTTGAGTTATCAAGAGTCTTGTTTTAATCATAAGCCAGACAACTCCCTGTATCTTAACAACGTTAAGATATGAACTGTTCTATATCCAATATAGAACCAGATGCACTGATTTAATTGAACCAGATTCAAATCATGCAGCTATCTCCAGTGCATGTTAACTAAATGGAGAGAGGCCGATCAGCGTTACTCAACTTAGGAATACTTCCAATTATGAGTAACCTGAAAGAAAAGCAAGTTCTCTTAATCATTACTATCAACTGAATACCATACACAAGTATCTACATCTTCGATCAACTTGAAGAATCCCGATACTTGCAACACCTGGTTCTCTACTTTATTCAAATACCTATAACTTCTCAAAATTCGGACTCTGTGTTTCCACGAAACACCTATCTAAAAACTAGAGAAGTCATAAGTAAACCGAATATAGTACGAGGACCAACCCCTCTGTCCTGATGGACCCTGGACAACATACAATACTCTGTATAAGTCCCTTGAGTCTGATAACTCATTCACTGTGTGTCGTAGGTTGAAAACTGTACTTATGATTAAGAAGAATTACACCGCTGTTTAATGCTCCTTACCCAACCATCCACTGATATAGGTAAATGTCATAGACATAATTTCAAAAAGGTATATCTCACTCTATGAAAATAGACATACAGATATATCAATTTGAAATTGGTCCATAACAGCGGATATTCAAAACCAAATATTTGCCGACCAGCAAACAACCCAGGTGACTTCCTCAAATATCACCGATTACAACGAATCCCGGTATAATGAGGATGATCACCTAATTCCCAATAACTTACTCCCACTCATCATCTGTAAAACCATACACATGTGAGAATCATACCTGGTAAATACATACCCTGGAGTAAGTCTCTAATCGGGAAATCAGTTTTCATTTAACAGTACACAGTGAAACTGAAACATTGAAATGTTTCGATGGGGTATCACGGTATTCCTAGTAATGCCTCTTCCATTATTCAGATTCACGACTGTAACCGTATAATTCTTTGTCATCTTTCCAAATCCCTTTATATGTCTCTAGTCATTACCTTCTGCACACCCCTTTAGGCCAAATGGTTTTCTTCCTTCCCTACCGTTCGGCACCAGCCTATTGTTTGGAAGAAGACTATCCAATAAGCATAATGGGTGTACTGTCCTAATCCTAGGAGCACTCGCAATGCGAGAGAAGGTGAAGATAAAAGATACCTGAATAAATCTTATTCCTATTTCTCCTGAACCAGAATCCATCCCCGAAGTGGAACAAGTTCCTTTCGAGTTCGTATATAACCATACGATGGAGTATCCAATAAACTGTGGATCTTCGTAGTGATACGGAGTGTCCTGGAGAAATACAAAGGTGATTTAGGATTGGCGAAGAAATACTTGGTTTGGTCGTGAATAGCAGTCGCAATTTACTTTGCTCTCTTACTAATCCCTTTCTTTGTCTTAACTTAATACCTTCTGTACACCATCGTTAGACTAATTGGTTTTCTTCATTCCCTACCGGTCGGCACCTGCCTATGGTTTTGAATAAGACTATCCAATTTTCGTAATAGGTGTACTATCTCCTAAACCAAGAAGTACTCGCAACCTGAGAGAAGGTAAAAGGAAAAGACAACTGAATAGCCCTATTCATTTTCTCCAGTACCGGAAACCATCCTCGAATAAATCCCTTCGAGTTCGTATATAACCATATGATGGTTTTGTCCAATGGAAGTGGACGTTCGTAGTAATACGGGGTGTCCTGGAGAAAAGGGTAAAAGTAGGAGTGGCAATGAGGTTTGCAACTCTGACAATCCAAAAGCCAGTGTTAAAGAAGGTTCGGTCAACTTGGTCACTGAGTCATAGTCTTAGGGTCGGGTCAATGGTCGCTGCCAAAGAGAGAGAGAAAAGAAACACTCAGCGTGCACTCTAACCTAGATTAGAATGGTTACCAATTTATCTAATCTGGAAACCTCCCACTGTCACGTCAAATTCTTCTCCAAACCCAAAAGAAGAATTAGTCGGGATCACCCGAGGAGTAAACCAACTCATCAGCGGGAATCGGGATCCAACTATCATCTCATGATAATGTGACGGAATCCGCTCACGCTATCACACTCCAGAAGGTATGCGCATATCTGGCAAGTTTCAGTTCTTTTGAAACTCCCGATGTGATTTTTGCCCCATGCTCTTATGACCTTGACTTTGGCCAACATATCATAAGTCACATGTCAAGTTCTACCCGTCATTTTCCAGGTTAATTTGAATCCACCCGTACCTACCCTTGACTTTGGCCAAAATGGCAGTACGACTGTCCCAAACCAACGCATCTATCTATGCTGCATATGAATACCCCAATAGCTACCAATCACTGTGTCTTGACTTTGGCCAACATACATAGCTTGAATACTATTGACCATCTATATGAAACGACGGAGGGCTACGAATGGTTTCTGGCGAAAACCTTTAACGTAGTGAACTTGATATTGTTGAAGGAACGGATAGCTTTTATAAAAATATAGTGACGAAAACCTTTGCTAAAGAGGTCACTCCCGGTGAAGGGATCTCGGCTCTTTCCCCGTAGACTGAGGTGCAGGATAATCCAACTGAATACCACGATGCAAAGAAAAAGTAATCGGCTATAGTGAAGTTATTGCCCTGACGCAAACCTTTTGTCCAAGGGGTCACTCCCGGTGAAGGGATCTCGGCCCTTGCCTCGTCGACTGAGGAGCAGGATATTCCAACTGAATACCACGATGCAAAACAAAAGTGAACGTCCTTGCAATAACAGCTTTTTGAAAAGTGTTCCAACAACATCAGATTAGGTTTGTTTTTAACTTGCATTGATCCGAATCAACGCAGTCCCAACAATTGATCATACCAAAAAAGAACGAAAATATACTGATGTACGTATATGCCATCCGCATTCGCCACTGGGTCCCGTCATTACCCGTTAGATTAGCTAACTAACGACAGAGCGGGGACTGGACTAGCGCGGATGCAAAACATATACAACATCTACTAATATATATACCGATATATTATATTTCGCTCAAGGCGTGATAAAATGCAACATCGCAGAAATGTACAGCATCACAGAACAATACAGATATCTGGGATCCCCGGGTTTCACAGAGCCGCTGAAACCCGACGTTCCCCTGGTCGTGTGGATAGCCTGTGTAATGAAAATCCTAAACCCCTACGGGCGCGGCAAGTTACCCGCCAAAACCTGAAGCGAGGCAGCCCCCTTCAGCAACGTGAATGGACCACCCAGCACTTCACGGAATCCGGTAACTTGGGCACCCCTTCTGGGTAAACCTGTACCCCTACAAGTGCGGCGAATAGCCCGCCAATTCTAGAGTGAAGCCCCCTCCGTCTCAATGCCATGAGATGCGGGCTTGTTGCCCTCTAGAATCCGGCTATCCGTGCACCCCTCCACGAGGCAATCCTAGTACAGAAAGTAAAATATACATACAACGGGTACATCGACCGCAACCTGGCCGTGCCCCAAAATAATAATACAAACAGGCAGTGACGGCAGTCCACATGTCGGACGCTCGCCCCGCAATATCAAATGTACATAATACAACAAAACTGTACTACCATTGCAACCAGGCTATCCCCCATGACCAATCCGCAACATCACAGCAATACACAGAACATCAACGTGAAAGTCATGTTCGCAAATCCGTCTAACCGGGCTATAGCAATTAGACAGGATTTACCGATCAAGTGACATTCACGGTCGCAGATATAATGTAAATACTGTGAACTAATGTGTTTAAAATATCCGATCGATTAAATTTTATCAAGTGGGCCCCAAGTACTACTGTAGCACATCAAGAAATTCTGGGCCCAAAATAATATTCCAAAACCCCTATTTTCAACCCAGAAAGCGACTGCAGAAATATGATACAGCAAGGACATCATTGTGCGGCGGAACCGCGGCCCAAAGGGGGGTTTGGCCGCGGTTCCACGCTTCAGTAGTCGGGTTACTGTGTCGAATTTCTACAGAGTGCTTAGAACTTCCAGTACATCACAATTTTACAACCTGAAAAATTTTTGGACTTCAAAAAATTTCGACAGAAACTGATGTGAAGAAAACGCGGGTTTTTGGAATTTTGTTCGATCAGAAATGTAAAACACATTAGACAAAGCTAGACTATGTTAATGGCGAGTCTCTAATACCACTGTAAGTGCACGGCGGCGCCCCGGCCTCCATCCCGAGGCCAAATGCGGAAGCGATGGTTAACTTTAATTTTTCAAACTGGCACCACCGCGCACTAAAATCCGGATCGGGCCATTAACTAGTCCTAGCTAACTATAAGATGGGGAAGAGAGATATACCGAGCGATCCGTGTCCTTCGGTCTTCTCGTTGTCTTCCCGATCTCCCGCAGAATCTCCAGTCTCCACTTTGTCGCCGGAAGGGCACCACGTCGCCGGCTTCTTTTACGGGCTCCCACCTCTATACCGAGGCAACTCGGGCACGAAGTTGGCGAGCCGACGTGCCCAAGGTTTGCTGTAGAATGGTGTAGTGAGCTATGTCTCATTTTGGGGTTACTTGAAGTCGCCTTTTGGTGGAGGAAATGAAGTGAACCTTTTGGAGAGGGAACTTGGGGATTTTGCAAGCAAATGAGACCAAAAATCCCCTATGAAAATTTGGGACAGCCCCCACCTTCAAGTGGCCGGCCTCTTCTTGGCAAGAGAGTGAGTGAGTGAGTGAGAGATCAATGGATGATAGAACCACAACCATAATGCAAGGGAGAGAGAGAAAGGTCATGATATCAAGAAATGATTTCAAGTAAATTCAACACTCATACAACCATCATAATCCATCATCATCACCAAAAAGTCATGCCATCATGACACTACAAGACTAGCCATGATGACTAAAGAAAGTCAAGTGATCATGACACAACAATATGCAAAGACCCCCTCCACAAATGCTTATTTGCACAAATTCAAATAAGCCCTCCTCCACCAAACTTCGGCCATTGAAAGATACAAAGAAATATGGCCGAAACGGAAAACAAACTGGCAACTTCAGAAAACTGGTCCCGTAATAAATTACAGGAAAACCCCGATACTGTGTATACACACCCGCATTTGTATTCCGACCGAAATACAAATGCAATGAGACAAAATCAACACTGTACTATACTAGGATCCGGCTTAAACCAAAGCCGGCTAGTAATATCTGTCCGATCCTGATCCGTGCAATACCGCACGTATCTGATCGAACCCTGCCATATCTCCATACGGTCTCTACAGCTTTTTCGCCCGAAAACTTGAGCAACTGAATGTGGGGGACTCTAAAGACTCGTCAACATCTTGGTTGTGGATTTAACCACTAGCACGTCAGAGGTATAAGCCAATACGTAACGTGCCACCAGCTATTGACCAAAAGGGACGTCGATGAGCGAACTCATCCTGACACCTGTTCACATCATAATATTGCAATTCATACGCCCCATTTTTGTGCAATTTATAAGTAAACATGTGCTTTTGACGATCGTTTGTTACATGATACAGGATACAGAATTTTGAAGCAAATACAGTGAAAAAGACAAAGATAATACAGGAAATGGACTTTTGACCAACCAGCACACTGATCCTACTCAAGCCGAGACGAACGTCAAGTGAAACGGTTAAAAAGATCCTTACGAGTTTCACTGAGAATCTGAAGAATAACAAAAAGCCCAACAGAGAAAAGAACAGTGAAAACAGAGAGCCCAAGAGAAGAGCAACCAAGCACAGAAAGTTGGTGGCCCAAGACCACCAAAGGGCCGCGGATCCGCGGCCCAAGCCAACAAATGCCGCGGATCCACGGCCATATAGAGCCCGTGTCGGTGGATTTCTTCTGTGCAGTTGCGTCGGTGCAGATGTTAGGATTCTCAGGGGTCAAATCTGTAATTTAACATGCGCGAGACTCTGAAACCCTAATTCTTCTGCTTGCTTATAAATTGTAATCTAGATCTAAAAAATTGTATGCCTCTTTATATTCAATAAAAGTGAGATTTGTTGGAGGAATCAAGAGCATCATCTTCTTCGCGTAAGTCTTTAATTTTATTTAATTCCTGCATTAGTATAATTGTTCTACTTGCCCTAGTAATCATTTAATTGCTAGTTAGCTAATTTTTAATCTGTCGTGAGGTAACTATTTAAAACATAAAACATAAAAATGATTCTTACTCATAATTCCCTAATGTGCGAGTAAATTTCTCGCTCGTTAGGGTTAGGAACAAGGGAGTGAGTGAGAGACGGATGTCTCTCACCTCCTTCAATGTCAACTTATTTTTAAACGAAACCTTCATGCAGACATATACGATCCGCCCCCTACGGCACCCTACCTACAAGGTAACGGTGTTCCGTAGTATAAAAGGCCGGACTTATATGATGTCCATGAAGATCACATCAATGAATAAGAAAAGACGGACAAGGATCTAGAGGAAGAAACTTTGTTTCTTCCCGATCATCCTAATCCCTTTTCCTATTGATTGTTGTGATTTTCCTAAAAGCTTAAATCACGGCATTGAAAGAGGTGAACACATTGATCTCAACACACCTACCTTCGACCTAACCCTAATGAGTTCTTTCTCATCACATAAATTCGTCTTAAACTCAATCGATAAAAACCAAACAACGATTTGAATCAACTCGTTATAAAACAAAATCAGAAACTAACACATCCCTGCGGATCGACCCGTATTCACCGGCTAGCTGCGAAGCGACGCCGTTTCTGATTACGGTAAACTACAAATTTTTGGATTAATCAACACCCTACTGAGCCTGTCAGTGACAATATCCGTACAGTCCGGTCCGTTCGTCTATAAGCATCGCATGGCGGGCCTAGGGGGTTGGTAAAAGTCAGACCCCCAAAAGCGGTATAAGTCGTGTCGGAGTGTAGCCCAGAATACCCTGAGATACTACTGGAATACCTACCAGTAAATCTCCTGCCTCGGCCGAGGGCTTCGTGTAATGGCTCTCCTAGACACAGCGCGACCTCACCCCCAATACCGGGAGAGACGAACCCCTGAAGATCCGCTCACTGCCTCCATGTGGCTCGGGACTGTACCCAACTAAAACCTGTTTGCACGTCTCCTTTGAGTGTGGTAGGGTAGTAATCAAAGTACAGTGGGAACTCACACGAGACAAATGACGATCCCCAGGTCGATGAACTAACCTGTACACATGTCACCAGGGAACTGCAATCTGACGTCAGGTATAAGACCAACTAGCATGTTCCCGGCGAGTCCTGTCCGGTGTACTCATAACCCAATGAGCACCTGTATACATCTTAGGTGAACCAACTAACACCAGTGTCTTGTGAGACCGGCCACCGCCCCTCGTCGGGGTCTCGACTGTATACACTAGTCTACTCTGGAGTATCGATACCCTTTCTCGAAACTCCCACGACTAGGGACCTTTTAAGGATGTGCTTATAGACCCCAGCTCCCACTTATATGATCGCCCTCATACTGCTGGTGGTCAAGCAAGAATCCTAGAGGCTCTATCAACATGTAATAGCGACATGTCAGGTCACCTAAAGCAGTACACGATGATAAAGATAAACCAGATAGCATACTATCATCTCGAGTAAGACTGTCCTACTGGGACAGGTCCTCCCTCAATCATTGCAATCACGTGCCTGTGATCCAATAATTGACTCTGAGGGCACCATCTCCAACAGGACACTATACACTGATCGGTGTGCCTCCTCAAGAATGTCGCGCCACAAACCATCAGCATCTGGTACACACAGTCTGGATCCAAATCGTAAAATCCCCTGATCATCAATCATGAACTCGGAAAATCTGCCCTGTCCCAGCTGCGCTATGATCTCTGAGCAACGGTCGTCTCTGCGCTGTGCCTCATATATACGGTCAAGCAACTGTGGACGCGCACGAACATGCGCGAGCTGTCCTCCTGTCCAAGTGAACTCGAACTCGACTCGGCTGTCGCATAGAATCTGCCAATCCGCTGACGTCTGCTTCTGCACTGCGCGCAAATAGGATAGACTACCCCTGGGCCTCCTGCTCAAAGCATCCGCTACAACATTCGCCTTGCCCAGGTGGTATAAGATCTCACAGTCATAGTCCTTCACCAACTCCATCCAACGATGCTGTCTGAGGTTCAGGTCTCGCTGCTGAAATATGTATTGTAAGCTCTTGTGGTCTGTGAATATTTGGCACGACTCGCCATATAGGTAATGTCGCCATATCATCAGTGCAAAGACCACTGCAGCCATCTCCAAATCGTGAGTAGGGTAGTTTTGTTCGCGCTTCTTCAACTGCCGATAAGCATAAGTGATCACCCGGCCATGTTGCATCAATACGCATCCTAATCCCACTCGCGAAGCATCACAGTAGACCACAAATCCGCCTGATCCCGAAGGCAAAGATAATACCGGCGCCGTAGTCAAACACGTCCGCAGCTGCTGAAAACTGCGCCCGCACTCCTCGTCCAAACGAAAGGAACTCCCTTCCGGGTTAGACCGGTCAAGGGCGCAGCTATACGGGAGAAGTCCTGAACAAAACGCCTGTAGTAGCCTGCCAGGCCTAGAAAACTATGGATCTCGGTAACCGATGTAGGTCGGGGCCACTGCTGAACGGCCTCAATCTTCTACGGGTCCACACAAATTCCATCTCTCGTAATCACGTGACCCAAGAATCCGACGCTGTCCAGCCAGAATGCACACTTGGAGAACTTTGCGAACAGCTGGTGCTCCCTCCGAGTCTGTAACGTAATACGCAAGTGCTGCTCGTGCTCCTCTCGGCTCCGGGAGTACACCAAAATATCGTCGATGAACACGATGATGAACAAGTCAAGATACGGCCTGAAGGTACGGTTCATCAAATCCATAAATGCTGCGGGGGCGTTGGTGAGTCCGAACGACATCACCAGAAACTCATAGTGGCCATAGCGTGTACGGAAGGCTGTCTTCGGTATATCCTCCTATCGGACTCGCAGCTGGTGGTATCCTGATCGTAAGTCGATCCTCGAAAAATAACCCGCGCCCTGGAGCTGGTCGAACAAATCATCAATGCGCGGCAATGGATATCTGTTCCGAACGGTCACCTTGTTCAGCTGGCGATAGTCGATACATAAGCGCAAACTTCCGTCCTTCTTCTTGACAAACAGGACCGGAGCACCCCACGGAGAAACACTGGGTCGAATAAGTCCCTTATCCAGCAAATCTTGCAGCTGAACCTTCAACTCTCTAAGTTCCGCCGGGGCCATCCGATAAGGCGATATAGAAATAGGCCCCGAGCCAGGAATCAAATCAATACAGAACTCGACATTGCGCTCAGGTGGCAGTCCTGGCAGCTCGTCAGGGAAAAGATCGGGGAACTCGCATGCAATCGGAACCTGGTCTAATGGAACATCCGTAGCTCTAGTATCACATACACAGGCTAGAAATCCCCGACATCCCTTCCTCATCAGCTGACCAGCGTGAAGGGAAGAAATCAAAATGTGAGGGGCGGCACCACGGTCCCCCTGCACGACAAAAGCTGACTCGCCGGGAAAACAAAACCTAACTGTCTTCTCGCGGCAGTCCACCGTCGTATAGCACGTGGCTAACCAATCCATGCCCAAAAGAATGTCGAAGTCCAACATCTCCAGAAGGATCAAGTCGACAGGCAACTCTCGCTCGCCAATACGAACTGTACAGGATCAGAACACGTGCCTAGCAACAAAAGACTCTCCCATAGGAGTGGTCACAACCAGCGGCTGGTCAAGCAAACCGGACTCTCTACCTAAACTCGGCACAAAGTGGGTGGAAACGTAAGAGTGCGTGGATCCGGGATCGAACAATACGTGTGCATCAATAGATCATACTGACAGGGTACCTGTAACGACGACATTGGATGCCTGCGCATCCCGGGGTGTCAATGCAAAAACTCGGGCCTGACCTCCTCCAATAGCGGGCTGACCTCGGCCTCGGCCTCCTCGTCCTCTCTGGGTCGGTGCGCCGCGCCCACGGCCTCTGGGTGCGCCTAACTGGCGTGGAGCATCGCCTGTGGCAGGTAGTAGAGCTCTCTGAGGAGGGGGCGGTGATGGAGGTAGAGTCACATGCGGAACTGTCGCCGTACCCTGTCGCCTCACTGGACAATCTCTAATACGATGGTGCAGACTCCTACACCTAAAGCACCCTGGCGACGACTGCTGTCCCTGTGTATATGATCCGTACAGCTGACCTCGTCCGAACCCTCTGCCGGCCCTATCTCTCGGAATGAATCTGGCATGCTGTCTCTGATCTGGTGTGCCGGTACGAATCCTCTTCGGCCCGGGAACGGCCGACGTCGCTGAAATACGTGTCTCCATCCGCAATGCTGTATCCATAGCTGCCGAGTAGGTATCAAAATGCTGAGCGCCCATGGCAAGATATAGCTGGGCATCCAGTCCCTGTATTAACCTCTTCACCCTTTTTGCTTCGGTATCTACCAAGTACGGGGCATATCGGGACAACTGCGTAAACTGAACATCATACTCAGACACCGTCATCCTAGGTGTCTTGACCAAGGCCTCGAAACTACGAGCTCTGGCGTCGCGAACGCTCTCCGGAAGGAAACGGGCAAGGAAAACTGCTGTGAACTCGGTCCAGGTCATGGGCGGTAGGCCTGTAGCTCGACCTCTCAGAACTGACTCCCACCATATCTGTGTGAGACCCTCTAGTCGGAAACTCACAAGCTCTACCCAGCGATCATCAGAACATCTCAGCGATCGGCAGATCCTGGCCAAGCTGTCAAGGAACGTCTGCGGGTCCTCCGCCGCATCGGTACCCGTGAAAACTGGAGGTCTCAGCCTCATGAACTCCTGTAGCGAAACCGGGATGGTCACGGTGGTAGTAGTAGGAGCAGGTACCAAGGTAGTCTGGGATGTAGTAGGTGCGTCCTCCGGCCTCGGTGTACGACTGGCTGCAACTAAGGATCCTACCATCTGACGGAGCTCCTGCATACTCCCCATCATCTGACGCAACTCCTCCATACCAGTCTCAAGCCTATCCATACGGCCTGGGGAAGGTGGATCGGTCTGTCCCTGTGGCGTAGGCATGCCACCCCTGCTCAGTCCTAGTCTCGGATGAGCCAGCTCGAATCTCGTCTCGGGCAGCAGCCCTCTGTGCTCTGGTAGCCCTCTGTGGCACAGCGACTGGTACAGGAAACAGGACAATGAGAACAGCGTAAGAGAATCACAGGATACATGGAATCGAAGAAGGAATTTTCAAGTAAGCATGTCCTAAAGTCACCTAGGCGGAGTATCGCATCGCAAGTATGCCGCGGACATACGTACGCTACGCTACTCTGCTTAATTCACTTACTCCATCTACTAAGGGTTATCCTACACTCAGAAAGGTGAAACCTATCGCTTTGATACCAACTTTGTCACGACCCGTAAGATACGGAACGTGACCGGCCCTTAGATTACGAGATGTCGCAAGGCGTCCGTAAAATAAGTAAGCCGAAACCCAGAATACAAAACCCAATTAAGATCTTTAGAGTGAAGGAAAACCAAATTGTTTAAGCATTTACTTCATTACCTAATCAAATTGCCCTTTTTAAAATAACTTTCCTTTTTCCCAAAATTCCAGCAGAATTTCACTTGTAAAATTAACCTCAACAGTGCAACAGATATATAAAGGAATAACAGTGCATGAGAAATAGCATGTCGACTCAAGTGAGCTCAACCCAGATATATCATAAGCTAAATTCCCAAGTCTCACAATCTCATATCTAGGTCAATATACAGTAATCCAAATAAAACAGGTACAACCGAAATGATAGTAGCAGTAGATGGAGTGTTCTAGATACAACAAATATATAAGGTGGTACAAACTGATAATAACCCACCTATGAGCAAAAGCCTCGAGTCCAGGCAAAAAGTGCAAAGGAAGCAAAAGTATCCGCCGCTACAGTGCTGACGGAGTGGACCTGCAAAAAAGCTGTGGCACAACGGGGGTGAGTTGCCAGCTCGTGAGTAATAAATAACATCTACTAAGGCTATCGTATGCATGCACACAAGTGTCCTGGCATCCCTAAAGCAGGTATGACTACATGTTCTAGCAGGTATGTATGCATCTACAGTATGCAAGCAAGTACATATATATGTCACATGGATGTAATACGGGTATGTATGTCACATGATAGTACTATCAAGTATGTATGAGAATTATTCTTTCCTTTGTTTTGAAATTTCCCTTTTTACACATCAGCATAATATCAAAGAAATCAGTAAAAACCGTGTCCAGCAACGACACCCCAAAACTGTCCAAATCTCATATATCCATGTCCAGTATCTCTGGCCTCAGCCATCCGGCTGATCCATATCAAAATCCATGTCTCAAACCAGCGGCCACGGTCGGTATCCTCTGGATATCCGCCATACCAAATGAAGTCACCGGTAGGTAATCCGTCCCCAGCCAGGCTCATCGCCATCTCCTGCGATCTTCTTGCCCCGGGGTACCGTACCGGGCCCACCATGTATCCGTGACGGTTCCTCCACTCCTCGTCACGGATCTCGAAAACCACAGCGAACTCATGGTGGACGACACTTTACATCACTAGAAAACCGCAACTTTTATATTTTTAAACAGTTATCAGTTGAAATCTTGCGGCTTTCCTCCAAAATCCAGAAATATCATAAATCCTATGAAATCATCAAAAATGCATATGTCGATGACTATGGATGCTTATGGTATCAATTTGTAATGTATGATTTGCACTAAGCATGAGCAGATGGTATGATAATACATATGCACAGGTATGGTAATTCTTATGGTTTCATTTTAAATATTTAATGCAATATCATATTTGTAGGCAATTAACATGTTTCAGGTTAAGGTCATCAAGTGTCGTGACATGGCAATTACCAGGGTGTGTGTCCACATGAATAGTGCTCGTGCTGCATATAAAACCTGGTAATGGTGCATGTGTCCTACAAATGAATTTGCATATAAGGGTATGACATGTAGATATGACTGCGGTAATATTATGCCAGTTTTATTATTATCATTTTATTGTCACAAGTACTATCAAGTTTACTATCATTGTTGTCTTTTCTATTTGTGAAAATAGAAAATGAGGCGGAAATATGGGGAGACTTTTGTGGTATGGTGCAAAGCATGGCTTGATGAATTTTTTATTCATCCACCTACACTATTGAAGCATGGTTACAATTCTATATTGATGGATATTGGTTGCTTCAATAATATGAGGGTTTTAAGCCATTCTTTACTTGGTTCATTTTAGCCTTAGCCATTTCTTGAGCTCATCTCTCTAGCTCTCTCCATTTTCTTCACCTCCACCTCCAAGCCCTAACACTCACATGAGTTGTGAAACCTAGGACTTGTGAGGATCTTTAGTGAGCTAAACACCCCTACATCACCATCCTACACTAGATTAGCACTTTGGTGTAGTGTGTTTCCTTCACTAAAGATAGTTTAGTGAAGAGGTAGTTTGGATTAGCAGAGCTTCGGGTGGATCATCTTCGGCACAAAGATCGCAGAGGAAGCTCGATCCAACTTCAACTGGAGCCTAGTGGAGTCATAGGGACTACTACCCGGAGCATTTGAAGAGAAGGACACGGTCTACAAAGGTTGTTGCCTCCTTCTCTTAGATAGTTTAGTTGATATCAAACCGTAAACCCTAATCATCTAGTTTAGATTCTAGGTTAGTGTTGATTAGCACTCCGAAATTTTTTTAATTGGCATGCTTGATGCTAGTAAAACCCAGTGGTGGTGCTCATAAACACTTTCAGGCGGCAAGTTCAGAAGCAGATTCGGAATCTTTGTGTTAGGAATATATATGCCGTAGAGGCCATTAATGTATATTATAGTGGATGCTTGGATATATATATATATATATATATATATATATATATATATATATATATGACTTTCTTGCTCGACATGATAGTCTGCTATCTGGTTGCTCTTTATCTTGACATGTTCACTTATTTTAGTTTACTGTCTTTTTGATACATGTTGATAAAGCCATTAGGATGTTGGCTTGACTACCAGGACTACGATGAATATCATACTAGTGGGGCTTGTGTAGTCCACAAGCACATCCTTAATAGTTCCTAGTCGAGAGAGTATCGAGACAGGGTATCGATATTCTAGAGTAGACTAGTGTATACATTTCTTGATCCTGTACTGGGGTGATGAATGATCCCATATCCATTGGTGTTTGACATCAAAAATTGTATACAGGTGCTCATTAAAGACCGAGCACACTGAACGGACTCGCCGAGAACTCCTAGATGGTATTATATCTATCGTCAAATAGCAGTTCTCTGGTGACACTTGTATAAGTTAGTCTATAGATCCGAGATCGTCATAGTATCTTGTATGCTTCCCACCATGCTTTGATTTCTACCCTACCATGGCTCTACCGAGTTGTGCAAACAGGTGGATTTTGGGTACAGTCTCGAGACACATGGAGGCAGCGAGCGATAGGAGGGGTTTCGTCTCTCCAGGTATTGGGAGTTGATGTTGTGCTGTGCGCGATTGGCTATAACCGCAAGTCCCTGGCCATGACTGATGAGATTTACTGATAAGTGTTATCAGTAGTTTCTAGATTGGTTATAGGCCACACATCAGCATGACTTATCGAGTTATTGGGGTATGACGATTCTACCCCCCAGACTCGATATGCGACATATCAGACGAAGAGACCGGACTGTACGGTAAGTGTTGCTTATTGGCTCTACCGGAGTTTGAACAAATTTGCTAGTTGATCTTCTATTCGTTCAATACCTAGGTTGCCGTTACGTCTAGCTAGTACCGCTGACGGCTTATAGGTATCTGATGTGATCATTACCCACTGCCAGCGTGTTGACGAGTCTTAAGAGTCCCACAAAGAGATTTCCAAGCTCAACCGAAACGAAGTAGGGCACGTATGGAGATTTGTGCGGGAGCTTGATTAAATACGAGTATATGATACCGTATTCTAATCTAGCATTTTTTATACTAGCCGGGTTATATATGATATAACCAGATTATTAAATCAGGTGTTAATTTAATAATTAATTAATATATTACTCATTTTAATACTTTTTTTATATATATATTGTTAGATTACGAAACTGAAACTACAAAAGTTTCCGATGAGCATTCAATCAGGTTATCACGAAACCCATCGCCAAAAGCATCCGTTCGGGTGCTCACGGCCACGGTGTTCCGCCTTAGTGCACTTCGTCGACGGCATCAGGGTGCGGCCATCTACTAAAGTTTCCGACGAGCATTCAATCAGGTTATCGGGAATCTTGTTGAATTACCCGACAGGTTATTGGAAAGTGTTTTCAATATCGAGACTAAAATGCGGGCTTTGTAATTGTTAGGCATGTGATGTCTAAAGAATTCATTTGGTTGGGCATCAAATCCAAAGTATGTGATACATTGGGTTTATGATGTCTAAGTTGGTTGCGGATTCCAACTGTTATAGTTTTTCACTTTCTTTTCTGCGACCGTTAGTGTAATATGTAGTGTATCGCCGGTTTCATTGCTATACATCAACGATAATTAGGATACGCATATTTACTTACGTTGATGACATGCGATGTTATGTGTTGCTGTGATATGTTATATTGGATCGTCGTGTTTGAATACCCGAGGTTTTTTTATGTGAGATGAGAGTTTTTCATTTTCATTCATGTAAAAGCTTGTATGTAATATTCTTTTATTGGGGCATTTCCGGGTTGAGGATGATGTCACCATTAATGTATATTATTTACTTTTCCGCATTAGGATAGACCCAAGGAGGAGAGCCCAAGTAACCGGGTTCTAGAGTCCAGTGGGAGATCATCTCGAGGTGTCGAGACCGGATCTCCTAACTCTAGAATTGGTAGGGTTGCATGCCGCTCTCGTAGGGGTCTAGGGATGTGAGTTTGGCTATTCATCGCGACCGTGGAATCCGTGTTTTATACTGGCTTAATTTAAATACGGAATTCCTAGTTTATCCAATATTTCATATGTGTTCTTCTGCTGCTGATATTCTGTGATGTGATCACTTGATATTCTGAAACGAATGCTTATATTTTATATATATGATATATAATAAATATTATTGCTTTCGTTTTTTTTTGTGATGCTTGTGAAGCATAAATATTGGGACTTCATTAATGAGATTAATGAAAGAAAAGAAACCTAAAAGATGTTGTAGAAACTTGTCTCGAAAACGGGTAGCTCTAGTTCTTGCTTTGCATAGCGGTATTCCTTGTAGAATATCCAGCACCTTATTCGATAAGGAAAGAGCCGAGATCCCTTCACCGGGAGTGACCTCTTTAGCGAAACAAGCAGATACTACAACCCACTCGGTTTGTCTTTTGACCGCTTCTATAGTTTTTGTTTTGCATAGTGGTATTTGTGAAATATCCTGTACCTTATTCGATAAGGAAAGAGGCGAGATCCCTTCACCGGGAGTGACCTCTTTAGCAAAACTAGTAAAAGCCTAAAAAACACTCCTTTTCAAAATCACTTGATTCTACAACGATATCAAGTTCATTACGCAAAGGGTTTTCTTAAAAACCTGTCATAGCTCTCCGTCATTTCAGATAAGTAGTATTTAGTATTCGTGCTGCGTTTGTTGATCTCCGTCAAGGCATAGTGTGCGGTAGCTGATTAGGGCTTATCTGCAACATACGATGCGATTGGATTAGGGTAGCCGTACGGCCTTGTTTACCTCCGTCAAGGGTCGTGCGGGTGGGTTTAATGTTGGAGATAGTGCCCTCAGAGTCAATTATTGGATCACAGGCACGTGATTGCAATGATTGAGGGAGGACCTATCCTGGTACGACAGTCTTACTCGAGATGATAGTATGCTATCTGGTTTACCTTTATCATCGTGTACTGCTTTAGGTGACCTGACAGGTCGCTATTGCACGTTGATAGAGCCCCTAGGATTCTTGCTTGACTGCCAGCAGTATGAGGGCGATCATATAAGTGAGAGCTGGAGTCTATAAGCGCATCCTTAAAAGGTCCCTAGTCGTGGGAGTTTCGAGACAGGGCATCGATTCTCCAGAGTAGACTAGTGTATACAGTCGAGACCCCGACGAGGGGCGGTGGCCGGTCTCACAAGCCACTGGTGTCAGTTGGTTCACCTAAGATGTATACAGGTGCTCATTGGGTTATGAGTACACCGGACAGGACTCGCTGGGAACCTGCTAGTTGGGATTATACTTGACGTCAGATAGCAGTTCCCTAGTGACATGTGTACAGGTTAGTTCATCGACCTGGGGATCGTCATTTGTCTCGTGTGAGTTCCCACTGTACTTTGATTACTACCCTACCACGGCTCAAAGGAGTCGTGCAAACAGGTTTTAGTTGGGTACAGTCCCGAGCCACATGGAGGCAGTGAGCGGATCTTCGGGGGTTCGTCTCTCCCGGTATTGGGGGTGAGGTCGCGCTGTGTCTAGGAGAGCCATTACACGAAGTCCTTGGCCAAGACAGGAGATTTACTGGTAGGTATTCCAGTAGTATCTCAGGGTGTTCTGGGCTACACTCCGACACGACTTGTACCGCTTTTGGGGGTCTGACTTTTACCAACCGCCTAGGCCCAACATGCGATGCTCATAGACGAACGGACCGGACTGTACGGATATTGTCACTGACAGGCTCAGTAGGGTGTCAGGATGAGTTCGCTCATCGACGTCCCTTTTAGTCAATAGCTGGTGGCCCGTTACGTATTGGCTTATACCTCTGACGTGCTAGTGGTTAAATCCACAGCCATAGTATTGACGAGTCTTTAGAGTCCACCACACATTCAGTTACTCAGCTTTCGGGCGAAACGCTGTAGAGGCCGTATGGAGATATGGCAGGGTCCGATCAGATACGTGCGGTATTGCACGGGTCAGGATCGGACGGTTTGTACTAGAGGCCGTATAGATATATGGCAGGGTTGGATCAGATACGTGCGGTATTATACGGATCAGGATCGGACGAATATTACTAGCCGGCTTTGGTTTAAGCTTGATCCTAGTATAGTACAGTGTAGTTTTGTCTCATTGCATTTGTATTCGGACGGAATACAGATGCGGGTGTGTATGCACAGTATCGGGGTTTTCCTGTAATTTATTACGGGACCAGTTTTCTGGAGTTGCCAGTTTGCATTCCGTTCCGGCCGGTTTTCGTTTGTTCTTTCCCGGCCGGACTTTTCCGATGGAGGGGGTTATTTGCAAGTTTGCAAATAACATTTTGTGGAGGGGTTTATTGCAAAAGAATTTATTATGAGAGCATCTTTTCTTTTGTACCATTCTTGCATTTATTGTGAAGTGAATGGATTTGATTTGGGTATGGGTTTTGTTATGATGATGTTTGTATGTGGTCACCACTTGTGCTCCTACCATCACCTCCCTTCATGCTTCATATTCTTTCCTCCACCATTTTCTAAGGAGTTAAGTTTTTCTTCATACTTGAGAGAAGAAGAAGAGAGGATCATTTTCAAGAGGGAAAATTTTTCATCTCATTTCATGCTAGAAAAATGCAAGCACCATTTTTCTTATCTTGATTCCTCCATCATCTTCAAAGGCAACAAACCCCAAATGAGACATATGCTCTACACTACACTTTCTACAGCAAATCTTGGACGCGTCGACTCGCCAGCTTCGCGTCCGAGTTGCCTCGGTATTGAGGTGGGAGCCCGTAAAAGATGCAGGCGATGTGGTGCCCTTCCGGCAAGGAGGCGACGACCGGAGCATCCGCGGGAGATCGGAGTGGAGACGAAGACCGAAGGACTCGGATCATTCGGTATATCTCTTCCCCTTCTTGTACTTTGCTAGATCTAGTTTAATGGCCCGATCCGGGGTTTAGTGCACGGTGGTGCCGGTTTGTAAAGTCCGCAAAATTAAAGTTTATCACCGTTTCTGCATTTGGCCGTCGGATTGACGACCGGGGCGCCGCCGTGCACTTACAGTGGTATCAGAGCCTCGCCATTAACTTCGTCTAGCTTCGTTTGATGTGTTTTGCATTTCCGATCGACCAAAATTCCAAAACTTGCATTTTTGTTCACGACAGTTTTCTGTTGAAAATTTTTGGTCTCCAAAAATTTTTCAGGATGTATAAAACTAATGTACTGGAAATTATAAGACTGCTGTAAAAATTCGACGCACTCAGTCGATGGATGAAGCGCGGAACCGCGGCCAAACCCCCCCTTGGGCCGCGGTTCCGCCGCACTTTACTGTCCTCACTGTGTCCAATTTTTACAGTGGGCTTGTGGGCTGATTTTGGGTGTTTTGGGATATTAAAATTCGGCCCAGATTTTCTGTGAGTGCTACAGTATTGCTTGGGGGCCCACTTGTTAATTTTTGATCGATCGGATATTTTAAACACATTTTTCACAATATTTACATTATATCTGCGACCGTGAATGTCACTTGATCGGTAAATCCGGTCTAACTGCTATAGCCCGGTTAGACAGATTTGCGAACGTGACTTTCACGTTGATGTTCTGTGTTTTTGCTGTGATGTTGCGGATCGGTCGTGGGGGATAGCCTGGATGCAATGCTAGTACAGTTGTGGTCGTATTATGTACATTTGATGTTGCGGGGCGAGCGTCCGACATGTGGACTGCCGTCACTGCCTGTTTGTATTATTCTTTTGGGGCACGACCTGGTTGCGGTCGATGTACCCATTGTATGTATATTTTACTTTCTGTACTAGGGTTACCCCGTGGAGTGGTGCACGGATAGCCGGGTTCTGGAGGGCAACAAGCCCGCATCTCAGGGCATTGAGACGGAGGGGGCTTCAGTCTGGAATTGGCGGGCTATTCGCCGCACTCGTAGGGGGTATAGGTTGACCCAGGAGGGGTGCCTAAGTTACCGGATTCCGTGAAGTGCTGGGTGGTCCATTCACGGCGCTGAAGGGGGCTGCCTCGCTTCAGGTTTTGGCCGGTGACTTGCCGCGCCCGTAGGGGTCTAGGATTTCATTGCACAGGCTATCCACACGACCAGGGGAACGTCGGGTTTCAGTAGTGGCTCTGTGAAACCCGGGGATCCCAGATATCTGTATTGTTCTGTAATGCTGTACATTTCTGTGATGTTGCATTTTATTCACGCCTTGAGCGAAATATAATATATTGGTATATATATTAGTAGATGTTGTATATGTTTTTCATCCGCGCTAGTCTAGTCCCCGCTCTGCCGTTAGTTAGCCAACCTAACGGGTGATGACGGGACCCAGTGGCGAATGCAGATGGCATATACGTACGTCAGTATATTTTCGTTCTTTGTGGTGTGATCAATTGATGGGACTGCATTGATTCGGATCAATGCAAGTTAAACAAACCTATTCTGATGTTGTTGGAACACTTTTCAAAAAGCTGTTATTGCAAGGACGTTCACTTTTGTTTTGCATCGTGGTATTCATTTGGAATATCCTGCTCCTCAGTCGACGAGGCAAGGGCCGAGATCCCTTCTCCGGGAGTGACCCCTTGGACAGAATTTTGCGTCAGGGCATTAACTTCACTATAGCCGTTTACTTTTACTTTGCATCGCGGTATTCATTTGGAATATCCTGCACCCCATTCTACGGGGAAAGAGCCGAGATCCCTTCACCGGGAGTGACCTCTTTAGTAAAGGTTTTCGTCACTATATTTTCTAAAAAGCTATCCGTTCCTTCAACGATATCAAGTTCATTACGTTAAAGGTTTTCGCCAGAAACCATTCGTAGCCCTCCGTCGTTTCATATGGATAGTCAATAGTATTCAAGCTGTGTATGTTGGCCAAAGTCAAGGCACAGTGTTTGGTAGCTATTGGGTATTCATATGCAGCATAGATAGATGCGTTGGTTTGGGACAGCCGTACTGCCATTTTGGCCAAAGTCAAGGGTATGTACGGGTGGACTCAAATTAACCTGGAGAATGACGGGTTGAACTTGACATGTGACTTATGATATGTTGGCCAAAGTCAAGGTCATAAGAGCATGGGGTAGAAATCCACATCGGGAGTTTCAAAAGAACTAAAACTTGCCAGATATGCGCATACCTTCTGGAGTGTGATGACGTGAGCGGATTACGTCACGTTATCATGCGATGAGAGTTGGATTCCGATTCCCACTGATGAGTTGGTTTACTCCTCGGGTGACCCCGACTAATTCTTCTTTCAGGTTTGGAGGAGAATTTGAAGTACAGTGGGAGGTTTCCAGATTAGATAAATTGGTAACCATTCTGATCTAGGTTAGAGTGCACGCTGAGTGTTTCTTTTCTCTCTCTCTTTGGCAGCGACCATTAACCCGACCCTAAGACTACGACTCAGAGACCAAGTTGACCGAACCTTCTTAACACTGGCTTTTGGATTGTCAGAGTTGCAAATCTCATTGCCACTCCTACTTTTACCCTTTTCTCCAGGACACCCCGTATTACCACGAACGTCCATTTCCATTGGACAAAACCATCGTATGGTTATATACGAACTCGAAGGAATTCGAGGATGGTTTCAGGTTCTGGAGAAAACGAATAGGACTATTCAGTTGTCTTTTCCCTTTTACCTTCTCTCAAGTTGTGAGTACTCCTTGGTTTAGGAGATAGTACACCTATTATGCAAATTGGATAGTCTTCTTCCAAACCTTAGGCTGGTGCCGACCGGTAGGGAATGAAGAAAACCAATTAGCATAACGATGGTGTACAGAAGGTATTAAGATTAAGACAAAGCAAGGGATTAGTAAGAGGGCAAAGTAAAATGCGACTGATATTCACGACCAAACCAAGTATTTCTTCGCCAATCCTAAATCACCTTTGTATTTCTCAAGGACACTCCGTATCACTGCGAAGATCCACAGTTCATTGGATACTCCATCGTATGGTTATATACGAACTCGAAAGGAACTTGTTCCAATTCGGGGATGGATTCTGGTCCAGGAGAAATAGGAATAAGGTTTATTCGGTTGTCTTTTGTCTTCACCTTCTCTCGCATTGCGAGTGCTCCTAGGGTTAGGACAGTACACCCATTATGCTTATTGGATAGTCTTCTTCCAAACCATAGGCTGGTGCCGAACGGTAGGGAAGGAAGAAAACCAATTGGCTTAAAGGGGTGTGCAGAAGGTAATGACTAAAGACATATAAAGGGATTTGGAGAGGTGGCAAAGAATTATACGGTTATAGTTGTGAATCTGGATAATGGTAGAGGCATTACTAGGAATACCAGGATACCCCATCGAAACATTTCAATGTTTCAGTTCAACTGTGTACTGTTAAAAGAAAACTGACTTTCCGATTAGACACTTACTCCAGGATATGTATTTACCAGGTATGATTCTCACATCTGTATGGTTTTACAGATGATGAGTGGGAGTAAGTTATTGGGAACTAGGTGATCATCCTCATTATATCAGGATTCGTTGTAATCGGTGATATTTGAGGAAATCGCCTGGGTTGTTTGCCGGACGGCAAATATTTGGTTTTGAATATCCGTTGTTATGTACCAATTTCAAATCGATATATCTGTACGTCTATTTTCATAGAGTGAGATATACTTTTTGAGATTATGTCAGTGACATTTACCTATATCAGTGGATGGTTAGGTAAGGAGCATTAAACAACGGTGTAATTCTTCTTAACCATAAGTACAGTTTTCAACCTACGACACACAGTGAAAGAGTTGTTAGACTCCGCGGACTTATACAGAGTATTGTATGTTGTCCAGTGTCCATTAGGACAGAGGGGTTGGTCCTCATACTATATTCTGTTTACTTTTAACTTCTCTAGTTCTTAGACATGTGTTTCGTAGAAACACAGGGTCTAAGTTTTGAGGAGTTATAGGTATTTGATTAGAGTAGAGAACCAGGTGTTGCAAGTATCGGGATTCTTCAAAGTGATCGAAGATGTAGATACTTGTGTATGGTATTTAGTTGATAGTAATAATAAAGAGAAATTGCTTCTCTTTCAGGTTACTCATAATTGGAAGCATTCCTAAGTTGAGTAACGCTGATCGGCCTCTCTCCATTTAGTTGACATGCACTGGAGACAGCTGCATGATTTGAATCTGGTTCAATTAAATCAGTGCCTCTGGTTCTATATTGGATATAGTACAGTTCATATCTTAACATTGTTAAGGTACGGGGAGTTGTCCGGCTTATGATTAAAACCAGACTCTGGATGACTCATGGCACGTTTCTTAAATGGCTGTTTGTGGGTTGACCCAGGCTATGACGAGGGTTGACTTTCTACCACAAGAAAGATCAATAGTGGTATTGTTCTTGACTCGCCACAGTTTTAACAAAAATGGATTTTTTCAAAAACAGTAGTGGGAGTATGGTAGAACTGGAAGTGATTCCAGAACCGCAAACGATTACTGAAGATTTGATAAGGAACCTAAAGATTCAATCTGTTTTGACATTCCATTGGCCACTCCGCAGATACGGTGGGTAACTTCAGGCACCCGAGAGGTACTCCGGTAGCCTCAAGGACGGTGACAGGGAAGTTCTTGTTTACCCACACTTGCCATTGTTGTTGTTCCAGGCTGCGAGACCCGGCAGGAGGATGAGTATAGCGTCGTTCTAAACTAGATTTAGAAGTGCACGTCTATATGACTCTGCCAGAGGGTTGTCGTAGTCAGTGGGAGCAGCAGAAGCATTGGTGGACATCTGGCTTATGTCTATTTATAGACTAAAGCAGATATAGCGGAGATAGATCATCTATTTCTGATGTGACAGTCATGGGTTTGACGTCATCAGAATAGGGGATGGATCTGTTGAGAAGGTAGTTTGGTGTGATATCCGGGTTTTGGATGACATACACAAAGTAGGAAGTGACATTCCTATACTACGGTCGGTTATACTTTGGTCGTCACACAGTGGTTTCTCCACATGGGACTTGGACATTATATCAGACATACTGGTTACTAGATCTATGGTTTTAGATCTAGATTTGGGTGGTTTCCCAATCAGGGTACTTTGACAGCATTCTAAGAGTATTTAGAATGGACGACTCCTGGCATGGTAGTGTACCTGCAGGTAATGGAGTCACCCTCTCTAAAGGTGTCTTATAGACTAAAGGGGAGAGGGATGCGCATGATTGGAAGATCACTTGCTTAGGCAATTGAGTCGATCATGAGATGTCAAGTACCACACCAGATGTTGTTCTTGCACTAGATGCAATAAGTTGATATTGATCCAATCCTGGAGAAACAGTCGGAAGCAGTTTTAGAACATAAGTGAATGTTCTAGGGATATGATAACGACTGCCTCCTTTGGGAGACAGTTATCATTCCAGGCTTCCAAGGTGACATGGACGACAAGGAGGTTGTCAGAGTTATAGTTTTTCCTTCTGACGAGGGGCAGTGTTTTGGACAGGTGATCCAAGAAAATACTGAGGGTGGCATGGCGCAGGATACTGATTAAGTTCAGTTGACGATACAGTCTAAGAAGTTTGGATTTGGAGTTCATTTATGAGCTCGGTCCCATCAGACATCCATACACTCTAAGACAGGTTTGCTCATTTCGGGAGATGGCTTTCTCCGCGAACTTGAGATATAGAGAGACATAGAAAGAAACTTCAAGGCGGATCCACTCACTGAGGCTATTCCTCGAACGCCATAGTTTCGCAAACAGGCTTTGTGCGACTGACTAGTAGAGGAGTTGGGTGTTCGGTATCACACGGGCTGTGAGTATGCGACATCGCAATAATTAGCCTTGAGTGCAAGTGGGAGATTGTTGGAGATAGTGCCCTCAGAGTCAATTATTGGATCACAGGCACGTGATTGCAATGATTGAGGGAGGACCTATCCCGGTACGACAGTCTTACTCGAGATGATAGTATGTATCAGGTTTACCTTTATCATCGTGTACTGCTTTAGGTGACCTGACAGGTCACTATTGCACGTTGATAGAGCCCCTAGGATTCTTGCTTGACTGCCAGCAGTATGAGGGCGATCATATAAGTGAGAGCTGGAGTCTATAAGCACATCCTTAAAAGGTCCCTAGTCGTGGGAGTTTCGAGACAGGGCATCGATTCTCCAGAGTAGACTAGTGTATACAGTCGAGACCCCGACGAGGGGCAGTGGCCGGTCTCACAAGCCACTGGTGTCAGTTGGTTCACCTAAGATGTATACAGGTGCTCATTGGGTTATGAGTACACCGGACAGGACTCGCTGGGAACCTGCTAGTTGGGATTATACTTGACGTCAGATAGCAGTTCCCTGGTGACATGTGTACAGGTTAGTTCATCGACCTGGGGATCGTCATTTGTCTAGTGTGAGTTCCCACTGTACTTTGATTACTACCCTACCACGGCTCAAAGGAGTCGTGCAAACAGGTTTTAGTTGGGTACAGTCCCGAGCCACATGGAGGCAGTGAGCGGATCTTCGGGGGTTCGTCTCTCCCGGTATTGGGGGTGAGGTCGCGCTGTGTCTAGGAGAGCCATTACACGAAGTCCTTGGCCAAGGCAGGAGATTTACTGGTAGGTATTCCAGTAGTATCTCAGGGTGTTCTGGGCTACACTCCGACACGACTTGTACCGCTTTTGGGGGTCTGACTTTTACCAACCGCCTAGGCCCGACATGCGATGCTCATAGACGAACGGACCTGACTGTACGGATATTGTCACTGACAGGCTCAGTAGGGTGTCAGGATGAGTTCGCTCATCGACGTCCCTTTTAGTCAATAGCTGGTGGCCCGTTACGTATTGGCTTATACCTCTGACGTGCTAGTGGTTAAATCCATAGCCATAGTATTGACGAGTCTTTAGAGTCCACCACACATTCAGTTACTCAGCTTTCGGGCGAAACACTGTAGAGGCCGTATAGAGATATGGCAGGGTCCGATCAGATACGTGCGGTATTGCACGGGTCAGGATCGGACGGTTTGTACTAGAGGCCGTATAGATATATGGCAGGGTTGGATCAGATACGTGCGGTATTGTACGGATCAGGATCGGACGAATATTACTAGCCGGCTTTGGTTTAAGCCGGATCCTAGTATAGTACAGTGTAGTTTTGTCTCATTGCATTTGTATCCGGACGGAATACAGATGCGGGTGTGTATGCACAGTATCGGGGTTTTCCTGTAATTTATTACGGGACCAGTTTTCTGGAGTTGCCAGTTTGCATTCCGTTCCGGCCGGTTTTTGTTTGTTCTTTCCCGGCCGGACTTTTCCGATGGAGGGGGTTATTTGCAAGTTTGCAAATAACATTTTGTGGAGGGGTTTATTGCAAAAGAATTTATTATGAGAGCATCTTTTCTTTTGCACCATTCTTGCATTTATTGTGAAGTGAATGGATTTGATTTGGGTATGGGTTTTGTTATGATGATGTTTGTATGTGGTCACCACTTGTGCTCCTACCATCACCTCCCTTCATGCTTCATATTCTTTCCTCCACCATTTTCTAAGGAGTTAAGTTTTTCTTCATACTTGAGAGAAGAAGAAGAGAGGATCATTTTCACGAGGGAAAATTTTTTCATCTCATTTCATGCTAGAAAAATGCAAGCACCATTTTTCTTATCTTGATTCCTCCATCATCTTCAAAGGCAACAAACCCCAAATGAGACATATGCTCTACACTACACTTTCTACAGCAAATCTTGGACGCGTCGACTCGCCAGCTTCGCGCCCGAGTTGCCTCGGTATTGAGGTGGGAGCCCGTAAAAGATCCAGGCGATGTGGTGCCCTTCCGGCAAGGAGGCGACGACCGGAGCATCCGCGGGAGATCGGAGTGGAGACGAAGACCGAAGGACTCGGATCATTCGGTATATCTCTTCCCCTTCTTGTACTTTGCTAGATCTAGTTTAATGGCCCGATCCGGGGTTTAGTGCGCGGTGGTGCCGGTTTGCAAAGTCCGCAAAATTAAAGTTTATCACCGTTTCCGCATTTGGCCGTCGGATTGACGACCGGGGCGCCGCCGTGCACTTACATTTAATTCAATCAGGAAATGACGGGTTGAACTTGACTAGCAGCCTATGGTTTGTTGACCTCCGTCAAGGTCATAGGACGCTAGGGGTAAAAAATTATCGGGAATTTCAAGTGTTGAAATTTGCAATGAGATTGCATACTTTCTATGAGATAGTTGTATCTCGATACCCACTGCGAGTAAGAGTTACTCCTGAGAGGGTTTTACAAATTACAATTAGCCGATCAAGCAGGTGTCAAGAAAGGTGTTAACGGGGTTACGCCCCTGGGAAAACGAGGTTTATTTTAATTAGGTCCGTGCGCAAGCACGGGGAACCTCACTCAAAGTACCGATACTGGCCTGGCCGAAAGATTGGCGAACTTGTAGGGTGTAATTAATCCCGGCTAGTCTTACCTTTTAGGGTTTGAAAGAAGATTTGATAAAAACAGTGGGAGCCATCTTGATTAGATAAAATAATAACCAATCTAATCTTGCAAGGGCGCACGCAGAGTGTTTTCTTCTCTCTCTCTCTCTCCTGGTAGCGACCATGTCACGCCTTAATCAAGATAATAATATGGATGCTTTGAATGAACCTGCTTATTATACTGTGCTAGGGAACGTTAGTTCCGCTCTATCTTATAATTGTTATAAATCTGAGCAGGAAATAGGGGAATATCCGGATTCTCATGCCGCCCAATCAAAAAAAGTTCATGTTGATGCATCTTCTTTGGGTGTGTTCATTACCGAGAACCGTTTTTCAGTATCCTCTACGTCCTGGGTATGTGATAACGGATCAGGATCCCGTATATGTAATATGTTACATGGACTACAGATAGCTAGAGAACTGGGAATGTGTGATATGTTTTTAAGTGTAGAGAATGGTGCAATTGTTGCAGCCAAATCAGTTGGCAAATATCACCTTGTATTAATACATTGATTCTGAATGAATGTTATTACATACCGAACCTGATATACAATATTACATCGGTTTCTTTAATGAGTTAAAGAAGGATATAATACTGTATTGGAGGATAATGTTGTGAACATTTTCCTGAATCAAGAGTTGATTGGATCAGGCACGTTATATAATAGCATATACGTTCTAAATCAAACCACAGTTCAAAGTGTGTAAAACACAAACAAGAGGATCAGTTCAGAAATGAACGAATCCTTCTTGTGGCATTGTAGACTAGGTCATATCAATGCGACACGACTAGCTAAAGTTACATAAGGATGAATATGAGAATCTGTTCGAATTTTCATCTTATGATACTTGCCAGTCTTGTCTCAAAGGTAAAATGACCAATACTCCGTTTACTGGAAACAGAGAAAGAGTTACTGAACTCTTGGGACGAATACATGAAGATGTATACGGTCCTATGTCTACAAATGCCAAGGTTGGTTCTTCGTACTTCATTACATTCACTGATCTTCTCTCAAAATTCGGACATATGTTCCTGTTGAAACACAAGTCTGAAACTTTTGAGAAATTCAAGAAATATAAGCTTCAAGTTGAGAACCAGACGGGTAGAAGTATTAAGTCCTTCGATGTGATCGAGGAGGAGAATACTTGGGCATAAAGTTCCTGGATCATTTAAAGGAGAATGTGATTCTCTCTCATCTTACTCCTTCGTATACACCACAGCACAACGGTGTATCGGGATGGAGGTATCGCACCCTATGAGATATGGTGCGCTCTATGATGAGTACTGCTGAGTTGCCTGTTTTCTTTTTGGTGTTATGCACTTGAGAAGCTGCATACCTATTGAATGGGGTTCCATCCAAATCAGTGCCTACCACTCCATATGAGATATGAAATGGGAAGAGACCATGTCTTAAACGAGTTAAGATGTAAGGTTGTCCGGCATATGTTGAAAAGAAAAATCCGGACAAGCTCGAGGCAAGGTCAGTTCTGTATAAGTTTGTTAGGCTATCCCAAACATTTGCGAGGATATATCTTCTACCACACTGTGGAGCAAAAGGTGTTTTGTTTCTCAGCATGCCACCTTTTTAGAAAAGGAATTTCTTATGAAGAAATTTGTGGTCATGAGACAGAACTGGAAGTAACTCCAGCTAGACAAACTAACAGCTGATGATTTGGTGAAACCAAAAAATTCAATAGTCTCCAACGAACCTCAGCCTCTCCGCGAATCTGGTAGGGTTTCTCATGCACTTGTGAAATACTACGGTCTTCTCGATGACAGTGGGAGCGAGGATTGCATCATGGTTGATGATGGCCCAACTAGATTCAGGCAGGCCATCACGAGTGGGGACTCAGTGAAATGGCTAGATGCTATGCGATCAAAGATGGAATCCATGTACACCAACAAAGTATAACTTTGGATGTTGCACCTGAATAGGTAAAACCTAATGGGAGCAAATGGATCTTGAGAAGATTCTTGGTGTATTTGGAAAAGTTGAGACTTTCAAAACTATGCTTAAGTCCATCAGGATCAATGCACGCATCGCGGAATTGGAACATTTGTTTTGATGTGGCAGTCAAAGAATTTGACTTCATCAAAAGGATGGATGAACCTTGTATATACAAGAAGTTTGTAGAGAGTAAGGTTGTTCTACACGTATTGTACGTAGAAGACACACTCTTGATAGGAAATGGTTTTCTATGCTACACTCGGTCAAGCTCCTCTTATCACAA
The DNA here is from genome assembly GCA_030015575.1 of Agapanthus africanus. Lineage (NCBI taxonomy): Eukaryota > Viridiplantae > Streptophyta > Magnoliopsida > Asparagales > Amaryllidaceae > Agapanthus > Agapanthus africanus. The sequence continues at coordinate 342,815,661 of CM057343.1, forward strand.
GAATTCTCCATGGAAGATATGGATGATACCTACTACATCTTATGGATTATTGATCTATGTTGATAAATTTAAGTGGATGTTGGGAGTGTCCCAAATCCAGGTACATTAACACCGTACTAAAAGGGTTTAGTATGGAAGATTCTGAATGCGGTGGTTCTCCCACTCACTGAGGATTCACTCTCTCTAAAAAGATGTCTTCCAAGAATGATTTGGAGAGAGCTCGGGTGCAAGGGATACCCTATGCTTCGGCAGTAGGGTCTATCATGTTTACGATGTTATGTACCAGACCAGATGTAGATGACTTGTTAGGTGTAGTGATCAGGAATCAATCGGATCTTGGGAGAATCACTGGACAGCTGTGGAGGACATTCTTAAGTACTTGAGAAGCACTAAAAGAAAGTTCTTGGTTCGAGCTCCCAGAGTGATAAGGAGGACCGAGAGTCAGTCAGAGGAATTGTCTTTACCCTCAATGGAGGGACGGTATGTTGGAAGAGTTCCAAGCTAGATACCGTGGCATACTAGACTATAAAAGCTGAATACATTGCTACCAACGATACTGCCAAAGTGGCTGTCTGGGCATTTCTTGTTCATGAGATGAACATGGTTCCTACCATTGAGCGTCTAATAATTGTTATTGTGACAACAATGGAGTTGTAGATTTGGCCTCGAAACACCGGTCCCATCAGCGTTCCAGAGATATTCCGAGGCAAGTATCACCTGATCAGGGAGATGGTTGATCTCCAAGGGATCGAGGTAAGGAGAGCAGATTTTGAGGTTAAGACGGTAGATCCACTCACCAAGGCCTGCTTCCCCAAATACTATTTGAGAGATTTTTGGGATGGTTGAGTATGGGATACTACAACCACTGCTAAATTGTTGGGTATTGGATACTACAACAGATGGCCTTAGTGCAAGTGGGAGATTGTTAGTTATATGTATGCCCTAGAGGCCATTAATGTACATGGGATGTATATTGTAGTGAATTCTTGGACATATATAGGGAGGACTTTCTTGCTCGATATGATAGTTTGCTATCTGGTTGCACTTTATCTTAACATGTACACTTATTGTCTCTCTATTACATGTTGATAAAGCCCTTAGAATGAGTACTTAACTACCAGGATTATGATGCAGATCATACTAGTGGGGATAGGGGAGTCAGTAAGTACATCCTTCAAATATTCCTAGTCGTGGGAGTATCGAGACAGGGCATCGATACTCCAAAGTAGACTAGCGTATACGCTTCTCGACCCATATGATGGGCGATGGATGATCCCATATCCATTAGTGTTTGACATCAGAGAAGGTATACAGGTGCTCAGTGGAGACTGGGTACACTGACGGACTCGCCGAGAACTCCTAGATGGTATTATACCTATCGTCGGATAGCAGTTCTCTGGTGACACTGGTACAAGTTAGGCTGTAGACCCGAGATCATCATATAGTCTTGTGTGATTCCCACTGTGCTTTGATTTCCACTATACTACGGTCAAGAGATCGTGCAAAAAGGTGGTTTTTGGGTACAGTCCCGAGTCACATGGAGGCAATCAGAGATAGGAGGGGATCCGTCTCTCCCGGTATTGGGAGTTGATGTTGCGCTATGCACGATTGGCCATAACAGGAAATCCCTGGCCAGGGTTGCTGAAATTTACTGGTATGTGTTATCAGTAGTTTCTCGAACCGTTATGGACCTTGCATCGGCATGACTTATCAGGCTATTGGGGTCTGACGTTAAACCACCCCCAGGCTATGATATGCGACATATCAGGCGAAGAGACCGGACTGTATAGTAGTGTTACTGATTGGATTCGTAGGAGTATGAGCAGGCTTGCTTATTGATCTTCTGATCGCTCAATACCCGGGTGTCCGTTACGTTTAGCAAACCGCTTGCGGTTTGTGGCTGTTTGATATGATCATCACCTACTGCCGGCGTATTCACAATTTTTAGAGTCCTACACAGAGGTTTCCTGGTTCATGCGAAACGGAGTAGGAGCACATATGTGATATGTGCGGGATCGAGATTCATGCCAGTATGTGATACCGCATTCTATTATCGTGATATGTGATATCGGTCGGTTATATGAGATATCGCCGGATTATTAAATCAAGTGTTGATTTGATAATTTAATATATAATTATATATTTGATATATTAACTTACATTAACAAATATTTTCTCACTAAACATTTCTTTTTCTCACTTATGTGTATATAATATATATGCGATATATATTAATGTAAATTTTATTGTGTCATGCTTGATGATACATGATACATGGGTATATGAGACTTACACCATGCTTGATATAATGTAGGGTTTATATTTATCTAAGTAATTCAAAATTTGATGGATATTTGGCATGGCTACAAGCTTGTAGAAGCTTATGGATTTGTTGACCAAGTCCACCCTTTTTGTTTCACTTGTAGATTTTTATTAACCCAACCATTATACTAACCATGGTAAACTCTCTACATGAGTTAGTGTATGACACTAACTCACCCATGGTTCATATTCTCACCTCATGAGTTTCATTTGTTCACTCACTTCATCTTTTTCTTCATGAGAGAAAAGGCTTGCTCGCTTTTTCTAAGGTGAGAAAATATTGTGAGAAAAAGAAAACTAAAAAGAGTCCATTTCCTACTTTATCATCCTCTACTATTAGCCATTTAGTTTAGGGTGTTTGCTTCACTAAACCCTAATTTAGTGAAGAGGTAGCATGCGCTTGAGTCTCCTTGACTTAGATCATCTTCGGCATCGAAGACTTCGAGCAAGTTTGCATCTGTCACCTTATGGAGCATCACAAGAGTTCAGAAGATTCTTACTCGCAGCGAAGGGACTTCTACATGGAGCATTTGAAGTGAAGGACCGGTCTACAAAGGTTGTATTCCACATTCACTTAGTTGTAAAGTTGTTTACATTGCATATTCGTTTAAAAGTCTAGTTAACATTCTAGGGTTAGAGTTATTTAGAACGGAAAATTTTTGAAAATAGCATGGACGATGCCTCCCAAAACCTTGCTGCCGCGATAAGTAACCCTACATATATATCATGATTGATGATACATGAAACAGGGAAATATAAGAATCACATTGGAGAAAAAATAATAAAGATATTGATAAATATGTAAGAATAAAACAAATAAAGAGATGAGTCATGGCTTCTATGATGTTCTTAAAGAATCTAGTAACCATGCCTCATTCTTTTTAATTGTTTTATTCTTTCATACTTATCTCATCTCCATGGTTGGTTCTAATATTTTACAAGTTCATCCTTTTCATTTTTCTCTCCAAATATTTTTCTAGTTTGGAAAAAGAAAAGAAAAAGAAAAAATTTTAATGAGAAAAATCCCACTTCACCAACCTATACTAGAATAGCAAATTAGTAAAGGTTGTTATCTTCACTACTTCATAGATTAGTGAAGTGAGAGTTTGAGAGTGAGAAACTTCAAGATGGATCTTTCTTTGACAACGAAGACCACAAACAAACTTGTTCCATCTTTCAAGTAAAGTTGTTGAAGAGTTCTAGGACTTTTATATGGAGCAATTGAATTGAAGGACTGGTTTACAAAAGTTGTATCTTCCATCCACTTAGAGTTAATCCTTATTTGCTTTGTTTTGAAACCCTAATTTCTAGTTCGATTTATGTTTAGTTAACTTAGCTCTTTAGAATTTTTAAAAAAGCTCACATGCTTTTGTTAAAACCATAGTAGAGGTGATAAGACAGACTTACATGGTATCAGAGCCAAACTAGAGGCTTAGGAGTAGATTAGACGAAGTTAAAGTGTTCGATCGACGTTTTAATTCCGAGTTTTGATAGTTTCTGTTCAAATTTTTAAAATTCGATATTTTCAAGAATAAAAATTGTCAGAAAATTCGGCAGGCATTTTAATGAAGACTCAAGAAATACGAGCTCCTAACTCTACCAAGTGGCCATGGAACTGCCGCCTAGACCATGTCTTGGCCACGGTTCCGCCGCCTACTTGTGAAGTTATGACTCCATTTTTCTTGAGATCAACTTCATATTATGAGTTTTCTGGGAATTTTAGATGAGGCTCAAGTGCTTGAGGTCTCTGTGAATTGTTGATAATCAGAAAGTCGATTGAAATGTTAACATCGTCTAATGTGTTTTGGAAGTGTGATACAATGGTTAGAATCTACATTCATTAGTTTTACGAAAATTAGTTATCAATTTACAAATCTCACATTTTATCCTTATAATCTCGTATTGTACGTGAATACTCGCCGGGAAACACTTGTAGATAGCCACGCCCTTTCCTCGACCAAGTGACTATAGGATGACCCTATGACCAAGAGCATCCACTCAGGTGCTCGCGGCGACGGAGTTTCGCTCAAGTCCACTTTGTTGACGCTTTTGGGGGTGCGGCCATCCACTATAGTTCCCGACAAGCCTTCGATTTTTCTGGGGATCTTGTTGAATTCCCAGCTTTATCTTTGAAAAGAGTTTTCAATTCGATGCTTAAATGTAAGGTTTAAAACATTAGGCATGAAATTCGGAATATGTGATAATCTGGGTTTATGATGTCTATAGATACGGATTCTAATTATTGTAGTTTTCCATTTCTTTTCTGCGACCGTAAGTGTAATAGCGGTAGTATCCATGATCTCGTTGCTATACGTCAACGACATTAAGAATACGCATATTTACTTACGTTGATGGCATGTGATATTATTTTGTTGCTATATTGATATATTATATAGGATCGTCGTGATTGAACAGCCGGGGGTTTTATATGAGATGGGAGTTTTTCTTTTTCATTCATATAAATAAATGTATGTAATATTCTTGTATTTGGACACTTCCGGGTTGATGATGTTGTCTCCATTTGATATATATTATTTACTTTTCTGCATTAGGATAGACCCAAGGTGGAGATCACAAGTAACTGGGTTCTAGAGTTCAGTGGAAGGCCATCTCAAGGAGTTGAGACCGGTCGCCTAACTCAAGAATTAGAAGGGTTCCTTACCGCTTTCGTAGGGGTCCATAGGTGTGGGCTTGGCTATTCATCACGACTATGGAATTCGTGTTTTTCATTAATGGTTTAATCTAAAACACGAACCTTCTAGTATATCCTATATTTCATATGCATTCTTCTGCTGTGCTGTGATGTGATCATATAACTGCGTGAAACAAATGCTACTTATATATATGATATACTATTAGACACTATACATGTTTTGCATCCGCGCTAGTCCTGACCCCGCCTTGCTGTAAGTTAAGTAACCTTACGGTGAATACCCGGATCCCTGTGGCGAATGCGGATGGCATATATGTGTGTTTTATTTTCGTTTCTTCAATGATGATTAAGAGCTTAAATGATGGGATGACATTAATAAGATTAATGTTAAGAAAAGAAACCTAAAGATGTTGTAGAATCAAATTTGCAACATACTCGGCTTTTTCATATCTTAACAAGCTCAAGATATGCAACCAATCTATGTCCATATAGAATCAAAGGCACTAATTTAGATGAAACCAGATTCAAATGTCATGCAGCTGTTTCTAGGGCATATGGCAAAACGGAAAAAGGACATACAACATTACTCATCATAGAGAGCACCTGCGGATGAGTAACCTAAGAGAGAATCAAGTTCCCAATATTACTATGATAGAATACCTAGCATAAGTATCTATATTTTCGATCACTTCAAAGAATCCTGATACTTCCAACGTATGGTTCTCTACTTTATTCTTATACCTATAAACTTTTCAAAATTTTTAGACCTTGCATTTCAACGAATGCGTGTCTAAAACCAGAAAACTCATAGGTAAGCGTGAAAAAAGTAAGAGTACCAACCCCTTGTCCCGAAAAATACTAGACAACATACATTTTCATGTATAAGTCCCAAGAGTATATAAACTCAAATTCCGTGTGTTGGAACTTGAAAACTGTATTTTGGTCAAGAATGTCTTACACCGTTATTCAATGCACCTTACCTTATTCTCTACCGATAAAGGTAAATATTTAGAACACAATTTTTAAAATTTATATCTTACTTTATTAAATAAAAATACAGATATATCATTTTAAAAATTGGTGCATAATAACGATTATTCGAAACAAAATATTTGTCTTTTGGCAAAGCCAGGCTATTTAATCCAATACCACCAATTTCAACGAATTCCAACATTGAGAATCAAATCGTCCTTTTCCCAATATTCTACTCCTGCTCGGCATCTGTAACATCATTCGAATGTGAGATCCCAATCCAGTAAATACATACCCTGGAGTCAGAATTAATTGGAAAAACAGTTCTCATTTACAAGTACACAGGAATTCTGAAACATGAAAATGTTTCAAAGGGATGGCCGGGTAATCCTAGTAATGCCTTCTCCAATATCCAGATTTATGACACTTTCTTTGCCCCCACTTCAACCTCTTTATATGTCTCTACATCTTACCTTCTGTACACCGTACTTAAGCTAATTGGTTTTTTTCCTTTTCTACTTTTCGGCATCAGCCTAAGGTTTGGAAGAAGACTATCCAATAAGCGTAATAGGTGTACTCTCCTAATACAAGGGCTTTCGCAACCTGAGAGAAGGTAATGGGAAGAGACAATCGAATAATACAATCCAAATTCTCTAGAACCAATGGCCATCCTCGACTGAAATAACTTCTTATAGTTCATATGAAACTATACGATGGTCTTTCCAAATAATATGGATCATCACAGTGATACAGAGTGTTCCAGAGAAAACCAAAAGGAAAGTAGGAGTAGTAGGGATATATATGACTTTGTCGTAAATCACGACAATCCAAAAGCCAGATTGTAAGAAGATTTGATCAACTTGGTTCAAGAGTTTTAGTTTAAGGTAAGTCATGAATCGCTGTAACCAGAGAGAGAGAGAGAAAAGAAATACTCAGCATGCACTCTATCAAGATTAGATTGGTTATCACTTTATCTAATCAGGATGGCTCCCACTATTTCATCAAATTCTCGTTCAAACCCTAAAAAGAAGAACTAGTGTGGATCATGTACACCTTACAGGTTTGCTAAACGTTCAGCCAGGCCAGTGTTGGTACTCCGAAGGAGGTCCCCCGTGTTTTCGCACAGACCTAATTAAATAACCTCGTTTCCGTAGAGGCGTGACCTTGCTAACATTTTCTAGACACATAATAGGTTAGCTATTTGTGATGTGAAAATCTCCCGAGGAGTAATACCTGCTCATCAGTGGGAATCGGGACCCAACTATCATTATGTGCTAACTTTGACGGAAGCCGACCGAAATTACCACAGTCTAGAAGGTATGCACAAACTTGGCAAGTTTCCCTTATATTTGAAACTCCCGATATGGTTTTTTCCCCAAGCGTCTTATGACCTTGACGGAGGTCAACAAATCATAAGTCGCAAGTCAAGTTCTACCCATCATTGTCCTGGTTAATTTAGACTCACCCGTACGCGCCCTTGACGGAGGCCAACAAGGCTGTATGATTGTCCTAGATTAATGCATATCTATGCTGCAGAAAAGTAACACATAGATACCACACACTATACCTTGATGGAGGACAACAAATATAGTACGAATACTAAGCGCTACCTATATGAAATAACGAAGGGCTATGGCTGGTTTTTAGCGAAAAACCTTTAACGTATTGAACTTGATATCGTTGAAGGAACTCGAGTGGCTTTGAAATGGAGTGGTTTAGGCTCCGCTTTTAAAATTAGTAACATAAAATTTTGCTTAAGGGCGACTCCCCATGAAGGGATCAAGGCTCTTTCCTTATAGAATAAGTTACATGATATTCCTAACCGAATACCTCTATGCAAAGCAAAAGAATATGACCATAGTTTTGAAGAAAACCGAGTAGTTTTAAAAATTGGCTCTGACAACATCATATAGGTTTGTTTTCCTTTGCATTAATCATATAATCTAGTCCCATCAAACAAGTTTCTAAGGCACACCAGAAACAACCAAAATAGCATGCTTTTATATGTCATCCGCATTCGCCACGGGATCCCGGGTCTTCAACGTAAGGTTACTTAACTTACGGCAGGGCGAGGACAGGGCTAGAGTGGATGCAACACATATATAAGCGCCTACTAAATATATATAATATATATCATCATTTGCAAGTAATAGCATCACAGGCAGATAAAAAACATCACAGATATGCGGACAACAATATGGAATAGCTGATAAATTAGGAGTCCCGCATTTCATTTGAGCCGCAAATAAGACGCGACGTTCCCCGTTCATGTGGATAGCCCGTACAAAGTCGATCCTAGACCCCTACTAGTGCAGCAAGGAATCTGCCAATTCTATAAATTGGGTAACTCGCCCTCAATGACATCCGGTAACCTGTGCACCCCTCCGCGGGTCGATCCTATGAACTCTATAAGTGCGGCGAGCAACCCGCTAATTCTAGAGCGAGAAGGCCCGGTATCAACTCCATGAGATGGCCACCTACTGCACTGTAGAACCCGGCTACTTGAGCACTTCTCTGGGGTTAATACTAGTACATAAAAGAAATGTATACAAGGGTGACAACGACTGCATCCTTGTCGATCTCCAATAAAAAAATATACATAAAGTTAAAACGGCGGCCACAAGTTGGAGCTTGTCCCGAATAAACGAATACAACAATGTAAATCAAAACTGTATAAGCAATCGCATGAGAGGTTAGGACTATCCGACATGATAATCCGTCTAAACCATAAACTATATATATATATGTATATGTATATATATATAACAGAAACAACTAACAGAAGTAAGTGTGCAATCCCGTCTAATTGAGCATATAGCTATTAGACGATATTCAACAACACATATCCGCATGTAAACAAAATAACGACATTAGAATTCACGAACATTTTAGAAAATACTTTACATTTTCAAGGCCGAAAATCAAGTGCACTAAAAAACAACATAAATTCCATGTTTAAAGCCAAACCAGTAGTCCGATCAAACTCGAAACTCGCCCAAAACTTCGGGAGGGGACCCATCACAAAATTAGAACACTTATGAAGGGGCCTATGGGGGTACCCGCACCCGGGACCACCATGAGGTGGTCCATGATGCACGGCAGACCCAAGACTGCCCGATTGGGGCAGCTCGGGTCTCTACCCCCAAGAACACCTTGTGGTGGCCTTGGGGATGGGCCCCGACTCTTCGGTCTCCATGGGTCTCTCCTTGGGATCCGAATGCAGCACCCCACGGCTTCTCGGGCCAAACCGTGAGCCCGCAGGATGAGTAAACAATTCAAAACATGAAATTTATCCACTGTTTTTGAGGCAGTTTTTTAACGCTGGAAAAACCACGAATTCAAATGTCGTAACTAGCTAGATTAGGGTGTTTGGGAGGCTCTAATACTATTGAAAGTTCCTAATGCCCTCGCAGCAGCAACCGCGGCCAATACCCAGTCTCGATAATCTCACGATTAGAGACATTTAAGGATGTGCTTATAGACTACCCAGCTCTCACGTATATGTTCGCCATCATAATGCTGGTAGTCAAGCAAGAATTCTATGGGCTTTATCATTATGTATTAGAGACACGTAATAACTAATGGCTATAGTGCCCTCAAGGCAATTATTGTAATCGCAGGCAGGTGATTATGATGATTGAGGGATGACGTATACGGATAGAACAGTCTTACTCAAAATGATAGTATGCTATCTGGTTTGCCTTTATCATCATGTACATGTATTATGTGGTATTACAGATCACTATTACATATTGATAGAGCCTATAAGATTCTTTCTTGACTACCAGCATTATGATGGCGATCATTTACGTGAGAGTCGGGTGGTCTATAAGCGCATCCTTAAATGTCCCTAGTCGTGGGAGTATCGAGACTGGGCATTGATACTCCGGAGTAGACTAGTGTATACTTATCGAGACCCTGACGAGGGACGGTAGCCGGTCTCATAAGCCATTGGTGTCAGTTAGTCACCTAAGATAGTATACATGTGCTCATTGGGTTATGAGCACACTGGATAGACTTGCAGGGAACATGCTAGTTGGTATTATACTTATTGTTCGATAGCAGTTCCCAGGTGACATGTGTACAGGTTATTCTGTCGACTTGAGATCGTCATTTGACTCATGTGAGTTCCCACTGTGCTTTGATTACTACCCTACTACGGCTCAAAGGAGTCGTGCAAACAGGTTTTAGTTGGGTATAGTCCCGAGCCACATGGAGGCAGTGAGCAGATCGTCGGGGATTCGTCACTCCCGGTATTTGGGGTTGATGTCATGCAGTGCATGGGTGGCCATCACCAGAAATCCTTGGCCAAGTTAGATGAGAATTACTGATATGGATCAGTAGTTTCTCAGTTGGTGATGGGCTTCATACCGACACGAAATATCGCGTTATTAGGGGTCTGACTTTATCCACCCCCTAAACCCGATATGCGATACACTTAGACGAACAGACCGGACTGTATGGATATTGTCACGGATAGGCTCAGTAGGAGTTTGGATGAGTTTGCTCGTCAGCCTTCCTTTTTCTCAATACCCGAGCAGATGTTACGTACAGCTAGTGCTGCTGACGTGCTTGTGGTTAAATCCACTGCCAGCATATTAATGAGTCTTTAGAGTCCCACACAGATGGTTTCATTACTTCGGGCGAAACGATGTAGAGATCGTATGGTTTTACGGCAGGGTGCGATCATTTACGAGCACTTGTGCACGTATCATGATTCGGACGGATAATACTAGTGGGTTTTGGTTTAAGCTGGATTCTAGTATTATATTGTTGGATTATTTTTATCTCTTTATATTCGTATTTTTTCGGAATACGGATACGGGTATGTTTATAAGGATGGGTGGTATTCTTATAATTTATTATAAGGGTGCTTCTAGAAGATGCCACCTCATTTAGTTTTAACCATTTAGATTTAAATGGTTAATGAGGTGGAGGGATGAGATGTTCTTAAAGGGTTTTCCTTAGCACCACTACTAGGGTTTGGTAGCATCATACATGCCATATTAAAAATTTATAGGGTGCTAAAGAAACTATCCTAAGGATCAAACTAGAAAAGCTAGGGTAACAAAAAACTTTAACACAATCCACAAGTAGTAAAGTACTAGGTTTAGAGAATACAACCTTTGTAGATCCCTTCGCTAGACTCCTTGGCTACTTGAGAGTTGAAAGAAGCTTGCTTGAGATTCTCCAAGTCCACGACGATCCACCCGGAGTCCTTATAGTCCAAGCTCAAAGCTCCACTTGATCAAGATGATGAAGTTGAAGCTAACACTCTAAACTAATGGGCAAGAGTAGTATAAAATGATGATGTGGTTTGTTTTCTCAGTTCAAAACCCTAACTTGATCACTCTTTTGTTCACTATCAAAACTTAGAGAGCAAGAGAGTGAGGAAGAAGAAGATGGCAAATGAAAGAGCTCAAGATAATGATAAGCTTAAGGATAAAAATGAGAATAGAAAATATATATATTTTCTTCTTCTCATCTTTAACCCTAGTTAATAAATATCTAGATATTTCTTTTGGTGCAAGAATGGCCATGGAAAAATAACCCATGGTTAACAAAAGGTTTAGTGGATGAATAAAAAAATTAACCATGAATTATTTCCATTTCCACTAGCTCCAAAAATAAATATCAACATATTTATTAAGTTGTGAGTCATATATTGCCACCATCCAATGTATCAACAACCATGATAGAAATGTGTATGCATGTATGTGTGCATGCACATCCATATGTGCATCAATGTAAACATGTGCATACAACAAAAGAAAAAAGGGTCTAAAGTGAAAATGATAATGGTCAATGTTAAATCAACACTTGATTTAGCAAACCGGTCATATCTCATACGACCCGACCAATAGCAAACCACTCGATTAATATATGGTATCACATACGCACATTTAATCGGGTCCCTGTGCATATCACATATGCACGCCACATCGTTTCGCCTGGGCTAGGTAACTTCATTGTGGGACTCTAAGACTCGTCAATACGCCGGCAGTGGGTGATGATCATATCAAGCACCCTCAAGCCACAAGAGGTCAGCTAAATATAAAGGCCACCCGGGTATTGAGCGATCAGAAGAAAACAAGCGAACCTGTCACAACTCCCGTCGAGCCAACCGGCAACACTACCGTACAGTTCGGTCTCTTCGTCAGATATGCTGCATATCGAGTCTAAGGATGGTAACGTCGACCCCAATAACTCAATAAGTCATTCCGAAGAATGGTCTATAACAGATCGAGAAACTACTGATAACACTTAATAGTAAATCTCAACAGCCCTGGCCAGGGACTTACTGATATAGTCAATCGAGCACAGCACAGCATCAACTCCCAATACCGAGAGAGACGAAACCCCTCCTATCGTTCATCGTCTTCGTGTGTCTTGGGACTGTATCCAAAAGCCACCTGTTTGCACGACTCAGTAGAGCCGTGGTAGGGTGGTAATCAAAGTGCAGTGGGAGAACACACAAGACTCTATGACGATCTCGGGTCTACAGACTAACCTGTACCAGTGTCACCTGAGAACTACTATCCGACGATAGATATAATACCATATAGGAGTTCTCGGCGAGTCCGTCCAGTGTACCCAGTCTCCACTGAGCACCCGTATATGATCTCGACGTCAAACATCAATGGATGTGGGAACATCCATCGCCCATCATATGGGTCTAGTATCATATACGCTAGTCTACTCTGGTATATCGATACCCCATCTCGATACACCTACGAGTAGGGACATTTCAGTATATGCTTATAAACTACACACGTCCCACTAGTATGATCTCCATCATAATCACAGTAGTCAAGCAAATATCCTTAGGGCTTTATCAACATTTGTAAATGAATAAAAGCATGATCAAGTCAACATGTCAGGTAAAAAAGAACAAGATAGCATACTATCATGTCGAGCAAGGATGTCATCTGTATATATATATACATGTATAAATACATCCACTATCATATAATGGCCTCTAGGGCATACATATATCCAACAGTTCTTTGGCTTTAAATGAAGCATGGCTTTGTGGTGACTCATGGTTCACTATTTTGGCATGCTTGATTTATTTGTGTTGCGAGATATTTTGTGAGGCTAGATTGATTTTCTTGGCTTCACAACACTTAGCCATTTTTTCTTGAGTTGGCTTTGCTTCACACTCTCTCATCTCTCAAGCTTTCTTCTTCTAGCTCCACCCTAAAAGTCTCATGTGTTGACAAAACCTAGGATGTCATGAGGCACATTAATCCATCATTAGATTCTACATCCTTTAGGCTATCTAGTTTAGCGAACTAGGTACCCTAGTTACCTCGGCTATGAGGTTGGAGCTTGAACTACAAATCCTCTGGTGGATCATCTTCGATGGAGGGAGACCAGAGATCAAGCTTGATCATAATGGCCACTACGAGCTGGGGATGATGGTAGAAGACCGAAGGACCGGATCATTCGGTATAACCATTCTAACTCCTCTTTGTTTGCTAGTTTAGGCTTTATGTGTAACGCCTTAGATTTCTGTTATTGTTAGTTTAGGCGATAATGCAGCTTTTTGGTAAAAAGTTTACCAATTTGGGTTCCTCACATTTTATAATATTTAATTAATAATTTATTATTATTTGTTATGGCTTGCACGCATGTGTGTACGTTAATGTGAGGGTTTGTTTGTGCTAATCTAGATTAGTGACTATGACAACTTAACCTAATCTAATCCTTTCTTTAATTCTTAACCTAACCTCTTGATATTTGTTGAGATAAAGGATATTTTCATTTGGGTTTTGTTTGTGAGAAGAGGTGGCATGGTGAGTTGTGTGAATGCATTAATGGTGATTTAATGCAAAGGGTACACTCACCTCACTCTCACCCTACACTTACCTCCCTCTCTCATTATCCTCTATCTCTTTTCATTTTCTCTCTCTCTTTTCATTTTCTCTTCATCTCCCTCAACTCAAACTGAACACTTCACCAATTCTTCACAAAACCATCACAAAACTTCATCAAAACTCACAAAAATCACATCTTTTGCCTTGAATTGCCTCTTGGATGCCTTGGAGCTTAGGAAGCAAGGATTTTTGAATTCTTTTGGTTAGGTAATGATCTCTTTCTGCTAGTTAAGTGTTTATTGTATAGTGTAGCTTATTAGTTTCAGTTTAGATCGCGTATAGTTTCATTTCGGGTAAATATCGTATTTTTGGTGTAGTTTTGGGTCTCGGATGATCTCTATCAAACCAGCTATTTGTTGCAAAAGTTCCCATCACAGCGACCTAGTGTAATGACCTAGAACCTACCCTCAAAATACGAGCCCATTCCCTTATTGGACGGCCACAGATTTAATGGTTCTGGCCGCAATTTGCGGCCAGAGTGGAGACTGAGGTAGTGAGTTTTGGTGTAGAGGTCTCTGGGGTTGTATGTGGTCTCATGGTATTTGCAACTTTTACAGATTGTTGGTATAGCAAAATCTGGGATCACTTGCTTGTTTTCTTCTGTTTCGTTTCACGCGTTACGTTATCCGATACGGTTTGTGTTCTGTGTTGCTATTGCTCTGAGTCTGTTTTGTTGAGTCGCTATGCACGTTAGCCACAATACGAACACTTGAGAGTAAATTTTGTGTTGTCGCGTTGGTCAGCGTAGTTTGTACGTGTTTTGGGACTATTGCTAATATATACCTATTATATTGTTTTATGTTTTAGGTTCGCAGGCGGGGACTTCGGACGCTGCGAAGAAGGGGAAACAGGTGGTAGCCTTTACTTAGCCAGGAGCGTTGGTAAGTAGATTTAACATCTACAGGGGAATCGCCCGCATGGCATTATGCGTCTGGGCTAAAGATGACATGATATTGTCACATATTCTATTGCATATATAAAGTTTTGCATACACCTTATTTCTTAGTTACTTGTTGTGCTTGGACTTGTATCCTTAGGACACTGCACTATTATTGACGGCTCATGTTGCACGAGTACAAATTGTATGCCACACACACCGTCAATAATTGCCATGACACGCACACCACACATACATATATGATATTGTTTGGTTAGGGACATTGAGACATTGATTCATATTCTTTTATGCATATGACATATAGCATACATGTATACCTACATGCTTACACATATGCCTTTACATGCTTACATGCTGGTTACCCGTATACCTATATGGTATTGTACCATTAGTGATAGGTATATACACATATGAGACATAGCTACATGTACATCTTGCATACATACTTACATATACCTGGAGGGTATTACATCATTATGGATAGGTAGATATATATATATATCTTGCTATACCAACATGGTTACGCATATCTGGCTATAGCTACATGTTCACCTTTATTTGATGTTGTTTGGACTTGGAGAAATTAGTAACCGCATGATATATATATATATATATATATATATATATATATTAACTTGTTGCAGTTAAATAGCGGTTTTTCCTTTATATGCTTATATTACTGTTTCATATAGCATATATTACATTCATGGATTCCATATGATGTTCTCTGATATTTTACTCCTAAGTATATATAACAGTGGAATGAGATGCTGTTATATTTGCATATATGTATATATTAGTGGAATGAGACGCTAATATATATGTATTGATTAATGCAGTTATACTTATTCATTACTTGATGTTTTCTGGATTTGAGGATCGTGGTTGTTTCATGAAATTATGCATTATTTGAAACACCCGGTTTCTCTTGATATGATATTTCAGCTTCCACCATGAGATTTCTCGATTATGAGCTTATATATACCCCATGCGAGGAGGCGTAGTGGGCCGTGTGCGGGTACATGGTGGAACCCGGTTGGTTTTCCGAGGCAAGAAAGGTATTTCGACGAGATATGCCGATGAGCCTAGCTGGGGGCGTTTGCCAACCGGTGATAATACTTGTACTCGACGTATATCTGGGGGATGTCGAATGAGGTTATGTATGCACATGCCTTGCAGATTTCGGGTGGTGCTTATCCAGGTTCATAGGATGTACGTATATGACACAGGAGGGCCAGCCCTAGGTGATGGCGCCTCAGATTTGAGTATTTTGTGTCGATGCTAGACACTTGTTTTCATGATGTTTTTGGGTGTAGATATTGGACACTCAGGTTTCATGAGATATACACGATATTGGATACTGGTTATATGAGATTTACTTGATATCGGATACTGGATATATGAGATTTACTTGATATTGGACACTCGGGATATATGAGACTTACATGATATGAGAGCCAATTTGGGGGCTGATTTGAGCAAATTGGGATTTGGATTTGTCTTGATGGACTTTGGTCCTACCACGAGGTCAGGATTCCGTGAGAATGACATGTTTTATCCCATACTCCGCATTTATTTTATATGCAGTGCTTTATGTGTTAGTAGTACCTGATAGAGTACATTACATGATTGTTGTATGCATATTTTCATATTATTGCTTCATGTATTAGTTGTACCTGCTATAGTACCTTTCATGACTGTTGCATACATATGACCATTATTGCTATTAGTTGCATATGTTAGATTCGCGCTGTACGTGCATACTTGAGATTATCTGCATATGTTATTTACTATTCACGAGTTGGCAACTCACCCCCGTTGTGTCATAGTGTTTTGCAGGTTGTTCCCCAGAATAGTCGAGGCAGTCTATTCATCTATCATATCATCTTTTGCAGCGGATACCGCTTAGGCTCACAGTGTGCAGTTTTTCTTTAGGTGGGTTTTGCGGTTATCCGAGATTGTTCATTGTATATTCGCTGTATCCCGTACTCTCCATCTACTATTATCATGTATGACTTAGAGACTTGATGTGAGGATGATATTGTATTTTATTTTGTGACTTAGAGGTCTTTTACGCAGTTTTATTTATATAATCTTTTATTTCTTCGCTACGGCGTCGTATATCTGTTGTGGTGGTTGTTTTCCGTCTTTGGGCATGTTTTTGCTCCCGTTTGGGGATGCTTTACTTATATCATTGTTGTACCTATTTTTGGGGTTGTTTTTTTTACAAAGGAGGTGCTGCCAAAATTTTAAAGAAAATAAAGTTGGACTTTTAAAGAATTTGGGTTGAGATTTCAAAGGTTTTAACAATGTTCTTATTTCTTACTACTTTTGATAGTTTAGATTGCTGGGTTTTCGGCTTACTTAAATTGTGTTACGCCTATAAACGTTGCGTAGTTTAAGGACCGCCACGTGCTAATTTCGGGTCGTGACAAAGTTGGTATCAGAGCGCTAGGTTTTACCTTTTGGAGTGTAGGATGACCTTGGTATGATGGAGTGGGTAGCTTAAGCATAGTAACGTAGTGTGTGTATGTCCGCGGCATACTCACGACGTGGTACTCCGCCTAAAGTGACCTAAGTACTAATTGCTTGAAGTTCCTTTCTTGATGATACATATCCTTGTGATTCGATTTTCGTGTTCTTATCGAATCCTATTTCCATTTATAGCCTTTGCCGCCGATGACTATGGGGATTCAGAGTGATGCAGCGAGGGCCGAGGTCAGAGTTGACTCGGGTGGGACGGGGACTAATCAGGATAGCACTCCCGTTGCACAGGAGCACATGGATCTGCCTTCGACAGATCATCTCACTAGGCTTGTGGCAGATATACAGGACATGTGCCAGACGATGAGTTCATTGGTTGAGGCCATTCGAGCGCAGCGACAGGAGGTTGCCACCCCTGTTACCCAGTTTTTCCTTGCGATCAGCACACAACATAGTGTTACGTATATAGCACCAGTGGATGCAGCCCTAGTGATGAGGCACGTCTTCCTGAGACTTTGGAAGTTCCGAGACCGAGGAGGACTCGTATGGGTATATCAGCTCGGAGACAGATGTTTAGACACCGTGACAGGTTTCATGTACGTCGTGGGAGTAGCAGAGGTTTGGGACAAGGACAGTTGTCTAGCTCTTATCCCCAGGAGGGTCAGCAGTTGTTATCTGGATGCTATCGGTGCAGGAGTTTGGATCATCGGTTTCGAGTTTGTACGGAGCCACGTGAGCGCGGGGCAGCTGTATCGCAGAGAGGAGGTGTTCAACCAGTTGCGGGTAGAGGGAAGACTCAAGAGTTTGCTTCTACTCATCGGGACGCGCTGGCGTCCAATGCAGAATTTTCAGGTATTCTTAATTCGTATGTTCTTTTGATGCACTTGTCTGTTTTGCACACTTTGTGCCGTGGATGGGCCGACGGTCATGTTAGCTTGATCAGCCGTTTGTTGTGTTAACTTCTTTCAGCGATTCTTTTATTGCGCGACACGTATTTCAGTCGTGTACCAATCGGATAGGAGATAGAGATTCGTCCGTCATTTTGATCCTTCTTGAGATGTTGGATTTGACGTTCTCCTGGGCACGAACTGGTTAGCTTCGTGCTAGGCGTTTGTGGACTGCCGTGAGGAAACATTCAGGATTTGTTTCCTGGCGAGTCTGTTCTTATGGTGCGGGGGGACAGTGGTGCCGCCCCTCCCAGCTTGAATTCAGCCTTTTTCACTAGTCGGCTTTAGAGGAGAGGATGTTGAGGATTCTTGGCTTTCATTCGTGATACCGGAGCCACAGTGGGTTTGTTGGACCGGCTTCCTATCGTGCGAGAGTTTTCTGACGTTATTCTAGATGAGCCGGCGGAGCTTAGGAAGCTTAAGGATCAGCTGCAGAGTTGCAAAATAGAGGGACTTGTACGTCCAAGTGTTTCACTTGGGGAGCTCCTATTCTGTTCGTCAGGGAGAAATACGGCAGTTTGAGGTTGTGTGTTGATTGATCGTCAATTGAACTGAGTTACGGTGCGGATAGGTATCCTTTACCTCGCATTGACGATTTCTTCGATTAGCTCTGGAGTGCGAGACTTTTTCTAATTTTTTTTGGGATCAGGTCATCATTGATTGCGCGTTCGGAGTGATGACATTCCGAGGACTGCTTTTGTGCGCGCTACGGGATTTATGTGTTTTGGTGGTGTCGTTGGACTCACCAATGCCCTAGCAGCATTTCTGGATATGATGAACCAGATTTCTTCAGGCCGTTCCTCGACCAATTTATTGTTGTGTCATTGATGACATTCTGGTCTATTCCAAGAGTCGTGAGGAACGTGGGCAGCATTTGAGGATTTGTTTTGCATACATTGGGAGAGCACCAACTGTTTGCTAAATTCTCGGAGTGTTCCTTCAGGCTTGATTGTGTTGACTCCTAGGTCTTTTAGTTATGGGAGACGGTTTCGTATGGTCCCGAGGAATCGAGGCCGTACAACTTTGGCCCAGACTTATGTACGGGACGGAGGTCCACAGCTTTTTGGGCTTAGCCGGTTTTTACCGCCGTTTCGTGCAGGACTGCTTGTGTAGCGTTGTACCGTTGACTGGGTTGACCAGAAAGGGAGGAGGGGTTCCTTTTCTTGGGACTGAGCCATGCGTGTGGAGTTTTCGGCAGTTGAAGACTCGGTTGACAACTGCACCAGTTCTTTCTTTGCTTTCTGGTTCGGACGACTTTGTTGTTTAGCTGTGGTGTTTCGCGAATGGGGCTCAATTGTGTACTGAGATGGCACTATTGAGTAATCGCTCATGCTTCCCGGCAGTTGGAGGAAGTACGAGCAGGATATCCCACTCATGATCTGGAGATGGCCGCGGTGGTCGTGCGTTGAAGATTTGGGATACTACTCGTGTGGAGAGTAGTGTCAGATTTTCACGGACCACCAGAGCTTAATGTACATCTTCCTGCAGCGGGTTTTGAATGTTGAGACAGCACCGTTGGATGGAGCTTGTGAAGGATTGTGATTGTGAGATCCTTCATTTCCCGTGGCAAGGCGATTGTGGTAGCTGATGCTTGAGTTGTAGGCCCAGGGTTAGCTTGTCCTAGTTGTGCGCAGTTCTGAGACAGTCTTCTGTAGATTTGCAGTTCTTGTGCGATCGTTGAGTACAGGTTAAGTTCGCCTCTACTGAGGGGACAGCTTGTTCATGTCCGCACCCGTCCATTTTTTCCTTAATCGTTTTGGCAAGGCATAGCCCGCCGATGCTCGTTAGTCAGAGATTCTTGAACATACTCGGTTGGGTAAAGATTCGGAGTTCTTGATTTATGACCAGGGTGTGCTACGTTTTGGGACGCGTTGTTTGTACCTGATACCGTTGGGTAGAAACACGAAATCCTAGAGCAGGCACATCAGTCAGCTTTCTGTGTTCATTCAAGTTCCACCAATATATAACGTGACTTGTGAGATAGTTATGGGTGGGCAGGGATGAAGAGTGAAGTTTCGGATTTCATTTCGAGGTGTCTGTCTTGTTGTGAGCTAAGGTTGAGCATCTGAGACCGGCTGGAGAGTTGCAGCCATTAACCGTTCCGGAGTGGGAATGGGAGCAGATGTCCATGAATTTCGTTGTGGTGTCTACCTAGTTCTAGACAGGGTGTGACTCCATCTGGGTGTTTGTTGTCCGGTTATGCTCAGTTTGCTCAGTTGTTCTTTGTTAAGTTTGTAGGTTTGCATGGAGTTCCTTCATGCGTTGTATTCAATAGAGGCACCCTGTTCGCTTGCCGTCTTGGGCAGAAGTTTCAAGAAGCCTTAGGTACTGGTAGAGCTTTAACTCCGCTTTTTCCATCCGCAGGACGACGGTCAGTGAGAGCGGACTATACAGACTCTGGAGGATATGCTTATGCGTACGTACTAATTGTTGTTGGCAGTTGGGATCATCACTTGCCATTGTTAGGGTTCTCCTTCGATAGCAGTTATCAGGAGATACTCTAATTGGCAACTTTTAGGTTTTGTTTGGTAGGCCGTGTCGATCGCCAGTCTGTTTTTTTGACTCTGCGAGAGTAGGATTTTTGGACCCCAGCTAGTCTAGAGACTTCGGAGATGATCCAGTTAATTCAGGTCAGGATGAGGACAGCCCAGTCTAGACAGAGGTCTTATACCGACCGTGGTGGTCGCAGACTTGAGTTCGCAGTAGGAGATCATGTATTCCTACGGATTTTTCCGATGAATGACGTGTTGAGTTTTGGGAAACATATCTCAGGATTGTAGGTCCTTTTGAGATCTTTAAAGCGAGTTAGTTCCGTTGCCTATAATTTGGCACTTCCGCCCAGATTATTGAGTATTCACCCCGTATTCCTAGTGTTGATACTTTGCAAATACCTTCTTGACCATTCTCACATGATTCAGCACCAGACCATTTTAATTGGGACGCGATCTTTTCGTTCACCGGCAGCCAATTGTGTTAGTGGTTCGGCAAGTGGAGAAACTTCGGTCAAGGGTCTTGCCATCTGTGGAGGTTTTTCTTGGGCGTAGCCGTATAGTGAGGTGATCATTTGGAAGGCTGCGAGCGAGATTCGGGAGTTTTGTACTCATCTCTTTGAAGGTACGCTTAGTGAGAATTTTAAATTTGGGGACGAATTTTTATAAGGGGGGAGATTGTAATGCCTTAGATTTCGGTTAGTGTTAGTTTAGACGATAATGCAGGTTTTTGGTAAAAACTTTACCAATTTGGGTTCCTCACATTTTATAACATTTAATTAATAATTTATTATTATTTTTTATGACGTGCACGCATGTGTGCACGTTAATGTGAGGGTTTGTTTGTGCTAATCTAGATTAGTGACCATGACAACTTAATCTAATCTAATCCTTGCTTTAATTCTTAACCTAACCTCTTGATATTTGTTGAGAGAAAGGATATTACCATTTCGGTTTTGTTTGTGAGAAGAGGTGGCATGGTGAGTTGTGTGAATACATTAATGGTGATTTAATGCAAAGGGTACACTCACCTCACTCTCACCCTACACTCACCTCCCTCTCTCATTATGCTCACACTCTCTCATTTTCTCTATCTCTTTTCATTTTCTCTTCATCTCCCTCAACTCAAACTGAACACTTCACCAATTCTTTACAAAACCATCACAAAAATTCATCAAAACTCACAAAAATCACATCTTTTGCCTTGAATTGCCTCTTGGATGTCTTGGAGCTTGGGAAGCTAGGATCTTTGAATTCTTTTGGTTAGGTAATGATCTCTTTCTGTTAGTTAAGTGTTTATTGTATAGCGTAGCTTATTAGTTTCAGTTTAGATCGCGTATAGTTTCGTTTCGGGTAAATATCGTATTTTTAGTGTAGTTTTGGGTCTCGGCTGATCTGCAATCAAACCAGATATTTGTTGCAAAAGTTCCCATCACAGCGACCAAGTGTAGTGACCTAGAACCTACCCTCAAAATACGAGTCCATTCCCTTATTGGACGGCCGCAGATTTAATGGTTCTGGCCGCAATTTGCGGCCAGAGTGGGGACTGAGATGGTGAGTTTTTGTGTAGGGATCTCTGGGGTTGTATGTGGTCTCATGGTACTTGCAACATTTGCTGATTGTTGGTATAGCAAAATCTGGGATCACTTGCTTGTTTTCTTATGTTTCGTTTCACGCGTTACGTTATCCAATACGGTTCGTGTTCTGTGTTGCTGTTGCTCTGAGTTGGTTTCGTGTGTCGCTATGCACGTTAGCCACAATACAAACACTTGAGAGTAAGTTTTGTGTTTTCGCGTTGGTCAGTGTAGTTTGTACGTGATTTTGGACTATTGCTAATATATACCTGTTATATTGTTTTATGTTTTAGGTTCGCAGGCGGGGACTTCGGACGCTGCGAAGAAGGGGAAACAGTTGGTAGGCTTTACTTAGCCAAGAGCGTTGGTGAGTAAATTTAATATCTACACGGGAATCACCCGCATGGCGTTATACGTCTGGGCTAGAGATGACATGATATTGTCGCATATTCTATTGCATATATAGAGTTGCGCATACACCTTATTGCTTAGTTACTTGTTGTGCTTGGACTTGTACCCTTAGGACACTGCACTATTATTGACGGCTCATATTGCACGAGCACTAATTGTATGCCACACACACTATCAATAATTGCTATGACATGCACAATACACATACATATATGATATTGTTTGGTTAGGGGCATTGAGACATTGATTCATATTCCTTTATGCATATGACATATAGCATACCTGTATACCTACTTGCTTACACATATGCCTTGACATGCTTACATGCTGGTTACCCATATACATATATGGTATTGTACCATTAGTGATAGGTATATACACATATGAGACATAGCTACATGTACATCTTGCATACATATTTACATATACCTGGACGGTATTACATCATTATGGATACACATATCTTGCTATACCAACATGGTTATGCATACCTGGCTATAGCTACATGTTCTCCTTTGTTTGATGTTGTTTGGACTTGGAGAAATTAGTAACCGCATGATATATATATATATATTAACTTGTTGCAGTTAAATAGCGGTTTTTCCTTTATATGCTCATATTACTGTTTCATGTTGCATATATTACATTCATGGATTCCATATGATGTTCTCTGATATTTTACTCCTAAGTATATATAACAGTGGAATATGATGCTGTTATATATGCATATATGTATAGATTAGTGGAATGGGACGCTAATATATATGTATTGATTAATGCAGTTATACTTATTCATTACTTGATGTTTTCTGGATTTGAGGACCGTGGTTGTTTTATGAAATTATGCATTATTTGAAAAACCCGGTTTCTCTTGATATGATATTTCAGCTTCCACCATGAGATTTCTCGGTTCTGAGCTTATATATACCCCATGCAAGGAGGCATAGTGGGCTGTGTGCAGGTACATGGTGGAACCCGGTTGGTTCTCCGGGGTAAGAAATGTATTTCGACGGGACATGCCGATGAGCCTGGCTAGGGGCGTTTGCCAATCGGGATATCGATCGAGGTTATGTACGCTCATGCCTTGCAGATTTTGGGTGGTGCTTACCCAGGTTCATAGGTTGTACGTACATGACACAGGAGGGCCATTCCTAGGTGATGGCGCCTCAGATTTGAGTATTTTGTGTCGATGCTAGACACTTGTTTTCATGATGTTTTTGGGTGTAGATATTGGACACTCAGGTTTCATGAGATATACTCGATTTTGGATACTGATTATATGAGATTTACTTGATATCGGATACTGGATATATGAGATTTATTTGATATTGGACACTCAGGATATATGAGACTTACATAATATGAGAGCCAATTTGGAGGCTGATTTGAGAAAATTGGGATTTGGATTTGGCTTGATGGACTTTGGTCCTACCACGAGGTCAGGATTCTGTGGGAATGACATGTTTTATCCCATACTCCGCATTTATTTTACATGCAGTGCTTCATGTATTAATAGTACCTGATAGAGTATCTTATATGATTGTTGCATACATATTGTCATATTATTGCTTCATATATTATTTGTATCTGCTTTAGTACCTTTCATGACTATTGCATACATATGACAATTTATTGCTATTATTTGGATATGTTAGATTCGCGCTGTATATGCATACTTGCGATTACCTGCATATGTTATTTACTAATCACGAGTTGGCAACTCACTCCCGTTGTGCCACAGTGTTTTGCAGGTTGTTCCCCGGAGTAGTCGAAGCAGGCTATTCATCTATCATATCATCTATTGCAGCGGATACCGCTTCGGCTCACAGTGTACAGTTTTGCTTTAGGTGGGTTTTGCGGTTATCCGAGGCTGTTCATTGTATATTCGTTGTATCCTGTACTCTCCATTTACCATTATCATGTATGACTTAGAGACTTGATGTGGGCACGATATTGTATTTTATTTTATGACTTGGAAGTCTTTTATGCAGTTTTATTTATATCGTCTTTTATTTCTTTGCTACGGCGTCGTATATCTGTTGTGGTGGTTGTTTTCCGCCTTTGGACGTGTTTTTGCTCTTGTTTGGGGATGCTTTACTTATATCTTTGTTGTACCCATTTTTTGGGCTGTTTTTTTACAAAGGAGGTGCTGCCAAAATTTTAAAGAAAATAAAGTTAGACTTTTAAAGAATTTGGGATGAGATTTCAAAGGTTTTAACAATGTTCTTATTTCTTACTACTTTTGATGGTTTAGATTGCTGGTTTTTCGGCTTACTTAAATTGCGTTACGCCTGTAGACGTTGCGTAGTTTAA
Organism: Agapanthus africanus; assembly: GCA_030015575.1. Lineage (NCBI taxonomy): Eukaryota > Viridiplantae > Streptophyta > Magnoliopsida > Asparagales > Amaryllidaceae > Agapanthus > Agapanthus africanus. Next base: position 342,840,604 of record CM057343.1, read on the forward strand.
GGGTCGTCACGTTCCAATTTTGGGTCGTGACAAAGTAAATGTAATACCCCAGGTATTATCCGGTATACCTATATATACCAGATAAGCATGGGGACCCATCATAAAACTAAAGGGAATCTTCGGAATACATTCCGAAAGAGGACATGTCTGTACTATAAATGGAATGATACCACTCTTCCATACAGAGGCGCCTTTTAAGTGAACTGGCACTAAAGGAGTTTTGAGAACTCCGTAGTTAAGCGTGTTCGGGCCAGGGAAGTCCTAAGATGGGTGACCTCCTGAGAAGTGGCCCCTGGTCGGGTCCAGTTCGCCCCGTAGGACAAAACCGTGCGGCTTCGGCCAGAGCGGACAATACTCTCTGTATTGGAGATGGGTCATGACAGAAAGGTATCAGAGCTGGTTCCTTAATAGTAGGTCTGTGGTTCGAGGACGAACCATTGTTCTAAGTGGGGGAGAATGTAATACCCCAGGTATTATCCGGTATACCCATATATACCAGATAAGCATGGGGACCCACTATAAAACAATGGGGAATTTTCGCAATACATTCCGAAAGAGGATTTATCTGTACTATAAATAGAATGATACCACTCTTCAATACAGAGGCGACTTTTAAGTGAACTGGCACTACAGGAGTTTGAAAACTCTGTAGTTAAGCGTGCTCGGGCCAGGGAAGTCCTGGGATGGGTGACTTCCTGGGATGTGGCCCCTGGTCGGGTCCGGTTCGCTCCGAATGACAACACCGTGTGGCTTCGGCCAGAGCGGACAATAGTCTCTCTATTGGGGGCGGGGCGTGACATTATGGTTCGGTCCGGCGGGTTTCGTTAGCGCCAAGTTTTAAATGCCGATTTTGTTCCACATCAGCCATGGTAGATGGCCAAGGCGCTAGGAACCCCAACATGGTATCAGAGCCAGCCCATAAAACCCCATACTAGCAGTTTAAACGATGTTTAAAGCAACGAAACCGAAACAACTCCGAAACAATACGACAATATTCAAGTTGCTGTCGAATTTTCAGAGTCTTCTAAAAAATTTTTAAACAATTGCAGATGTCTATTCATGTTGTAACTAAAACACCCTCAAAACACGATCCCCAAACTCCATATTGTGTCCGGCGAGAATGCCATATTTCCCGGTCTGGCTTGTCCTAATTGGGATTTGGGTCTTGAAATTTTTTTGGTGTTCCTGGCTTTTGAATAGTGGGTTTCAGCTGTTGTTTGTTTTTTCTCAGATTGCATATTCTGTCATCTCATGGTTTGGGGCAATACGAAGTATTTCGTAGTCGCTATTTTAACACCGTTTATATGTTTCAGTGCATACATTACTATCTGCGACCGTGAATGTCATTAGAGCGGTATAACTTATCTATCTGCTATATGTTCTATTAGACAGGTTTGCGAACATGACATTCACGTAGATGTTTTGTGTTGTGCTGAGTTTGTGGATCGGTTGTCGTGGTAGATAGCAAGTGGTGCAATGGTAGTAGTACAGTTCAGATTTATTTGTATATTCTGTAATGCGGGGCGAGCGTCCGACATGTGGACTGCCGTCTCTACCAGGTTGTATATTCTTTTATTAGGGTACGGCCGGGTTGAGGTCGATGCCGCCATTGTATATACTTTTCTTTTCTGTACTAGAATTACCCCGCGATGGATTGCTCGAATAGCCGGATTCTAGAGGGCAATAGGCTCGCATCTCATGGCGTTGAGATGGAGGGGGCCTCACTCTAGAATTGGCAGGCTATTCGCCGCACTCGTAGGGGGTACAGGTTGACCCAAGGAGGGGTGCTCAAGTTACCGGATTCCGTGAAGTGTTGGGTGGCCCATTCACTATGTTGATTGGGGTTGCCTCACTTTTGGGATTGGCGGGTAATTTATCGCACTCGTAGGGGTCTAGGTTCTCATTGCACAGGCTATCCACGTGACTAGGGGAACGTCGGGGTTCACTTACGGCTCAAAGGAATCCCGGGGCTCCCAGATTATCCGTTTGTTCTGTGATGCTTTTCGCTTTTCTGTGATGTTGCATATATCATGCCTGGGACGAATGTTATATATATTTATATATATACTAGTAGATGTTGTATACGTTTTGCACCCGTGCTAGTCTAGCCCCCGCTCTGCCGTTAATTAAGTAACCTAACGGTGGATGATGGGGCCTCGTGGAGAATGCAGATGGCATATACATACATTGTATTTTTGTTCTTTTTTGGTGTGATATGGTTTAATTGATGGGACTGCATTAATTCTGATTAATGCAAGGAAAACAAACCTATATGATGTTGTTAGAACCAAGTTTTTGAAAACTGACATTACAGACGTTTCCTTTTGCTTTGCATAGCGGTATTCGTTTATGCATATCCAGCACCTCATTCGACGAGGCAAGAGCCGAGATCCCTTCACAGGGAGTGACCTCTTGAGCAAAAGTTTGCGTCAGTGTAAAACTTTATTATAGTCTATTCTTTTTCTTTGCATCGTGGTATTCAGTTTGGAATATCCTACATCTCATTCGATGAGAAAAGTGCCAAGATCCCTTCACAGGGAGTGACCGCTTTAGCAAAAGTTGGCGCCACTATATATTTGTAACACCACTCGGTTCCTTCAACGATATCAAGTTCATTACGTTAAAGGTTTTTCGCCAAAAACGAGTCGTAGCCCTCCGTCATTTCTTACAAGTATTACTTAGTATTCATGATGTGTACGTTGGCCTCTGTCAAGGCATAGTGTATGGCAGCTGGGTAATGATTATTTGTTGCATTGATATGCGATTATTTTGGAAAGTCCCACGGTCATGTTGGCCTATGTCAAGGGCTTGTGCGGGTGGGTCTAAGTTAATCCAGGACAATGACGGGTTGAACTTGACTTGTGACATATGATACGTTGGTCTCTATCAAGACCATAGGACGCTTGGGGTGAAAATCATATCGGGAGTTTCAAACATACAGGAAAGTTTCCAGGCATGCGCATACCTTCTGGAGTGTGGTGACTTGAGTGGCTTCCATCAAGTTATCATGCGATGATAGTTGGATCCTGATTCCCACTGATGAGTTGGTGTTACTCCTCGGGTGATTTTAAATGATCCCGACTAATTCTCCTTTTAGGGTTTGAAAGAGAATTCGAGGAAATAGTGGGAGCCATCCTGATTAGATAAAATGATTAACCAAACTAATCTAGGTTAGAGTGCATGCTGAGGGTTTCTTTTCTCTCCCTCTTTTGCAGCGACCATGGCCTGACCCTAAACTAAAACTCATGAACCAAGTTAACCGAACCTTCTTAAAACACTTTGGTTTTTGGATTGTCACGGAGTCGTATATATCATTGCCAATCCTACATCCCCTTTGCATTTCTCCGGAACACTTCGTGTCACTACGAAAATCCATATTGCTTGGATATTCCATCGTATAGTTACATACAACTCGAAGGAACTTGTTCCAGTTCGAGGATGGCTTTTGGTTCTGGAAAAATTGAATAGGATTATTCGGTTGTTTTTTCTCATTACCTTCTCTCAGGTTGCGAGTGTTAGTTGTATGTATGCCTTAGAGGCCATTATTGCACATGATTGTATATTATAGTGGATGCTTGGATATATATAGAGAGGACTTTCTTGCTCGACATGATAGTATTCTATCTGGTTGCTCTTTATCTTAACATGTTGACTAGTATTGTGATGCTGTCTTTTCTCTCACATGTTGATAAAGCCCTTAGAATGTATACTTGACTACCAGGACTATAATGCAAATCATACTAGTGGGGCCAGGGTAGTCCATAAGTTCATCCTTTAATTGTTCCTAGCCGTGGGAGTAACAAGACGGGGCATCGATATTCCAGAGTAGACTAGTGTGTACGTTTCTTGACCCTGTATTGGGGCGATGGATGATCCCACATCCATTGGTGTTTGACATCAAAGATTGTACACATGTGCTCATTGGAGAATGGGTACACCGAACAGGACTCGCCGAGAACTCCTAGATGGTATTATACCTATCGTTAGATAGCAGTTCCCTGGTGACACTGGTACAGGTTAGTCTGTAGACCCGAGATCATCATTGAGTCTTGTGTGATTCCAACTGTGCTTTGATTTCCTCCCTACCACGCTCAAGAGAGCGTGCAAAATGGTGGTTTTTGGGTACAGTCCCAAGTCACATAGAGGCAATTAGCGATAGGAGGGGTTTCGTCTCTCCCGGTATTGGGGGTTGATGTTGCGCTGTACTCGATTGGCCATAAAAGGAAGTCCCTGGCCAGGGCGGAAACTGAGATTTACTGGTAAGTGTTATCAGTATTTTCTCGACCCGTTATGAGCCTCACATCGACACGACTTAACAAGTTATTGGGGTCTGACGTTTACCACCCCTAGACTAGATATGCGACATATCAGACGAAGAGACCGGACTGTCCGGTAGTGTTACATATTGGATTCACGGGAGTATGAACAAGCTTGCTTGTTGATCTTTTGATCGCTCAATATCCGGGTAGCCGTTACGTCCAGCTAGTACCGCTGACGGCTTTTGGGTGACTGATATGATCATCACCTACTGCCGGCGTGTTGATGAGTCTTTAGAGTCCTACACAGAGGTTTCCTAGCTCAAGCAAAACGCAGTAGGGTACATATGTAATATGTGCGGGACCGAGATTGATACGTGTATGTGATACCGTATTCTAATCTCGCGATATAGCTTATATATGATATAACCGGATTATTGAATCAAGTGTTGATTCAATAATTTATTAAATGATATTAGTCGGTTTTATGCGATACAGCCAGGTTATTAAATCAAGTGTTGATTTAATAATTTAATGTATAATTATATATTTGATATATTAATATAAATTAACTAATATTAGCTCACTTAAGGAAATGTTTTCTCTAAATACGTTTAAATATATATGTGATATATATTAATGTATTTAATAAGTGTCATGCTAGATGATACAATGGACTTGGGTGTCTGGGACTCATACCAATGTAAAGATAATTTGGGTATTTAAATATTAAGGGGAAAATCAAAATTAGGTGGAAATTAGCATGGCTAAGATGCTTCTGGAAGCATGGAGAAGCTTTTACTTAAGTCCACTAATTTTGTTTTACTCTAGATATTTATTAACCCAACCATTATCTTTGCCATGGTTAAGTCTTTACAATGGATATATAAGATATTTTCTCACCTATGGTTCATCACTTGATCACTTGAGTTTCTTCTTCATCTGCTTCCTTGCTCTCTAGCTTTCAAGTGAGGTGAAAAATAAAAAGAGAAAAATAATTCTAAAAGTGAGCAAAATTCCTACTTCATCAATCTATACCAAACTAGCCATTTAGTATAGCTTGTTTGCTTCACTAATTTTCAATTTGTGAAGAGGTAGCATGAGTTGGAGATTCCTCGACGTAGATCATCTTCGGCCTCGAAGATCTTTAAGCAAGCTTGTTCTTTTCGTCTAGTGGAGCCTAACAAGAGTTCGGGAGACCACCACTTAGAGCTAAGGGACTAGTACATGGAGTTTTAAAAGTGAAGGACCGGTATACCAAGGTTGTATTCCTTGTTCACTTAGAGTAAAGTTGTTTACTTGCTTAGTTGTACCCTAATTCTCTAGTTAGATCCTTGGTTTGGGTTGCTTTGCTCTCTTGTTTTTTTTTAAAATTGCATACCCGATGCCTTATAAAACCTAGTGAGAGTGCTAAGGAACCCAACAGTGGTATCAGAGCCAAGCTAGAGTATTAGGAGTGGCCTAGATGAAGTTAAAGTGTTCGATCGAACTTCAAAAACCCTAAATTACATGCTCTCTGGAAATTTTTTCAATTGTTGGATTTTTATAGATTAAAAATATTCAAAAAATTGTGCAGGATTTTTTCTATGGACCCACAAGAAAAATGACGGCCTAACTCGACCAAACAGCCGCGGAAGCACGGCCAACGCATGCCTTTGGCGGCGGTTCCGCGGCGTCGTTGGTGAGGCAGAGAACGTGCCTTCTTGTGTAGGTCCCTAGGTGCTTGGGGCACTGTCTGGGTATTTTTAACTGTGACTCAAGTGTTGAGGTCTTTGGGAATTTTGGGAGTTTTTTGATTCGATCGAAATGTTTAATATCGTCTAGATATCTGTGATCTGTGATACAATATTTGGAATCCACAATAATTAGTTTTGTGAAAACTAATTAGTACTTTGTAAATCTAGCAACTCAGTCTCTTTTGATCGGTTGCCGCGGGGTTTTGATTCGGATCAAAACTCCGTCACAATCTCGTATAGTACGTGAACGCTTGCTGGGTAACATTACTAGATAGACACGCCCTATAACCCCGACCAAGTGACTGTAAGAGAACCCCGTAGCCAAAAGCATCCGTTCGGATGCTCGCCACTGCGGTGTTCCGCCTAAGTGCACTTCGTCGACGGCATCGTTGGTGCGGCCGTCTACTAATGTTTCCGACGAGTATTTGATCATTTGTTGGGAATCTTGTTGAATTGCCCGACTGCATATTGAAAAGTATTTTCAATTTGAGTCTAAAATGTCGGGTTTATAATGTTAGGCATGAAATTTGGAATATGCGATATTCCGGATTTATGATGTCTAAGGAATTTATACGGTTAGGAATGAAATCCGAAGTATGTGATATTTCGGGTTTATGATGTCTAAGGATGTTGCAGATTCCAATTGTTGTAGTTTTCAGTTTCTTTTCTGGGACCGTAAGTGTAATATGTGGTGTATTGCCGGTTTCGCTGCTATACTTCAACGACAATTAGGATACGCATATTTACTTACATTGATGACATGTGGTGTATTGCCGGTTCCTAGGCACTCTCAAGAGGTCTCACAAGGCATCGAACATGCCAATTTCAAAAATTACGGTGCCGAGAAACCCTAGTGTACGGATCGTTAGCTAGAATTCTAGGCGAAAAGTAAACTAGTTAACACTTAACTAAGAGAATACGGAAATACAACCTTTGTAGATCCGGTGCTCCACCTCCATAGCTCCGCAACGAAGTCCCCTCGCTGTCCAAATGAGTTCCCGGGCTCTAGCGTCGGCTTCGTCGGAGAATGGGCAAGCTAGGTCGTCGATGTCCATGCCGAAGATGATCTACGTCGAGGCATCGCAAGATCAAGCTCCAAACTTCACCAAGTCATGAAAACTTGTGAAGGAAACACACTCTACTACTTGGCAAGAGGTAGAGGATGAAGAAATAGGAAGTGGGTTCAATTTAGAATTGGATTTCTCACTCTTTATCATCAATCACCATTGATGACCTCAAGGTTTTCTTCTTGAGTTCAAGGAAGAAGAAGAAGAAATGATATGATAAGTTAATTTTAAAAAGAAAATAAATAGAATACTTATCATACTTTCAACCTTAGTTAAGTGTAGAGAAAAGACCATGGTTAATGGAATGGTTAGGGTTAAGGATAAGAACAAAATGGTCACTAGGTCAAAGTCTTCAAGAAGCTTCAATATGAAACAAAATTAGCCACCATTTTCTCTTTATGCCTTTTCTAATTATTTCCAAAATGAATAAATAGATAAATAAATAAGAAAAGGAAATAAAACCCTAATCATAAGTTTAACCATGGTTTAATTCTTTACACTTAACCAAGTAAACATGCATCATCAAACATGATACAATAATATGCACAAAAAGTATATCACATATACAACTTGTACATCCAAGTGAGAAAATCCATATAAAGTGAACCAATACTAGTTAATGCAAAGTAATATATCAAATACATAATTATACATTAAATCATTAAATCAACACTTGATTCAATGATCCGGTCATGTCGCACATAACCGACTAGTATCCAATGTATCGGCTTATCGAATCAATCCTAGATTCGATATCTAGGTTATATCGAATATAACCAATCGATACATTCATCGCGAGAATGGAATACGGTATCACATACATGTATTATTCTCGGTCCCGCACATATCTCATATGCGCTCCTATTTCGTTTCGCTTGAACCAGGAAACCTATGTGTAGGACTCTAAAGACTCGTCAATACGCCGGCAGCAGATGATGATCATATCAAACACCCACAAGCCGCAAGCGGTCTGCTAAACGTAACGGCCACCCGGGTATTGAGCGATCTGAAGATCGACGAGCAAGCCCGCTCATACTCCAGTGAATCCAACCAGTAACACTACCGTACAGTCCGGTCTGATCGCTCTGATATGTCGCATATCTCGCCTAGGGGTGGTAAACGTCAGACCCCAATAGCTCGATAAGTCGTGTCGATATGAGGTCTATAACAATTCGAGAAACTATTGGTAACACTTACCAGTAAATCTCAGCAACCCTGGCCAGGGATTTCCTGTTATAGCCAATCGAACACAGCGCAACATCAACTCCCTATACCGGGAGAGACGAATCCCCTCCTATCGCTCATTGCCTCCATGTGACTCGGGACTGTACCCAAAAACCACCGTTTTGCACACCCTCTTGGACGTGGTAAGATGGAAATCAAAGCACAGTGGGAACCACATAAGACTCTATGACGATCTCGGGTCAACAGACTACTCTGTACCAGTGTCACCATAGAACTGCCATCTGACGTGAGGTATAATACCATCTGGGAGTTCTCGGCGAGTCCGTCCAGTGTACCCAGTCTCTACTGAGCATCCGTATATCATCTCTGATGTCAAACACCAATGGATATGGGATCATCCATCGTCCATCTGTATGGGTCGAGAAGGTATACGCTAGTCTACTCTGGTATATCGATGCCCCGTCTCGATACACCCACGACTAGGGACTTTGAAGGATGTACTTATGGACTACCATGTCCCCACTAGTATGATCCGCATCATAGTCCAGGTAGTCAAGTACAGATCCTAAGGGCTTTACCAACATGTAACAGAGAGACAATCAGTGTACACGTTAAGGTAAAGAGTAACCAGATAGCATACTATCATGTTGAGCGAGAAAGTCCTCCCTATATATGTCCCAGCATCCACTACAATATACATCCTATGTATAGTAATGGCCTCTAGAGCATACATATAACTAACAATCTCCCACTTGCACTAGGGCCATCTGTAGCAGTGGTTGCAGTATCTCATACTCAACCATCCCATGAAAGTCTCTCTCTGGGAAAAGGCCTTCGTGAGTGGATCCGCCGTGTTATCCTCTGAGTCTACTCTCTTGTCCTCGATCACCCTGGAGATCAACCATCTCCATGATCAGGTGATACTGCCTTAGAATATGTCTGGATCACTGATGGGATGGACGTTCCTTGGCAAAAGCCACAACTCCATTGTCACACAATGGGAGGAACAAAGTTCATCTCATGAACCAATATACACCCAGACTGCCTCTTTGGTAGCATCTTAAGTAGCGATGTATCCAGCCTTTATCGTCTAGTATGTCACGGTATCTAGCTTGGAACTCTTCCAACATACCGTCCCTTTACTGAGGGTAAAGACAATGCCTGTGACTGACATTCAGTCGTCATTATCACCCTGGAACCCTTCCAGTGATTCTCCCCAGGATCGGTTGATACCGTCTCACTACAACTAGTGAGAGTCCTAACATCCAATTAGATCTATCTCATAGATCCAAAAACCTAGGATTTAGGAGGTATCACTTTGATCCTATATGGAGAATCATTGTGATAAGCGGAGATTGATCGAGCGTAGCATAGGAAACTCCTTCCCTATCAAGAGTATGTCATCCACGTACTCTACGAGGATCACTACCATACTCCCTACTACCCTTTTGTTTATACAAGGTTCATATACCATTTTGATGATGTCAAACTCTTTGACTAAAACATCAAAACAGATGTTCCAACTCCGCGATACCTGCTTTATCCTATAAAGCATCTTGCACACGTTTCCGCTGCTCCCACTGTCTACGAGGCCCTCTGGCTGTGTACTTATAGACGCTTTCTTCTATAACATCATTTAGAAAAGCTGTCATGACACCCAATCACCAGATATCGTAGTCATGGTATGTAGCCGTGGCAAGTAGGATCCGGATGGACTTAAGCATAGCCACTGGAAAAGGTTTCATCATTATCCACGCCTGGTCGATGACGAAAACCTTTAACTAGTCTAGCTTTGAAAGTCTTAACTTTTCCATGTACACCAAGTAATCTTCTCAAGATTTACTTGCTCCTGATGGGGATTTAACCCTTCAGATATAGCAACTAAAGTCCATACTTTGTCGGTGTATAAGGATTCCATCTCTGATCACTAAGCATCCAGCCATTCTTATAGAGTCTTAGTCCTGATGGCCAGCTCGAAACTAGTTGGGTCATCATCTCATGATGCAATCCTCGCTCCCACTGTCATAGAGAAACCGAAGTATCTCTCAGGTGGGTGAGGAACCCTACTGGATCGGCGGAGAGGTTGAGGTTCGTTGGTAATTATTGAATCCTTTGGTTCTGTCAAATCTTCAGCTGCAGTTTTGTATAGCTGGAACATTTCCAGTTCTACATAACTGACCTTGCCTCGAGCTTGTCCGGATTTTGCTTTTCAGACATAGGCCGGACAACCCCAAATCTTAACTAACTTAAGAAATGGGCTCTTCCCTTTCCATATCACATATGAAGTGGTAGGCAACTGATTTGATTTGAACCCTATTCAATAGGTATGCAGCTTCTCAAGCGCATAACACCCAAAAGGAAATAGGTAACTCAGTATTACTCATCATAGAGCACACCTTATCACATAGGGTGTAATTGCTCCACCCCGATATACCATCGTGCTATGGTGTATACAGAGGAGTAATGCTGAGAGAGAATCTCATTCTCCTTTAGAATAGTCCAGGAATTCCATGCACAAGTATTCTCCTCCCTGATCTCATCATAGGACATAATACTTATACCCGTATTTTGGTTCTCTACTTCTCGCTTATATTCTGTGAATATCTCAAAAGGCTCGGACTCATGTTTCAACAGGAACATATGTCTGAATCTTGAGAGATTATCAGAGAATGTAATGAAGTACAAAGAACCAGTCCTGGCATGTGTAGACAGGGGACCTTACATACATCATCATGTATCTGTCCCAAGAGTTCACTAACTCTTTCTCTGTTTCCAGTAAACGGAGCTATGGTCATCTTATCTTTGTGACATGACTGGCGAGTTTCACAAGATGTAAATTCAAACTAATTTAAATATGCATCTTTATGTAACTCTAGCCAGTCGGGTCACATTGATCAGACCTAGTCTACAATACCTCAAGAAGAATTCGTTCATTTCTGAACTTTTCCTCTTGTGTGTGTTCCATATACTAAGAACTGTAGTTTGATTTAGAACATCAACGCTTTTAGATAACGTGTCTGAACCGATCAACTTTTGATATAGGAAATGTTCAAAACATTATCCAACAATACAAAATTTTACCGTTTCTTTACTAATAAAGAGACAGATATGATTTTGTATATCAGGTTCGGTATCTAATAACATTCGTTCAGAATCAATGTATTGTAATACAGGGTGACAGTGACCAACAGACTTGGCTGCAACTCTTGCCCCGTTTTCTGCCTCATGAAACTTATCACCCGTTCTCAGTTCTCTACCTATCTGTAGCCCTATGTAACAGATTACATATCTGGGATCCTGATCCGGTATCATATACCCAGGACGTAAAGGATACTGAGAAACAGTTCTGTATAATGAACAAACCCGAAGATGATGCATCAGCATGCACTCTCTTCGTTTGGGCGGCACAGGAATTCTGGTAATCCCCAATTTCCTGCTCTGTCTTATAACATTTATAAGTTGGAGCGGGACCAACGTTCCCCAGCTCAGTATAACAAGCGGGTTCGGTCAATATTCCGTATTATTATCTTGATTAAGGCGTGATATGGTCGCTACCAGGAGAGAGAGAGAAGAAAACACTCAGCGTGCGCTCTTGCAAGAATAGATTGGTTATTATTTTATCTAATCAGGATGGCTCCCACTGTTTTTTATCAAATCTTCGTTCAAACCCTAAAAGGAAAGACTAGCCGGGATTAATTACACACTACAAGTTCGCCAATCTTTCAGCCAAGCCAGTGTCGGTACTTTGAGGGAGGTCCCCCGTGCTTTCGCACGAACCTAATTAATGTAAACCTCGTTTTCCCAGAGGCGTAACCTCGTTGACACCTTTCTAGACACCTGCTTGATCGGCTAATTGTAATGTGTAAAACTCTCCCAGGAGTAACTCTTACTCGCAGCGGGTATCGGGATCCAACTATCTCATAGAAGGTATGCAATCTCATTGCAAATTTCAACACTTGAAATTCCCGATAATATTTTGCCCCTAGCGTCCTATGACCTTGACGCAGGCCAACAAACCATAGTCCGCTAGTCAAGTTCAACCCGTCATTTCCTGATTGAATTAAACCCACCCGCACGACCCTTGACACAGGCCAACAAAGTCGCACGACTACCCTAATCCAATCACATCATATGCTTATGCAGATAAGCACCAGTTAGCTACCGCACACTACGCCTTGACGCAGGCCAACAAACGTAGCACGAATACTAACTACTACTTATCTGAAATGACGAAGGGCTACGACAGGTTTTTCTGAAAACCTATTGCGTAATGAACTTGATATCGTTGTAGAATCAAATGATTTTAAAATGGAGTTCTTTTGAGGCTTTTCTAGTTTTGCTAAAGGAGTCACTCCCGGTGAAGGGATCGTCGGTCCTTTCCTCGTCGAATGAGGTGCGGGATATATCATATATATCACTGTGCAAAGCAAAAACTCTTAAAAGCAATCAAAAGACAAACCGAGTGTGTAGCATCTGCCAGTTATTGCTAAAGGAGTCACTCCCGGTGAAGGGATCTCGGTCCTTTCCTTATCGAATAAGGTGCAGGATATATCACATATACCTCTGTGCAAAGCAAGAACTGTATCTACCTGTTTTATTTTGAAATTCGATTCTACAACATCTTAGGTTTCTTTTATTTCATTAATCACATTAATGAAGTCCCATCATTTAAGTACCTAAACATCACAGATAAATACGACGTACACTTATGCCATCCGCATTCGCCTCGATGTCCTCTCGTGCACCGTTAGGTTAGGTAACTAACGGCAGAGCAGGGCAGGGCTAGCGCGGGTGTAAAACATAAGTAACGTCTATATATAATATATCATATATATACTATATAAAGTATCTATCACAGAACATCACATGATCACATCACAGATATCGCAGCAGAAGAATCATATGAAATATTGGATATACTAGGACGTCCGTGTTTTCAATACGAGCCAGTATAAAACACGGATTCCACGGTCGCGATGAATAGCCAAACCCACACCCCTAGACCCCTACGAGAGAGGCAAGCAACCCTACCAATTCTAGAGTTAGGAGACCCGGACTCGACTCCTCGAGTTGGTCTCCCACTGGACTCCAGAACCCGGTTACGTGTGCCCTCCTCCTTGGGTCTATCCTAGTGCGGAAAAGTAAATAATATACAAAAGGTGACATCTTCCGCAACCTGGAAGTGCCCCAATAAAAGAATATTACATACAAGTTTTTACATGAATGAAAATGAAAAACACTCATCTCACATAAAAAACCCCGGCTATTCAAACACGACGATCCAATATAACATATCCAGCAACACATAACATCACATGTTATCAACGTAAGCAAACATGCGTATCCCAATTGTCGTTGACATATAGCAACGAAACCGGCGATATCACATATTACACTTACGGTCACAGAAAAGAAAGTGTAAAACTACAACAGTTGGAATCCACAATCTGCATAGACATCGCATGCCTAATCATATGAATTCTTTAGACATCGCATGCCTAACAATTATAAACCCCGCATTTTAGTCTCAAAATCGAAAACTCTTTTCAATATCAAGTCGGGCAATTCAACAAGATTCCCGAAAAACTGATCGAATGCTCGTCGCAAACTTTAGTAGGCGGCCGCACCCCTTTTACCGTCGACGAAGTGCACCAAGGCGGAACACCGCTACCGCGAGCACCCGAACGGATGCTTTCGGCGACGGGGTTCTCCTACAGTCACTTGGTCGGGGCTATGGGGCGAGGCTGTCTATTAAGTTTACCTGGCGAGTATCCGCGTACGCTACGTGATTGCGACGGACTTTTGATCGCATCAAAATTCCGTGGCAACCGATCAAGTGAGACTAAACTGCTATGTTTATAACATTCATTCAGTTATCTCATAACTATGTGTGAATTCCAATTATTGTATCCCATTCCGGATAAATAGAAAATGTCAAACTTTCCGATCGAACAATCGAACACCCAAGTTTTCCCGATACAGATCAACACATGAAACAAGTCTAAAAACATTCAGTTCGTGCCTCAGTACCAACGGTCCAGCCGTAGAAGGGTCAAGCCAACGCCTCACATGTGGCACGCCGTACTGCCCCAAACCCGAAGGTTCAAAGGGCAGTTCAAGACGGTCACATAATCGAGTTAAGGTTTGTTGTCTTCTAGAGGGTCCATTGCGTTACTTGCACTACTTAGAACGTCTTTAAACAACGGAAAAATCCAACACTAGGAAATTTCCCGACAGGGGAAAAATTGGGTATTTATATCCGGTCGAACTTTTTAACATATTCTATAATTTATCCGGAAAGCCACATAGACAAAATCTGATACTCCGATCGAAACACCGAATCCCCAAATCAACCCCAGAAAATTCAACTCTTGAATAAAAAGTAAAAATTCCCAGAAAACTCAGCATCAGAAAACATGAATTACTGTGCAAAAAGTGGAGGATGACGTCACCATGTTGCCGCGGAACCGCCGCATAAGGAAGGCTTCTGCCGCGGTTCCGCCGCCGTTTACACTGTTCATGAATATAATTTTGCTCCGTAATTCTTAGAATTCCCTGCTGAATTTTTTACGAATTTTTAATTTGGAAAAATCCCAGTTTTTAGAAAAAGTCCAGAGAGCAAGTTTGGTTTAGGGTTTCGGGTTCATTCGGACTTCAAATTCCGTCTGGACTTCGCCTAAGGCTCTAGCTTGTCTCTGATACCACTGTAGGGTTCCTAGGCACTCTCAAGAGGTCTCACAAGGCATCGAACATGCCAATTTCAAAAATTACGGTGCCGAGAAACCCTATTGTACGGATCGTTAGCTAGAATTCTAGGCGAAAAGTAAACTAGTTAACACTTAACTAAGAGAATACGGAAATACAACCTTTGTAGATCCGGTGCTCCACCTCCATAGCTCCGCAACGAAGTCCCCTCGCTGTCCAAATGAGTTCCCGGGCTCTAGCGTCGGCTTCGTCGGAGAATGGGCAAGCTAGGTCGTCGATGTCCATGCCGAAGATGATCTACGTCGAGGCATCGCAAGATCAAGCTCCAAACTTCACCAAGTCATGAAAACTTGTGAAGGAAACACACTCTACTACTTGGCAAGAGGTAGAGGATGAAAAAATAGGAAGTGGGTTCAATTTAGAATTGGATTTCTCACTTTTTATCATCAATCACCATTGATGACCTCAAGGTTTTCTTCTTGAGTTCAACGAAGAAGAAGAAGAAATGATATGATAAGTTAATTTTAAAAAGAAAATAAATAGAATACTTATCATACTTTCAACCTTAGTTAAGTGTAGAGAAAAGACCATGGTTAATGGAATGGTTAGGGTTAAGGATAAGAACAAAATGGTCACTAGGTCAAAGTCTTCAAGAAGCTTCAATATGAAACAAAATTAGCCACCATTTTCTCTTTATGCCTTTTCTAATTATTTCCAAAATGAATAAATAGATAAATAAATAAGAAAAGGAAATAAAACCCTAATCATAAGTTTAACCATGGTTTAATTCTTTACACTTAACCAAGTAAACATGCATCATCAAACATGATACAATAATATGCACAAAAAGTATATCACATATACAACTTGTACATCCAAGTGAGAAAATCCATATAAAGTGAACCAATACTAGTTAATGCAAAGTAATATATCAAATACATAATTATACATTAAATCATTAAATCAACACTTGATTCAATGATCCGGTCATGTCGCACATAACCGACTAGTATCCAATGTATCGGCTTATCGAATCAATCCTTGATTCGATATCTAGGTTATATCGAATATAACCAATCGATACATTCAGCGCGAGAATGGAATACGGTATCACATACACGTATTATTCTCGGTCCCGCACATATCTCATATGCGCTCCTATTTCGTTTCGCTTGAACCAGGAAACCTCTGTGTAGGACTCTAAAGACTCGTCAATACGCCGGCAGCAGATGATGATCATATCAAACACCCACAAGCCGCAAACGGTCTGCTAAACGTAACGGCCACCCGGGTATTGAGCGATCTGAAGATCGACGAGCAAGCCCGCTCACACTCCAGTGAATCCAACCAGTAACACTACCGTACAGTCCGGTCTGATCGCTCTGATATGTCGCATATCTCGCCTAGGGGTGGTAAACGTCAGACCCCAATAGCTCGATAAGTCGTGTCGATATGAGGTCTATAACAATTTGAGAAACTACTGGTAACACTTACCAGTAAATCTCAGCAACCCTGGCCAGGGATTTCCTGTTATAGCCAATCGAACACAGCGCAACATCAACTCCCTATACCGGGAGAGACGAATCCCCTCCTATCGCTCATTGCCTCCATGTGACTCGGGACTGTACCTAAAAACCACCGTTTTGCATGCCCTCTTGGACGTGGTAAGATGGAAATCAAAGCACAGTGGGAACCACACAAGACTCTATGACGATCTCGGGTCAACAGACTACTCTGTACCAGTGTCACCATAGAACTGCCATCTGACGTGAGGTATAATACCATCTGGGAGTTCTCGGTGAGTCCGTCCAGTGTACCCAGTCTCTACTGAGCACCCGTATATCATCTCTGATGTCAAACACCAATGGATATGGGATCATCCATCGCCCATCTGTATGGGTCGAGAAGGTATACGCTAGTCTACTCTCGTATATCGATGCCCCGTCTCGATACATCCACGACTAGGGACTTTGAAGGATGTACTTATGGACTACCATGTCCCCACTAGTATGATCCGCATCATAGTCCAGGTAGTCAAGTACAGATCCTAAGGGCTTTACCAATATGTAACAGAGAGACAATCAGTGTACACGTTAAGGTAAAGAGTAACCAGATAGCATACTATCATGTTGAGCGAGAAAGTCCTCCCTATATATGTCCCAGCATCCACTACAATATACATCCTATGTATAGTAATGGCCTCTAGGGCATACATATAACTAACAAGATTTACTGGTAAGTATTATCAGTTGTTTCTCGACCTGTTATGAGCCTCACATCGGCACGACTTATCAAGTTTTTGGGGTCTGACGTTTACCACTCCCAGACTAGATATGCGACATATCAGACGAAGAGACCAGACTGTACGGTAGTGTTACTTATTGGATTCACGGGAGTATGAACAAGCTTGCTTGTTGATCTTTTGATCGCTCAATACCCGGATATCCTTTACGTCTAGCTAGCACCGCTGACGGCTTTTGGGTGACTGATATGATCATCACCTACTGCCGGCGTATTGACGAGTTTTTAGAGTCCTACACAGAGGTTTCCTAGCTAAAGCGAAACGAAGTAGGGTACATATGTGATATGTCCGGGACTGAGATTGATACGTGTCTTTGATACCGTATTCTAATCTCGTGATATAGGTTATATGTGATATAACCGGATTATTGAATTAAGTGTTGATTCAATAATTTATTAAATGATATTAGTCAGTTGTATGCGATAGAGCCGGGATATTAAATCAAGTGTTGATTTAATAATTTAATGTATAATTATATATTTGATATATTAATATACATTAACTAATATTATCCCACTTAAGGAAATGGTTTCACTAAATACATTTAAATATATATGTGATATATATTAATGTATTTAATAAGTGTCATGCTAGATGATACAATGGACTTGTGTGTATGAGACTCATACCAAAGTAAAGATAATTTGGGTATTTAAATATTAAGGAGAAAATCAAATTAGGTGGAAATTAGCATGGCTAAGATGCTTGTGGAAGCATGGAGAAGCTTTCACTTAAGTCTACTAATTTTGTTTTACTCTAGATATTTATTAACCCAACCATTATCGTTAGCCATGGTTAAGTCGCTACAATAGATATATGAGATATTTTCTCACCCATGGTTCATCACTTGATCACTTGAGTTTCTTCTTCATCTCCTTCCTTGCTCTCTAGCTTTCAAGTGAGGTGAAAAAGAAAAAGAGAAAAATAATTCTAAAAGTGAGCAAAATTCGTACTTCATTAATCTATACCAAACTAGCCATTTAGTATAGGTTGTTTGCTTCACTAATTCTCAATTAGTTAAGAGCTATCTTGAGTTAGAGATTTCTCGATGTAGATCATCGTCGGCCTCGAAGATCTTTAAGCAAGCTTATTCTTTTCACCTAGTGGAGCCTAACGAGAGTCCGGGAGACCACCACTTAGAGTTAAGGGACTACTACACGGAGCTTTAGAAGTGAAGGACCGGTCTACAAAGGTTGTATTCCTTGTTCACTTAGAGTAAAGTTGTTTACTTGCTTAGTTATACCCTAATTCTCTAGTTAGATCCTTGGTTTGGGTTGCTTTGCTCTTTAGTTTTTTTTTTAAAAATTGCATACCCGATGCCTTATAAAACCTAGTGAGAGTGCTAAGGAACCCAACAACGAGAGCTCCTAGTGTTAGGAGAGTACACCTATTACGCTTATTGAGTAGTCTTCTTCCAAACCATAGGCAGGTGCCGAAAGGTGGGGAAGGAAGAAAACCAATTAGCCTAAGTGTGGTGTACAGAAGGTAATAAATAAAGACATATAAATGGATTAATGTAAGGGCAAAGAAAACTGCGACTGCTATGATTCATGACAAAACCGCGTATACCCCTGCCACTCCTAATTCACCTTTGGATTTCTCCAGAATACTTCGTATCACTACGATGATCCATAATTCTTGGATATGCCATCGTATAGTTACATACGAACTCGAAGGAACTTGTTCCAGTTCAAGGATGGATTCTGGTTCGGGAGAAACTGAATAGGATTATTCAGTTGTCATTTCTCTTTACCTTCTCTCAGGTTGCGAGGGCTCCTGGTATTAGAAGTGTACACCTATTGTGCTTATTGGATAGTCTTCTTCCAAACCTTCGGCTGGTGCCGAAGGGTAGGGAAGGAAGAAAATCAATTAGCCTAAGTATGGTGTACAGAAGGTAATATGTAAAGACATATAAAGGGATTGGAGTGAGGGCAAGGAAGTATACGGTTACTGTCATGAATCTGAATTGTGGAAGAGGTATTACTAAGAATACCATGCTACCCCTTCGAAACATTTTTATGTTTCAGTTTCACTGTGCGATGTTAATTGAAAACTGTTTTTCCAATTTGATTCTAACTCCAGGGTGTGTATTTACCAGACTTGATTTTCACATCTGTATGGCGTTACAGATGATGAGTGGGAGTAAGATATTGAGAATTGGGTGATTAGATCCTCATCATATCGGAATTCTTTGTAATTGGCAATATTTCAGGAAATCACCTGGGTTTTCCCCGACGGCAAATATTTGTTTTTGAATATCCGTCGTTATGCACAAATTTCAAACTGATATATCTGTACGTTTCTTTTATAAAGTGAGATATAACTTTTGGAAATTATTACTATGACATTTACCTATATCAGTTGATGGTTAGGTAAGGAGTATTCAACAACGGTGTAATTCTTCTTAACCATAGTACAGTTTTTCAACTTACGACGTACAGGGTTTGAGTTATTAAACTCAATGGACTTATACAAAGTATTGTATGCTGTCCGATATCCGTTAGCACAAAGGGGTTGGTACTCGTACTATATTCTGTTTACTCATGACTTTTTCAGTTTTAGACAAGTATTTTATAGAAATACAAGGTCCAGATATTGAGAAGATATAGGTATAAGAATAAAGTAGAGAACCACATGATGCAAGTATCAGGATTCTTCAAGGTAATCGAAGATGTAGATACTTGTGTTAGGTATTCCGTTATAAGTAATAGTTTTGAGAACTTGCTTCTCTTTCAGGTTACTCATACGTGGATGTATTCCTTGATGAGTGATGCTGCTTGGCCTCCTTCCATTTGGTTGACATGCACTGGAAATAGCTGCATGATTTTTGAATGTGGTTCTAACTAAATTAGTGCATCATTTTATATATATTGGTTATAGAATGGATTCATATCTTGACGATTATAAGGTATATGGAGTAGTCCGGCTGATGCTTAAAACCAGAATCTGGACAAACTCAAGGCACGTTTCAGTAATGGCAGTTTTTGGGTTATCCCGGGCTTCGATGAGGGTTAACATTCTACCATCATGAAGATCAATAGTTATATTGTTATTGATGTAAGTCGATGTCGCGCACCCCGCGGGTTCACGGGGAGGTGGAATAGTTAAAAAACGATTTTTTCAAAGCTCGCAACACCGACTTGAACTCCAGGATCGATACTAAACCCTAACTAGCAAACTACTATGAGGTAAACTATACCGATAGAATGTTATACCTCATGATTTCGTGTCCTTCGGGTCTTCTTTGCTGTCCTCCTCCTCGTCATAAGCTCCAAGGATCGTAACGGATCGAGCCTTTTCGTCGGTCCTCTCGTGTCAAAGACGATCCACCCAAGAGTCTGTAAATCGAGCTCCCACATCAAATCGAAAGTAACTAGGGCACCTAGTTCGCTACACTAGATGACCTAGATGATGTAAAGAATACAGATGGAATGGTTTGTCTCTCATAGACTTAGGTTTCTCAATACATGAGTCATGAAAGGGTAGAGGTAGAAGAAGAAGAACTTGAGGAAAAAGCTAGTGAAGTTTTGCATAACAAAGAGAATGAGCTCCTATGTCTAAATCTGAACCATACCCTCTCATCACTAGAATAACTCTAATTAGTAAATCAAATTTGGTTCATTTTCAACTTAGTGAGTCATGGCATGAAAACCCTCCATGTGTCACCAAGAGCCATGCTCCAATTTATGCAAAAATCCACCTCATTTCCTCCACCTCACAATGCAATAAACATTTAACCTAAAATGTTTAATAAAAAATATGAGGTGTCTTCTTCTAGAAGTATCTTTGAACAAATTACGAAAATTCCCCTCATCCATATATTGTAACGTTCTGAAAAATCATTTAGGTGAAATTTCCGATAATCGGTAAAATAACTGGTGTTTTCCGTAAAAACCAACGTATAATTATTTTTCAACATAGACTTAAATATACCTATTCTATCTATGTAATTGCTAGTATTTGGTATTTAATTGGTCACATGTAAATTTCTAGTTTACTCAAATATTTTCCTTAATTAATTATTTTAAATTTTCACTAATACATTTAATTAGTGATAATTACAAATTAGTATGGGTTAATACAAGTTTTGTGCATCATAACACGTTAAACCAAAGTGTAACATGTTCTTTTTATAACTTGTCTCCAAATTCTAGTGGGTTCTAGGGTAAAAAGGAAATGGAAATAAAATGAAATGAAAATTTAAAATGATGTGAAATGCATTAATGAACTTTGATGGGTTTTTCTTGACTTGAAATTTTCACACACTCAAACACACACTCTCCTCCTCACATTGGCCGAGCCTAGTGTGGCAGCCTAATCCCCCACTTCTCCACTTCTTTCTCACTTCAAATAAAGGGAAAAAAAAGAGATAAATTAAAAAGGGAAAGTATTAAACAATGAGGTATGGGCATTTGAATTGATGTGTGGGATTTTATAGACTTGGCCACAACCTCAAACCTCACTCTCTCTCCCTCTTTTCCTCATGGCCGAGCCCTCCTCATGACAGCCCCCCCAATTCTTGATCTCATTTTCCACTTCAAAATCCACAAAAAATTCATACAGAAACCTCACAAATCCCTAATCAAACCTTTATCCATTATTCCTTGGCCAATTCTAGCTTAAATCATGGAGCAAGAGGCCATTTTGGGAGGCAAATTCTCAAGTTTGATCTCAAATTTTAGAGGTATAAATCTTAATCCTATGATTTAATTGTTGGTTATTACTTCAATTTAACTTAATTAGATGTTTAAATATGGAATTAATTTCAAGATTAAACTTTCAAGAGAAGGGTTGAAATCAAGTTAGGGTTGTGATCATTTGATTATGGTTGTGAGATGTATTTTAACGTCTTAAGGCATGCAAAACTCAATCTTGTTGCAATATTGCTAATTGTTACATTTAATTTGTCCTAATTAAGCTTTTTTGCAAACTAGGTTTTCGGGATTAATATAAATTGGTGAGATAAAATTTTAGTAAACATTTGTGTGGTTTAATTAAGCTATTAAGTGATCTTTGTGGCTACTAAAATTGTTAACTTTTAGATTTGTGCTAAAAAGGTAATGAGTCGGTTACTAGGTTTTTGGATTCAATCGTTTGAACTAAGTTTGAGATTTCGGTGATTTACAACCTATTCCTTATAATATTTAGTGTGTTGTGAAACCACGATTGATACGTTTGGATTTTAGGTTTGGGGATTTTCACGTATAATGACCCTAGTTGTAGTTTGTGGCGTTGTCGCGGCGCGTTTCATGCACCAAATGTGTGCGCCTCTAGTTAGTGCACGTGGTTATCTTGTATCGTTTGTTTCCGCGACTATCATTTATTTATCCTTTTAATTGCTTGTGTATGATTCTAGGATCGGGTGCAGAGGCGTCAGATGTGGCACGGAAAAAGACAGGGTGGAGATCGGATCAGATTAGCCGAGGCGTCCAGGTGAGTAGATATATATCTACGGGGGAAGTTGGGTGGATGGCGTATAGCATCCTAGCAATTTCGTAGGGTATGATGTGTTTATGATATATATATATATATATATATATATATATATATATATATATATATACACCTATGTGTTATTATGAGATGTGAATACTAAGCAAGAAAGGATTTAGGAGACCATGGGTTCGATTTAGTGTAATTGGAGGAAAGTACTTTCAGTTTAGTTTCTTAGTTGCGAAACCCTAAAGTAAAGGTTCACATACACACACACATGCACACACGTGATATGTTTGGGTGTATATGTTTATATGTATATATATATATATCTGTGTGTGTGTGTATGCGTTGGTATATATATATATATATACACACACACACATATACGTATACACGGATGATGAGCCCAGTATATGATACTTGGAGATGAGCCGATATGATCGGGCATGATGCCGTGAGTTGTGATATGTGACTGGGTCGTGATATGATATGACATGATATTATAACGGATCGTTGGCCGATGTGTTTTCATACACACGAGGATATTGGGATGTGCTAGATTTTAGAAAGGTACCCTAATTCATGATTTTACGATGATGATACCATATGAATAATGAGGTATATGTGCCCGTACCCCGATTTTGGGATGCCGTATGATGGATTTTACCGTACGAGTTATAGATATGATGATTGATCCGCACTCTCGACTCGAGGATGTCGTATTATGTATTTTACCGTACGTGACGCTATTGAGGCGGGATCGCCGACTACCAGATATATCGACTCGGACTTTAGGTGGATTTCTTTACCCTTTCGACTGGGCTCGAGTCATACTTATTTTCAAAACTAACGAATCGCGAGTATTTTTAAAGACAGGCCGAAGGATACTACGGATTTTTCAAAAGACGTATCTTTTCTCAAAGACCCCGTAGCCCCTATTTTTCTAAAACCATGATTCGTGCTATTTCAAACACCAAAAACTGTATGACTCGTATATAGAAATGTATATTCTTCAATGTTGCGGTTACTACATCTTTTCCCGTATATTCATGTTGTTCTCATCGCATTGCATGCTTATGCATGTGTTTTCTTTAGTTATTATGAACTCCTGTGGTTAGGACATCAGCACCATTACCGATGATGCGTATGCTCCACGTACACTTGCTCGCCGGCTCACACACATCATCATCGGTAATTTCCATGTCACGTACACTTTAGAGAATATTACTTCATTGCTATAACTTGCTAGCTGATAGTTCCAATATATGATACTATGCTAGTTTAGATATTGCATTCTTTACTTAGATACCCATGCATGTGTATATTGTTGTCATGCAATATTATGGGGCTTTATGCCGGTAATTCACTGTTTACATACTCTGAGATTTTTAGGATATCGGATTTTCCATGAGATTTTGGATTTAGAGAAACCGTAAGGATTTTATAAACTCATTATCATTTTTAAAAATAGAAATTTGTGGTTTTCTCGTGATATGATGCATGTGTCGTCCATCATGAGTTTTCTCGGCTCTTGAGCGGTATTATACACCCGATTCGAGGAGGAGGATGAACTGTCTGCGGGTGCATGGTGGACCCGGTACGGTACCCCGGGACGAGAGTGGTTTTATGGAGATGACGATGAGCCTGCCAGGGGCAGACTACCATACCGGTGTGTCGGGCGTGGCGGATGTCCGGAGAATACCGACGTAGTCGAGAGATTTGATGTGATGGGCCAATCTGGACTGACGGAGCCCATAGGCCGATCCGGACTGACGGAGCCCAAGATTTGAGTATTATGTGTCACTGTCGGAAACGAATTTCGAGATGTTTTGAGTGCCGATGCTGGGCACTCGGGTTTTTTCATGTTTTGTGTGTCGTTGCTGGACACACGTTGGATGATGCATTAGTACATGTCATGCATCGATATATTATTACTCATGACATGGACACGAGTACTTTGATATCATACTTATGATATATTGTCATCTTTGTTGTAGTATTGTATAATCTATTGTATGGCCTAGGAGAGAGTCATACATGCGATTTATTCTCGGTGATGTTTTCTACTCACGAGTTGGCAACTCACCCCTGTTGTGCCACGGTTTTTTGCAGGTTTTGCCGTACAGGTTTCCTTGGCGGCTTTGCTGGCACACCACTTCATTCCGGGTGATTGCTTGGGTAGGTGGATTCACTTGTATCGTGACTACCGTTGTACTTGTATTTATTTTAGTTGTATCTAGTAAACTCCATCAAACAGACTTGTATAATTTGATAAACTTAGAAGACCAGTTATATATTCTTTCGACCTTAGAGTCGCGCGTTTGTATATTATGGTTCTTCTCTGGTTTTCTTGAGGATGTTTGGTTTTCTTCTGAGTTTTGATCCTCGCCCTTCAGCGTTGTATATTATACTGCTTGCATGGTTGTTTCCGCCAATTGGCGAAGAGCTAGCTCCCACTTAGGGATGCCGTTCATTATTTTTGTATATGAGCGTTTGTACCCGTTTAGGGCCAGTATTTATAAAGGAGACTCTGCCAAAATTTTCGGGAAAATATGATGTTGCTTTTAAATGTTTAATGCCACTTATTTTGTTAATACCATATGCTTTAAAATAAGTTTTCCTTCACTCTTTTCATTTAAAATGGTTTAGTTTAAGTGCCAGTCATGTTCCGTACCTTCGGGTCGTGACAAAGTTGGTACCTAGTTCGCTACACTAGATGACCTAAATGATGTAGAGAATACAGATGGAATAGTTTGTCTCTCATAGCCTTAGGTTTCTCAACACATGAGACATGAAAGGGTAGTGGTAGAAAAGAACAACTTGAGGAAAAAGCTAGTGAAGTTTTGCATAACAAAGAGAATGAGCTCCCATGTCTAAATCTGAACCATACCCTCTCATCACTAGAATAACTCTAATTAGAAAATCAAATTTGGTTCATTTTCAACTTAGTGAGTCATGGCTTGAAAACCCTCCATGTGTCACCAAGAGCCATGCTCCAATTTATGCAAAAACCCACCTCATTTCCTCCACCTCACAATGCAATAAACATTTAACCTAAAATGTTTAATAAAAAATATAAGGTGTCTTCTTCTAGAAGTATCTTTGAACAAATTACGAAAATGCCCCTCATCCATATATACATACCCGTATCCATATTCCGAAAAATACGAATACAAAAGAGACGAAAATAATCCATCAGTATAATACTAGGATCCGGCTTAAACCAAAGCCCACTAGTATTATCTTTCTGAATCATCATCCGTGCATAAGTATACGTACGTGATCGAACCCTGTCGTAAAACCATACGACCTCTACATCTTTTGCCCGATGCAGGGAAACCCTCTGTGTGGGACTCTAAAGACTCGACACTACGCTGGCAGTGGGTTTAACCACAAGCCGCAAGCGGTACTAGCTGCACGTAACGGCTACCCAGGTATCTGTCGATAAGAAGGCCGATGAGAACAACTCATCCGAAGTCCTACTGAGCCTATCTGTGACAATCTTCGTACAGTCTGGTCTGTTCTTCTAAGAGTATCGCACATCGGGCCTAGGGGGACGGTAATCATCAGACCCCTAATAGCTCAATAAGTCATGTCGGAGAGTATCCCAAAACACCTTGAGAAACTACTGGAGTACCTACCAGTAAATATCGCTTGCCTTGGCCAAGGACTTTGTATAATGGACTTCCAAACACAGCGCGATATCAACCCCTAATACCGGAAGAGACTAATCCTATCTAACCGCCACTGCCTCCATGTGCTTCGGGACTACATCCAACTACTACCTGTTTGCACGACTCCATTGAGCCATGGTAGGGTAGTAATCTAAGAACAGTGGGAATACACTCGAGGCGAAGTAGCAGTGTCATGTCGACAGACTATGCTGTACTCATGTCACCTGGGAACTGCTACCCGATGATAGGTATAATACCCACCAACAGTTCCCTACGAGTCATGTCCAGTTTACTCATAACCTAATGAGCACCTGCATACTACCTCCAGTATGACTTACTAATGGTTGTGGGACAGACCATCTCCCTTGCTGGGATGAGAAGCGTATACACTAGTCTATTCTGGAGAATCGATGCCCCATCTCCATAATCCTACAACTAGGGACCTGTATAAGGATGTGCTTATAGACTACTCAGCCCCCACTAGTGTGACTGCTATCACAACGCTGGTAGTCAAGCAAAGATGCTATGGGCTTTACCAATATGTATAAGCAATATGCAAAAACACATGCACATATTGAAGTAGAAACAAACAAGGTAGCATACTACCATTTCGAGCAAAACTGTTACTATATCCGTGTATATCCTAAACTTCCATTAAGTAATATACAAACCAATATGATACAATAATGGCCTCTGGGGCATATATCACTAACAATCTCCCACTTTCACTAAGGCCATATATTGGTATATCGCAGACCTATGATCTCGAATAGCCTCTCGAACAATGTATGAGAGATAGCTTTTGTGAGTGGATCTGTAATGTTATTCTACGAATCTACTCTCCTCAACTTGATGTCCCGATGATCAACGATCTCCCTGATCAGGTAGTACGGCCTCAAGATATGTCTGGACTTCTGATGGGACCTGGGTTCCTTCGCTAAAGCTATAGCGCCGTTATTGTCGCAATACAGAAGTATTGGACCAACAATGGTCGGAACCTCCTGAAGTTCTGTTAAGAACTTCCTCATCCAGACTTATTCTTTTGCGGCGTCTCAAGAAGCGATATACTCCGCTTCCATCGTCGAGTTAGCAACAGTGTCCTGCTTGGAGCTATTCCAACAGACCGCCCCTCCATTGAGGGTAAAGATATAACCTGATATGGACTTGGAGTTATCCTTATCACCCTGGAAGCTGGAGTCAGCAAAGTCTTCGATCTGGAGGTCTTTTCTTCCATACACCAAGAACATCTCCTTAGTCCTTCTCAGGTACTTAAGAATGTTCATTACTGCTATCTAGTGCTTCTTTCCAGAGTTTGACTGATACCGTCTTACCACGCTAAGTGCTCAAGCAACATCTGGTCTGGTACACAATATCACATACATTATAAAGCCTACCGTAGAAGCGTAGGGTATAATCGACATGTGAGCCATTTCCAAATCAGTCTTGGGAGACATCTCTTTGGAGAGGGTGATTCCGTGACAAGCCGGTAGACTACCGCGCTTAGAATCTTCCATACTAAATCTTTTCAGTATGGTGTCGATGTACCTGGACTGCGAAAGTCCCAACATCCTCTTAGATCTATCTTGATAGATCTGGATCCCCAGAATGTAAGAGGCATCACCCAGGTCAATCATGGTGAACCTGTGTGACAAGAATCCTTTGACTGATTGTAGCATAGGAATGCCATTTCCTATCAAGAGAATGTCATCCATGTACTAGATGAGGAATACCATAGTTCTCCCTACAATCTTATTATAAATGCATGGTTTATCTAGATTTTTGATAAAGTCGAATTCTTTGACTGTCTCATCAAAACAAATGTTCCAACTCCGCGATGCTCGCTTTAGTCTATAAATGGACTTAAGCAACTTGCACACTATCCTGCTGCGCCCACTCTGATTGAAACCCTCTGGTCGATCCACATACACGCACTCTTCCAAATATCCATTTAGAAAAGTCGTCTTTATGTCTATCTGCCAGATCTCATATTCTAGGAAGGCAGCAATGGCAAGAAGGACCCGAATGGATTTGAGCACAGCCACTGGAGAAAAGGTTTCATCATAGTCCAAACCAGGTCTTTGACGAAAACATTTTGCAACAAATCTAGCCTTATAGGTTTCAACCTATCCATCTACACCAATCTTCTTTCTGAAGATCCATTTGCAGCCTACGGGTTATACCCCTTATGGATCAAAGTCTAAAGTTCATACTTTGTTGGGGTACATGGACTCCATCTCGGTCCGCATTGCATCCAGCCATTTTACCGAGTCTCTGCTCTAAATTGCTGGGTTCTTTAGCGCTCCCACTAGGTTTTATAAGGCATCGGGTATGCAATTTTAAAAAATCTAGAGAGCAAAGTAACCCTAACCAAGGATCTAACTAGAGAATTAGGGTTAGACAAAGCAAATAAACATCTTTACTCTAAGTAAACAAGGAATATAACTTTTGTAGACCGGTCCTTCACTTCTAAAGCTCCATGTAGTAGTCCCTTCGCTCCAAGTAGTGGTCTCCCGGACTCTTGTTTGGCTCCACTAGGCGAAAGGAACAAACTTGCTTAAAGATCTTCGAGGCTGAAGATGATCTATGTCGAAGAATCTCTAACTCAAGCTACCTCTTCACTAATTGATGAACTAGTGAAGAAATAACCTATACTAGATGGCTAGTTTGGTATAGATTGGTGAAGTAGGAATTTTGCTCACTTTAGAATAATTTTTCTCTCTTTCTTTTCTTCACTCACTTAAAGCTAGAGAGCAAGGAAGGAGATGAAGAAAATGATCTCGAGTGATTAAGTGTTGAACCATGGGTGAGAAAATATCTCATATCAACTCATGTAGAGACTAAACCATGGCTAAACATAATGGTTAGGTTAATAAATATCTTGAGTAAGACAAAATTAGTAGACTTAAGTCAAAACTTCTCCATGCTTGCACAAGCATCTTAGCCATGCTAACTTCTACATAATTTTGTTTTTTCCCTTAATATTTAAACACCCAAATTATCTTAAATTAGGTATGAGTCTCATATACACAGGGTCCAATGTATCATCTAACATGACACATAATAAATATATTAATATATATTACATATATATTTGTATGTATTTTGAGAAAAACATTTTCTTAAATGAGTTAATATATATTAATATATCAAATATATAATCATACATTAAATTATTAAATCAACACTTGATTTAATAATCCGGTTGTATCGCATACAACCGACTAATATCATTTATATGTATATCACATATACATATAACATATCATTGAATCAACACTTGATTCAACAATCCGGTTATATCACATATAACCTGTATCGCGAGATTAGAATACGGTATCACATACACGTATTAATCTCGGTCCCGCACATATCACATATGTGCCCTACTTCGTTTTGCATGAGCTAGGAAACCTCTGTGTAGGACTTTAATAACTCGTCAATGCTCCGGCAGTAGATGATGATAATATCAGTCACCCACAAGCCGTCAGCGGTACTAGCTGGACGTAACGGCTACCCGGGTATTGAGTGATCAGAAGATCAACAAGCAAGCTTGTCCATACTCCCGTGAATCCAATAAGTAACACTACCGTACAGTCCGGTCTCTTCGTCTGATATGTCACATATCTAGTCTGGGGGTGGTTAACGTCATATCCCAATAACTTGATAAGTCATGCCGATGCGAAACTCATAACGGGTCGAGAAACTACTGATAACACTTATCAGTAAATCTCAATATCTGCCCTGGCCAGAGACTTCCTGTTATAGCTAATCGAGCACAGCGCAATATCAACCCCCAATACCGGGAAAGACGGATCCCCTCCTATCACTCATTGCCTCTATGTGACTCAGGACTGTACCCAAAAATCACCGTTTTGCACGCTCTCTTGAACGTGGTAAGGTGGAAATCAAAGCACAGTGGGAATCACACAAGACTCAATGACGATCTCATGTCTGCAGACTAACCTGTACCAGTGTCACAAGAGAACTGCTATCTAACGTTAGGTATAATACCATCTAGGAGTTCTCGGCGAGTCCTGTTCAGTGGACCCAGTCTCCACTGAGCACACGTATACCATCTTTGATGTCAAACACCAATGGATATAGGATCATCCATCGCCCATCAAATGGGTCAAGAAGCGTATACGCTAGTCTACTTTGAAATATCGATGCCCCGTCTCGATACACCCTCGACTAAGAAGAATTAAAGGATGGACTTATGGACTACCCTGGCCCTACTAGTATGATCTCAATCATAGTCCTGGTGTATGGGCAAGGGGACACGACGAGGTCTGCTACGTACTTACTCAGAAGTAAATACGCTAAGCATATCTAAGCAAGATAAAGTAAAATGTACATAAGAGACATGAATGAACAACAACTTTTATTTATTCAACATTCCTTAGCAATACAACTGGAAATATAAATACAAGTCTGGAATGCAATGCTTAAACAATGGCATGAACTGAAAATAAAATGAGTACAAGTAAAGTCAATGCTCAGGGTCTTCTGTGAACTGCTCCAAGTGTTCCTGGCTGGTCTCGTGCTCCTCAGAGTCGGATCCTCTTGACAACATTCCAAAGAAGAAGAGAAATAGGAATGTCGTCAGCGAACATTCGCTCGGTAAGTCCCAAAGAAAGAAGGAGAGAATAAACAGAGAATAGAACAGGTGTCGTAGATATGTTATATTTGTTATACTAACGCAGTTGTTGTAGCTTGGTACATAATATACCAGTGTATACAAGAGAAGTCCAACTTACACCGTGAACTTTGGTAACCCGTTGTACAAGGCTCCGTCGATAATACCACGGAACAACGGCATAGATGTAATTACGTCTTTTAGTGACCATCTCGTGCCACCTTTAACATGCTCCGTACCTGTCTACCCCTTTATTAACCCCATAATGTTTATTGTATTGATTGTACTGATTGTATTGTATTGTTTTGTAGTAAATGGAAGACTTGTCGAAACCATGATATCAGAAAACGAAATGGATATAAATGGATAGTCATGTAATCAGAGTATATCCATGGTTTGGTTCAGTCGAGTCCTGTTGATATAGATGGAATTCTGGTATAAATAGATTCATGTTATATTGTAGTTATACTTGAATTGAATTCAAGTCAGATTGTATTCAGATTTGACCATGATTCGAACTGAGTCAAACTTTTAAACAGAATTGATGTCCTGATTGTTTTGGAGTTAACGTTAACTGCAACACATGGACGACAGGATTTGTGTCTTTTTCCAAGACAATTATCGTGTTGATAACACCATTTTAAGTTGTCTACCTTAGATAGGAAAGCACCCATATTCTCCGGCTCCCTGAGACTCAAGAGAACTGGTCCCGCTTAAACCTATGTTTACTAGGGTCCTTATTGTAAATTAATATAACTTTAGGGTGTTTTATGAAAAATAGTTTTGATATTTTTTCAAAATAAACCTCAAGTATTTAATTATCGTCTTTAGGGTTTTCATAATTGTAAATTTTATAAGGTGAAATATTCTAGTGGATATAACCTAGTTTTCATTGTATATGGTATCTTAGTGTAATCTTGGAATGATATTGAATTGTAAATGTAGTTTCATGAAATTGTGATTCCTTTGATTTAGAAAAAAATGGAATATATATATCTAATATATTTAAAGTAGATAGTTTGATAATATTTATATATATATCTAATATTTATAAAAATAGAATTTATTTATTAAGTAGAAATCATATTTTTCATAAAAATTGTATTAAAAATTCCATCGAGATCGAATGCACTTTGCGGAGGTCTGCATCTCCCTCTATTAGGCCCGAGGATGTGCGATAACCCGCACCATCCCGATCAGGGTTCCCCAAAATGGGTTGTAGAGGCGTAATTGTAAGGAATTTAAATAACACACTTTTTAAAGGAAACGGTTTTGA
This sequence comes from Agapanthus africanus, assembly GCA_030015575.1. NCBI lineage: Eukaryota > Viridiplantae > Streptophyta > Magnoliopsida > Asparagales > Amaryllidaceae > Agapanthus > Agapanthus africanus. Next base: position 342,872,877 of record CM057343.1, read on the forward strand.
ATGTTCAAGGTATTTATTCGTAATCTAGTATTTTCCCATATACCTGTAACATTGCAAAAAAAAATTTATTTTTGGGAATTTTCATTATTTTTAATGAATATTTTAATAGTCGGTATAATTAAGTACCGATAAATGGTGAAAATTCTGGAGAAAATTTTGGAAATTCTAAAATAGGGTATTTTGTGAAAATATGTCATTTTATAGTTTTTATGATGAATTATATGCGACTTTAGTGTTAATCGCGATTAAAAATCGCGAAGTGGATTTTTGGCTTTTTGTGCAAAAATGGGCACATGACATTTTCTACACTTGTTTCTTATTTTGGTTATGGTAGCCTAGGGTTGGACCATATTTAGGTGACCATGGTGGTTTGACCAATTGGTTAGGTTAGTGGGGTTACTTAAGGGTTTTAGCTTGGTTAAGGATGATTAAGGTTAGGTTGACTTGTGTAGGAGAGTGTGAGCCATGAATGGCTTGAGGGTGCTAACATGGTTCAAGAGTGAGAGAGAGGTGGCTAGAGTGTGCAAGATCCCTCTCAACCTTCATTATCCCTTGTGTTCTTTCATACTACCTCTCACTCTCACACATTACACCACTTCAAAACAACTTCAGCCTATATACCATCACTTCAGCCCCATATCAAATATCATCAGCAGAAATTCAGCAGCCCTACATCAGCCTATATCAACACACCAGCCACCCTACAAGCTGCAACATCAGCTACACCAGCCCCTAAACCCCTGCAGCCACATACAACACCACCACACCACCACAACCATTCCCACAACAACAAAACCACAGCCCCAACTGCTGCTACAACAGCAAAGGAAAAGCAAAAAGGAATTTGCAAGCAGCAGCAGCCACTGAAGCAGCAACAACATCTGTTGCAACAGCAACTTCAACCACGGCATTCCAGCAACACCAACCCACTCCTTCCTCCCTCATCTTCCCTTCTCCTACATTCTAAGACCCTCTGGAGGTATAATCTCGCATCCCAACTCAGTTCTTGCTCAGTTCTGGTTAAATAGCTCAAGTTACTGTTTTATTTGTGACATTGTGCTAGTTTAGGCAAATTTGAGTGAAACTTGACCTAGTATTGGTTTTGATCGTTAGTATAACCTTATTAGGTGTTTTTGAGACCATTGTAACCAATATTACTCCAGATTCCTAGTATTTACCAGAGTTATTCGACTTGGCGTATTTTAGCGTTTTTGTCGATTTTGAGACCTTTCTGAGATCTGCTTTCACCCGGGGCCTCCTAGAGAAAAATTGACTTGGCAGAAAGCTGTGCAGGCACCCTGGAACCCCTACCCAAAGCCCTAGCCACCACCTCAAAGTCCCGGCCGCAAATTTAATCCCCCTGGCCGCAATTTGCGGCCAGAGCAGTATAAAACTGCCTCGTTTTGCGTGCACAGCCCCTTTTCATGTAAAATTGACCCCCGGTATGTCTAGTTTTGACTGTTTCCTGTTTGGATAAAATCTGGGTTCATTTTCATGAGTTGGCGTATGTTTTACGAAGTGTTTTCGTATGGATTTTGATATTCGATGATTCGTATCTGTCGGGTGGCGTTCGGACGTCGACGACAGTGGATATTGGCAGCGTTTGCATACAAGGTCACAGGTTTTTACCTATGGGCGTAGTGTGCACCATTTTGGTTTCCGACATGGTTTTCATGTGTTTTAGCGTGTGATATCCTTGTAGGTACCCCACGTAGCGTCGAGGCGTTGGAGATGCAAATGGAGACATCGGCACCGGCACGCTTAAAGAAAGGTGAGTAGATTTATATCTACGGGGAGAAGTCGGGTGGATGGCGTATAGCACTCCCGCAGTCCGTGGTGATGTATACGGATGCGTATACACACCTACAATTATTATTTGCTGTTCGGATTATTATTGATGTTAAATGGATATTGGTATATTGGATTGGGGAAAGGTTACGAAACCATAGGGTAGTGGGTGCACTACACATACATACACACATACATACACACATACATACTTGTATACATCCTTGATCATATGTGGTTATGGGATTCTATATAGATATGTGTTCACATGGATTTGAGGATGATACATAGGATCGATGTGAGTCGATGGTTTGATATGAGATCATGATGTCGGTGATATGATAAAATTCATAATTAAGATACACCTTGATACTTTAGAGGATATTGGGAATGATTATGCCATAGTAGTAGCGACATATATTATGTGATCGACATGTGATTTTGATAAACGATGGGATATGATATGATATGATATGACAGGATACCTGTGATAGGCCACCTTAGGCGATGTATACTCTGGTGATGATATATGAGGATAATATCGATCTATACTAGACTGTCGATCAGTAGTCAGATCTTGATTATAGTGATGATGTTAGAATTGTACTAGACATAGGTCAGTACACAGATGATGATATTGATAAAGAGAATACTCGATGAATGATATGACAAATGTGATATTGACCCGTACCCAGATTGGGGAGGCCGTACGATGGATTTACGTACGAGCTATAATTTGATGTTTGATCCGCCTACTTGACTTGGGAATAACCAATTATAGAGATATGGTATCGGATGTGATATGATCGAGGCGGGATCACCGACTATATATGTATATTTATATGTATCGACTCAGAGGTTAGGCGGTTTCCCTTACCTACTACTAGCTTTAGCTCAGCCTTGTAGTAGGGTAGCTATATGACCTTTATGACATTAGATGCAGTTTAGCGATCATGGTGTTCAGTATTTCAGCTCCCGCATATTATTATTGTTGCTCTGCATCGCATACTGTTATGATTCATATTCTATTATTGATATCATGCTGCTAGGACACCAGCACCATTACCGATGATGCCTATGTACCACGTACACTTATTTGCTGTCGCACACATATCTTCATCGGTAATTGCTATGTCATGTACACTTAGAGAATATTATTGCCTGATTTAGCTTGTTAGCTAGTAGTGACATGATATTAGTGTACTTGCCATGTATACCAGCTTGACATTGTAGTTATTACTTGTCACTTCATGCATGCTGTTATTCACTATATGCTGCATTCATGGATTCTCATGCTTATATTCATGATTTCACATGCTATTGATGATTTGGATTTGAGTTTCCATGAGATTTTCTGGATTTGGAGGAAAACCGCAACACATATATATACTGCTTTCTCTCTTTTTAAATAAATGCGGTTTTTCCATGATGTATGAGTTGTCCACCATGAGTTTTGCTGATGGATTTCGAGACCCGATTCGAGGAGGCGGATGAACCGTTTCGGGTACATGGTGGGCCCGGTGCGGTACCCCGGGGCAAGAAGATCGCAGGAGATGGCGTTGAGCCTAGCAGGGGAGCACGACCGACCGGTGATATTGCCCGACACGTCGGATATCCAGAGGATACCGTCGTAGTCATGAGATGGATGGTAGGGGTCGATCTGGACTGACGGCGCCCTGGATATTATGATTGAGACATTGAGATTTGAGATACTGAGGTACAGATATTGTGATACAGAGATATCGAGATATTGAGATTTATGTTTTGTGCCGATGCTAGGCACCGTTTTATGCTGATTTCATTATGATACCTCATTTTAAAAATACAGAAATCTCACAGAGTTATGAAAGCAGTTTCCTTCAGTACATGCATTCTGTTTCATGCATTCATACTTCATTCATATGATATATTGTCACCTGATGCACTGACACGTACACATGGGTTACACTTGGGTTAGATATTTACCCTAGACATGGTTAGAGATTGCTGGTTATATATTTGAGGATTTTATATAGTGATCGTATGACCTAGGATTGCGTCATACATGCGATTTCTGTTCGTAGATCTTTTTCTACTCACGAGTTGGCAACTCACCCCAGTTGTGCCCCAGTTTCATGCAGGTGTTGCCGTACGGATTTTATTACGGCTTTGCGGGCACTGTTCCTTTCGGGTGACTTGCTAGTAGGTGGGTTTATTGTATCTTACCCATCATTATACATTGTATATTATATTTCAGTTGTATCTAGAATTTTCCATCAACCAAAACTTGTACTTATTTGAGATAGAGACCAGTGATATTTATTCTTTCGACCTTAGAGTCGCGCATTATATTTCCATGGGTTCTTGCTGGTTGAGTTTCATTTCTGTTGTGATCCTCGCCTTTAGGCGTTGTATATTATGTTGCATACAGGTTGTTTTGATATGGTTCTCCTTACACTCTACTACTTCTCTTGGTTTGGATTTCTGGGTTCGGCTTACTTAGCTTACGTACGCCTTGAGACGTTCGTAGTCTAAGTGCCGGTCATGTTCTGTACTTTCGGGTCGTGACAAAGTTGGTATCAGAGCGTTAGGTTTTACCTTCGGAGTATAGGATGACCCTTGGTTGATGGAATAGGTGACTAAAGTAGAGTGACGTACCGTGGTATGTCCGCGGCATATTTACGATACGCCACTCCACTTAAGAAGCCTTAGGATGTACATTTCTTTTTTTCAGTATCACATTCTTTCCTGATCTAGCTTCATCGGTACCAGTTTTGGTTGTGCTGCCATGATTACGGGCAGAGAGAACAACGGTTAGAGTTGCGGCCAGCATGAGCTCGTCACGAACGAGGACTGACCAGGGCATGATTTTGGCAACACACGATTGCAGAGATGTGTCTTTTGATTGTGTTCTCGCGCCTTGAGCATTGGATGGATCGCTGTATGAGATTACTCGGACGTACAGATCAGCACCAGAGGATTGAGCCACTGACAGAGGCCAGCTAGATTTGATGACTGTTGGTATATTGTTTACTCATGATGATTGAGGCACCGTTCAGCGTGCAGAAGAGTGAGCCAGTTCTTACTGCGAACGAAGAGATATTGTCCCAGATGTTAGAGCTATTGCAGTACGAGATCGTACCAAGAGATTATAGAAGATCACTAGTCACCGAGGATGAATGACTAGGACATGTGGATTGTTCGCTACCCCGATGTGAGGTCATCAGATAGACTAATTCCAGCTGAGACGACTTCACGCGGAGACGTTGAGAGTCGAGAGAGACGATCGAATGTCAGAAACCTATTATTCCAAGTCTAAAGTATTCGGAAAGACATGCAGGAAATTCTATGGTCCCTCTAGAAGAACGAAACCCTAACTCGACTTAATGACCGTGTGAAAGCCTTTGAACCTTAGGGTTTGCGGCAGTTCTGCGGCGCCATTAGTGAGGCTTGGGTTTGCCCTTCTACGGCTGGACCACCGATGCTGTGGTATGTACTCGATACTATTATACTGTACCCAAGATGTTGAGCTTTTGGAGGATTATGAGGTTTTGACGACTCGATCGGATGGCTCGATTTAATTCGGATGCTAGATGGTGAGATGCATTTCTTGGGAGACTCCAGATACGAGGATAGCCGTGGGAGCTCAGTCCATGCAGCCATGACGAGACAAGTCCGAAGCAGTCGACATTGAGAAAAAGTGGAGTAAGAGATTCGTACAGATCGGGATGAGACGACGTTCCACTCCGCCGACACCAGAGATGCGATGTGCATACCGAGGCATTGTAACTGGATATACCTTCTAGAAGGAGTCGCGATGAGTATGCAGCCATTCCGGAACCAGAAGCAGATATAGTAAAGGACGATAACTTCCGGAAAATTGGCAGAGATAAGACTTGGAAGAGACCTTGAGCAGGATTCCTTCCAGGACACCGCTGCAATGATACTTGCACCCAGGATCAGATGTGTCATGCACATTCAGAGAGCCGGAGGCCGACGCCAGTGACATGCTGCTTAAGAGTGGTCGCGATGGTTGACCGAGAAATGACCAGAGAAGTGCCAGAACGGAATCGACCCTGTTAGCATGTCTGACAGGGCCGATGAGCCGATGGATCGTGAGATTGATAATTCACAGAGAAGACTTGGACCCAGGAGTGGTCAATGTTACGCACACCAGCATGCCAGAGTTCAGGATCATCGACGGGATATGCTATAAGTAACCACGACAGTTGGCTGGAGATTCTTGGAGGCTGTGATTGAGCGAAACTATTCCGCCATACTTGATTTCGATGTTTTGGGTGATTTATTCGCATGATTTGATTTTGATGATTGAGTACTTACGATTCTTGCACAGATGTTGCACTTGATACCGTTTTCATGCTTTGGTTTCACATGTTTGTGATTTTATGGGGTTTAGACATTTGAATTGATTTTGTGCGTATGCAAGCACACTATTTGGTTCCTGCACTCTGTATAGTTTATATATGCTTGCAGTGCAGTGACATGTATTTTGTGCACTTGGATGCACTGGATTTCGATTTCAAGGGTGATGCTCGACATTTGTTTGTGCACTTTACGCACCTGATTGGTTTTTGCGCGTGTTTGGCGCTTGATATTGGATTTCATGATTTCGTGCATAGTGGATGCACCGGATTTGGACAGTTAGCGCATGTTGGGCGCATGCTAGGAGATGCGATTTGGTGCATACCAGATGCACTAAATCGGGATTTTTGTGCATGTCAGATGCACCTGATTTTGCTGTCAGGCACACACGCTGCCTAGGACAGATGCTGTATGCACAACCGTTGCACCTTGATATTGTTTTTGTGCACATTCATGGATTTGATTTCCGTGCGCACCAGATGCACAGGGTTTTTCATATGCGCTTTTTGGGATTGATTCTTATGGAGCAGTACATTTTTATGATATTGCGATTGATTTTCATACTGAGCAGGACTGGTCAGATGACAGTGCCTGGATATATTTTACATGCATTGACAGTTTTCAAAGGGATTCCAAAAGCGAGCTATAGTCTCATTATTTACATATGTGTCTGATATGACACGAAACGTTTAAAACGAGGAAAACCCTTCTAAATTGTTTTCAAAACGGCGGGACGTGCATATTAAACAAAAGAGATATACATATATGATTATTTTCTTATAGAGGCGTCCGCCACTGTGCAGTGTTATGTGCATTGCACATCGATTTCAAAGAATTTGGCATACATTTCCTTAAGATATTTACATGCACGGATTTGGTATTTACATGCATAGTTCCGGTTTATAGCATATCGGCTTTGCCTTGGATTTGGCATTCGTGTTTTACCTTGACTCCGATGATTGCGAGATGCTTGACGGAATTTTGTTTTCGAGTTATCTGCTCGTTACGCATGCGTATGTATTGCGCTATGATGCGTTCTATGGATTGATGATTTCGGAGCCCCGTTGACTTGGACATTTTATTGAAATGTTTTAGAATTTAGGGGTTTAAATTTAAATTCGGGGACCGAATTTCTTTAAGGGGGGAAGACTGTAACATTTCAAAAAAAAATATTATTTTTGTGAATTTTCATAATTTTTAATGAATATTTTAATAGTCGGTATAATTAAATACCAATAAATGGTGAAAATTCTGGAGAAAATTTTGGAAATTCTAAAATAGGGTATTTTGTGAAAATATGTCATTTTATAGTTTTTATGATGAATTATATGCGACTTTAGTGTTAATCGCGATTAAAAATCGCGAAGTGGATTTTTGGCTTTTTGTGCAAAAATGGGCACATGACATTTTCTATACTTGTTTCTTATTTTGGTCATGGTAGCCTAGGGTTGGACCATGTTTAGGTGACCATGGTGGTTTGACCAATTGGTTAGGTTAGTGGGGTTACTTAAGGGTTTTAGCTTGGTTAAGGATGATTAAGGTTAGGTTGACTTGTGTAGGAGAGTGTGAGCCATGAATGGCTTGAGGGTGCTAACATGGTTCAAGAGTGAGAGAGAGGTGGCTAGAGTGTGCATGATCCCTCTCAACCTTCATTATCCCTTGTGTTCTTTCATACTACCTCTCACTCTCACACATTACACCACTTCAAAACAACTTCAGCCCATATACCATCACTTCAGCCCCATATCAAATATCATCAGCAGAAATTCAGCAGCCCTGCATCAGCCTATATCAACACACCAGCCACCCTACAAGCTGCAACATCAGCTACACCATCCCCTAAACCCCTGCAGCCACATACAACACCACCACACCACCACAACCATTAACACAACAACAAAACCACAGCCCCAACTGCTGCTACAACAGCAAAGGAAAAGCAAAAAGGAATTTGCAAGCAGCAGCAGCCACTGAAGCAACAACAACATCTGCGGCAACAGCAACTTCAACCACGGCATTCCAGCAACACCAACCCACTCCTTCCTCCCTCATCTTCACTTCTCCTACATTCTAAGACCCTCTGGAGGTATAATCTCGCATCCCAACTCAGTTTTTGCTCAGTTCTGGTTAAATAGCTCAAGTTACTGTTTTATTTGTGACATTGTGCTAGTTTAGGCAAATTTGAGTGAAACTTGACCTAGTATTGGTTTTGATCGTTAGTATAACCTTATTAGGTGTTTTTAAGACCATTGTAACCAATATTACTCCAGATTCCTAGTATTTACCAGAGTTATTCGACTTGGCGTATTTTAGCGTTTTTGTCTATTTTGAGACCTTTCTGAGATCTGCTTTCACCCGGGGCCTCCTAGAGAAAAATTGACTTGGCAGAGAGCTATGCAGGCACCCTGGAACCCCTACCCAAAGCCCTAGCCACCACTTCAAAGTCCCGGCCGCAAATTTAATCCCCTTGGCCGCAATTTGCGGCCAGAGCAGTATAAAACTGCCTCGTTTTGCGTGCACAGCCCCTTTTCATGTAAAATTGACCCCCGGTATGTCTAGTTTTGACTGTTTCCTGTTAGGATAAAATCTGGGTTCATTTTCATGAGTTGGCGTATGTTTTACGAAGTGTTTTTGTATGGATTTTGATATTCGATGATTCGTATCTGTCGGGTGGCGTTCGGACGTCGACGACAGTGGATATTGGCTGCGTTTGCATACAAGGTCACAGGTTTTTACCTATGGGCGTAGTGTGCACCATTTTGGTTTCCGACATGGTTTTCATGTGTTTTAGCGTGTGATATCCTTGTAGATACCCCACGTGGCGTCGAGGCGTTGGAGATGCAAATGGAGACATCGGCACCGGCACGCTTAAAGAAAGGTGAGTAGATTTATATCTACGGGGAGAAGTCTGGTGGATGGCGTATAGCACCCCCGCAGTCCGTGGTGATGTATACGGATGCGTATACACACCTACAATTATTATTTGTTGTTGGAATTATTATTGATGTTAAATGGATATTGGTATATTGGATTGGGGAAAGGTTACGAAACCATAGGGTAGTGGGTGCACTACACATACATACACACATACATACTTGTATACATCCTTATTCATATGTGGTTATAGGATTCTATATAGATATGTGTTCACATGGATTTGAGGATGATACATAGGATCGATGTGAGTCGATGGTTTGATATGAGATCATGATGTCGGTGATATGATAAAATTCAAAATTAAGATACACCTTGATACTTTAGAGGATATTGGGAATGATGATGCCATAGTAGTAGCGACATATATTATGTGATCGACATGTGATTTTGATAAACGATGGGATATGATATGATATGATATGACAGGATACCTGTGATAGGCCGCCTTAGGCGATGTATACTCTGGTGATGATATATGAGGATAATATCGATCTATACTAGACTGTCGATCAGTAGTTAGATCTTGATTATAGTGATGATTTTAGAATTGTACTAGACATAGGTCAGTACACAGATGATGATATTGATAAAGAGAATACTCGATGAATAATATGACAAATGTGATATTGACCCGTAACCAGATTGGGGAGGCCGTACGACGGATTTACGTACGAGCTATAATTTGATGTTTGATCCGCTTACTTGACTTGGGAATAACCAATTATAGAGATATGGTATCGGATGTGATATGATCGAGGCGGGATCACCGACTATATATGTATATTTATATGTATCGACTCAGAGGTTAGGCGGTTTCCCTTACCTACTACTAGCTTTAGCTCAGCCTTGTAGTAGGGTAGCTATATGACCTTTATGACATTAGATGCAGTTTAGCGATCATGGTGTTCAGTATTTCAGCTACCGCATATTATTATTGTTGCTCTGCATCGCATACTGTTATGATTCATATTCTATTATTGATATCATGCTGCTAGGACACCAGCACCATTACTGATGATGCCTATGTACCACGTACACTTATTTGCTGTCGCACACATATCTTCATCGGTAATTGCCATGTCACGTACACTTAGAGAATATTATTGCCTGATTTAGCTTGTTAGCTAGTAGTGACATGATATTAGTGTACTTGCCATGTATACCAGCTTGACATTGTAGTTATTACTTGTCACTTCATGCATGCTGTTATTCACTATGTGCTGCATTCATGGATTCTCATGCTTATATTCATGATTTCACATGCTATTGATGATTTGGATTCGAGTTTCCATGAGATTTTCTGGATTTGGAGGAAAACCGCAACACATATATATACTGCTTTCTCTCTTTTTAAATAAATGCGGTTTTTCCATGATGTATGAGTCGTCCACCATGAGTTTTGCTGATGGATTTCGAGACCCGATTCGAGGAGGCGGATGAACCGTTTCGGGTACATGGTGGGCCCGGTGCGGTACCCCGGGGCAAGAAGATCGCAGGAGATGGCGTTGAGCCTGGCAGGGGAGCACGACCGACCGGTGATATTACCCGACATGTCGGATATCCGGAGGATACCGTCGTAGTCATGAGATGGATGGTAGGGGTCGATCTGGACTGACGGCGCCCTGGATATTATGATTGAGACATTGAGATTTGAGATACTGAGGTACAGATATTGTGATACAGAGATATCAAGATATTAAGATTTATGTTTTGTGCCGATGCTAGGCACTGTTTTATGCTGATTTCATTATGATACCTCATTTTAAAAATACAGAAATCTCACAGAGTTATGAAAGCAGTTTCCTTCAGTACATGCATTCTGTTTCATGCATTCATACTTCATTCATATGATATATTGTCACCTGATGCACTGACACGTACACATGGGTTACACTTGGGTTAGATATTTACCCTAGACATGGTTAGAGATTGCTGGTTATATATTTGAGGATTTTATATAGTGATCGTATGACCTAGGATTGCGTCATACATGCGATTTCTGTTCGTAGATCTTTTTCTACTCACGAGTTGGCAACTCACCCCCGTTGTGCCCCAGTTTCATGCAGGTGTTGCCGTACGGATTTCATTACGGCTTTGCGGGCACTGTTACTTTCAGGTGACTTGCTAGTAGGTGGGTTTATTGTATCTTACCCATCATTATACATTGTATATTATATTTCAGTTGTATCTAGAATTTTCCATCAACCAAAACTTGTACTTATTTGAGATAGAGACCAGTGATATTTATTCTTTCGACCTTAGAGTCGCGCATTATATTTCCATGGGTTCTTGCTGGTTGAGTTTCATTTCTGTTGTGATCCTCGCCTTTAGGCGTTGTATATTATGTTGCATACAGGTTGTTTTGATATGGTTTTCCTTACACTCTACTACTTCTCTTGGTTTGGATTTCTGGGTTCGGCTTACTTAGCTTACGTACGCCTTGAGACGTTCGTAGTCTAAGTGCCGGTCATGTTCCGTACTTTCGGGTCGTGACAATACCAGAGTTCCAAAATTCATCGTGCTATGTCAAGAATGTTTGTTTTGATGAGGTAGGTCATTACCTCGTGAGTTATCTAAAGCTAATACGGTTAAATTGAATAATTATAAATTGTATGTAACATGATGGTATTTTACTGTAAAAGTGAAATTAAAATTGCAACATGAATTATTTTGAGATGAAGCTTGTTCTGATTTGTATATTTGTGTTTGTTAAACATTATGAGAGAATATAGTATTTTAATATTTAAGAAAAAATGGAGTTTTTAAAGAATAACGAATCGGAAGTCGGAATAACTCCGCTTCCGACGAGTTTTGAAAAAGAGAAGTTTTAGAATAGAGATAGAGGAAGGGAATAGGAACTTACTGGTAAAGGAAGAGGGATGAAGGCGGAAGCTTTCAAAACCGTCGGGTCGTCTTTTCGTCGCCGGATTCTCCTCGAAACGTCGTCGGCACTTCGCCCCTTGCTAACTCCACTTGCACAACTTGGGACTTGGAATTTTTAGAGAATTTTTGTAATGAAATTCTGAATGAGGAGAGGTCAAATGTGGTATGGTATTTATAGGGAAAATTTAGGTTTAGGGTAATGAAGAATAGAATTAAAATTTGCATTAAAAATTTGGTTTAATGCCTATGTTTATTTTTAATAAAAACAAACAGTACAGGGGTTAAGGGAGGAGGCCAAGGGGTGTGGAGTTAATATTTGGGGAGCATCCCCTACGGGGGTCCTACCCATGCCAGTCTCAGGCCTATATCTCGCAGGCCAATTCAGTGAGGTGGGGTGTGGGATTTGTGACACTTGTCCAAGGCTACTTAATTAACAATTTCCACATGTTTGTTTAATCTGTGACTTTTCATTTTACATGTAGTGCACGTGTAAACCTTTGGGCTTCTAAATGATTAAAAGAAAATACAATAAAAAATATATGTGGCTGGAGGGATTCGAATACAGGGACTACATCACAGCAGTGCAAGGCTTTACCAATGAGCTACAAGCACTTTCTTGCTGTTCAAAAGCAAATTAAATTTACAACTTGTGCTCAGGCTTAGGTATTCCTTTCTGTATTTTGGAAAAATTTTGTACATAATGTTTAGGGTTGTTATATTCTACCTTCCTTATAAAAATTTCGTCTTTGAAATTCATAGAAGGAAAGTGTAACAGATTCACGAAAAGTTTGGTGATAGAACTATTGATAGTGCATGAAAAATTTGTGGAAGAATGAAAGAATGCAATAGTTTTGAACAAATGTGAGGGAATTACCAGGGTTACCTTGGTCTACAGTCTCGGCTTCTACGACCTCTAATGTGAAAGCCTGACGCCGGGGTACATTCCTCCTAGCTAGAGGCACATTCCTTTGTACTTGAGGCATGTTCCTCACTGCCTGTTGGAATTGGCGATTAGGCTGTGCAGGAGGTTCACGTGGAGGTAGAGCTGGGAGAGCAAGACGAGGTGCAAGAGCCTGGATAGCTGGCCGCTGCGGATAAGTGTTTTGAGTTGGAACTGTGTTGCGTCTATAAAGACATGTTCCAATTCCATGATTGGATACGCCACAAACTAAGCACAGTCCTTTTGCGCGCCTACAGTCCTTCCACAGGTGTCCATCCCTCTTATAGTAGAAGCAAAAATCTGGACTTGGCCGGTTAATTGTTTCTTCCGGTCTCCTCGGTTCAAAAGTTTTCCTTGAAGAGGCTCCTCCTGTCATCTGAGTGGCAGGGCGCTTCACTCCGGCAGATTGAGGTCTGCCCTTCTTCTTCACTACTGCCTCATATCGACGGGTAGCTTTCAAAGCCAGGTCGTAGGTTGGGAAATCCCTTGTAGCTTAGGCAGCTTGAATTTCCTGGTCTAACCCTTGCTGAAAACGTCTAGGCCTGATCTCGGCACTCGGTATCAGGTGTGCCGCAAACCTGTTACGGTCTTGTGTTAGCTGTGTAGTATGTGATATTGGAAAATCGAATATTGAGACATATCTTACCTACTGAGCATGGTAAACTTAGTATCATACTCATCCACAGATTTGGTCCACATCGAACCCTGTTGTTGATGGATGAATTGTTGTTCCATGTCAAATTGGGCAGTCTCTGGAAAGTACTTCGCATCGAACATGTTGTGAAAGGTTTTCCATTTGATCGACTGGTCAAGACGGTTTTCTTCCGCCTTCCACCAAACTCCGGCGTTGTCGGTGAGTTGCAGCTTCGCAACTCGTACCCAAGCGATATCTGGCACTTGTGCTGCTGCCAGATCAACCTCAATACTCTGAGCCCATTCTTCAGCTTCTAGAGGGCTCTCTTTTCCTGAAAATTGTTTTTGGTGCAATGCCCGGAACTACTTTACTACGGGCGCTTCCGCTTCTGGACGGTTTAGTAATATAGCAGTGTGCTGTTGCCATCCTTCCAGGAGGCTGCAAATTGCCTCAAGCAGTATCGCCTGCTCATTGATCGAAACAGCAACGGTAGGCGTAAGCGGTAGAGGTGGTGGTGTGTTATTGAAGTTGGTACTGGTGTTGTTTGGAGAATCCATAACCTTGAAAGAAAAATAGGATTAGGATATATTCAAAGTATATAAAATTGTAAGATTTAAGTAATGTGAAATGTAAAGAATGTTTTCAGTTGCTGATTCTTGTGTTATATTGCTTAGGACTTTATGCAGAATTGACCCGCATGTCCATGTAGAACTGACCTGCATGGTAGGGTTCCATGCAGCACTGACCTGTATGGGCCACCAACAAAACCTTTCACGTCCCGCTTCCCGGTGTACGGGCAAGGGGACGCGACGAGGTCCGCAACGTACTTACTCAGAAGTAAACACGCTAAGCGTATCTAAGTAATATAAAGTAAAATGTACACAAGAGACATGAATGAACAACAACTTTTATTTATTTAACATTCCTTTACAATACAACTGGAAATATAAATATAAGTCTGGAATGCAATGCCTAAACAATGGCATGAACTGAAAATAAAACGAGTACAAGTAAAGTCAATGCTCAGGGTCTTCTCTGAACTGCTCCAAGTGTTCCTGACTGGTCTCGAGCTCCTCAGAGTCGGGTCCTTCTGACAACATTCCAAAGAAGAAGAGAAATAGGAATGTCGTCAGCGAACAATCGCTCGGTAAGTCCCAAAGAAAGAAGGAGAGAATAAACATAGAATAGAACAGGTGTATTAGATATGTTATATTTGTTATACTAATGTAGTTGTTTTAGCTCGGTACAGAATATGCCAGAGAATACGAGAGGAGTCCAACTTACACCGTGGACTTTGGTAACCCATAGTACAAGGCTCCGTCGATAATACCACGGAACAACGTCATGGATGTAATTACGTATTTTAGTGACCACCTCGTGCTACCTTTAACATGCTCCGTACCACTCTACCCCTTTATAAACCCCGTAATATTTATTGTATTGATTGTACTGATTGTATTGTATTGTCTTGTAGTAAATAGAAGACTTAACGAAACCATGATATCAGTAAACGAAATGGATATAAATGGATAGTCATGTAATAAGAGTATATCCATGGTTCGGTTCAGTCGAGTCCTGTTGATATAGATGGAATTCTGGTATAAACAGATTCATGCTGTATTTTAGTTATACTTGAATTGAATTCAAGTCAGATTGTATTCAGATTTGACCATGACTCGAACTGAGTCAAACTTTTAAACAGAATTGAAGTCCTGATTGTTTTGGAGTTATCGGAAATTGTTGTACATGGACGGCAGGATTTGTGTCTTTTTCCAAGACAATTACCGTGTTGATAAAACCATTTTTTGGTTGTCTAACTTAGATAGGAAAGCACCCATATTCTCCAGCTCCCTGAAGCTCAAGAGAACTTGTTCCGCATAAACCTATGTTTACTAGGGTCCTTATAGTAAATTAATATAACTTGAGGGGGTTTTATGAAAAATAGTTTTCATATATTTTCAAAATACACCTCAAGTATTTAATTATCGTCTTTATGGTTTTCATAATTGTAAATTTTATAAGGTGAAATATTCTAGTGGATATAACCTAGTTTTCATTGTATATGGTATCTTAGTGTAATCTTGTAATGGTATTGAATTGTAAAGGTAGTTTCATGAAATTGTGATTCTTTTGATTTACAAAAACATGGAATATATATATCTAATATATTTAAAGTAGATATTTTGATAATATTTATATATATATATATATCTATTATTTATAAAAATAGAATTTATTTATTAAGTAGAAATAACATTTTTCTTAAAAATTGTATTAAAAATTCCATCGAGATCGAATGCTCTTTGCGGAGGTCTGCATCTCGCTCTACTAGGCCCGAGGGTGTGTGATAACCCGCACCATCCCGATCGGGGTTCCCCAAAATAGGTTGTAGAGGCGTAATTGCAAGGAATTTAATTAACACACTTTTTAAAGAAATTAGTTTTGAATGTTCAAGGTATTTATTCGTAATCTCGTATTTTCCCATAAACTAGAGTCCAAAAATTCATCGTGCTATCTCAAGAATGTGTGTTGTGATGAGCTAGGTCCTTACCTCGTGAGTTATCTAAAGGTAATACGGTTAAATTGAATAATTATAAGTTGTATGTAACATGATGGTATTTTACTGTAAAAGTGAAATAAAAATTGCAACATGAATTATTTTGAGATGAAACTTGTTCTAATTTGTATATTTGTGTTTGTTAAACATTATGAGAGAATATGTTATTTTATTATTTAAGAAAAAATAGAGTTTTTAAAGAAAAACGAATCGGAAGTCGAAATAACTCTGCTTCCGACGAGTTTTGAAAAAGAAAAGTTTTAGAATAGAGATGGAGGAGAGGAATGGGAACTTACTGGTTATAAAGGAAGAGGGGAGAAGTAGGAAGCTTTTGAAACCGTCGGGGCGTCGTTTCTTCGCCTGATTCTCCTCGAAACGTCGTCGACACTTCGTCCCTTACTAACTCCACTTGCACAACTTGGGACTTGGAATTTTTAGAGAGTTTTTTTTAATGATATTCTGAATGAGGAGAGATTAAATGTGGTGCAGTATTTATAGGGAAAATTAGGGTTTAGGGTAATGAAGAATAGAATTAAAATTTGCATTAAAAATTTGGTTCAATGCCTATGTTTATTTTTAATAAAAACAAACAGTACAGGGGTTAAGGGTGGAAACCAAGGGGCGTGGAGTAAAAATTTGGGAAGCATCCCCTACGGGGGGGCCCGACGGTGCCGGTCTCATGCCTATATCTCGCCGGTTAATTCAGTGAGGTGGGGTGTGGGATTTATGACACGTGTCCAAGGCTGCTTAAATAACAATTTCCACAAGTTTGTTTAATATGTGACTTTTCATTTTACGTGTAGTACACGTGTAAACCTTTGGGCTTCTAGACGATTACAAGAAAATACAATAAAAAATATATGTGGCTGGGGGGATTCGAACACATGAGCTACGTCACAGCAGTGCAAGGCTTTACCAATGAGCTACAAGTGCTTTCTTGCTGTTCAAAAGCAAATTAAATTTATAACTTGTGCTCAGGCATAGGTATTCCATTCTGTATTTTGGAAAAATTTTGTGCAGAAAGTTTAGGGTTGTTACAGTACCTGCAGGTGATGGAGTCACCCTTTCTAAAGAGATGTCTTCTAGACTCATGAGGAGAGCGATTTGCATGATTGACATATCACTTGCTTAGGCAATTGAGTCAATCATGAAATGTCAAGTACAACACTAGATATTGCTTTTGCACTGGCTGCAATAAGCGTATATATTAATCCAATTCTGTAGAAACATTAGGAAGCAGTTATGAACATAAGTGGATGTTCTTGGTATATGGTAACGAAAGCCTCCTTCAGGAGGCGGTTATCATTTCTGGCTTCCAAGGTGACATGGATGACAGTATGACTGTTAGAGTTATAGTTTTCTCCTCTTTTGAGGGGCTGTATGTTAGACAGGTAGTCCAAGTGGATACTGTGAAAGGCATGGTACGGGATACTGATTAAATTCAGTAGATGATACAGTCTAAGAGGTTTGTTGGATTTGGAGTTCATTTGTGAACTGGGTCCCATCAGATATCCAAATAAATTCTAAGACGGGTATTGCTCATTTTGGGAGATAGTCTTTCTCCGCGAAGTTGAGGTATAGAGAGATAGAGATAAAAACATTAGAGTGGATCCACTCACTGAGGCTATTTCTCGAACGCAATAGTTTCACAAACGAGCTTTATGAGACTAATTAGTAGAGAAGTTGGATGTTCGGTATCACACGAGCTGTGAGTATGCGACACCACAATAATTAGCTTTAAGTGCAAGTAGTAGATTGTTGGCTATAGTGCCCTCAAGGCAATTATTGTAATCGCAGGAAGGTGATTATGATGATTGTGGGAGGACCTATACGGATAGAATAGTCTTACTCAAAATGATAGTATGCTATCTGGTTTGGATTTATCATCATGTATATGCATTATGTGGTATTACAGATCACTATTACATGTAGATAGAGCCCATAGGATTCTTGCTTGACTACCAGCATTATAATGGCGATCATATACGTGAGAGCTGGGTGGTCTATAAGCACATCCTTAAATGTCCCTAGTCGCGGGAGTATCGAGACTGGGCATTGATACTCCAGAGTAGACTAGTGTATACTTATCGAGACCCTGACAAGAGGCGGTGGCCGGTCTCATAAGCCATTGGTGTCAATTACTCACCTAAGATAGTTGTTTCCTGATTTAAAATCAGTAAAGCCTACGGAAGAAGCATCACGTGCTAGCACGTGACCAGCAGTCACGTGTTGGCACGTGACAATTCAAAGCAGCGGCAAAGGCAGATTCGGTTCCCTGACTAAATCAAAGAAAAGGCTCCAGAAAGGGTCACGTGCTCACACGTGACCAGGGGTCACGTGTTGGCACGAGACGGCTGAACAGCGGCTAGAAGACAAAGCGCAGAAAGCAGAAGAAAACTCGTTCCAAGGGGTCACGTGCCTACACGTGACCATGGGTCACGTGCCGACACGTGACCAAGGGTCATGTGACCATACGTGACCGGCTTTCAAAGCCTATCTATTTAACAGAATTAAATTCTGAACAGCATTCAAATCTTTCCAAAGGAGAACGATTATTTGGAACCGATTGGATTAAAGATTTAAAGGTGATTAAATATCACCTATCTATGGAAAAATCTTGAACTTGGAAAGATTTCCCCTTAAAATCTAACCGAAATAACAAAGGAATATCTTTGGATTTTAAAATCCAATGGTGAATAAAATTCACCTAATAATCCAAAGGTCCAAATGAATGATGAATGCAAATCAAATCTCTAACGAATGCAAATCAAATCTCTCAACGAATAATTCACTAAAACTGATTGATTCTGCTCCTTCTCCTATAAATAGGAGCCAAGAGATATACAGAGGGGGATATACAGAGACAGAGGGAGAAAGAAAAATAGCGCCTTGAGACTTTGGAGGAATTTGGATCTTCTGCAAAAGAAAACCTTAGGTAAGAAAGACAAGACTTTTAAAAAGAGAATTTAATTC
Source organism: Agapanthus africanus (assembly GCA_030015575.1). Classification (NCBI taxonomy): domain Eukaryota; kingdom Viridiplantae; phylum Streptophyta; class Magnoliopsida; order Asparagales; family Amaryllidaceae; genus Agapanthus; species Agapanthus africanus. The sequence continues at coordinate 342,891,951 of CM057343.1, forward strand.
TCAAAAGAGTTTAACTCTGATATTAAAAAGAAGAACTTAGTTCTCTCTTTAGCAGAGGATCTGCAAAGTGCACATCTCCCCATGAATTGAGAATTTAATTCTCATTGGGTTGAGATCCTGCCATGCAAATCCAAAGCATAGAGAGGGAATGGAAGTTTGAGAATTTAATTCTCATAGAATTATAGGAATTTAATTCCTTTGAATTAAAGTTAGTCTTTAACCCTATGTTATAGGAATTTAATTCCTTCAAAATGAACAAAACTAGGATTGAGCCCTAACTGAGAACATAATTCTCTCAAACTCACAGGAATTTAATTCCTTTAAGAAAAGAAACTAGGGTTTAACCCTATCAAGAATATAATTCTTCTGATGTTTAGGGTTTAACCCTATGAACAGAACTTTAATGCATGCAGAGACCCGCCAAATAAAACTTTGAAGTAGGCACCTCACGTGTTACCACGTGACTCCTAAAAGAGAACTTTGAGGCAATGCCTCACGTGCCCCACGTGATCTCTAAAGCACACAAAAGAAAAAGAAACAGAAAAGAGCTTTAGGGCGCCCTCACGTGTCGACACGTGACCTCTAATGAACATTCTAACAGATCAAAGCGCAAGCCCCCATCACGTGCCCACACGTGATAGCTTTCAGAATTAAAAGTGTTAAACACTTATCTGTAGAACAAAATAAAAGGAAATAGGGCGCTATCACATGCTACCACGTGACCCCTTGGCTGAAGCTTTAACGGACAAACATTTAAATGCCCATCACGTGACAGCACGTGATGCTCCAAAGTATTCAATACTTTTGGCAGAATAAAATGAATTGAGGGCGCTCTCACGTGCTACCACGTGACCCCTCTTGCCTTAGTGTTTAACACTAAAGTTGAAACCTCTATATCCAGTGTTCAACACAGATTTTCTTAGTGTTTAAACACTAATTTGGAAAACATCTATTTACAGTGTTTAACACTGACTTTCTTAGTGTTGAACAACAACCTGGAAAACCCTGTTTCCAGTATTTAACACTGATCTGCCTTAGTGTTAAACACTAATTTGAAATCTCCACTGCCAGTGTTTAACACTGATTTGTTTTAGTGTATAAACACTAATTAGAAAGCCTGTTACTGGTGTTTAACACTAACTATCTTTTAGTGTTAAACGCTCACTTGTCAATCTCATTCTCAGTGTCCAACACTTATTAATCTTTAGTGTTTAACACTAACTTTAGCCCCATTGGCTAAGTGTCTAGAGGCAAAGCCTCTCCTCTAATGGACCAACAGAGGGCCAATATCCTAAACATGATTGGACTTAGCCCAAGCTGGCCATAAGTCCTCAATTCAAATTCAACTGGGCTAATGGGCTCATAACATAATTAATTGGTCTTTGTCCTAAACTGGGTCAAAGACTGTTTAATCTACCTTGGTTCAAGGGTACATCTCTTCATTCCTTTGAAACTTGGCGTTGTAATTCCTCAACGTCTTCAAAGAGGTGACGGGTCCCGATAACCACACATTGATATGGACTGTGGGGTCCTTAAACTCATGGACTATGAGTTCCTTAATCTTGACCGGGATGTCTTAAAACTAACATCGGACTGTGGGGTCCTTAAACTCATGGACTATAACGTCCTTAACCTTGACCATGATGTTTTAAAACTAACATTGGACTGTGGGGTCCTTAAACCCATAGACTATGACGTCCTTAACCATGACCGTGATGTCTTAAAACTAACATCGGACGGTGGAGTCCCTAAATCCACGGACTATGATGTCCTTAACCTTGACCGCAACGTCTTAAAACTAACATTGGACCGCAATGTCCTTAAACTACCTATTGACCGCAATGTCACTAAACTAAACAACAGGGCTCCCTTAATTGCTCTATTATTGGATCTAAACGATCCCGTTAAGTTGATCTTAGTCTGAAAACTAGACTAACGTATCCTTAACAAATGTTTAAGTCGATCTTAGTCTCGAACGAGGCTAACGTATCCTTAAACCCAAAACCCCCAAACCCAAATCTAAGATAATACGGATTTGGACTAGTCCACGCCCTACGGGCGACGACATAACTCAATCTCCATATACAATCCACGGGCAAATAAACACAAAATAAGCACACACGACACGAAGTGACCATCTGGAGAAGGAGAAAGTGGTTATCACGATGCGGTACCGTAATTAACTGCAGGGGCTTGCGCCTGCAGGGAAGAGCGTCCCCACAATAAAAAACCCCTCAAGCGAGGGGGAATCTGACGAAGTCTGCTATATCGGACGCATCCGTTTAAACCATCGATACATGGTGCCATAAATCAACTTGGTATCTTCGGAGAGGTGGACGGACAGCACCAATTAGCATCTGCCCCGAATCTCAGGAAAGACGTCCCTGTCGCGCCGTCATTCGGAGGGGAACAGATTCTGGCACGCCCGGTGGGACCTTTTCCTCTTTCCACTCCACACTTCGTGTGTCGTGATTCGCGAACCAATCGCGGTTTGCTAATGGTTGCCCTTGGGTTTCGAAGTACTAAGACTTGGTGTTTCGTTTGCTGTAGAAAGCAAAAGGATCAATGGATGACAACTGCTCCAACTGCAACTGCAACCAGCGCTCCGCCTCGCCAGGAGGTGTAGCCTACGGGCCCCAAGCTGCTTCGCTGTTCACAATGCCCGTGGAATAGGTCACTCGAGCCACCACAGGATTGTTTTTCGGGACCATGCTCCCGCCAATGAGCTTTACCGCTCCTGTGCTAACGCCGGAAGTTCCCAAGAAGTCGGTCTTCGATCGGCTTACACCTACCGTGGCCCTTCTCAACGGGTCGCCCAACACCAGTGCCTCGGTCTTCTCCAGATTGGGCCAGAGCTCCTGTGGACCCGCGATGGGGCCTACAATCCCAGAGAAGGCTGCTCCGAAGAAAGTAACCAGTCTTGCTCCTGAAGTCGTCAAGGCGGCTTCCCCTGCCAAAAAGTCGGTCTTTACAAGATTGACGGCTCCAACTCCCGCTCCTGCTACCCAAAGGGCATCGGTCTTTGACAGGCTAACATCAGCGGCAACCATTCATCTACACAGGGGGCAAGATGAGACTATCGCCCTCACCAAGCCGGTTCCATCAGCACGACGTCCTCGACGTCGTTACCGGCGCCGAGTGAGGAAGGCCGGAGGCAACTCCCCTCCTGGGCTAACTCCTCCAGCCCTGATGGCAGAAGTTAATGCTGCTGTTCCAAATGGGAACAGCTTTGAGATGCTAAATAAGGTGCGTAGGAATTCTCCTACCGCGGTGCTAAAGAGGTCTCCCCCTCTGCTGAAAAAGGCTGTAGAAGTAAAGCCAGAACAACCCCAATCTCCTCAGCGACTGTCCTCTCAAATTTATAAAGTCTGGCGGCAGACCCGAGACTCAGTGATCGATACAAATTTCTCCCACCAGCACAAGAAGTTGAAAATCCAACAGGAAGTCAGTCACCAGGCTAAGCCACGAAAAGCTGTCTGGGTGCCCACTTCAACGGCCCCCTTAACTTCCACTGCTCATAAAAAGAAAAGGCCAGAGAGGACCCCCGGGCCTGCAACGAAAGCTAAAAGCGCTGAGCCCAGACGCCCTAAGGCTAGGGGCAGGATGGTCCATACTGTATACATGGCATCGGGGAAGGAAGACAGTCGTGCGTCTACAGGTAATAGACCGCTTACACGGTCGATGACCAAAGCTCAGGAGCAACAGCAGAAGCTCCAAGAAATGATGATCGCAATGGCCGCGCTTACCGGACCGAAAGAAAGCCCTGAGGCGTCCTCGGATCAGCAACAAGAACAGGAAACCGACGCCGAGTTCCTCCGGAGGATACTGGAAAAGAAAGATAGAGAGGCTGCAGAACAAGCGGCCAATATAAAAAAAATAGCCCACTTATTCCAGGACATGGTGGGAATGATGATCCAACAAGACCCACCTGCTGAAGATCCTCCGATCGTCCTTGAAGACGACAAGGGAGAAACGTCAAATCCGCCACCGGCTCTCTCAACGGCCAAGGAGGAGACAATCTCTATGGCTGACTTGAACGATTATATAGCCCAACAAATCCGGGTTCATCATGCAATTGAGGCAGCTGGTCAAGTCGTAAAAACGGGGCGACCATATCCGAGCTGGTACGACCAAATCAAATATCCGCCGAGTTATACAATACCAAAATTCTACGTGTATAAGGGGACCGGCAATCCCCACCAACATGTTGCCCAGTTCAGGGCCCTTTGTGGTAACACCGGCGGTGATGATAAACTGTTGCTTCGCCAGTTCGTGGGCAGCTTATCAGAAACAGCGTTCGAATGGTATTCGGAACTCCTGAACGATTCTATCAAGACGTTCACTGAAATGGAGTTGCTATTCACTCAGCGATTCGCAAGCGCCAGCGAACGCACTCCAATAACGGCATTGATTAATGCCAGGGTGAAACCAGGCGAAACGTGGGTCCAGTATGCTATACGCTGGCGAAATTTATGGTCGAAATGCGAACAGCGCATTGAGGAAACGCCTGCGGTGGGCATGTTCGTAGGAACCCTAGACCCTCATGCAACTATCTCCCAGTTTATGATGTTCTTTAAGCCAACCACATTCCGGCTCTAATCGACAAGTTGGCCCAGATGGACCAGATGGGTCACAGGCCGCCTCCCCCAAAGCCAGAACCTCGGAATGACAAGGGTAAAGGGAAGGCAATCTTCGTTGCGAACGCACAGCAACAACCCAGTGCCCCAAAGCTGGCGGATCAGCTGGAAGAAAGGCGGCGGTATTACAACGAGAAGATGAAGCGCCCCTACTCGTTCCCACGGGATAAGACAAAACGGTTATTCGAGCTGGCAGTACGCAACAGACTTATAAACCTGCCAAATCCAAGGCGACCGCCACAACCCATTGAGGTGAATAACCCCAACTATTGCCCTTACCATCAAACGGTAAGCCGTCCGATTGAGGATTGCTTCGTTTTTAAAGGATGGATTGAAGATCAATACCTCCAGGGGAAGTTTGCACTATCCGAAAAGTGGAAGGTGAACCCGCCGCAGCCGATACTCCTAAGAAAGCAGATACACCGGGGGCAACTTGTTCCTTTATTGAAGAAGCTCCATGGGAGGTCGTGCTGTCAACTAAAACCAAAAGAATGCTGAGGGACCTTCATGCGTGCCCGGCGGTCGAATGGAAGGACCCGCTGGAACCCCAGATCATTGAAGGAATGCTAAAGCCGTGCCCAACTACAAAGAGCGGTGGTGATGGCCCAAGTACTCATGCCCAACCGTCAAAATCTCCGAAGAAAAAGAAGAAGAAATCTAAGAAGCCCGTGAAGCCTGGAGACAAGCGCACGGATTTACAGAAACAGATTGACGCGCAGGAGGAGTACAATCAAAAGGCGCGGACTCCCATCACGCTACAAGAGTTCCTCAACCACGTCTTTCAGGAGGAAGATGATGGAGAGAGTTCATCGGATGAATCCGAGAGATATGTGGCGAGTTGTCATGTGATTTCCTACTCGGAAGATGAGAAAAATCCTGGCACTGAGAAAATAGAGGCACAACCTGAGCCAGAACTTGTATGGCCAACAGATAAAATGATCGACGCCTTTCTAGACAAGATTCGTTTGAAGAGTAAAGCCGATCAGTAGCGTGAGATGGCTGCATCGGAAGGAGCCAAGCACAGGCGACTAAACGAAAGAGTCGAAGCACTCCCGCCAGATCGAAAGACATCCGATGCGAATAAAAACGTGTTCAAGACGAGGAAAAGGTTTGCCAAAGCCATGTCAGTGGGGATGAAGCTACCACCCACGGAAGAGAACGCGCTTGATGGGGCGGAGAGGCACCCTAATTATTGCGCATATCATCAGAAAATTTTGCACCCCACTAAGGAGTGCGACGCTTTTAAGATGTGGTGGCAAGGATATGTTGCTCACCGGCAACATTTTAAGCGCATGAAACGCAAGACTCGTCGGGAACGAAGAAGTAAGGCCGAAGGACACAAAAGAACTACCGATAATTGTTACACGGTTAACGCCGGAGGGTCGTAAGTTCTCACCTTTGGGAGCGACTCTGATGAAGAAATGGCTCTGGGCCCTCTCTTTAAAGAATCCGTTTTAGGGAAGGAGGAAGAACCAGAGGCCTGCGAAAACCTTCAGCTGCGCAATCGCATGCTCCCTGAAAAGAATCTCGGACCCGCGAATAGAAAAGATAAGGGAAAGGAAAAGGTCGCCGAGGATATCACCTTAGATGACCAAGTCATGAAAGAGTTGATTGCCAATGATCCTCCCAGGAAGGGTAAGGTGGACTATAACATCCTAGCACACCTAAGGAAGCTACCTTCTCAGCTTAGCATTCTTGACGCCCTCCTACTATCAAAGGAAGCGAGAGATTCATTAATTAAGGCATTACAAGAACCCGGGCAATTCCAAGCCTTTCTCGCCACAGAAAGGATGAAGGATGAACTGGAAGAAGTGCGCACGACCAACATCACTTTCGGTGACAAAGACCTTCTCCTCAGGACGTGCGACCACAACCGTCCCCTATACGTCTCCGGATATTTCCACGATATCAAGATAGGCAAGATCCTGATTGATAATGGATCCTCCGTCAATCTCCTTAATGTTCGGGTGTTGAAGGAAATGTCACGACCCGCAGGGTACGGAACGTGACTGGCACTTAAGTTTACGAAACGTCTAAAGGCGTCCGTAAAATAAGTAAGCCAAAGCCCAGAAAACAAAACCAATTAAGCAAAAGAGTGAAGAAAACCCAAACATTTGAAAGCAAGCTTATCAAATAAGTCATATAAAACCCCTTTTCAAAAACAATACCAATTTTTCCCGAAAATTTCGGCAGAGTCTCCTTTGTAAATACTGGCCCCCAAAAATGGGTACAACAAAATATACATGAATCCACAAAATAGGGCATCCCCAAGCGGGAGCTAGCTCTTCGCCATACGGCGGTCACAAATCCCACGCAATGTAAATGACAACAAGCATAATAAAGCATAAGGAAGCATGAAAAGTAGCATGTCGGCTCAAGTGAGCTCGACCCCAAATACAGTATAAAATCCACAAACCTCACAGTCTCATCTCTAGGTCAATATACAATAATCTGGTAGAACAGTAGATGGAGTACACTAGATACAAGAATATACAAGAATATACAAGGTGGTACAAAAATAACATAACCCACCTATGAGCAAATCTCGAGCTCAGGCAAAAGAGGCAAAAGACAAGTGCGCCCGCCGCTACTGAACTGACGGAGCGGACCTGCAAAAGACTGTGGCACAACGGGGGTGAGTTGCCAACTCGTGAGTAATAAATAACATCTACAAAGGCTATCGTATGCATGCACACAAGCATCCTAGCATCTAAAATACAGGTATGACTGGATGCACTAGCAGGTGTGTATATAACATCAGTGTACTAATATGCATGCAACATGAAAATCTGAGGTCTCAATAGGTATATATAAGAAATATTTTATCTCTTTTGTTTTTGAAACTCTTTTAGAATGCCAGCATAATGTCAATGAATCGACGAAAATCGGTGTCCAGCAACGACACCCAAAAGCTGTCTCAAATCTCATAAATGTATCTCTGGCCTCAGCCGTCCGGCTGACCCATCTCAAATATCAATATCTCATCATCTAGCGGCCACGGTCGGTATCCTCTGGATATCCGCCGTCCCAAACAGTCACCGGTAGGTAATCCGTCCCCTGCCAGGCTCAACGTCATCACCACATTCCTCTTGCCCCGGGGTACCTTACCGGGCCCACCATGTACCCGTGCCGGTTCCTCCACTCCTCGACACGGATTTCCAAATCCACAGAAAACTCATGGTGGACGACACTTACATCACTAGAAAACCGCAATTTACATGTTTTAAAAAAATATCATAAGTTTGGAAATTTTGCGGCTTTCCCCCGAAATCCAGCAATATCGTAAAATCTCAAGAAATCCTCATAAATGCATATATCAATGCTAATGAATGCGTATGATATCAATAATCAAGTTGCGATGTGTGATTAATGTATTAAGCATGAACAATGAATATGATGAAGTACATGCACATGAATAGCAATCCTACGGTTTCATTTTAAGGAAATAGCACAAGTTAAGTATCAATTAGTAAAAGGTTTAAATTAAAGGTTATCTAGTGTGGTGGCATGGCAATTACCAGGGTGTGTGTGTAAACATGAATAGTGCTCGTGCTGCATATAAAAACCTGGTAATGGTGCATGTGTCCTACAATTGAGTTTGCGTATATGGATATAACATATTGATCTAATTGCAGCAATTATCATGCCAGTATTATTATTCTAATGTCACAAGTGATTATCTAGTTTACTATTTTTCGGTTTACTAAATCTATCGGGCGACTTGCGCCATCCAAACGATCGTCCCCCCGTAGATGTTAAATCTACTCACCGGGATTCCTGGCTAGTTGTGTCCGATCACCGCCTTTCCCTTTCGCGCCGCGTCTGACGTCTCCGCGACCGAACCTGGAATTTATATCAATACCAAATATAAGGTTACATATCAAGAACGACGCAAAACCCCAACGAAACTACTAAAGTTCGCTAGCTAGGTACAACGTGCACAAAGTGCGCGGACACACGCGAAAATCGCAAAAACTGCCAAAAACGCCGATTTGGGTCACCCGGCAAAACTAAAACCCGACTACCCAAAAACCGCACTCACGCATCCTAAAAGTCGTAGGACAAGCCAACACAATCATCAAGATGCCACAATTAATTCATCACATAACTTTTATAAAAATCTAGTAAGCAGAAATTGCAATATGATGCAAACATCGACAATATAGCGACAAAGTCAACACCACCCAACACCAACATCCAAACTAACCAAATAGCTAGCCAATACACAATTTCTAAACCATTAACTAAGCTTAAAAACCTAATTTACATAACAAAACCTTCTCTTGATTTTTGTACTTAGCAAACATAAACCAAACTATATATGAAAAACCTTAATTTAACACTATATTTTAGCCTAATAAGCAAATTAACCACTTAGATTAAGGTTAGCAAAACACTAGATAGCAAATTAGGTTTAATCAACACAAATTAGGTTTAATCAACTCACTAAACATGTTTCAAGTACCATTTCCATACAAAAACCTTTTCTTGAAAATCCTAAAAAGCAAATTTCACACTTCTAATTTAATCAAATTAGCATAATTGGAAACTATATCAACAAGGTAACCAAATAGATTAGTCATTAACAACTAGATTAACTATAAAATAACTTAATTAACTATTATGGCTTTCAAACCCTAGTTTCAATTTTCAAACAAAATCTAAGAAATCTAGATTAACTACACTAATTTATCACTAAACCATATAATATAAGCACTTAAACAAAGGATTTAACAAGATAGGAATTATACCTCTTGATCAATGGATCAAGCAAGAAAGTTTGCTCCAAAAATGCCTCCTTTCCACATGATTTCAACTATATTAGGCTTGTGAAGAGGTAGCACAAGGATTTTGTGTTGAAAAAGAGAAGGATTTATGGATTTTTGTAGCAATTTTGATGAAATTTTGGAGGAAATGAAAAGAGGAAGGTGAAGGGGGAGGGCTGCTGGAATTTTCGACCAGAAGAGGGATGGGGGAGGGTGTGGTCAAGTGGGGAAGGTCATGGGTCAAGTCCACAAAGTCAAAGTATCATACTTTATCCATTTTAATTAAAATAAAACCATAAACCATCAAAACAACTCAAGAAAGCAACCAAAGAAAATGAGGCCAGAAATTTCTGGTCTCACACAAGGTGGGGCTGTCCTAGGGCTGAGGAAAAAGAGAGAGGGATTTTACAAAAGAAATTTTATGCAAAAAGACCCCCTACAACTCAAAAATTGCAAGTTTTAGCCCAAAATTCAATAAATTCGTTTCAATTCATAAAAATTGGTTAAAAATCAAAATAAATTACTAAAAATTCATGTTATCACTAGATTATAATTATCATAATTTTAGAGATTAAAATTAGCCCGGAAAAATTTGTATTTATCGCTTATTTAATGTATTTTCTTACCGGCTTAAAATAATATTAAAAAATTGAAAAATAGGGAAAAAAATTTTAAATGACCAAAATTTCATAATTAACTCATTAGTCACTAAAAACAAGCAATTACCTATCCATTTTAGGTATAATTAGCCCTAAACTGCAAAATATCGAGAAAGACGGTTTTCGGAAAAATACCGAATTTTCACCGAATTTCAGGAAAACACCAAAACGACTTTTCAAGACGCTACAATCTTCCCCCCTTAAAGAAATTCGGTCCCCGAATTTAAAAATATAGCTACGCGTACCTTCGAAGAGATGGGGATACTTCTTCCTCATCTCGCCCTCGGTCTCCCAGGTAACCTCCTCGCTGCTCGGGCTACGCCAAAGGACCTTGACGGTTGGTATAATCTTCGACCTCAACTTCTTCACCTGCCGATCCAGGATGGCCACCGGCTGCTCTGCAAAAGAAAGGTCGCGCTCTAGCTGGACTGTCGGGTGCTGAATCGCATGCGAAGGGTCGTGAAGGTACTTGCGGAGCATCGAAACATGGAAGACGGGGTGAACATCGGGAAAGCTGGGAGGAAGAGCCAAACGATATGCAACAGCGCCGACACGCTCGAGGATCTCGAAGGGACCTACGAATCTAGGGCTAAGCTTTCCCTTTTGCCCAAAACGCATCACGCCCTTCATCGGTGAGACCTTCAGAAAAACATGGTCGCCAACTGCGAACTCTAATCTGCGACGGCGCCTGTCTGCATACGATTTCTGCCTGCTCTGAGCCGCTCTCATCCGGTCTCGGATCAACTGTATCTTCGCTGTCGTCTCCTCAACAAGCTGCGGCCCCAAAATGCTGCTCTCGCTGAGCTCTGTCCAACAAACGGGCGATCTGCATCTCCTCCCATACAATGCCTCGAAAGGTGCCATCTGAATAGTATCCTGGAAGCTGTTGTTGTAGGAGAACTCCACTAGAGGTAAATGACGATCCCAGCTACCACCAAAGTCTAAAACGCACGCTCTGAGCATGTCCTCGAGAGTCTGAATGGTCCGCTCTGACTGTCCGTCTGTCTGAGGTTCAGGTCTCGCTGCTGAAATATGTACTTTAAGCTCTTGTGATCGGTGAATATCTGACACGACTCGCCGTAAAGGTAATGTCGCCAAATCTTCAGTGCAAAGACCACTGCAGCCATCTCCAAATCATGAGTGGGGTAGTTCTGTTCATGCTTCTTCAACTGCCGAGAAGCATAAGCGATCACCCGGCCATGCTGCATCAAAACGCATCCTAATCCCACTCGCGAAGCATCACAGTAGACAACAAATCCGCCTGATCCCGAAGGTAAAGATAATACCGGCGCCGTAGTCAAACAAGTCCGTAGCTGCTGAAAACTGCGCTCGCACTCCTCTGTCCAGATGAAAGGAACTCCCTTCCGGGTCAAACCGGTCAACGGTGCAGCTATACGGGAGAAGTCCTGAACAAAACGCCTGTAGTAGCCCGCCAAGCCTAGAAAACTACGGATCTCAGTAACCGATGTAGGTCGGGGCCACTGCTGAACAGCCTCAATCTTCTTCGGGTCTACACAAATGCCGTCTCTCGTAACCACGTGACCCAAGAATCCGACGCTGTCCAGCCAGAAAGCACACTTGGAGAACTTCGCGAACAGCTGGTGCTCCCTAAGAGTCTGTAACGTAATCCGCAAGTGCTGCTCGTGCTCCTCTCTGCTCCGGGAGTACACCAAGATATCGTCGATAAACACGATGATGAACAAGTCAAGATACGGCCTGAATGTACGGTTCATCAAATCCATGAATGCTGCTGGGGCGTTGGTGAGTCCGAACGACATCACCAAAAACTCGTAGTGGCCATAGCGTGTACGGAAAGCTGTCCTCGGTATATCCTCCTGTCGAACTCGCAGCTGATGGTATCCTGATCGCAAGTCGATCCTCGAAAAATACCCCGCACCCTGAAGCTGGTCGAACAAATCATCAATGCGCGGCAACGGATATCTGTTCCGAATGGTAACTTTGTTCAGCTGGCGGTAGTCGATACATAAGCGCAAACTTCCATCCTTCTTCTTGACAAACAGGACCGGAGCACCCCACGGAGAAACACTCGGTCGAATAAGCCCCTTATCCAACAAATCCTGCAACTGCTCCTTCAGCTCTCGAAGCTCTGCCGGGGCCATCCGATAAGGCGGTATAGAAATAGGCCCCGAACCGGGAATCAAATCAATGCAGAACTCAACATCGCGCTCAGGCGGTAGCCCAGGTAGCTCATCAGGGAAAACATCAGGGAACTCACAAACTATCGGGACCCGGTCCAACGGAACCTCTGCAGCTCGAGTATCACAAACAAACGCTAAGAATCCCTGACATCCCTTCCGCAAGAGCTGACCAGCGCGAAGAGAAGAAATTAAGCTGGGAAGGGTGACACTGCGGTCTCCCCGAATAACAAGGACTGGCTCTCCCGGAAAGCTAAATCTGACTGCCTTCTCACGGCAGTCCACCGAAGCATAACAAGTGGCTAGCCAATCCATGCCCAGAAGCACATCAAAGTCCAACATATCGAGGAGTATCAAATCAACTGATGAATCCCTCTCCCCGATACGAACGGAACACAAACGAAATACAAACCGAGCGACAAACGACTCGCCTACCGGAGTAACAACAACAAGCGGCTGATCTAACGACGACGACTCACAGCCCAACATCGGTGCAAAGTGTGTAGAGACGTACGAATGTGTGGAACCTGGGTCGAATAATACCCGTGCGTCGAAAGAACAAACTGGCAAAGTACCTGTCACGACGGCATTGGATGCCTGCGCATCCTGCGGTGTCAAAGCAAAAACTCGGGCCTGTCCTCCACCGATAGCGGGCTGACCTCGACCTCGGCCTCTGCCTCCTCGTCCTCTCTGAACAGGACCGCCACGTCCTCGGCCTCTTGGTGCACCTAACTGGCGTGGAGCATCGCCTGGGGTAGGAAGTAGGGCTCTCTGAGGAGGGGGTGGTGATGGTGGTAGGGTCACATGCGGAACTGTCGCTACTCCCTGTCGTCTCACCGGACAGTCTCTGACAAGATGGTGCAAACTCCCGCACCCAAAACATCCTGGCGACGGCTGCTGCCCCTGGGAATAAGAACCATATAACTGTCCCCGCCCAAATCCTCTGCCAGGCCTATCTCTCGGAAAGAATCTGGCGCGCTGCCTCTGAGGCGGTACATCGGTGCGCATCCTCTTCGGCCCAGAAACGGCCGGAGTCTGTGATATGCGTGCCTCCATCCGCAATGCTGTATCCATAGCAGCTGAATAAGTGTCGTAGTGCTGGGCGCCAATGGCAAGATATAGCTGGGCATCAAGTCCCTGTACGAACCTCTTCACCATCTTCTCCTCGGTATCCACCAAATACTGAGCATATCGGGACAACTGTGTAAACTGGATGTCATACTCAGACACCGTCATCCCAGGTGTCTTGACTAAGGCCTCGAAACTGCGAGCTCTGGCGTCACGAACGCTCTCTGGAAGGAAACGGGCTAGAAAGACCGCTGTAAACTCGGCCCAAGTCATAGGCGGTAGATCTGCAGCTCGACCTCTCAAGACTGACTCCCACCATGTCTGCGCGAGACCCTCTAGTCGGAAACTCGCAAGCTCTACCCATCGATCATCCGAACATCTCAGCGAACGGCAGATCCTGGCTAAACTGTCAAGGAACGTCTGTGGGTCCTCCGCTGTCTCGGTGCCGGTGAATACTGGAGGTCTCAGCCTCATGAAATCCTGTAGTGAAACCGGAATGGCCACGGTGGTAGTAGTAGGAGCAGGTATCATGGTCGTCTGTGACGTAGTAGGTACGTCATCCGGCCTCGGTGTACGACTGGCTGCAACTAGGGATCCTACCATCTGACGCAGCTCCTGCATGCCTCCCATCATCTGTCGCAACTCCTCAATACCGGTCTCGAGCCTATCCATACGGCCTGGGGAAGGTGGATCGGTCTGTCCCTGCGGCGTAGGCATACCACCCTGCTCAGTCCTAGTCTCGGACGAGCCAGCTCGAATCTCGTCTCTGGCGGCAGCCCTCTGTGCCCTCGTAGCCTTCGGCGGCATAGTGGCTGTTACAGGAAAACGGATAGTAAGGACAGTGCAATAGGATCATAGGATACACGGAATTGAAGAAGGAATTTCCAAGAAAGTATATCCTAAAGTCACTTAGGCGGAGTACCGTATCGTAAGTATGCCGCGGACATACGCACGCTACGTTACCCTGCTTAAGTCACTTACTCCATCTACCAAGGGTCATCCTACACTCACAATGGTAAACCTATCGCTCTGATACCAACTTTGTCACGACCCGCAGGGTACGGAACGTGACTGGCACTTAAGTTTACGAAACGTCTAAAGGCGTCCGTAAAATAAGTAAGCCAAAGCCCAGAAAACAAAACCAATTAAGCAAAAGAGTGAAGAAAACCCAAACATTTGAAAGCAAGCTTATCAAATAAGTCATATAAAACCCCTTTTCAAAAACAATACCAATTTTTCCCGAAAATTTCGGCAGAGTCTCCTTTGTAAATACTGGCCCCCAAAAATGGGTACAACAAAATATACATGAATCCACAAAATAGGGCATCCCCAAGCGGGAGCTAGCTCTTCGCCATACGGCGGTCACAAATCCCACGCAATGTAAATGACAACAAGCATAATAAAGCATAAGGAAGCATGAAAAGTAGCATGTCGGCTCAAGTGAGCTCGACCCCAAATACAGTATAAAATCCACAAACCTCACAGTCTCATCTCTAGGTCAATATACAATAATCTGGTAGAACAGTAGATGGAGTACACTAGATACAAGAATATACAAGAATATACAAGGTGGTACAAAAATAACATAACCCACCTATGAGCAAATCTCGAGCTCAGGCAAAAGAGGCAAAAGACAAGTGCGCCCGCCGCTACTGAACTGACGGAGCGGACCTGCAAAAGACTGTGGCACAACGGGGGTGAGTTGCCAACTCGTGAGTAATAAATAACATCTACAAAGGCTATCGTATGCATGCACACAAGCATCCTAGCATCTAAAATACAGGTATGACTGGATGCACTAGCAGGTGTGTATATAACATCAGTGTACTAATATGCATGCAACATGA
This sequence comes from Agapanthus africanus, assembly GCA_030015575.1. Lineage (NCBI taxonomy): Eukaryota > Viridiplantae > Streptophyta > Magnoliopsida > Asparagales > Amaryllidaceae > Agapanthus > Agapanthus africanus. Next base: position 342,907,084 of record CM057343.1, read on the forward strand.
AAATCTGAGGTCTCAATAGGTATATATAAGAAATATTTTATCTCTTTTGTTTTTGAAACTCTTTTAGAATGCCAGCATAATGTCAATGAATCGACGAAAATCGGTGTCCAGCAACGACACCCAAAAGCTGTCTCAAATCTCATAAATGTATCTCTGGCCTCAGCCGTCCGGCTGACCCATCTCAAATATCAATATCTCATCATCTAGCGGCCACGGTCGGTATCCTCTGGATATCCGCCGTCCCAAACAGTCACCGGTAGGTAATCCGTCCCCTGCCAGGCTCAACGTCATCACCACATTCCTCTTGCCCCGGGGTACCTTACCGGGCCCACCATGTACCCGTGCCGGTTCCTCCACTCCTCGACACGGATTTCCAAATCCACAGAAAACTCATGGTGGACGACACTTACATCACTAGAAAACCGCAATTTACATGTTTTAAAAAAATATCATAAGTTTGGAAATTTTGCGGCTTTCCCCCGAAATCCAGCAATATCGTAAAATCTCAAGAAATCCTCATAAATGCATATATCAATGCTAATGAATGCGTATGATATCAATAATCAAGTTGCGATGTGTGATTAATGTATTAAGCATGAACAATGAATATGATGAAGTACATGCACATGAATAGCAATCCTACGGTTTCATTTTAAGGAAATAGCACAATTTAAGTATCAATTAGTAAAAGGTTTAAATTAAAGGTTATCTAGTGTGGTGGCATGGCAATTACCAGGGTGTGTGTGTAAACATGAATAGTGCTCGTGCTGCATATAAAAACCTGGTAATGGTGCATGTGTCCTACAATTGAGTTTGCGTATATGGATATAACATATTGATCTAATTGCAGCAATTATCATGCCAGTATTATTATTCTAATGTCACAAGTGATTATCTAGTTTACTATTTTTCGGTTTACTAAATCTATCGGGCGACTTGCGCCATCCAAACGATCGTCCCCCCGTAGATGTTAAATCTACTCACCGGGATTCCTGGCTAGTTGTGTCCGATCACCGCCTTTCCCTTTCGCGCCGCGTCTGACGTCTCCGCGACCGAACCTGGAATTTATATCAATACCAAATATAAGGTTACATATCAAGAACGACGCAAAACCCCAACGAAACTACTAAAGTTCGCTAGCTAGGTACAACGTGCACAAAGTGCGCGGACACACGCGAAAATCGCAAAAACTGCCAAAAACGCCGATTTGGGTCACCCGGCAAAACTAAAACCCGACTACCCAAAAACCGCACTCACGCATCCTAAAAGTCGTAGGACAAGCCAACACAATCATCAAGATGCCACAATTAATTCATCACATAACTTTTATAAAAATCTAGTAAGCAGAAATTGCAATATGATGCAAACATCGACAATATAGCGACAAAGTCAACACCACCCAACACCAACATCCAAACTAACCAAATAGCTAGCCAATACACAATTTCTAAACCATTAACTAAGCTTAAAAACCTAATTTACATAACAAAACCTTCTCTTGATTTTTGTACTTAGCAAACATAAACCAAACTATATATGAAAAACCTTAATTTAACACTATATTTTAGCCTAATAAGCAAATTAACCACTTAGATTAAGGTTAGCAAAACACTAGATAGCAAATTAGGTTTAATCAACACAAATTAGGTTTAATCAACTCACTAAACATGTTTCAAGTACCATTTCCATACAAAAACCTTTTCTTGAAAATCCTAAAAAGCAAATTTCACACTTCTAATTTAATCAAATTAGCATAATTGGAAACTATATCAACAAGGTAACCAAATAGATTAGTCATTAACAACTAGATTAACTATAAAATAACTTAATTAACTATTATGGCTTTCAAACCCTAGTTTCAATTTTCAAACAAAATCTAAGAAATCTAGATTAACTACACTAATTTATCACTAAACCATATAATATAAGCACTTAAACAAAGGATTTAACAAGATAGGAATTATACCTCTTGATCAATGGATCAAGCAAGAAAGTTTGCTCCAAAAATGCCTCCTTTCCACATGATTTCAACTATATTAGGCTTGTGAAGAGGTAGCACAAGGATTTTGTGTTGAAAAAGAGAAGGATTTATGGATTTTTGTAGCAATTTTGATGAAATTTTGGAGGAAATGAAAAGAGGAAGGTGAAGGGGGAGGGCTGCTGGAATTTTCGACCAGAAGAGGGATGGGGGAGGGTGTGGTCAAGTGGGGAAGGTCATGGGTCAAGTCCACAAAGTCAAAGTATCATACTTTATCCATTTTAATTAAAATAAAACCATAAACCATCAAAACAACTCAAGAAAGCAACCAAAGAAAATGAGGCCAGAAATTTCTGGTCTCACACAAGGTGGGGCTGTCCTAGGGCTGAGGAAAAAGAGAGAGGGATTTTACAAAAGAAATTTTATGCAAAAAGACCCCCTACAACTCAAAAATTGCAAGTTTTAGCCCAAAATTCAATAAATTCGTTTCAATTCATAAAAATTGGTTAAAAATCAAAATAAATTACTAAAAATTCATGTTATCACTAGATTATAATTATCATAATTTTAGAGATTAAAATTAGCCCGGAAAAATTTGTATTTATCGCTTATTTAATGTATTTTCTTACCGGCTTAAAATAATATTAAAAAATTGAAAAATAGGGAAAAAATTTTAAATGACCAAAATTTCATAATTAACTCATTAGTCACTAAAAACAAGCAATTACCTATCCATTTTAGGTATAATTAGCCCTAAACTGCAAAATATCGAGAAAGACGGTTTTCGGAAAAATACCGAATTTTCACCGAATTTCAGGAAAACACCAAAACGACTTTTCAAGACGCTACAGGAAATCTGCATGAGCGTGCAGCACCTCGCTCGTGACAAAATCACCATTTCCGATTTTGACTCCCAGTCATCACGGACTCTCGGATCCGTGATATTAACATTACGCTTCGGACTACTCATCACGGACATCAAGTTTCACGTCATTGACGCCAAGACCTGCTACAACGCCTTGCTCGGTCGTCCTTGGTTACACGAGTACAACATCATCCCTTCTACACAGCATCAGTGTATGAATTACTTTAAGGATGGTTTCGAGTATACCGTAACAGGTGAGCCGAACCCATTTTCCGTGAACGAAGTCCGCAAGTACGAAGATGCAAAGTACTTTTTGCCAGATTTCGAGGTTACAGAAAGGTATCGCAAGCCGGAGGACAAAGCCGCCGCCACCATCCCTGTTTTCGAGAGCGATACCGAAGAAGAAGAAGAGATAGTTTACGCTGGGCCATCTCGATGCAACAACCCGGGACCGTCCGCCCCCATGTTGATCTTTGGAAGTGACTCGGAAGACGAGGTTAATGCCGTGTTCTCCAGTCGGTCGTAAATACAAGCATCCCCTAGCGATGATCAGAGTTTGCAAATCACCATGGTGCCGCAGGAACACTACAAGGATCTCGACGCACTTCAAGCTTACAATGTGCAGGACCTGCAGACGTTTTACGTCCCTCCCAGGCGAAAGGGTGAAAAGGTGATCCTATTCTACCAATCCACAGAAACGAGAGTGGAGAAAGAGATATGACATGGCGCGGATACTACACTCGACAGGCTCCAACCCATCCGTTTGCCCAGATACTACACAAATGGACTAAAGAGGCTATTGAAGCGCCAATGAGTACTCTTAAAACAGACTGGTCGACAAGCTCGGTTCTACAACAGGATTTGGGATGTCCCTGGAACTCAGCGCAAATTGCCCAACGGGAGAATGGAAACGCTCGGCCTTGGATACGTGAGATCCGGTAAACGGGAGCGAATCCATGGTAGCTACGCCGTATATTACTTCGATGAGGAGGAAAACGCCCTGTCCAGCAATGCCAACCCCTCATCAAAACTGGATCCCGCGAGCGAAGTGCCGAGCCCGTCATTTGAAGAAAAAGTGGACAAGCTTATCAGGAAAGCAGGTCAAAAGGCTCGGGAAGACCACAATCACGAGATGGCCGTCTACGAGAAGGCCAGGACGCAACGTCTGTTTCAACAGGCTGCAAAAGACGAAGATGCTCCTCCCCGTCGACCCGTTGTGCGAAAGGCCCGACGCAGAGGCAGAGGTAAGTCAAGAAGCGGAAAAAGGAGTCGACAACAACGACGCAGGATTAGAAAGTCATGTGATCGGGCATTGCGCGGTCCGGATTCGTCCCTCATGAAGAAGATGGGTCGAGCGTATTCCTTCCCTCGAGACAAGACGAAGAAATTACTCGAGCTCGCTATAAAACATCAAATGATCGCACTTCCGGAGTCTAAGCACCTTGAACAAGCTAACAAAGTTTCTCATCCGGGCTATTGCTCTTATCACCGAGCCATAGGACACCCTATCGAAGACTGCTTCACCTTCAAGAACTGGGTCGAAGACCAGTACCAGCAGGGCAGATTTGCTTTATCCAGCAGCTGGAGAGTAACGCCGCCACAAAAGCACGAACCCAAAGCCGCAAGAGCAGAACCAGATCCATATCGATCTCGGAAGCGGATTCGCACCTGTCACATGATTACAATACTGAAAGAGGAGCCCGAGAACATGGAGGACCTTCCCTGGTGCTTTGAGAACAGCAATGTCGAGATGATCTCAGAATTTCCACCAGCTCCGAAAGAACTAGAAGATGGAATACATACTGCTGCGGATAACCTCAAGAAGATTGAGTTGGGATCGGCAGACGATCCGCGACCGACATTCGTCAGCGAGCTGCTATCTGAAGAAAGGGTGGTTGTGTTAAAAGACGTGCTTCTACAGCATAAAGATTGCTTCGTGTGGAACTATTCTGAGATGCCGGGATTAGATCCAGAGATTGCTGTGCATAAATTACAGATATCCCCGGACGTCAAGCCAGTCAAACAGGCGCCTAGAAGAATGCAGCTCGAGCTTGAGATGAGCATTAACGCCGAAGTTAAGAAGCTGACCGATTCTGGGTTTATCCAAGAAGTTCAATATCCTGACTGGATCGCCAACATCGTCCCGATAATGAAGAAAAATAGGATAGTGCGCATATGCGTGGACTTCCGGGATCTCAATAAAGCTTGCCCGAAGGACGATTTCCCAGTACCGGTCACCGAGCTGATGATAGATAATACGTCCACTCACGAAGTTTTCTCCTTCATGGACGGCTCATCAGGATACAATCAGATAAAGATGCATCCCGACGACCAGAAGCACACTGCTTTCCAGACTCCTCTGGGTATATTCTGCTACAAAGTTATGCCCTTCGGTTTAAAGAACGCCGGTGCTACCTATCAAAGGGCCATGGCAAAGATCTTCGATGATCTCATACATGAAATCGTCGAGTGCTATATCGATGACCTTGTAGTGAAGAGCATGTCATATGAAGAGCATTTAGAGCATCTGAAGACCGTATTTCAACGCCTTCGGCAATATAATTTGAAGATGAACCCCCTCAAATGCACGTTCGGAGTCTTCTCGGGTAAATTCCTGGGATTCATCATCCGACACGAGGTATCGAAATAGATCCATCTAAGATCAAGGCGATCATGGAAATGCCACCGCCAAGGACTCTCAAACAGTTGCGGTCTCTCCAAGGGAAGCTCGCGTACATCCGGCGGTTTATCGCCAACCTGTCAGGCAAGTGTCGTCCTTAAAGTCACTTGATGAAGAAGGGAACTCCGTTTGTCTGGGACCCGAAATGCCAGAGCGCGCTAGATGAAATCAAACAGTACCTGCAGAACCCGCCAGTGTTGGCTGCTCCGGTTAAGGGAAAGCCTCTCATTCTTTACACAACCGCCCTCGAAGGTTCCTTAGGCGCATTATGGGCATAAGAGAACGACCAAGGGAAGGAAAGAGCACTCTACTACTTAAGTCGAGTTCTACTGGGGGCAGAAAGCAACTACTCCACCATTGAAAAACACTGCCTGACGTTGATCTTCGCGATAACAAAGTTCAGGCACTATGCGTTGGCGCATAAGGTCCGTCTCATTTCAAAGATGGAGCCTCTTAAATATTCAATGTCAAAGGCCATATTGACGGGATGACTCCCTAAATGGGCCTTGCTCTTGATGGAGTTCTCGATAACCTATCAGCCTCTTAAGGCAGTGAAAGGCCAAGCCATCGCCGACTTCCTTGCTGAGCATCCAGTACCTGCCGGTTCTCCTCTGAATTGCGATCTGCCAGACGAACATGCATTTGACACGATCAATGGTGGTGATACCCGATGGGAACTTTATTTCGATGGAGCGTCCTCCGTAAAGAAGCGCAAACAAAGTACCCCAATGATCAAATCGGGGGTAGACCTCATCTTCGTAACTCCATAAGGAGGGATAATGCGCTTCGCTTTCTCCTTAACAGAACCGAGGACGAACAATGAAGCCGAATACGAAGCTTTGATAGCAGGCCTCGAGATCGCCATTGACATGGGAATTGAAAACCTCCTCATATACGGGGATTCTCAACTGGTCGTTAGTCAAGTAAACGGCGACTACCAAACGTGCAACTCGGAATTGGTGAAGTATAGTGAAAAGGTGCGACAACTGTTGACCCAAATTCCCTCCTATACTCTGGAAAGTATACCACGCGCGGAAAATAGCAAAGCAGACGCGTTAGCTAAGCTCGCTAAAGAACTGGCTGACGAGAACCTCGATGATGTCAGAATCGTGGTGCAAAGCCGTTGAGTGCTTGCCCCAGCAGAAATATCTCTGGAATCATCCGAAGAGAAGGGAGCGACTGAGAAGACGACCCTATGAATAAAAGACCGTGAGAAGGCTGAGGACTGGAGGGAAGTCTTCATAGACTACTTTAAGTCCCACCGAATGCCCTAAAAAGCGTCCTCAAGACATCAGCTCATGAAACGAGCTTTATCTTTCGCTTTCGTCAACGATACTCTATACAAGAGATCGTTTGATTCTTTGTGGCTGAGATGCTTAGGACCTGACGAAGCAGAAAGAGTTGTTCAGGAAGTTCATGACGGAATCTGTGGTTCTCATCAAGCAGGCCCGAAGATGAAGTTAAAAATTAAACGGATGGGTTACTACTGGCCCACGATGATCCAGGACTGCCTCGAATATGCGAAGCAGTGCCACTCATGCCAAATTCATGGGGACTTTATCCACCAGCATCCAAATCCACTCCATCCAACGGTGGCTAGCTGGCCATTCGAAATGTGGGGAACTGACATAGTCGGCCCTATCGAACCAGCATCGTCCAAGGGACATCGTTTCATCTTGGCGACGACCGATTACTTCTCCAAATGGGCAGAGGCAGTGCCGTTGAGGGAAGTGAAGACGGAGAATATCCTCCATTTCTTCAAGACGCACGTCATTTATCGGTATAGAACTCCGCGACGGATCATTTCCGATAATGGGCCAGCTTACAGAAGCCATAAGATCAGTCGCTTCGCGCAACAACACAGTATAGACTGGAGATATTCCTCGGTTTATAATCCGCGAGCTAACGGCCTAGCTGAGGCCTTCAATAAGACCTTGACAAAGATCATGAAAAAGATGGTGTCCCGAAATAAGAAGGACTGGCACGAGAGACTGCAAGAGGCTCTTTGGGCGTATCGAACTTCGTTCAAGACGGCCACGAGCACAACGCCATACGCATTGGTATTCGGTACAGAAGCAGTACTCCCCCTTGAGATAGAGCTACCGTCTCTACGAATGGCAGTCCACCGCGAGCTGACGGACGAAGAAAATGCTCACCTGCGGCTTGAGGAGCTTGATGCCCTTGATGAAACCCGGCTCATAGCGCAACAAAATCTGGAGGCTTACGAAGCAAAGATGACGCGCTCATATGAAAGATTGACCCGGCCGAGGACATTCCGCCAAGGCGAACTCATGCTAGTGGTCAAAAGGCCTATGATTTCCAATCGCGCCAAACGGGGAAAATTCGAGCCAAACTATAAAGGCCCGTACATCATAGATAAGGTCTACCAGGGTGGGGCCTATCTACTCATGGACATACACGGTGAAAGGCCTTTCAGGCCAATAAACGGTCGCTTCCTAAAGAGATACTACGCTTAATGAGCCACAGCCTAGGTCAATGGTAGATGACGACGACTATGTCCGCTCGCTATCTTCCTAAGCTCAAGCTTTATAAGCAGTAGCCGGCCTTCTCCATGACGGACCGAAACGTCCTTAAACTAATAGCGGACCGAAAGGTCCTTAAACTAATACCGCAGCATCCGTAGGCTGACAAGATAAAAAAAATATAAATAAATAAAAACGGTATGTCCATAAGCAAAAAAAGGTACGGATGAAAACCCGAAAGGGCGCCGTGAGTAAAAACAGCAGGACTACCGGCGAGTGTTCGTGAAAACCCGAAACGGCGCGACCTCGTAAAAAAAAAGAGAGAAGAAGAAAAAAAAATATAAAATAAATATAAAATAAAAACGGTATGTCCACAAGCAAAATGGGCACGGATGAAAACCCGAAAGGGCTCCGTGAGTAAAAACAGCAGGACTACCGGCGAGTGTTTGTGAAAACCCGAAAGGGCGTAACCTCGTTAAAAGACACTTATAAGGTCCCCTCGACCTTGTAAGGAGAAACCACCCCCGTGAGATCCTTACGACTCACAAGGGAGCAGCACACTTAGGAATCCCCACGGCTCCTAAGGAGAAAATACACTTGCGAGATCCTCACGACTCGTAAGGAGAACTCTCTTATGAGACCCTCACGGCTCATAAGATTTGAAAGTCTTAAGTTACAGAGACCTAAACCTGTGCTTAAGCAACCCCTACAACCTTCGATATTGCCCTACAAGTGGTCCAATACTGGCTCTTGTATACAATCCACGGGCGCGAATAAACATTTCCCTAACCAAGTTTCATCTGTGATTGGGAATATGTTCGCATAGTGAACAACCCTTATAAGTCCTCTCGACTTACAAGAAGAAAATCCTCTTGTAGGATCCTTACGACTTACAGAGGAACAAGCACTTAGGAATCCTCACGATTCCTAAGAAGAAAATACACCCACAAGATCCTCACGACTTGTAGGGAGAAATAACTTCGTGAGACCCTTACGGCTCATGAAGTCAAAAGCCTTAGTCGACAGGACCCTAACCCTGGTCGCTAAGCCACCTTTGTTCAACATCGACAGAGGTAGATGATGATTCGCTCCTGGCCATATCCCAGTTGTAGCGGTGCTGATAGGCCTCACGTGCATACGAGATAGCCGAAATGATGGGGCAGCTTGCAATGAAAAGCAGCAAGTAAAAATGTATGCATGCAAAATAGCCAAAATGATTGGGCAACTCGCAATAAAAAGCAGTGAGTGAAAACAAAATAAATAGCCGAAATGATTGGGCACCGCGAAAAATAGCCGAAATGATTGGGCAATCGCGACCTTCGCGATATAAAAGCTGAAATGATAGAGCATCGCGGAAAAAGAAATAAAATAAAAAAAAGTTTTAATTTATGCCCTACAGGTGATGTTCCATCACACCCTGTATACAATCCAAGGGCGTAAACAAAAAAGGGATCATACTTCTCCCCAGGTTTCGTCATAAGAAGAAGGAAAATCTCGATGGGCCGTGAATGACTTAGAGATCATCTCAGCACTCGTCTCGTAACAACGAACACGACTTCAAGCGAAACGAAATAGCGGCGACTCCCAGTTCCATGGCTCGGCGATATCCTGATCGCCAAAAAGTCAAGTCCCAATTCCGTGAAATGAGAATACAATCAATAAAATTCCTAGTTACGTGGAACGCGGATAACGTCACTCTTTGACCCCGTGGAAAACGTCCGGAGCGGATCCTGGTCCTCGCAGAGCACGGCAGTGAACCCGTGTGAAGCATCCAGAGCGGAGCCTAGTCCTCGCCGAACACAGCAGTGAACCCGTATGAAGCATCTAGTGCAAAATTCCTGGCTACGTGGAACGCGGATAGCGTCACTCTTTGACCCCGTGGAAAATGTCCAGAGCGGATCCTGGTCCTCGCAGAGCATGACAGTGAACCCATGTGAAGCATCCAGAGCGGAGCCTAGTCCTCGCCGAACACGGCAGTGAACCCGTGTGAAGCATCTAGTGCAAAATTCCTGGCTACATGGAACGCGGATAACTTTGACACCGTGGAAAACGTCCGGAGCGAATCCTGGTCCTCGCAGAGCACGGCAGTGAACCTGTGTGAAGCATCCCGAACGGAGCCTAGTCCTCACCGAGCACGGCAGTGAACCCGTGTGAAGCATCTAGTGCAAAATTCTTGGTTACGTGGAACGCGGATAACGTCACTCTTTGACCCCGTAGAAAACGTCCAGAGCGGATCCTGGTCCTCGCAGAACAAGGCAGTGAACCCGTGTGAAGCATCCAGAGCGGAGCCTAGTCCTCGCCAAAAACGGCAGTGAACTCGTGTGAAGCATCTAGTGCAAAATTCCTGTCTACGTGGAAGGCGGATAGCGTCACTCTTTGACCCCGTGGAAAAACATCCAGAGCGGATCCTGGTCCTCGCAGAGCACGGCGGTGAACCCGTGTGAAGCATCCAGAGTGGAGCCTAGTCCTCTCCGAGCACGACAGTGAACCCGTGTGAAGCATCTAGTGCAAAATTCCTGGTTACGTGGAACGCGGATAACGTCACTCTTTGACCCCGTGGAAAGCATCCAGAGCGGAGCCTAGTCCTCGCCAAACACGGCAGTGAACCCGTGTGAAGCATCTAGTGCAAAATTCCTGGTTACGTAGAATGCGGATAACGTCACTCTTTGACCCCGTGGAAAACGTCCAGAGCGGATCCTGGTACTCGCAGAGCATGGCAGTGAACCCGTGTGAAGCATCCAGAGCGGTGCCTAGTCTTCGCCGAGCACAGCAGTGAACCTGTGTGAAGCATCTAGTGCAAAATTCCTGGTTACGTGGAACGCAGATAACGTCACTCTTTGACCCCGCGGAAAACGCCCTGAGCGGAGTTTGGTCCTCGCCAAGCACGGCAGTGAACCCCTATGAAGCATCCAGAGCAAACACCGGACTGTGGAGTCCTTAAAATCCACGGACTATGATGTCCTTAACCTCGACCGTAATTTCTTAAAACTAACAATCAACTACCCTGATTCTGTATTTATTCCACTTTGGTTTAGGGGTACATCTCTTCACTCCTTTGATACCTGGCGTTGTAATTCCTCAACGTCTTCAAAGAGGTAACGGGTCCCCGCAACCACACATCAGACTGTGGAGTCCTTAAATCCACGGACTATGACGTCCATAACCTTGACCGTGATGTCTTAAAACTAACATCGGACTGTGGAGTCCCTAAATCCACGGACTATGAGGTCCTTAACCATGATCGTGATGTCTTAAAACTAATATCGGACTATGGAGTCCTTAAATCCACGGACTATGACGTCCTTAACCTTGACCGTGATGTCTTAAAACTAACATCGGACTGTGGAGTCCCTAAATCCACGGACTATGAGGTCCTTAACCTTGACCCTGATGTCTTAAAACTAATATCGGACTGTGGAGTCCTTAAATCCACGGACTATGACGTCCTTAAACTTGACCATGATGTCTTAAAACTAACATCGGACTGTGGAGTCCCTAAATCCACGGACTATGAGGTCCTTAACCTTGACCGCGATGTCTTAAAACTAACATCGGACTGTGGGGTCCCTAAATCCATGGACTATGAGGTCCTTAACCTTGACCGTGATGTCTTAAAACTAATATCGGACTGTGGAGTCCTTAAATCCACGGACTACGACGTCCTTAACCTTGACTGTGATGTCTTAAAACTAACATCGGACTGTGGAGTCCCTAAATCCACGGACTATGAGGTCCTTAACCTTGACCGTGATGTCTTAAAACTAACATCGGAATGTGGAGTCCTTAAATCCAGGGACTATGAGGTCCTTAACTTTGACCGCGATGTCTTAAAACTAACATCGGACTGTGGAGTCCTTAAATCCACGGACTATGAGGTCCTTAACCTTGATCGTGATGTCTTAAAACTAACATCGGACTGTGGAGTCCTTAAATCCACGGACTATGAGGTCCTTAACCTTGACCGCGATGTCTTAAAACTAATATCGGACTGTGGAGTCCTTAAATCCACGGACTATGAGGTCCTTAACCTTGACCGTGATGTCTTAAAACTAACATCAGACTTTGGAGTCCTTAAATCCACGGACTATGAGGTCCTTAACCTTGACCGTGATGTCTTAAAACTAACATCAGACTGTGTGGTCCTTAAATCCACGGACTATGACGTCCTTAACCTTGACCGTGATGTCTTAAAACTAACATCGGACTGTGGAGTCCTTAAATCCACGGACTATGACGTCCTTAACCTTGACCGCAACGTCTTTAAACTACGATGCCCTAAGCAACCCCTGACCCCGTGAAACACGGATAAGGGCGACCACATCCAGCACTTGCAGGTCCTCACGACCTGTAAGGAAGAAAACTCTCTTGTGTGATCCTTACGACTCTCAAGGGAAAACCCGCTTAAGAATCCTTATGATTCTTAAGAAGAGCTTACACCTATAGGATCCTCTCGACCTGTAGGGAGAAAAACTCTTTATGAGACCCTCATGGCTCATAAAGCGCAAAAGTCTTAGGAAGCAGACCTTAACCCTGAATCCTAAGCCATCGCTGACCTGCAAGGAGATCAAGATAAACTGTACGCAAAACACATTCAATGAAAGAGACACACCATTGAGAAGAAAAATGTATCTTTTATTCATAAACCAAAATGGATACAAAGTACAATTCATGAAAGAACAAAAAGAAGATACTCTCAGTCATGAGTATGTACAAAAACAGAAAAGAAAGGAAAAGATACAAGTTTTCAAGCCGGTGGGCGATTTAGCAGCTTGGTCAGCTCATCCCGCTTTTGCTGGGCCACAGCCTCATGATTTAAAATCGCCAAAAGACGGGCCTCCGCCTGAGCCTGCTGGGCCTGATATGAAGCAAGCTGAACATCAAGCTCTTTCTCGGTGTCCTTATGAGCCTCGACCCTCTCACGAGTGAACGTAGCAGCTTTATCAAGAGTCACCACCTCCCTGATAGACTCTTGAAGCACCCGCCATAGTTCGTATGCTTTGTTGGCCTTAGCAGTAAGATTCGCTTGAAGCTCGCTCAGCGCTTTAGAAGCCAGCTCCTTCTCCGAGAATTTACGGCCGAGCCTCTTCTCGCACAATGTCTTGTTTGCCGCGCACCGCGCTATCAGCCCCCGCAAGTCCGCCTTTGCAGCCATGACCTCCGAGGAAAGACGGGAACATTAAAGTGCGTGCAAGCAAGCCTCCAGCTGCCGACAGAACTCTACCCAGACTCGCACCACTTCGTCGCTATGGTAGGTGGCAAGAAAAGGAAGAGAACCGTTAGCCTCGGCAGCAAATGCTTCAGCTGTGGTTGCACTGCCAGCACGAAGCTCCTCGATCAAAGACGACAGGGAGACAAGGCTCAATTGGGCCAAGCGTTCTGAAGCTCGCAAAGAATAAGGGCCAGGCGGCATGATGACACGCGATTCCAACGCTATTGGAGCTGGAAAGGTTGTTCAGAGTTGAAAAATATTAGTAAGACTCTTAAGCAAAGGAACAAGTGAGGCTATACCGGAATGTCACTTACCAACGGTCATGCAAGTAGGAGCTGAGGGTTCCCCTGGCCCTTCGAGAACCTCGACCTCATCATCGGCCTCCAAAACTGTAGAGAACATCAATGTCAATACGCAAAATAACAGCGATGCTATGAGAAGTGATGAACAACACTTACCTTGTCCAGACGAGAAGACAATGCGTTGAGGAGATATCGCCTGCGGAGCGGCCATTTCCAAAAGTCGCTGGAAGGACTGCCGAGGAGACAGATCGACAATGGAGGCCGCCAGTCCACGCAATTCTGAAAAGACAAAAGAGTTCAGGTAACAGAAAGATTACTAGCTCAAAACGTGGAAGGTTACCTTCGACACTCCTCCCGTTCTGAGCCGGGGGGATAGCAGCTTCAGCGGCCTCTGTCATGACCTCAGGCTCCAACAAAGGGAGGGTAGTCCCGACTACCTCCATCTCAGCCTCTGGGCCGCCTTCGGGAAGAGCCGTTGGAGCGGTAGTCTCCAAAGGAGCCTCCCTCAAAGGGGCAAGCACTCCCTTATCAAGAACCGCCGCTGGAGGTTCTACCATAAGAGGAGAAGCCTCATCAGCCCCCTCCACATCGAGCAATGCTTCATCGGGAATTTCAGCAGGCTTCAGCTTCAATGAGCCCGTAGGAAGCTCCCCCAGCGTCGAAGATTCTGCACAATTCAAATAAGAATAAGGATACACATATACAGGCGTAAATAATCTGAAAAACTACAAAAATAAAAACAACAACGTACCGATGCGCAAAGAAGCCCTCAATATGGCTTCTTCAAGCCGCTGCTCCTTCTCAAGGAGGCGTGCTCGTCGGGGTTCAAGGGTAGACTCATGGCCGCCAGTCCATAAAGAAAGTGCGTCCGCTGTGTCTTCTGAAGCGGCCTGCTTCAGGGCCCTTTCCCCCCATTTCTCCAAAGGACCGATAAACCGCCGCCGAATCCACGAAGGGTCTTCGTAAAAGATTACAGCGAGATAGGGCTTCTTCGGAACCCTGGCGTTATGAGACGCGTCTTTGAAACGCCGTATGGCCTCGGCCAACTGTGCGGCTTCCTCATCGGCCGAATTCGGGAAGAGAAGTCCAGCGTCTGACTCTTGCAAGGCCAATGGTTCATCTTCAAGAATAGGCTCAGACTCCGCCAAAGAATCGAGCAAATTGGTGGCCGCTTTCCTCCGCCGCTTAGACCCAGAGCCGGTCGCCGAGGATGACCGTTTCCTCCCCCACGAAGCCTTAGGGCGGCGCCGACCAACATCGCCCTCGACACCCTCATCCCTATTACTCTCGCTCGGTGCCACAACCGAGGATGACACCGCCATTGTCGACGCCATGGGGGGCGGTGCTGCCACTGGCGGTGGTGCTACTACTGGGGCCCGTCTACCCCGCGATCGGGAACCTAGAGGCATACCAGCTGTTGGAGTAAGGTCCACCCCTGACTCCCTCGGAATGAGCGCGGTACCAATCTCCCTCAGAAGGAAGCAGACCGGAGCCCTCGGTCGCAGCTTAGCCCCCGGATCCTGAGGAGGGGCATCATGACCAAGAAGCACCTTCCTTTCCTCAAGAATAATTAGGCTGACCCGGTGGAGATACCAACCCGTAAATGAGCCCACGCACCGGGGCATGTACTCAGCTTCAGGGACCATGAAGTGGGAGCCGATGTTTAGCCTCACAAAATGATGAGCGGCATCGCGAACGGCATCAAGCGAAGGGACCGGTGCAACTATAAAAGCCTCGAAAGGAACACCCTGGTCGTATCCAAGTTGTCGGGCGAATCGATGCGGGTTGTACTGCATGAAAAGAGCTGCACTGTCCTGGCGAAACACCAAGTAGCCCGGTCTAATTGTATACAAGTGTGCGGCCTCCCGAGGCTTCAAAGAAGGTACGTTGTCTTTTGACTGGTCCCAGAGTTGTTGAACTGGACCTGAAGGGGTAGACAAGACCCGATCATTAAAAACCAGCCCGCCAGCGGTAGCGTAAGGAGAAATCAGCACCCGAATAGCCCCAAATTGGGTCGGGTCGGCGGCAGAAGCATCCACTAATCGCATAAGTCGTAGGAAGGGGTAGGCATCGTAAAATGAGGGCCTCTGATGCATAGTAAAAGCCCCCAACACGTGCATTTCGATCCAGGATGTGAAGTAATGAAGCGAAAAATTCACTACGTCTACGCCAGGGCTGGAAGTGTTGGCCGCAGCGCCCAACCCATGGTAAAGATGCGCCAGCGCCGGGATGCCGATAGCCAATCGCGTCCCCTCAGCAATACAATGAGCCGGGTAGATAACCGAGGCTCTTATGAAGTGGTGATGCATGGGGATAACGAACCAACTGAGCTAGACACTGACAAACCCAACGAAGAACGTCTCCTCATCCATACCGGGTGCTGCAATGGACTCAAAAGACATCGGCGACATGATGGGGATATAGTATTGAGGTAGATCCGATTCAGTGGTCGGCAGCTTCTTCGGACCAAACCCAAAGAGGTCTTTGACGTTGGCAAACTTCGGAGCTGTCTTCGACACGACATCTTCGCGAAGGAAGCAGGCAATGAAGCTCTTAAAAGTGACGCCCTGCTCCTCAGATTCGGTGAACAATCGGTCAAAGATACCTAGCGCCTTAATCAAGCTGGGACGCTTGTGGCGAACGGCGTTCTCAACAGACAAGCCGTCAACCGGTGCAGGCTCGGGCTTGATGACGTACTCGTCAGGAGGCAATAACTCCTCATACAGTGTACCCCTGATTGGCAATCCCGAGATTTCATAAAATTCTGCCAGAGAAATCGAAACCTCGCGATCTCCTAAAATAAAAGTGTTGGTAGGGAGATTCCATTGATTCAAGAACGCCCTTACCCACCAGACATGCGGGGACTTATAATGGAAGAGTGACGCGTATATTGCCTGATAAATCCCGACCTTCTGCAGCCGCGCACGATGGGTGGCAAGGATATAGCGAGCCCAGAGAAGGTAGCCCGTGGGGTGTCGAGGAGTAAGCCCTATCTTATAAATCTGCCCCCATAGGTGGGCCTCAACCTGACAAATGCGACGCCCCAGGATATCTATAGCGGGGACCGGATGGTTCGGGATACCTGTCGTCGAAGGCTCGAGCCTCCCCGTTGGAGTCCAGTTGGGCATCTCCACAGCAAAAACCGTTCTCGGAGGGTCCATCGGCAAGAATGGGAAAGTAGGCTCTGTCGGTACTGCACAGAGGAAACTCCGGCGACCCCGGATAATATGGCTGTACCAAGTTCCCCACAGAAGCAAGTTGGTGCAGTTCGGGTCATGAGCCCGGATCATCGCCATCGCTTCCTCGTCAGATGGTGATTGAGGAAAAGCGGCCTCCGAACGAGTAAAGGGAAAGCACGAAACAGAAGCCATCGCACCTGAAATCAAATAAAAGAAGACTGTCAAAAGCAAAGCCAGCGATATATACATGCATGAACATGAAGACAAGTTGAGGAAGGCAACAGCTGACTTTTTTTTTATGGGACCATTGGCTGCAAAACACTTGGGCCCCACAGAATCAAGATGACGGCTCGTTAATAATGAGACCAAGCAGTTGTAATAAGACAAAGGGGATACCCTCATTGATAAAATGTAGGTTTCAAGTGGCCCTGCACATCCCCTAGAAGATAAATCTACCTTGGACTCCACAATAAATCAAACGGGATCAAGGGAATTAAATTCCCACAGAAGATATCATTGCAAGCTTCTGTTCCATTAATTGCAGAAGGACAACCTCGGGCCAAGAGACCCTAAGAAGCCTCCATGTGAAGAAACTGAGTTCTTCGTAGGAATTAAATTCCTTATTAAGAAAAAGGGAATTAAATTCCCAGAAACTTTTTTTTTTGAGATGGAATTAAATTCCATAGATTCTAACCGCCACCATTATCTCCTTAAAGATCATATGAACCCTAAAAAGATCTGCTGTTGAAAGTTCTATTTCATACTTTAGTTGAAAAACTTAAAGGAAAAATGGGTTCATATTAAAAGGGTGAAACCCTTGAAGTGGATTTAAAATCCAGAGAATTTTATATATAAAATTTCTTCATCCACTCAAGATGATTACCTGAGGAAGAGGAATCGGTCAAACAGAGTTAAACTCTGAAAATGTTTCAAGGCAGAGAACTAAGCTCTGGAAGAAGAGAATTAAATTCTCAGAAAAAGTTCTCAAAGGAAGAAGATGAGCAAAGTGGAGGCGTCGCTGAAATGACCCCTATATTTATAGGATGTGATGGGGACGCTTCATCTCCCCAAATCCCTAGAGGAATCCAACGGTCACAAAATTGACAGCGTTGCACTCACGTCCAGACACGTGAGAACAACGCTATGGGGGCATTTGTTTCCTGATTTAAAATAAGGAAAGCCTATGGAAGAAGCATCACGTGCTAGCACGTGACCAGCAGTCACGTGTTGGCACGCGGCAATTCAAAGCAGCAGCAAAGGCAGATTCGGTTCCCTGACTAAATCAAAGAAAAAGCTCCCGAAAGGGTCACGTGCTCACACGTGACCACGGGTCACGTGTTGGCACGTGACGGCTGAACAGCGGCTAGAAGACAAAGCGCAGAAAGCAGAAGAAAACTCGTTCCAAGGGGTCACGCGCCTACACGTGACCAAGGGTCACGTGACCACACGTGACCGGCTTTCAAAGCCTATCTATTTAACAGAATTAAATTCTGAAAAACATTCAAATCTTTCCAAAGGAGAACGATTATTTAGAACCGATTGGATTAAAGATTTAAAGGTGATTAAATATCACCTATCTATGGAAAAATCTTGAACTTGAAAAGATTTCCTCTTAAAATCTAACCGAAATAACAAAGGAATATCTTTGGATTTTAAAATCCAATGGTGAATAAAATTCACCTAATAATCCAAAGGTCCAAATGAATGATGAATGCAAATCAAATCTCTAACGAATGCAAATCAAATCCCTCTACGAATAATTCACTAAAACTGATTGATTCTGCTCCTTCTCCTATAAATAGGAGCCAAGAGATATACAGAGGGGGATATACAGAGACAGAAGGAGAAAGAAAAATAGAGCCTTGAGACTTTGGAGGAATTTGGATCTTCTGCAAAAGAAAACCTTAGGTAAGAAAGGCGAGACTTTTAAAAAGAGAATTTAATTCTCAAAAGAGTTTAACTCTGATATTAAAAAGAAGAACATAGTTCTCTCTTTAGCAGAGGATCTGCAAAGTGCACATCTCCCCATGAATTGAAAATTTAATTCTCAATGGGTTGAGATCCTGCCATGCAAATCCAAAGTATAGAGAGGGAATGGAAATTTGAGAATTTAATTCTCATAGAATTATAGGAATTTATTTCCTTTGAATTAAAGTTAGGGTTTAAGCCTATGTTATAGGAATTTAATTCCTTCAAAATGAACAAAACTAGGGTTTAGCCCTAACTGAGAACATAATTCTCTCAAACTCACAGGAATTTAATTCCTTTAAGAAAAGAAACTAGGGTTTAACCCTATCAAGAATATAATTCTTCAGAAGTTTAGGGTTTAACCCTATGAACAGAACTTTAATGCATACAGAGACCCGCCAAATAAAACTCTGAAGTAGGCACCTCACATGTTACCACGTGACTCCTAAAAGAGAACTTTGAGGCAATGCCTCACGTGCCCCACGTGATCTCTAAAGCACACAAAAGAAAAAGAAACAGAAAAGAGCTTTTGGGCCCCCTCACGTGTCGACACGTGACCCCTAATGAACATTCTAATAGATCAAAGTGCAAGCCCCCATCACGTGCCCACACGTGATGGCTTTCAGAATTAAAAGTGTTAAACACTTATCTGTAGAACAAAATAAAGGGAAACAGGGCGCTATCACGTGCTACCTTGTGACCCCTTGGCTGAAGCTTTAACGGACAAACATTTAAATGCCCATCACGTGACAGCATGTGATGCTCCAAATTATTCAATACTTTGGCAGAATAAAATGAATTGAGGGCGCTCTCACGTGCTACCACGTGACCCCTCTTGCCTTAGTGTTTAACACTAAAGTTGAAACCTCTATATCCAGTGTTCAACACCGATTTTCTTAGTGTTTAAACACTAATTTGGAAAACATCTATTTACAGTGTTTAACACTGACTTTCTTAGTGTTGAACACCAACCTGGAAAACCCTGTTTACAGTATTTAACATTGATCTGCCTTGGTGTAAAACACTAAATTGAAATCTCCACTGCCAGTGTTTAACACTGATTTGTTTTAGTGTATAAACACTAATTAGAAAGCCCTGTTACTGGTGTTTAACACTAACTATCTTTTAGTGTTAAACGCTCACTTGTCAATCTCATTCTCAGTGTCCAACACTGATTGATCTTTAGTGTTTAACACTAACTTTAGCCCCATTGGCTAAGTGTCTAGAGGCAAAGCCTCTCCTCTAATGGACCAACAGAGGGCCAATATCCTAAACATGATTGGACTTAGCCCAAGCTGGCCATAAGTCCTCAATTCAAATTCAACTGGGCTAATGGGCTCATAACATAATTAATTGGTCTTGGTCCTAAACTGGGTCAAAGACTGCTTAATCTACCTTGGTTCAAGGGTACATCTCTTCATTCTTTTGAAACTTGGCGTTGTAATTCCTCAACGTCTTCAAAGCGGTGACGGGTCCCGATAACCACACATTGATATGGACTGTGGGGTCCTTAAACTCATGGACTATGAGGTCCTTAACCTTGACCGGGATGTCTTAAAACTAACATCGGACTGTGGGGTCCTTAAACTCATGGACTATGACGTCCTTAACCTTGACCGTGATGTCTTAAAACTAACATTGGACTGTGGGGTCCTTAAACCCAAGGACTATAACGTCCTTAACATTGACCGTGATATCTTAAAATTAACATCGGACGGTGGAGTCCTTAAATCCACGGACTATGATGTCCTTAACCTTGACCGCAACGTCTTAAAACTAACATTGGACCGCAATGTCCTTAAACTACCTATTGACCGCAATGTCACTAAACTAAACAACAGGGCTCCCTTAATTGCTCTATTGTTGGATCTAAACGATCCCGTTAAGTTGATCTTAGTCTGAAAACTAGACTAACGTATCCTTAACAAATGTTTAAGTCGATCTTAGTCTCGAACGAGGCTAACGTATCCTTAAACCCAAAACCCCCAAACCCAAATCTAAGATAATACGGATTTGGACTAGTCCACGCCCTACGGGCGACGACATAACTCAGTCTCCGTATACAATCCACGGGCAACTAAACACAAAATAAGCACACACGACACGAAGTGACAATCTGGAGAAGGATAAAGTGGTTACCGCGATGCGGTAGCGTAATTAACTGCAGGGGCTTGCGCCTGCAGGGAAGAGCGTCCCCACAATCAAAAACCCCTCAAGCGAAGGGGAATCTGATGAAGTCTGCTACATCGGACGCATCCGTTTAAACCTTCGATACACGGTGCCATAAATCAACTTGGCATCTTCGGAGAGGTGGACGGACAGCACCAATTAGCATCTGCCCTGAATCTCAGGCAAGACGTCCCTGTCGCGCTGTCATTCGGAGGGGAACAATAGTATACAGGTGCTCATTAGATTATGAGTACACTGGACGGACTCGCCGGAAACATGCTAGTTGGTATTATACCTATTTTAAGATAGCAGTTCCCAAGTGACATGTGTACAGGTTAGTCTGTCGACCCAAGATCATCATTTCTTTCGTGTGAGTTCCTACTGTTCTTTGATTACTACCTTACTATGGCTCAAAGGAGTCGTTCAAACAGGTTTTAGTTGGGTACAGTCCCGAGCCATATGGAGGCAGTGAGCGGATCGTCGAGGATTCATCTGTCCCGGTATTGGGGGTTGATGTCGCGCGGTGCATGGGTGGCCGTCACCAGAATCCTTGGCCAAGGTAGATGAGAATTACTGATATGGATCAGTAGTTTCTCAGTTGGTGATGAGCTTCATACCGACACGAAATATCGCGTTATTAGGGGTCTGACTTTATCCACCCCCTAGACCCGATATGCGATACTCTTAGATGAACAAACTAGACTGTACGGATATTGTCACGGACAGACTCAATAGGGGTTCGGATGAGTTTGCTCGTCGTCCTTCCTTTCGCTCAATACCTGAGTAGCCGTTATGTACAGATAGTGCCGCAGACGTACTTGTGGTTAAACCACTGCCAGCGTATTTACGAGTCTTTAGAGTCCCACACAGAGGGTTTCCCTGCTTCGGACAAAAAGATGTAGAGGCCGTATAGTTTTACGGCAGGGTGCGATCATATACGTGCACTTGTGCACGTATCATGATTCGGACGGATAATACTAGTGGGCTTTGGTTTAAGACGGATTCTAGTATTATATTGTTGGATTATTTTTGTCTTTTTGTGTTCGTATTTTTTCCGAATATGGATACGGGTATGTATATACGGATGATGGGTATTCTTATAATTTATTACAAGGGTGCTTCTAGAAGATGCCACCTCATTTAGTTTTTGTTGGCTATAGTGCCCTCAAGTCAATTATTGTAATCACAGGCACGCAATTGTGATGATTGAGGGAGGACCTATACGGGTAGAACAGTCTTACTCGAGATGATAGTATGCTATCTGGTTTGTCTCTGTCATCATGTACATGCATTATGTGGTATTACAAATCACTATGACATGTTGACATAGCCCATAGGATTCTTGCTTCACTACCAACATTATGATGGCGATCATATGTGTGAGAGCTGGGTGGTCTATAAGCACATCCTTAAATGTCTCTAGTCGAGGGAGTATCGAGACTGGGCATCGATGCTCCGGATTAGACTAGTGTATACTTATCGAGACCCCGACGAGGGGCGGTGGCCGGTCTCACAATCCATTGGTGTCAATTAGTCACCTAAGATAGTATATAGGTGCTCATTGGGTTATGAGTACATTGAACGGACTCGCCGGGAATATGCTAGTTGGTATTATACCTATTGTCAGTTAGCAGTTCCCAGGTGACATCTATACAGGTTAGTCGGTCGATCTGAGATCGTCATTTGTCTCATGTGAGTTCCCTCTGTGCTTTGATTACTGCCCTACCACGGCTCAAAGGAGTCGTGCAAACAGGTTTTAGTTGGGCATAGTCCTGAGCCACATGGAGGCAGTGAGAGGATCGTCGGGGATTCATCTCTCCCGGTATTGGGGGTCGATGTCGCGCAGTGCACGGGTGGCCATCATCAGAAATCCTTGGCTAAGGTAATCGAGAATTGTAGGGTTCCTAGGCACACCCATGAGGTTCTACAACTGATCAAACATGGCCAATTTAAATTTTTCTATATGCCGAGAAACCCTAATGCAGATCGTTAACTAGAGAATAGGCAAAACTACAAGCTACTAAACTGCTTTAGTACTAAGTGAATCGAAATACAACCTTTGTAGATCCAGTCCTCCACTTCCTTAGCTCCGTGACGATGTCCCTTCACTGCGATCATCGGATCCCGGACTCTCACGGTGGTTTCATCGAAGAAATAATCGGGCTAGGTCGATGACTTCGATGTCGAAGATGATCTACGTCGAGGCGACTCTAACTCGAGCTCCAACTTCACCAAGTCATGAAACTTGTGAAGAAAACACCCTATACTACATGGCAAGTGGTAGAGGACGAAGAAATAGGAAGTGGGTTCACTTTGGATTTTGATTTCTCACTTGGAATCATCACTTGATATTTTTCAAGAATGGTTTCTTCACTTGAAGAAGAAGATGAAGAAGAAAGAAAATAAATTATCTCTTAAAATAAATCAAGTGATTCTTATCATATATGTAACCATGGGTGAAGTAAACTAATGTAAAGAATAAACTAGGGTTTAGGTGAATGGTTAGGTTAAGGAAAATACAAAATGGCTAGACTTTTTCAAAGATGCTAGCATGCTTCATGAAGTTTCTAGCAAAGAAACAAAAAGCCACCATTTTATTTCTCGCAAAAATAAATGAAATAAAATAAATAATTAAGCAAAACCCTAACCATTTACCTAAACATAGTTTAAAACATACATTCACCCAAGTTTACATGTATCATCAAACATGATACAAACTAGTGCACAAAACTATATCATATATACAATGTGCACATTCAAGTGAGAAAAATAATCTTAAGTGAACCAATACTAGTTAATGTAAAGTAATATATCAAATATATAATTATACATTAAATCATTAAATCAACACTTGATTTAACGATCCGGTCATATCGCATATGACCGACTAATATCCAATGTATCGACTTATCGAATCAATCCTCGATTCGATAACTAGGTTATATCGCATACAGCAAATCGATACATTCATCGCGAGAATAGAATACGGTATCACATGCACGCATTATTCTCGGTCCTGCACATATCTCATATGCGCTCCTATTTCGTTTTGCTTGAGCCAGGAAACCTCTGTGTAGGACTCTAAAGACTCGTCAATACGCCGGCAGCTGGTGATGATCATATCAAACACCCACAAGCCGCAAGCGGTCTGCTAAACGTAACGGCCACCCTGGTATTGAGCAATCAGAAGATCAACGAGCAAGCCCGCTCACACTCCTGTGAATCCAACCAGTAACACTTACCGTACAGTCTGGTCTCGTCGTCTGATATGCCGCATATCTAGCCTAGGGGTGGTAAACGTCAGACCCCAATGTGTCGATATGAGGTCTATAACAGTTCGAGAAACTACTGGTAACACTTACCAGTAAATCTCAGCAACCCTGGACAGGGATTTCCGGTTATAGCCAATCGAACACAGCGCAACATCAACTCCCTATACCGGGAGAGATGAATCCCCTCTTATCGCTCATTGCCTCCATGTGATTCGGGACTGTACCCAAAAACCACCGTTTTTCACGCCCACTTGGACGTGGTAAGGTGGAAATCAAAGCACAGTGGGAATCACACAAGACTCTATGACGATCTCGGGTCTACAGACTAACCTGTACCAGTGTCACCAGAGAACTGCCATCTGACATGAGGTATAATACCATCTAGGAGTTCTTAGCGAGTCCGTCCAGTGTACCCAGTCTCCACTGAGCACCCGTATATCATCTCTGATGTCAAACACCAATGGATGTGGGATCATCCATCGCCCATCTGTATGGGTCGAGAAGGTATACGCTAGTCTACTCTGGTATATCGATTTCCCGTCTCGATACACCCACGACTAGGGACCTTGAAGGATGTACTTATGGACTACCATGTCCTCACTAGTATGATCCGCATCATAATCCAGGTAATCAAGTACATATCCTAAGGGCTTTACCAACATGTAACAGAGAGACAATCAGTGTACACGTAAAGGTAAAGAGTAACCAGATAGCATACTATCATGTCGAGCAAGAAAGTCCTCCCTATATATGTCCCAGCATCCACTACAATATACATCCTATGTACAGTAATGGCCTCTAGGGCATACATATAACTAACAATCTCCCACTTGCACTAGGGCCATCTGTAGCAGTGGTTGTAGTATCTCATACTCAACCATCCCATAAAAATCTCTCTCTGGGAAAAGGCCTTTGTGAGTGGATCCGCCGTGTTGTCCTCTGAGTCTACTCTCCTAACCTTAATCTCCTTGGAGATCAACCATCTCCATGATCAGGTGATGCTGCCATAGAATACGTCTGTGTCACTGATGGGACCGGGGTTCCCGGGCCAAAGCCACACTTCCATTGTCACACAATGGTAGGAACCTAGTTCATCTCATGAACAAGACCCTTTCATAAGGAAAGAGTTCTTCTACCAATATACACCCAAACAGCCTCTTTGGTAGCATCTTAAGTAGCGATGTATCCTGCCTTTATCGTCAAGTATGCCACGGTATCTAGCTTGGAACTCTTCCAACATACCGTCCCTTCACTGAGGGTAAAGATAATGCCTGGGACTGACTTTCAGTCGTCCTTATCACCCTGGAACTTTTCCAGTGATTCTCCCCAGGATCGATTGATACCATCTCACTACAACTAGTGAGAATCCTAACATCCAATTAGATCTATCTCATAGGTCCAAAACCCAGGATTTAGGAGGTATCATTTTGATCCTATATAGAGAATCATTGTGATAAGCGGAGACTGACCGAGCGCAGCATAGGAAACTCTTTCCCTATCAAGAGCATGTCATCCACGTACTCTACGAGGATCACTACCATACTCCCTACTACATTTTCGTTTATACAAGGTTCATCTACTATTTTGATGATGTCAAACTCTTTGACTACCACATCAAAACAGATGTTCCAACTCCGCGATGCCTGCTTTATCACATAAAATATCTTGCTCACGTTTCCGCTGCTCCCACCGTCTACGAAGCCCTCTGGCTGTGTACTTATAGATGCACTCTTCTAAATCGATATTTAGAAAAGCAGTCATGACACCCAACCGCCAGATATCGTAGTCATGGTATAAAGCCGTGGCAAGTAGGATCTCGATGGACTTAAGCATAGCCACTGGAAAAAGGTTTCTTCATTATCCACGCTTGGTCGATGATGAAAAACCTTTAACAAGTCTAGCTTTGAAAGTCTTAACTTTTCCATCTACACCAAGTAATCTTCTCAAGATATACTTGCTCCTGATAGGGATTTAACCCTTCAGATACAACAACCAAAGTCCATACTTTGTTGGTGTACATGGATTCCATCTCATATCACTAAGCATCCAGCCATTCTTACAGAGTCTCACTCCTGATGGCCATCTCGAAACTAGTTGGGTCATTATCTCATGATGCAATTCTCGCTCCCACTGTCATAAAGAAACCGAAGTAACTCTCAGGTGGGTGAGGAACCCTACTAGATCGGCAGAGAGGCCGAGATTCGTTGGAATCTACTGAATTATTGGTTCTATCAAATCATCAGCTGCAGTTTGTATAGCTGGAACATTTCCAGTTCTACATAACACACCTTGCCTCGAGCTTGTCCGGATTTTTCTTTTTAGACATAGTCCGGACAACCCAAATCTTAACAAACTTAAGATATGGGCTCTTCCCTTTCCATATCACATATGAAGTGTTAGGCAACTGATTTGATTTGAACCCTATTCAATAGGTATGCAGCTTCTTAAGAGCATAACTCCTAAAATGAAATAGGAAACTCAGTAGTATTCATCATAGAGCGCACCAGATCATATAGGGTGTGATTGCTCCGCCCCGATACACCGTTGTGCTGTGGTGTATTCAGAGGAGTAACACTGAGAGAGAATCTCATTCTCCCTTAGAATAGTCCAAGAATTCCATGCACAAGTATTCTCCTCCTTGATCTCATCATAGGACATAATACTTATACCCGTATTTTGGTTCTCTACTTCTAACTTATATTCTGTGAATATCTCAATAGGTTCGGACTTGTGTTTCAACAGGAACATATGTCTGAATCTAAAGAGATCATCAGAGAATGTAATGAAGTACAAAGAACCGGTCTTGGCATGTGTAGACAGGGGACCTACATATATCAACATGTATCATCCCAAGAGTTCACTAACTCTTTCTCTGTTTTTAGTAAACAGAGCTATGGTCATCTTATCTCTGTGACATGACTGGCAAGTTTCACAAGATGTAAATTCAAACAGATTTAAATATGCATCTATGTGAAACTTAGCTAGTCAGGTCGCATTGATATGACCTAGTCTACAATACCTCAACAAGGATCCGTTCATTTCTGAACTCTTCCTCTTGTGTGTGTTCCATATACTAAGAACTGTAGTTTGATTTAGAACATCAATGCTTTTAGATAGCGTGCCTGAACCGATCAACTTTTGATATAGGAAATGTTCAAAACATTATCCAACAAAACAAAATTATATCCTTTCTTTACTAATAAAGAGACTGATATCATTTTGTATATCAGGTTCGGTATCTAATAACATTCGTTCAGAATCAATGTATTTGGAATACAGGGTGACAATGACCAACAGACTTGGCTGCAACACTTGTACCGTTTTCTGTCTCATGAAACTTATCACCCGTTCTCAGTTCTCTACCTATCTGTAGCCTTATGTAACAGATTACATATCTGGAATCCTGATCCGGTATCAAATGCCCAGGACGCAGAGGATACTGAGAAACAGTTCTGTGTAACAAACACACCTGAAGAAGATGCATCATATGCACTTTCTTCGTTTGGGCGGCATGGGAATCTAGGTATTCCCCTATTTCCTGCTTGGTCTTATAACAATTATAAGTTGGAGCGGGACCAACGTTCCCCAGCTCAGTATAACAAGCGGGTTCGATCAATACATCCGTATTATTATCTTGATTAAGGCGTGATATGGTCGCTACCTGGAGAGAGAGAGAGAAGAAAACTCTCAGCGTATGCTCTTGCAAGATCAGATTGGTAATTATTTTATCTAATCAGGATGGCACCCCCTGTTTTTATCAAATCTTTCTTCAAACCCTAAAAGGAAAGACTAGCCGGGATTAATTACACACTACAAGTTTGCCAATCTTTCATCCAGGCCAGTGTCGGTACTTTGAGGGAGGTCGCCCGTGCTTTCGCACGAACCTAATTAATGTAAACCTCGTTTTCCCAGAGGCGTAACCTCGTTAAGACCTT
Source organism: Agapanthus africanus (assembly GCA_030015575.1). NCBI lineage: Eukaryota > Viridiplantae > Streptophyta > Magnoliopsida > Asparagales > Amaryllidaceae > Agapanthus > Agapanthus africanus. The sequence continues at coordinate 342,935,124 of CM057343.1, forward strand.
TCTAGACACCTACTTGATCGGCTAATTGTAATGTGTAAAACTCTCCCAGGAGTAACTCTTACTCGCAGCGGGTATCGGGATCCAACTATCTCATAGAAGGTATGCAATCTCATTGCAAATTTCAACACTTGAAATTCCCGATAATATTTTGCCCCTAACGTGCTATGACCTTGACGAAAGCTAACATACCATAGCCCGCTTGTCAAGTTCAACCCGTACATTTCTTGATTGAATTAAACCCACCAGCACGACCCTTGACGAAAGCCAACAAAGCCGTACGACTACCCTAATCCAATCGCATCATATGCAGCAGATAAGCAGCACATAGCTACCACACACTGCACCATGACGAAAGCCAAAAAATGCAGCACAATACTATATACAACTTATCTGAAATGACGGAGGGCTACGAAAGGTTTTTCTGAAAACCTATTGCGTAATGAACTTGATATCGTTGCGGAATCAAATGGTTTTAAATGGAGTGTTTTTGAGGCTTTTCTAGTTTTGCTAAAGGGGTCACTCCCGGTGAAGGGATCGTCGGCCCTTTCCTCATCGAATAAGGTGCATGATATATTATATATACCGCTGTGCAAAGCAGAAACTATAAAAGCAATCAAAAGACAAACCGAGGGTTGTAGCATCTGCCAGTTATTGCTAAAGGAGTCACTCCCGGTGAAGGGATCTCGGTCCTTTCCTTATCGAATAAGGTGCACGATGTTCTACAAGGAACACCGCGATGCAAAGCAAGAACTGTAGCTACCTGTTTTTGAAAATTCGATTCCACAACAGCATTAGGTTTCTTTTCTTTCATTAATCACATTAATGAAGTCCCATCATTTAAGTCACCTAAACATCACAGATAAATACGACGTACACTTATGCCATCCGCATTCGCCTCGATGTCCCCTCGTGCACCGTTAGGTTAGGTGACTAACGGCAGAGCGGGGCAGGGCTAGCACGGGTGTAAAACATAAGTAACGTCTATATAATATATCATATATACTATATATTGTAGCTATCACAGAATATCAAATGATCACATCACAGATATCGCAGCAGAAGAATCATATGAAACATTGGATATACTAGGACGTCCGTGTTTTCAATACGAGCCAGTATAAAAAACGGATTCCACGGTCGCGATGAATAGCCAAACCCACACCCATAGACCCCAACGAGTGCGGCAAGCAACCCTACCAATTCTAGAGTTGGGAGACCCAGACTCGACTCCTCGAGTTGGTCTCCCACTGGACTCCAGAACCCGGTTACTTATGCCCTCCTCCTTGGGTCTATCCTAGTGCGGAAAAGAAAATAATATACAAAAGGTGACATCTTCCGCAACCTGGAAGTGCCCCAATAAAAGAATATTACTTACAAGTTTTTTTACATGAATGAAAATGAAAAACACTCATCTCACATAAAAAAAAACCCGGCTATTCAAACACGACGATCCAATATAACATATCTAGCAACACATAACATCACATGTCATCAACGGAAGTAAACATGCGTATCCCAATTGTCGTTGACATATAGCAACGAAACCGGCGATATCACATATTACACTTACGGTCACAGAAAAGAAAGTGTAAAACTACAACAGTTGGAATCCGCAACCTCCTTAGACATCGCATGCCTAATCAAATGAATTACTTATACATCGCATGCCTAACATTTATAAACCCCGCATTTTAGTCTCATTATCGAAAACTCTTTTCAATATCAAGTCGGGCAATTCAACAGGATTCCCGACATTCTGATCGAATGCTCGTCGCAAACTTTAGTAGGCGGCCGCACCCCCGATACCGTCGACGAAGTGCACCAAGGCGGAACACCGATACCGCGAGCATCCGAACGGATGCTTTCGGCGACGGGGTTCTCCTACAGTCACTTGGTCAGGGCTAAGGGGTGTAGCTGTCTATTAAGTTTATCGGCGAATATCCGCGTACGCTACGTGATTGCGACGAACTTTTGATCGCATCAAAATTCCGTGGCAACCGATCATTTGAGACTAAAGTGCTATGTTTATAACATTCATATTAGTTATCTCATAACTCCTTGTGGATTCCAAATATTGTATCATATTCCGGATAAATAGAAAATGTTAAATTTTCCGATCGAACAATCAAACACCCAAGTTTTCCCGAAACAGCTCAACACATGAAATAAGTTTAAAAACATTCACTTTATGCCTCAGTACCAACGGTCCAGCCGTAGAAGGGTCAAGCCAACGCCTCACATGTGGCACGCCGTACTGCCCCAAACTCTAAGGTTCAAGGGGCAGTTCAAGACGGTCACATAATCGAGTTAAGGTTTGTTGTCTTCTAGAGGGTCCATCGAGTTACTTGCACTACTTGGAACGTCTTTAAACCACGGAAAAATCCAACATTTGGAAATTTTCCGACAGGGGAAAAAGTGGGTATTTATATCCGGTCGAACTTTTTAACATATTCTAAAATTACCCGGAAAAACACATAGACAAAATTAGACAATTCGATCGAATCTACGAACTCCCAATACAACCCAGAAAACTCAACTCTTGAGTAGAAATTAAAAATTCCCAGAAAATACAGCACCAACGGATGGGAATTACTGTGCAAAGAAAATGAAAAGATACTCCTATATGGCCGCGGAACCGCCGCAAATGCCATGCTGTTGCCGCGGTTTCGCGGCCATTTGGTCGAGTTATGCGCACGTGCTTCATAGTAATTCCTAAAAAAGCCTGCTGATTTTTCTGCATATTTTTAATTCACAAAAAGACCAGTTTATAAAAATTGTACAGAGAAGGATTTTGAATTAGGGTTTCGGGTTCGATCGGGTTTCTAACTTCGTCTATACACTGCCTAAGGCTCTAGCTAGGCTCTGATACCACTGTAGGGTTCCTAGACACACCCATGAGGTTCTACAACTGATCAAACATGGCCAATTTAAATTGTTCTATGTGCCGAGAAACCCTAATGCGGATCGTTAACTAGAGAATAGGCGAAACTACAAGCTACTAAACAGCTTTAATACTAAGTGAATGGAAATACAATCTTTGTAGATCCGGTCCTCCACTTCCTTAGCTCCGTGACGATGTCCCTTCGCTGCGATCATCGGATCCCGGACTCTCGCGGTGGTTTCGTCGAAGAAATGATCGGGCTTGGTCGATGACTTCGATGCCGAAAATGATCTACGTCGAGGCGACTCTAACTCGAGCTCCAACTTCACCAAGTCATGAAACTTGTGAAGAAAACACCCTATACTACATGGCAAGTGGTAGAGGATGAAGAAATAGGAAGTGGGTTCACTTTGGATTTTGATTTCTCAGTTGGAATCATCTCTTGATATTTTTCAAGAATGGTTTCTTCACTTGAAGAAGAAGATGAAGTAGAAAGAAAATAAATTATCTCTTAAAATAAATCAAGTGATTCTTATCATATATGTAACCATGGGTGAAGTAAACTAATGTAGAGAATAAATTAGGGTTTAGGTGAATGGTTAGGTTAAGGAAAATACAAAATGGCTAGACTTTTTCAAAGATGCTAGCATGCTTCATGAAGTTTCTAGCAAAGAAACAAAAAGCCACCATTTTATTTCTTGCAAAAATAAATTAAATAAAATAAATAATTAAGTAAAACCCTAACCATTTACCTAAACATAGTTTAAAACATACATTCACCCAAGTTTATATGTATCATCAAACATGATACAAACTAGAGCACAAAACTATATCATATATACAATATGCACATTCAAGTGAGAAAAATAATCTTAAGTGAACCAATACTAGTTAATGTAAAGTAATATATCAAATATATAATTATACATTAAAACATTAAATCAACACTTGATTTAACGATCCGGTCATATCGCATATGACCGACTAATATCCAATGTATCGACTTATCGAATCAATCCTCGATTCGATAACTAGGTTATATCGCATACAACCAATCGATACATTCATCGCGAGAATAGAATACGGTATCACATACACGCATTATTCTCGGTCCCGCACATATCTCATATGCGCTCCTATTTCGTTTCGCTTGAGCCAGGAAACCTCTGTGTAGGACTCTAAAGACTCGTCAATACGCCGGCAGTAGGTGATGATCATATCAAACACCCACAAGCCGCAAGCGGTCTGCTAAACGTAACGGCCACCTGGGTATTGAGCGATCAGAAGATCAACGAGCAAGCCCACTTACACTCCTGTGAATCCAACCAGTAACACTTACCGTACAGTCCGGTCTTGTCGTCTGATATGTCGCATATCTCGCCTAGGGGTGGTAAACGTCAGACCCCAATAGCTCGATAAGTCTACTCTGGTTTATCGATGCCCCGTCTCGATACACCCACAACTAGGGACCTTGAAGGATGTATTTATGCACTACCATGTCCCCACTAGTATGATCCGCATCATAGTCCAGGTAGTCAAGTACTCATCCTAAGGGCTTTACCAATATGTAACAGAGAGACAATCAGTGTATACGTTAAGGTAAAGAGTAACCAGATAGCATACTATCATGTCGAGCAAGAAAGTCCTCCCTATATATGTCCCAGCATCCACTACAATATACATCCTATGTACAGTAATGGCCTTTAGGGCATACATATAACTAACAAGAATTACTGATTTGGATCGGTAGTTTCTTAGTTGGTGATGGCCTTCATACCGACACGAAATATTGCGTTAGTAGGGGTCTGACTTTATCCATCCCCCTAGACCCGATATGCGATACTCTTAGACCTGTAAGTCCACGTTGCGACCCCCGGTTCTTACGGGGAGGCGGAAACGGTATAAAAATCAAATTTTTAGCGCATGGGGCAACATGGACTAACAAAGTCGGGATCTTTTCCTAAACTAGAACTAGCAAACTTGCTAAAGAGTTAGCTACTCGGAAAGATGGTTATACCTAAACTTGAACTCCTTCTTCTTGAAACCTTGTAGAGGTTGATGGTTCTCTTCTCGTCGCCTTCTTCCGTCGAAGATGGATCCACCTGAGGGTTCAACCTTCGGGCTCTTTCTCGAACTTGGAGAGAACTAGAATCTCCGGCTTGCTAATCCTTTGATCCTAGAGTGAGTAGAGAGTGTCTAAGGGGTGCATTTGTTTTAAGGAGAGGGATTCTCAACACATGAGAAGGGTTCTCCTTTTGCTAGAGGAAGAAGAAGATGAAGTGAGGAGAGAGAATGGTTATGAAAGAATAAGCTCTCTTTTTCCTTTTTGCAACCATATCAAAAGAAAAAGAATTATCTAATTAGTAATAATAATTCAAATGAGAATAGTTGATGGTAGTTTTGGAATGACCACTATCATGCTTCATTAAATGAGTGTAAGCATGAATCAAGGAGAATCCTTTCAAAGCATGATGGTGGTCAACATTCAACCATGGTCAACAAGTCAACCATGGTCAACAAGTCCACAAAATCAACCATAACAATATTTCATTTAATTACTATTATTAATTGATATTTCATAAATCTATTAGGGTTTGGAAAATGACGACTGTCAACTGTGCATACGCACCCGTTCCGAAACCCTAATGAAATACCTCATCCTCCGCCTCAAGCAACTGTGCATACACACCTGCATTCTCGTTCCGAGGAACAAGAATACCAAGATATAAAAGCAACCCCAAAAACTTATACCAGTATCTGGCTCAAACCAGAGCCTGCCAGTATAATCCGTCCGGACTCCAAACGTGCACAAGTGCGCGAATGAGAACGAACCCTGCCGCAAAACCATGCGACCTCTACTCTGTTTTGCCCAGAGGCGAATACCCTCTGTGTGGGACTCTAAAGACTCGACACTACGCTGGCAGTGGGTTTAACCACAGACCGCAAGCGGCACTAGCTGTGCGTAACGGTCCCCAGGTAGATGCCGACAAGAAGGCTGACGAGGTGAACCCCATCTGTACTCCTACTGAGTCTGAATGTGACATTCTCCGTACAGTCCGGTCTGTTCGTCTGATACATCGCATGTCGGGCCTAGGGGGCGGTAAAACGTCAGTCCCCCAATAGCGGTACAAGTCGTGTCGGAGTGAAGCCCAAAACACACTGAGATAACACTGGAAGCCTACCAGTATATCTCGCTTGCCCTGGCCAGGGACTACTTGTGTAATGGCTCTCCTAGACACAGCGCGATGTCAACCCCCAATACCGGGAGAGACGAATCCTGTCTAACCGTCACTGCCTCCAAGTGCTTCGGGACTGCACCCAACCACTACCTGTTTGCACGACTCCTTTGAGCCGTGGTAGGGTAGTGATCAAAGTGCAGTGGGAACACACTCGAGACGAAGTGCCAGTGTCAAGTCAGCGGACTAAGCTGTACTCATGTCACCTGGGAACTGATAACTGACGATAGGTATAATACCAACTTGTCAGTTCCCGACGAGTCCTGTCCAGTGTACTCGTAACCTAACGAGCACCCGTATACTATCTCCAGTACGACGTACTGATGCCTGTGGGACAGACCATCTCCCACACTGGGATGAGAAGCGCATACGCTAGTCTACTCCGGAGTATCGATGCCCTGTCTCGATATTCCTGCGACTAGGGACCAGTATAAGGATGTGCTTGTTGATTACCCAGCCCCCACTAGTGTGACTGCCATCACAACGCTGGTAATCAAGCAAAGATCCTAAGGGCTCCACTAATGCGTATAGGTGATATCGCAAAATAAACACATGTACACATTGAAGTAGAAACAAACCAAGTAGCATACTACTATATTGAGCAAGATTGTTTATACAAGGTGAATATCCCAAGCTTCCATTAAGTAATATACAAACTAGTATGATACAGTAATGGCCACTAGGGCATATACACTAACAATCTCCCACTTGCACTAAGGCCATGTACTGGCGTATCGAAGACCTATCATCTCGATCAGCCGCTCGAACTGAGTCTGGGGTAGGGCCTTGGTGAATGGATCTGCAGTGTTTTCTTCTGAAGCAACCCTCCGAACCTCGATCTCCTTGCGATCCACGATCTCCCTGATCAGGTGATACCGCCTCAAGATGTGCCTGGATCTCTGATGGGACCTGGGTTCCTTCGCTAAAGCTATAGCCCCGTTGTTGTCTCAATACAGAGGTATTGGGCCAACAATGGACGGAACCACCTGAAGTTCTTTCAAGAACTTCCTTATCCAGACAGCTTCTTTTGCGGCATCAGATGCAGCGATGTATTCCGCTTCTATCGTCGAGTCTGCAACGGTTTCCTGTTTGGAACTCTTCCAACACACCGCCCCTCCATTGAGGGTAAAGACAAAACCCGACATGGACTTGGAATCATCCTTATCACTCTGGAAGCTGGAGTCAGCAAAGGCCTCGATCTGGAGGTCTTTTCCGCCATACACCAAGAACATCTCCTTAGTCCTTCTCAGGTATTTGAGAATGTTCTTTACTGCTATCCAGTGTTTCTCCCCAGGGTTAGACTGATACCGGCTTACTACACTCAGTGCATAAGCTACATCCGGTCTAGTACACAACATCGCATACATTAAAGAGCCTACCGCAGAAGCGTAGGGTATAATAGACATGCGATCCCTCTCTAAATCAGTCTTGGGAGACATCTCTTTAGAGAGGGTGATCCCGTGACAAGCCGGTAGGTTACCGCGCTTGGAATCTTCCATGCTGAATCTTTTCAGTACGGTGTCGATGTACCTGGACTGTGAAAGTCCTAATATTCTCTTGGATCTATCACGATGGATCCGGATCCCCAGGATGTACGAGGCATCACCCAGGTCTTTCATGGAGAACCTGTGTGACAAGAAACCCTTGACAGATTGTAGCATAGGAATGTCATTTCCTATTAAGAGAATGTCATCCACGTATAAAACAAGGAATACTACAGTTCTCGCTACAAATCTACTATAGATGCATGGTTCATCTGGATTTTTGATAAAGTCAAATTCCTTGACCGTCTTATCAAAACAGATGTTCCAACTCCGCGATGCCTGCTTTAGTCCATAGATGGACTTAAGCAACTTGCACACCTTTCCGCTGCTCCCACTCTGAATGAAACCCTCTGGCTGATCCATATAGACACACTCCTCCAAATTTCCATTTAGAAAAGCGGTTTTTACGTCCATCTGCCAAAGCTCATAATCGTGGAAGGCAGCAATGGAAAGAAGGATCCGAATGGATTTCAGCATAGCCACTGGAGAAAAGGTTTCGTCATAGTCCAAGCCAGGTCTTTGACGGAAACCTTTTGCTACAAGTCTAGCTTTATAGGTCTCAACCTGTCCATCTACACCAATCTTCCTTTTGAAGATCCACTTGCATCCTACGGGTTTTACCCCGTCTGGAGCAATGTCCAACGTCCATACTTTGTTGGTGTACATGGACTCCATTTCGGTCCGCATTGCATCCAGCCATTTTACCGAGTCAACGCTCTGAATGGCCTGTTGGAAGCTAGTAGGCTCATCATAATCTATGATGCAATCCTCTCTATCCCCGTCTATGAGAAAACCGTAGTATCTCTCGGGCGGATGAGACTGCCTACTACTCCTGCGGAGCGGCGTAGGAATGTCCTGTTCATTTGAACCCTCTGGTTCCACTAAGCTTTCAGTAATAGTCTGTGGTTCTGGAATTTCTTCCAGTTCTACTGTGCTCCCACTGGATTCTTTTTCTAAGAACTGGTGTTCTAGAAAGTGGGCATGACGAGAAACAAGAACTTTTTGTTCCTCCTCGTAGTAGAAGAGACATCCCTTGGAATTCTTTGGATATCCCACAAACTTACACAGTACTGAGCGCGCCTCGAGCTTGTCCGTATGCTGCTTTTTAACAAAAGCTGGACTTCCCCAAGTCTTAATGTGACTGAGATGGGGTCTCTTCCCACACCACATCTCATATGGTGTAGGAGGCACAGTCTTAGTAGGAACTCGGTTCAAAAGGTACGCAGCTGATTCTAGCGCATACCCCCAGAATGATCGCGGTAACTCAGCGTTACTCATCATGGACCGTACCATATCCAATAGGGTTCGGTTTCGTCTCTCCGATACACCGTTGTGTTGCGGAGTGTATGGAGGAGTAAGCTGAGAGAGAATTCCATTCTCTTTTAAGTAATTCAGGAACTCGGCACTTAAGTATTCTCCACCTCGATCCGATCTTAGAATCTTGATACTTTTGCCGGTCTGTTTTTCCACTTCATTCTTATATTCCTGGAACTTTTCAAAAGCTTCGGACTTATGTTTCAGTAAGAAAACATAACCGTATCTTGAAAAATCATCCGTAAAAGTAATGAAGTAAGAATAACCGCTTCGCGCATGTGTAGACATTGGACCGCACACATCGCTATGTACGAGTCCCAAGAGCTCGCTCGCTCTTACTCCGTGTCCAGTGAACGGAGTCTTTGTCATCTTTCCTTTGAGACAGGATTGACAAGTGGCATATGATTGATATTCGAACGGATCCAAATATCCTTCTGTATGTAACTTAGTCAACCTTCTCTCATTGATGTGACCCAGTCTACAATGCCATAAGAAAGTCTGATTGATATCTGGAGACTTTCTTTTGTGTGTATTCTGGACATTGAAAATCTATGGTTGGTTTAATACGTATATACCATTGCTCAGTGTACCTGACCCAATCAGAACTTGATTAAGGTGAATGTTAACAACATTACTTACAAACGCAAATTCATAACCTTCTTTAGAAACCAAAGATACAGAAATGATATTACAAGTTGCGTTGGGTACAAAAAAGCAATTACGCAAAACCAAAACATGCCCATCTGACATTCCCAGGTGATAGTCCCCCACGGCTTTAGCATCCATGCTAGCTCCGTTTGCAACTCTGAGGGTCATGTCACCTGCCTTCAAAAACCTACGGTTTCTCAACGCCTGCAAAGAATTACGGATATGAGATCCTGATCCGGTATCCAATACCCAGGAAGTAGAGTTTATAGAAAGACAGTTCTCAATAACATACACACCTGAAGCTGAAACCGCAACATGCCTCAGTTCCTGTGTCCTGGCCTTCCAAGCCCTGCAATCCTTTTTCCAGTGTCCACTCTTGTGACAATAGAAGCATTCCTCTTTACCAACAAGCTTCCCCGCAATCTTTGTTGCCTTTTCCTTTCCCTTCGTACCCACTTTACTAACACCGCCTCTTGGTTTGGCGGGGGCTTTCTTCCTCTTTCCCTTGGCTTTCGCCTTGGACCTAGAGGAAGAAGATCCTCCTACAAACAAAGCGGGTGTTTCCCTACCCTTCTGTAGGGTGCCCTCTGCGCTCCTCAGTATGTTGAGGAGTTCTGAAAGTTCAACTTCCTTTTCTTGTAAGTTGAAGTTCAGTATAAACTGGGCGTAAGTGGATGGAAGGGACTGGAGAATTAAATCTGTATAGAGTTCACTGTCCAACGTGGTCCCAAGTTCCGTGAGCTCCTCAGTGTAGCCAATCATCTTAAGCACGTGGTCCGCTACCGATGATCCGACGGCCAACTTTGTCGAAAATAACTTCTTCGACACTTCGTATCTTGCGATACGAGACTGCTCTCCATACAGTTCTTTTGTATGGAGAAATATGGACTCCAAGTCCATATTCACGTGCCTCCTCTGGTGATCGTTGTCCATAGAGGCAAGCACGAGGCACCTGGCCTTCGCGCAATCAATCTCCCGAGTCTTACGGATTTCCTTATCCGCGACGCTGGAGGTGGGACCTGGGACGGGGGGAGCTTTGGTGGTAAGAAGATACCCCAGCTTGTCGTAAGTGATTGCCATTTTGACATTCCTGAGCCAATCTTTGTAGTTTGGCCCTGTCAGTATGTTTTTATCTAGAAGTAACTTAAGTCCAATCATTTCGATTTGGTCGCTGCAGGGGGAGAGAAGAAACACTTAGCACGATGCTCTTGCAAGTTTAGAATGGTTTTTAATTTGTCTAAACAGGATGGCTCCCACTGTCTCTCGAATCCCTCCTCAAACCACAAAGGAAGAATTAGCCGGGATCAATCCCACCGCACAATACTTGCTTAACCGTTCAGCCAGGCCAGTGTCGGTACTTCGAGGGAGGTTTTCCAACGCTTTCGCGAAGTTCCTTAATTTAAGAACCTCTTTTCCCTGGGGGCGTAGCCCCGCTAACACCTTTCTAGGCACCTACTAGGTTTATAGCATTGATCGTTTAGTGAGAAATTTCCCGAGGAGTAGCATATACTCACAGTAGGATCGGGATCCAAATATCATCGCGTGATGAAAATGAAGGAATCCTACCATAATCATCACACTCCAAATGGTATGCAAATCTAGCAAGTTTCAGTACTTATGAAACTCCCGATGTGGATTTTTGCCCCATGCTCTTATGACCTTGACTTTGGCCAAAATATCATAAGTCACATGTCAAGTTCTACCCGTCACTTTCCAGGTTAATTTGGATCCATCCGTACATACCCTTGACTTTGGCCAAAATGGCAGCACGACTGTCCCAAACCAACGCATCTATCTATGCTACACATGAACACCCAATAGCTACCAATCACTATGCCTTGACTTTGGCCAAAATACACAGCTTGAATACTATTGCCTATTCATGCGAAACGACGGAGGGCTACGAATGGTTTTGGTAAAACCGTGAACGTAGTGAACTTGATATAATCGATGGAACGAGATAGCTTTTAGAAGGAGTGGCTCAAGCTCCGCATTTAAAAGTTAGTTTTTGAAAAGAACCGAGTGGTTTTTCGAAAGTGTTCCAACGATTTTAACTTGGTTTATTATCTTGCATTAGTTCTTTTAATGCGTGATATTCTTGCATTAGTTCTTTTAATGCGTCCCATCATTTAATCCTACCATTGCAGAAAACAACCAAAATATGACGTACGCTTATGCCATTCGCATTCGCCACGGGGTCCCGTCATCACTCGTTAGGTTACTTAACTAACGACAGAGCGGGGGCTGGGCTAGCGCGGCTGTAAAACATAAGCAACGCCTAAATAGAAAGCAATGATAGACATTACAGATCACAGATGAATACATTGGATATACTAGCAATCCGCAATCCTTTCGAGCCTGCAACGAAAAGCGGATTACACGGTCGCGGTGAATAGCCAATACCCCACCCAAGACCCCTACGGGTGCGGCAAACTACCCGCCAAGTACCCGGTAGTTTGTGCACCCCTCCATGGGTCTATCCTAGGAGCAAAAACAGTAAAAAGAATTATACAATGACGGCTACAACCCCGACCCGGTTGTGCGGCCATACAAATAATATTATTACATCAATTTACATTTACAAATGAATGAAAGAAAAACAAAAGCTCATCTCACATCCACCCCGGCTATTCACCCGCGACAGTCCAACACATTCGTATACACATTCCAATATCAAACACAGATTACAGAGATGTATAACCCCGACTAATCGACTTATAGCGATTAGTCGACGTTCAATACATGCAAACATCACAGATATAACCATCATAGTCAAAGTGCAGTGAAGTTCGGAAAAAAATACGGAATTATAGGATCCCAAAAGTAAATTTCTGTTCTGGAAAATCTGGGTACATATAATATATCTGAAAAATCCCAAAATCCTACCAGAAGAACACTGCACGAAACCCGATCATGAGAGGACCCCACACTGCGGCGGTTCCGCGGCAAACACCTACCTCATGCCGCGGAAACGCGGCTGTTTGAAGGAATCAGGGGATCGTTTTTCTTGGGTGTTCACACAAAACCCTGAGCCGATTTTAGGTGTATAACAAATCTTGTTTTGACCAGAAAAATTTTTAACAGAAACTAGGGTTTTGTAAAAGTTGGATTTTGGATTTTTTCCGGTTCCGAACTTCGTTACACTTCACTACCAAGCTAGTTTAAGTTTAGTTAGGCTCTGATACCACTGTAAGTCCACGTTGCGACCCCCGGTTCTTACGGGGAGGCGGAAACGGTATAAAAATCAAATTTTTAGCGCATGGGGCAACATGGACTAACAAAGTCGGGATCTTTTCCTAAACTAGAACTAGCAAACTTGCTAAAGAGTTAGCTACTCGGAAAGATGGTTATACCTAAACTTGAACTCCTTCTTCTTGAAACCTTGTAGAGGTTGATGGTTCTCTTCTCGTCGCCTTCTTCCGTCGAAGATGGATCCACCTGAGGGTTCAACCTTCGGGCTCTTTCTCGAACTTGGAGAGAACTAGAATCTCCGGCTTGCTAATCCTTTGATCCTAGAGTGAGTAGAGAGTGTCTAAGGGGTGCTTTTGTTTTAAGGAGAGGGATTCTCAACACATGAGAAGGGTTCTCCTTTTGCTAGAGAAAGAAGAAGATGAAGTGAGGAGAGAGAATGGTTATGAAAGAATGAGCTCTCTTTTTCCTTTTTGCAACCATATCAAAAGAAAAAGAATTATCTAATTAGTAATAATAATTCAAATGAGAATAGTTGATGGTAGTTTTGGAATGACCACTATCATGCTTCATTAAATGAGTGTAAGCATGAATCAAGGAGAATCCTTTCAAAGCATGATGGTGGTCAACATTCAACCATGGTCAACAAGTCCACAAAATCAACCATAACAATATTTCATTTAATTACTATTATTAATTGATATTTCATAAATCTATTAGGGTTTGGAAAATGACGACTGTCAACTGTGCATACGCACCCGTTCCGAAACCCTAATGAAATACCTCATCCTCCGCCTCAAGCAACTGTGCATACACACCTGCATTCTCGTTCCGAGGAACAAGAATACCAAGATATAAAAGCAACCCCAAAAACTTATACCAGTATCTGGCTCAAATCAGAGCCTGCCAGTATAATCCGTCCGGACTCCAAACGTGCACAAGTGCGCGGATGAGAACGAACCCTGCCGCAAAACCATGCGACCTCTACTCTGTTTTGCCCAGAGTCGAATACCCTCTGTGTGGGACTCTAAAGACTCGACACTACGCTGGCAGTGGGTTTAACCACAGACCGCAAGCGGCACTAGCTGTGCGTAACGGTCCCCACGTAGATGCCGACAAGAAGGCTGACGAGGTGAACCCCATCTGTACTCCTACTGAGTCTGAATGTGACATTCTCCGTACAGTCCGGTCTGTTCGTCTGATACATCGCATGTCGGGCCTAGGGGGCGGTAAAACGTCAGTCCCCCAATAGCGGTACAAGTCGTGTCGGAATGAAGCCCAAAACACACTGAGATAACACTGGAAGCCTACCGGTATATCTCGCTTGCCCTGCCAGGGACTACTTGTGTAATGGCTCTCCTAGACACAGCGCGATGTCAACCCCCAATACCGGGAGAGACGAATCCTGTCTAACCGTCACTGCCTCCAAGTGCTTCGGGACTGCACCCAACCACTACCTGTTTGCACGACTCCTTTGAGCCGTGGTAGGGTAGTGATCAAAGTGCAGTGGGAACACACTCGAGACGAAGTGCCAGTGTCAAGTCAGCGGACTAAGCTGTACTCATGTCACCTGGGAACTGATAACTGACGATAGGTATAATACCAACTTGTCAGTTCCCGACGAGTCCTGTCCAGTGTACTCGTAACCTAACGAGCACCCGTATACTATCTCCAGTACGACGTACTGATGGCTGTGGGACAGACCATCTCCCACACTGGGATGAGAAGCGCATACGCTAGTCTACTCCGGAGTATCGATGCCCTGTCTCGATAGTCCTGGGACTAGGGACCAGTATAAGGATGTGCTTGTAGATTACCCAGCCCCCACTAGTGTGACTGCCATCACAACGCTGGTAATCAAGCAAAGATCCTAAGGGCTCCACTAATGCATATAGGGGATATCGCAAAATAAACACATGTACATATTGAAGTAGAAACAAACCAAGTAGCATACTACTATATTGAGCAAGATTGTTTATACAAGGTGAATATCCCAAGCTTCCATTAAGTAATATACAAACTAGTATGATACAGTAATGGCCTCTAGGGCATATACACTAACAAGACGAACAGGCCGGACTGTACGGAGATCGTCACGGACAGGCTCAGTAGGGGTTCGGATGAGTTTTCTCGTCGGCCTTCCTTTCGCTCAATACCTGGGTTGTCGTTACGTACAACTAGCTCCGCTGACAAGCTTGTGGTTAAATCCATATCCAGCGTATTGACGAGTCTTTAGAGTCCCAGGCAGAGGGTTTCCCCGGTTCTTGCGAAATGATGTAGTAGCCTTATTGGATACGTGCAGGGTTCCGATCAAATGACTGTACTAGTTACCCGGATTTTCGATCGGACGGTTGATAATACTAGCCTGCTCGGGTTTGAGCCGGATTATTGAATCAGGTATTGATTTAATAATTTACGTATATGTATTTCGATATGTATATTCTAGTATTATGTTCTTTGTGTTATTCTATCTCTTCGAGTATTTGTATTTCGGTACGAATACAGGTATGTATATACAGTAGAATTTAATCCGTATTTTTTCCAGATAACATTCTAGAAGGTGGACACCTCATTTTGGATTTGATCATTTATTTTAAATGGATAATGAGGTGGATTATTGTGAGAGGGGAGTATGGTGAGAACCATGCTTGCATAGTGTGCACAAATGAATTATTAATTCATTTATGCAAACTATTCAAGCATGGGTTGCATTTTAAAATGGAAAAATTGGTTTTACAAAACCTAGCCATGAGATTTTCTCTCTCTTGGGGGCTTCATTATTTTTGAGATGGTTCATTTTTACTTGAGCTTGCACTCTCACCTTCATACTTCCTCCCCTCTCTAGGTTTTCCATGAGCTCCTCCACCTTCAACCTCAACCTCCTCTGTACAATCTTATGAGTTGAGAATCAAGAGAGGAGGTGAGATAGATAAACACATGGATCCATTCACTACATCCTAGGAACTCTAGATTAGCAATCTAGAGTCCCTAGTTGCTTCACTTGCGTATGGTATGGAGCTAGAGGCAAGAGCTACATCACTCAGGTGGATCATCATTGACGAAGGAAGATCGGCGGCCAAGTTCAGTCGAGGACGCCTCAAGGAGCTTGGGATGATGGTAGAAGACCAAAGGACTTAGTTCATTCAGTATAACCATCTCTATCCTTATAGTTTAGCTCTTTGTAGATTGCTAGTAAAGGTTTATGGTTTCGATTCTAGTCGGTTTCGTTAGCGCCAAAACTTTAAACACCAGTTTTTATTCCGCACCGGTCACGGTTGATGGTCAGGGCGCTGACATAACCCAACATTTTTAACCATTTAGATTTAAATGGTTAATGAGGTGGAGGGTTGAGTTGTTCTTTGTCTTTAAATGAAGCATGGCTTTGTGGTGACTCACGGTTCACTATTTTGGCATGCTTGATTTATTTGTGTTGTGAGATATTTTGTGAGGCTTGATTGATTTTCTTCGCTTCACAACACTTAGCCAATTTTCTTGAGTTGGCTTTGCTTCGTACTCTCTCATCTCTCAAGCTTTCTTCTTCTAGCTTCACCCTAAAAGTCTCATGTGTTGAGAAACCTAGGGTGTCATGAGACACATTAATCCATCATTCGAGTCTACATCCTTTAGGCTATTTAGTTTAGCGAACTAGGTATCCTAGTTACATCAGCTACGATGTTGGAGCTCGAACTACAAATCCTCAGGTGGATCATTTTCGATGGAGGGAGACCGGAGATCAAGCTTGATCATGGTGGCCACTAGGAGCTTGGGAAGATGGTGGAAGACTGAAGAACCCAGATCATTCGATATAACCATTCTAACTCCTCTTTGTTTTCTAGTTTAGGGTTTATGGTTCGGTCTGGCGGGTTTCGTTAGCGCCAAGTTTTAAACACCGTTTTTGTTCCGCATCGGCCACGGTAGATGGCCAGGTCGCTAGGAACCTCAACAATAACAAGTAAAACGTATACACATCAATGATAAAACAAACCAGATAGCATACTATCATCTCGAGTAAGACTGTTCTACCTGTATAGGTCCTTCTTCAATCATCCTAATCGCTACCTGCAATTACAATAATTGCCTTGAGGACACTATATCAAACATGATTTGCAGTTAGTGCAGCTGGATGTGAAAACGACATTCCTTCATTGAGATTGGGAGGAGGAGGTCTATTTGATGCAGCCACCGAGATACGACGTGAAAGGGAAAGAGAATATGGTATGTAAACTGCAAAAAAGCATGTATGGCCTCATGCAGACTCCTAAGCAGTGGTATCTCAAGTTCGATCAGTTCATGTTAGAGACATGATTTGTGCACCGTGAATCAGATAACTGCGTATATGTTCAGACTTTCAAGGATGATGACTATATTATTTTGTTACTTTACGTGGATGATATGCTGGTAGCGGATCCGAATTTTTAGAAAATTCAAATTCTGAAGAAGATGATGGTTGAAAATTCTCCATGAAGGATTTGGGAGCGGTCAATAAAATCTTGGGCATGAAGATCATACGAGATAGGAAGCAGTGAAAGTTGCGGTTGTCGCAAATGGATTACATCGAGAAGGTTTTGAAGCAGTTCAACATGAATAAGTAAAAGCCGGTGAGTACGCTTTTAGCGAAACACTTCAAACTCAGTAAAGAGTTGTGCCCGACAACTCAAGAGCAGAAGGACGAGATGTCAAGAGTGACTTATGCATCTGCGTTGGAGAGGTTGATATATGTGATGGTGAGTACGAGACCCGATATTGCACATGCAGTGGGAGTTGTGAGCAGGTACATGAAAAACCTGGGATATGAGTATTGGAATGCAGTGAAGTGGATGTTGAGATATCTCAAGGGAACGTCCAGTCATTACTTATGTTTCGGGGGTGATACTCTCAAGGTGCAATGATACATTTGTTGGATATAGTGCCCTCTAAGTCAATTATTGTATCGCAGGTATGTGATTGCAATGATTAAGGGAGGACCTATACCGATAAAACAGTCTTACTCGAGATGATAGTATGCTATCTGGTTTTTATTTATCATCATGTAGATGTTGATAGAGCCCATAGGATTCTTGCTTGACTACCAGCAGTATGATGGCGATCATATATGTGGGAGCTGGGGTCTATAGGCACATCCTTAAAGTGTCCCTAGTCGTGGGAGTTTCGAGACAGGGTATCGATACTCCAGATAGACTAGTGTATACATTCGAGACCCCGACGAGGGGCGGTTGTAGGTCTCACAAACCATTGGTGTTAGTTGGTTCACCTAAGATGTATACAGGTGCTCATTGGGTTATGAGTACACCGGACAGGACTCGCCAGGAACTTGCTGGTTGGTATTATACCTAGCGTCAAATAGCAGTTCCCTGGTGATATGTGTACAGGTTAGTTCATCGACCTGAGATCGTCATTTGTCTCGTGTGAGTTCCCACTGTACTTTGATTTATACCTACCACGGGTCAAAGGAGTCGTGCAAACAGGTATATTTTAGGTACAGTCCCGAGCCACATGGAGGCAGTGAGCAGATCGTCGGGGATTCATCACTCCCGGTATTGGGGGTGAGATCGCGCTGTGTTTAGGAGAGCCATTACACGAAATCCCTGGCCAGGGTAATCGAGATTTACTGGAAGCTATTCCAGTAGTATCTCAGAGTGTTCTGGGTGTAGGGATCCTATGCACACTCAAGAGGTTCCACAAGGCAACAACCATGCCAAATTCAAAAATTATGTGCCGAGAAACCCTAATGATAGATCGTTAACTAGAGGTAAAGGCGAAAAACAAGCAAGCAAACTACTTTGCTACAAAGTGAAAGGGGCTACAACCTTTGTAGATCCGGTCCTCCACTTCCTAAGCTCCATGATGACGTCCCTCCGCTGCGATCATCGGATCCCGGACTCTAGCGATGGTTTCGTCGAAGAAATGATCGGGCTAGGTCGTCGACTTCAATGCCGAAGATGATCTACGTCGATGCAACTCAAGATCGAGCTCCACCTTCACCAAGTCATGAAACTTGTGAAGAAAACACGCTATACTACATGGAAAGTGGTAGAGGATGAAGAAATAGGAAGTGGGTTCACTTTGGATTTGGATTTCTCACTTGGATTCATCACTTAACATTTTTCAAGAGAGCTTTTCCTTTTCTTCATGAAGAAGATGAAGAAGAAGAAGAAGGAAAAAGATTATGAATTAATTTTCAAAAGGAAAATGAAGTGATGGTTATCATAATGCAACCATGGGTGAGGCTAACAAGTGTTGAGACTAAACTAGGGTTAGGTATAATGGTTAGGTTAAGGAAACAAACAAAATGGTCATGACTTTTCAAAGCATCATGAAGCTTCATGATGAAAGAAAAGAATCCACCATTTTATTTCTTTCCCAAAATATAAATGAAAAGATTAAATAAATAAGTCAAACCCTAACCATTAACCTAATCATAGTTTAAAGTAAACACACACCCAAGTTTGCATGTATCATCAAACATGATACAAACTAGTGCACAAAACTATATCATATATACAATGTGCACATTCAAGTGAGAAAATAATCTTAAGTGAACAAATACTAGTTAATGTAAAGTAATATATCAAATATATAATTATACATTAAATCATTAAATCAACACTTGATTTAACGATCCGGTCACATCGCATATGACCGACTAGTATCCAATGTATCGACTTATCGAATCAATCCACGATTCGATAACTAGGTTATATCGCATACAACCAATCGATACATTCATCGCGAGAATAGAATACGGTATCACATACTACCATTATTCTCGGTCCCGTACATATCTCATATGCGCTCCTATTTCGTTTCGCTTGAGCCAGGAAACCTCTGTGTAGGTCTCTAAAGACTCGTCAAAACGCCGGCAGCAGGTGATGATCATATCAAACACCCACAAGCCACAAGCGGTCTGCTAAACGTAACGGCCACCCGGGTATTGAGCGATCAGAAGATCAACGAGTAAGCCCGCTCACACTCCTGTGAATCCAACCAGTAACACTTACCGTACAGTCCGGTCTGTTCGTCTGATATATCGCATATCTCGCCTAGGGGTGGTAAACGTCAGACCCCAGTAGCTCGATAAGTCGTGTTGATATGAGGTCTATAACAGTTCGAGAAACTACTGGTAACACTTACCGGTAAATCTCAGCAACCCTGGCCAGGGATTTCTGGTTATAGCCAATCGAACACAGCGCAACATCAACTCCCTATACCGGGAGAGACGAATCCCCTCCTATCGCTCATTGCCTCCATGTGATTCGGGACTGTACCCAAAAACCACCGTTTTACACGCCTTCTTGGACGTGGTAAGATGGAAATCAAAGCACAGTGGGAATCACACAAGACTCTATGACGATCTCGGGTCTACAGACTAACGTTTACCAGTGTCACCTGAGAACTGCCATCTGACGTGAGGTATAATACCATCTGGGAGTTCTCGGCGAGTCCGTCCAGTGTACCCAGTCTCCACTGAGCACCCGTATATCATCTCTGATGTCAAACATCAATGGATATGGGATCATCCATCGCCCATCTGTATGGGTCGAGAAGGTATACGCTAGTCTACTCTGGTATATCGATGCCCCGTCTCAATACACCCACGACTAGGGACCTTGAAGGATGTACTTATGGACTACCATGTCCCCACTAGTATGATCCGCATCATAGTCCAGGTAGTCAAGTACACATCCTAAGGGCTTTACCAACATGTAACAGAGAGACAATCAGTGTACACGTTAAGGTAAAGAGCAACCAGATAGCATACTATCATGTCGGGCAAGAAAGTCCTCCCTATATATGTCCAAGCATCCACTACAATATACATCCTATGTATAGTAATGGCCTCTAGGGCATACATATAACTAACACTGGGCTGCTCACTGACACGACTTATACAGCTATTGGAGGTTTGACGTTTACCGGCCCCCTAGGCCGTATATGCGATACTCATAGACGAATGGACCGGACTGTACGGATATTGTCATTGTCAGGCTCAGTAGGGTTTCTGGATGAGTTCGCTCGTCAGCGTCCCTTCCAATCAATACATAGGCAACCGTTACGTATAGCTAGTACCTCTGACGTGCTAGTGGTTATACCCAGTGTCAGTGTATTGATGAGTCATTAGAGTCCCCCACAGACACTTTCCCAAGTTCGAGCGAAACGTTGTAGATGCCGTATGGTATTATGGCAGGGTTCGGAAAATGCACGTGCGTTTTCGCACGTGTCATTTTTCGGGCAGATAATACTGGTGGGCTTTGGTTTAAGCCAGATCCAAGTATTATACTGTGTAGATATAATATCTTTGTCTCAGTTGCATTTGTATTCTGTTGTAATACAAATGCGGGTATGTTTATACTGTTACGGGGTTATCCTGAAATTCGTTTCAGGATAGCTTTTGGAAGTTGCCAGTTTCCTGTTTTCTATAACCCATATTTAACATTCGGTAAAATACGGATTTATCTTTTCTTGGGTGAATCATAGTTCTAGATGGTTCTAGAAGGTGACTTGGCTAGTGAGTCATTAGTTCATTAATGAAGTATTTAATGAGTGATGAGTTGTTATGGTGCCTAGGTTAATGATTCATGTATTTGCATTTAATGTTTTAAGTGAGTCATTCTTGCTTTAATTGTTTTGATAAGGATGAATGCTTGTGGTCACCCCCTCCACTCTCCTCCACTCACCCTCCTCTTCATATATTAGTGGCCGGCCCTTTCTAGTGAGGGTGTGGGTTTTGTTCATTTGGAAAAAGATTAAGGTTTTGCTTCATGAAAATTAAGATTGCTCATTTCTCATTTTCACCCGATCCAAAAGGCAACTTCATTAACCGTTCGTCCATAGCTTTGGACGTAACGAGACAAAGTATTCTACTCATTCTCTGCATCAATCTTGGTCTTCTCTTTTAGCAAACTTGACGATCGAGTTGCCTCGGTTCAGAGGCGGGAGCCCGTTTAAAGATCCGTCGAAGTGGTGCCACCTGGACGACGAGACCGGAGATCAAGCGAGTTCGGATCAACTGCAACAAAGCGTGGGAAGATGGTTGAAGACCGAAGGACCCGGATCGTTCGGTATAACATTTCTACCCACTTTGTAGTTTGTTAGTTTAGCGTTAATGGCAGATCCTGGGATATAGTATACGATAGCGCCAGTTGTAAAAGTTTTGTTCCGTATTTTGGCGTCTGAAAGACGGCCGGGGCGCTACCGTAGACTTACATTGGTATCAGAGCCTCGCCATTAAGCTTTACTAACTTGTGCTAACGCGTTTAAAATATCGATTGAACGGATTTTCGAAAATCACAATTTTCAGTGCAAAAGTTTCTGTCGATTTTTAATCTGGTCTAAAAATTGTTTTGAGCACTTCAGAAAATAGAGCAGGCATTTTGAAGCACACTGTACAAATTTGGACAAGTGATCCTACAGAAGCGCTGCGGATCCGCGGTCAAACCTATGGTTTGACCGTGCATCCATGGTCATTTTGTGGGAACAGTGTTCCAAAATTATATAGTGTCTTCTATACAGGAAATTGTGGTTTTTGGTATATTTCTTTTGGGCCCATATTTTGTTACTGTATAACAGATGTTTGTGGGGCCCATTTCGGGAAATTTTGTCGATCGAAATTTTAAACGTGTTAGTTTACAGTACTTACTTTATATCTCTGACCGTGAATGTCATTTGAGCGGTAAACCGTGTCTAATTGCTTTAGTTCTTTTAGACGGGTTTGCGAACGTGACATTCGCGTTGATGTTCTGTGTTGTGCTGTGATGTTGCGGATATACCGTGGTGGATAGCAGTGTGCAATGGTAGTGCTTTTTGAATTTATTTGTACATTTGATATTGCGGGGCGAGCGTCCAACATGTGGACTGCCGTCACTGCCTGTTTGTATAATATTCTTTTGGGGCACGATCGGGTTGAGGTCGATGTACCCGTTGTACATATTTTTCTTTTCTGTACTAGGATTACCCTACGGTGGAGTGCATGGATAGCCGGGTTCTGGAGGGCAACGGGTCCATATCTCATGTCTTTGAGAGGCAGAGGGGCCTCACTCTAGAATTGGCAGACTATTCGCCGCACTCGTAGGGGGTACAGGTTGACCCAAGGAGGGGTGCTCAAGTTACCGGATTCCGTGAAGTGCTGGATGGTCCATTCATTTTGCTGTAGGGGGCTGCCTCGCTTCAGGTTCTGGCGGGTAACTTACCGCACCCGTAGGGGTCTAGGTTTCATTGCACAGGCTATCCACACGACCAGGGGAATGTCGGGTTTCAGTAGCGGCTCTGTGAAACCCGGGGATCCCAGATTATCTGTATTGTTCTGTGATGCTTATTACTTTTCTGTAATGTTGCATATTATCACGCCTGGAGCGATTACTGTATATTAGTATATATACTATTAGATGTTGTATATGTTTTACACCCGCGCTAGTCCAGTCCCCGCTCTGTCCTTATTTAAATAACCTAACGAGTGATGATGGGACCCAGTGACGAATGCGGATGGCATATACGCACATTTTATTTTCGTTCTTTTCTGGTGTGATTGATTGATGCGACTGCATTGATTCTTATCAATGCAAGGATAAAACAAACCTATATTTGATGTTGTTGGAACAAATTTGTAAAAAAAAGGGTGTTATTACAAAGACGTTTCCTTTTGTTTTGCATAGCGGTATTTAGTTAGAATATCCTGCACCTCATTCGACAAGGCAAGGGCTGAGATCCCTTCACCGGGAGTGACCCCTTGGGCAGAAGTTTACGTCAGGGTAATAACTTCAATATAGTCGATTACAAGTTGCTTTGCATCGCGGTATTCAGTTAGAATATCCTGCACCTCATTCCACGAGGAAAGAGCCGAGATCCCTTCACCGGGAGTGACCTCTTTAGCAATGGTTTTCGCCACTATATTTTTATAAAAAGCTATCAGGTTCCTTCAACGAGATCAAGTTCATTACGTTAAAGGTTTTTCGCCAAAAACCAGCCGTAATCCTCCATCATTTCTTATGGATGGTCAGTAGTATTCAAGCTATATTTGTTGGCCTACGTCAAGGCGTAGTGTTTGGTAGCTGCTGGGTATTCATTTGTTGCATAGATAGATGTATTAGTTTAGGACAGACGTACAGCCTTGTTGGCCTACGTCAAGGGCATGTACGATGACCTAAATTAATCAGACAACGACGGGTAGAACTTGACATGTGGCTTATGATTTGTTGGCCTACGTCAAGGTCATAAGAGCATGGGATAAAAATTATATCGGGAGTTTCAAACATACAGGAAACTTGCAAAACTTAAGCATACCTTCTGGAGTGTGATAACGTGAGTGGATACCGTCTCGTTATCATGCGATGAGAGTTGGATCCCGATTCCCACTGATGAGTTAGTTTACTCCTCGGGTGATTCTGACTAATTCTTCTTTCAGGTTTGGAGGAGAATTTGAGATAACAGTGGGAGGTTTGCTGATTAGATAAATTGATAACCATTCTGATCTAGGTTAGAGTGCACGCAGAGTGTTTCTTTTCTCTCTCTCTTTGGCAGTGACCTATGACCGACCCAAGACTTTGACTCAGTGACCAAGTTGACCAAACCTTCTTAAAATACTGGCTTTTGGATTTCATTGCCGCTCCTTCTTTTACCCTTTGTATTTCTCAGAACACCCCGTATTACTACGGACATCCACTTCCATTGGATAGATTCAACGTATGGTTATATACGAACTCGAAGGGACTTCTTCGAGGATGGATCCAGGTTCAGGAGAAATAGAATTGGTTTATTCAGTTTTCTTTTATTATCACCTTCTCTCAGGTTGCGAGGGCTCCTTGGTTTAGGAGAGTACACCTATTACGCTTATTGGATAGTCTTCTTCTAAACCATAGGCAGGTGCCGAAAGGTAGGGAATGAAGAAAACCAATTAGCCTAAGTAGGGTGTGCAGAAGGTAATATGTAAAGACAAGATAAAGGAATTAGAAAGAGGGCAAAGTAAATTGCGACTATTAACATTCACGACCAAATCACGTATTTCATCGCCACTCCTACTTCACCTTTCATTTCTCCAGAACAACCCGTAACACTACGAACATCCAATTCCATTGGATAAATCCATCGTATGGTTATATACGAACTCGAAGGATATTTTTTCGAGGATGGATTCTGGTTCGGAAGAAATAGGAATAAGGTTTATTCAGTTGTCTTTTATCATCACCTTCTCTCAAGTTACGAGTACTCCTAGGTTTAGGAGGGTACACCTATTATGCTTACTGGATATTCTTCTTCCAAACCATAGGCTGGTGCCGAACGGTAGGGGAGGAAGAAAACCATTATAGCCTAACGATGGTGTATAGAAGGTAACGACTAAAGACAAATGAAGAGAATTGGAGAGATGGCAGGGAAATATACGGTTATAGTCATGAATCTGAATAATGGAAAAGGCATTACTATGAATACCCGGATACCCTTTCGAAATATATTTATGTTTTATTTTTACTGTGTATTGTTAATAGAAAACTGAATTCTCAATTAGACACCTACTCCAGGGTATATATTTACCAGGTTTCATTCTCACATCTGTATAGTTTTACAGATAATGAGTGGGAGTAAGTTATTGAAAATTAGGTGATCATCCTCATTATATCGGAATTCGTTGTAATTGGTGATATTTGAGGAAATCGCCTGGGTACAGTTTTCAACCTATGATGCACAGGTTTTGAGTCATTAAACTCAGCGGACTTATACAAAGTATTGTATGTTGTCCAGTGTCCATCAGGATAGAGGGGTTGATCCTCGTACTCTGTTCTGTTTACTTGTGACTTCTCTAGCTTTTAGACAAGTGTTTCGTAGAAATACAATGTCTAAGTTTTGAGAAGTTGTGGGTATAGGAATAAAGTAGAGAACCAAGTGTCGCAAGTATCGGGATTCTTCAAAGAAATCAAAGATGTAGATTCTTGTGATTGGTATTTAAGTAATGATTTTGAGGAACTTGTTTCTCTTTCAGGTTACTCATAATTGGATGGATTCCTAAGTTGAGTAATGCTGATTAGCCCCTCTCCATTAAGATGATATGCACTGGAGACAGTTGCATGATTAGAATCTAGTTCCAATTAAATAAGTGCCAATGTTTCTATATTGGATATAGAATGCTTCATATCTTAACGATGTAAAGGTACGGTGAGTTGTCCATCTTATGCTTAAAACCAGACACTGGATAACTCAAGGCACGTTTCTGTAAATGGCAGTTTGTGGGTTGACCCTGGCTTTGACAAGGGTTGACTTTCTTCCATCTGAAAGATCAATAGTGATATTGTTCTTGACTCGCCATAGTTTTAGTAAAATGGATTTTTTCAGAAAACAGTAGTGGGAGTATGGTAGAACTGGAAGTGATTCCAGAACCACAAACGATTACGAAAAGTTTAATAGGACCTATATATTCAATCAGGTTTGACATTCAAATAGCCACTCCGCAGATATGGTGGGTAACCTCAGACACCGAGAGGTACTTCGATAGCCTCAAGGACGGTGACGGGGAGGTTCTTGTTTACCCAGACTTGACACTACTGTTGTTCCAGTCTATGAGACCCGGCAGGAGGATATGTATGGTGTCGTTCTAAATTAGTTTTAGAAGTACACGTATATATATTATTCTGCCAGAGGGTTGTCGTAGTCAGTGGGAGCAGCGGAAGTATAGTGGGCAAGTAGCTTAAGTCTATTTATAGACTTGAGCAGATATAGCGGAGAAAAATCATCTAATTTTGATGTAAAAGTCATGGCTTTGACTTCATCAGAATAGGGGATGGATCTGTTAAGACGGTAGTAGGGTGTGATGTCCTGGTATTTGGATGACATACACAGAGTAGGAAGTAAAATTCCTATACTACGATCGGTTGTACTTTGGTCGTCACACAGTTGTTTCTCCAGAAAGGATATGGATATAATATCAGACATTATGGTTTTAGATCTAGAATTGGGTAGTTTCCCAATGTGGGTACATTGACAGTATTCTAATAGTATTTTAGAATAGATGACTACTGGCATGGTGGTGTACCTGCATATGATGGAGTCACCCTCTCTGAAGGTGTCTTATAGTCTGAAAAGAGAGGGATGTGCATGATTGGCAGATCACTTGCTTAGGCAATTGAGTCAATCGTGAGATGTCAAGCACCACACCAGATGTTGTTTTTGCACTAGATGCGATAAGTTTATATTAATCCAATCCTGAGGAAACATAAGGAAGTAGTTTTAGAACATAAGTGCATGTTCTATGGATTTGATGACGACAGCCTCTTTCGGGAGACGGTTATAATTCCAGGCTTCAAAGGTGACATGGATGACAGAGTGATTGTCAGAGTTATAGTTTTCCCTCTGACGAGGGACAGTATTATGGACATGTGGTCCAAGAGGATACTGTGGGAGGTATGGTGCTCGATACTGATTAGGTTCAGTTATCGATACAGTCTAAGAAGTTTGGATTTTGAAGTTCATTTATGAACTAGATCCCATCAGATATCCAGACATATTCTAAGACAGGTATTACTCGATTCGGAAGATGGCATTCTCCGCGAACTTGAGATTAAGAGAGATATAGAAAGAAACATCGGGGTGGATCCACTCACTGAGACTTTTTCTCGAACACAATAGTTTTGCAAACGAGCTTTGTGAAACTGATTAGTAGAGGAGTTGGATGTTCGATATCACACGGGCTGTGAGTACATGACGTCGCAATAACAGCCTTAAGTGCAAGTGGGAGATTGTTGGATAGAGTGCCCTCTAAGTCAATTATTGTATCGCAGGTACGTGATTGCAATGGTTAAGGGAGGACTTATACCGATAAAACAGTCTTACTCGAGATGATAGTATGCTATCTGGTTTGTCTTTATCATCATGTAGATGTTGATAGAGCCTATAGGATTCTTGATTGACTACCAGCAGTATGATGGAGATCATATATGTGGGAGCTGGGGTCTATAAGCATATCCTTAAAGTGTCCCTAGTCGTGGAAGTTTTGAGACAGCGTATCGATATTCCAAAGTAGACTAGTGTATACATTCGAGACCCCGACGAGGGGCGGTGGCCAATCTCACAAGCCATTGGTGTTAGTTGGTTCACCTAAGATGTATACAGGTGCTCATTGGGTTATGAGTACACCGGACAGGACTCGCCGAGAACTTGCTGGTTGGTATTATATCTAGCGTCAGATAGAAGTTCCCTGGTGACATGTGTACAGGTTAGTTCATCGACCTGAGGTCATCATTTGTCTCATGTGAGTTCCCAATGTACTTTGATTTATACCCTACCACGGGTCAAAGGAGTTGTGCAAACAGGTATATTTTGGGTACAGTCCCGAGCCACATGGAGGCAGAGAGCAGATCGTCGGGGATTCGTCTCTCCCGGTATTGGGGGTGAGATCGCGCTGTGTTTAGGAGAGCCATTACACGAAATCCCTTGCCAGGGTAATCGAGATTTACTGGAAGGTATTCCAGTAGTATCTCAGAGTGTTCTGGGCTGCTCAATGACACGACATATACAGCTATTAGAGGTCTGACGTTTACCGGCCCCCTAGGCCGTATATGCGATACTCATAGACGAATGGACCGGACTGTACGGATATTTTCACTGTCAGGCTCAGTAAGGTTTCTGGATGAGTTCGCTCGTCAGCTTCCCTTCCAATCAATACATAGGCAACCGTTACGTACAGCTAGTACCTCTGACGTGCTAGTGGTTATACCCAGTGCCAGTGTATTGATGAGTCATTAGAGTCCCCCACAGACACTTTTCCAAGTTCGGGCGAAACGTTGTAGATGCCGTATGGTATTATGGCAGGGTTCGGAAAATGCACGTGCGTTTTCGCACGTGTCATTTTTCGGGCAGATAATACTAGTGGGCTTTGGTTTAAGCCGGATCCAAGTATTATACTGTTTAGATATAATATCTTTGTCTCAGTTGCATTTGTATTCGGTTGTAATACAAATGCGGGTATGTTTATACTGTTACGGGTTATCCTGAAATTCGTTTCAGGATAGCTTTTGGAAGTTGCCAGTTTCCTGTTTTCTATAACCCGTATTTAACATTCGGTAAAATACGGATTTATCTTTTCTTGGGTGAGTCATAGTTCTAGATGGTTCTAGAAGGTGACTTGGCTAGTGAGTCATTAGTTCATTAATGAAGCATTTAATGAGTAATGAGTTGTTATGGTGACTAGGTTAATGATTCATGTAATTTCATTTAATGTTTTAAGTGAGTCATTCTTATTTTAATTGTTTTGATAAGGATGAATGCTTATGGTCACCCCCTCCACTCTCCTACACTCACCCTCCTCTTCATATATTAGTGGCCGGCCTTTTCTAGTGAGGGTGTGGGTTTTGTTCATTTGGAAAAAGATTAAGGTTTTGATTCATGAAAATTAAGATTGCTCATTTCTCATTTTCACCCGATTCAAAAGGCAACTTCATTAACCGTTCGTCTATAGCTTTGGACGTAACGAGACAAAGTGTTCTACTCATTCTCTACATCAATCTTGGTCGTCTCTTTTAGCAAACTTGACGATCGAGTTGCCTCGGTTCAGAAGCGGGAGCCCGTTTAAAGATCCGTCGATGTGGTGCCACCTGGACGACGAGACCGGTGATCAAGCGAGTTCGGATCAGCTGCAACAAAGCGTGGGAAGATGGTTGAAGACCGAAGGACCCGGATCGTTCGGTATAACATTTCTACCCACTTTGTAGTTTGTTAGTTTAGCGTTAATGGCAGATCCTGGGATATAGTATACGATAGCGCCAGTTGTAAAAGTTTTGTTCTGCATTTTGGCGTCTGAAAGACGGCCGGGGCGCTACCATAGACTTACAACATTGATGCGGACTACTCAGGTGATCGAGATAGTGGGAAAAACACAACAGTGTACGTATTAACAGTTAGGAGAACATCAATGAGTTGGGT
Organism: Agapanthus africanus; assembly: GCA_030015575.1. NCBI lineage: Eukaryota > Viridiplantae > Streptophyta > Magnoliopsida > Asparagales > Amaryllidaceae > Agapanthus > Agapanthus africanus. The sequence continues at coordinate 342,964,835 of CM057343.1, forward strand.
CTCTCAGTTACAAATGGTGGTGGCATTGTCAACTACGGATGTCGAATATGTGGCCATTACGGAAGCCAGCAAGGTGATGATATGGTTGTAAGGGCTACTTGAAGAATTGGGGAAGAAACAAGACTTTAATATCTTGTGGAGCGATAGCCAAAGTATGAAACATTTGGAAAAGAATGCGGCATATCACTCTCGGACGAAGCACATCAAGATGTGGTGCCATTTCATACGTATAGCGTTAGAAAATGGAGTGTTGACGTTGCAGAAGATCACGGGAGAAAAAATCCTGCGGATATGTTCACCAAAATCGTAGACAAAAATAAGTTGGATCTCTGTTGCAAGTTAGTGAAGCTCTCTATGAAAACCTGATGAGGAGAAAGTAAAGCGGAGTCATGTGAAGTCTATCAGCGTTGGGAATGAAGGAAGAAATATCTCCAAGTGGGAAATTGTTAAAATTATGGAGAAAATTCCTACAGACGTCTTATGTGAGGAGTACAGACGTCTGGACATGCACGAGAGCCATGTCAGAAATCCAGAGCAACGCCAGACGTCTAACGGAGAAGATGCAGATGCTTGGTCAAGTCAAATCCAAAAAGAACAGAGCGTAGGCAGACGTTTGTGGCAGATGTCTGGAGATGCTGAAGCCCGATCCAGAGCAGCCGCGAACATTTGATGGTAAAAGTGAAGACGTCTGCTTAAGGAGACGAAACCTTACAGAGAGTTGGCAGACGTCTGACTATTTCTTGGTCAGACGTCTATTGACAGGAAATCTGCGTGAATCTTATATTTGGTAATTTGAATTTATCTCCTGTCTAAAGTAGGATTAGGGTGTGCCAATATATAAAAACATCTCATATGATTAAAGTACTACTATTAAGAGAGACTATTGTATTAAGAGGGTGACGTCTTGGATCTAGAGGGATTTGAGGGAAATCTCATTGGGTGGCTTATGGGTGTACTTGATTCAAGATTATAATAGACTTTGCAGATTCCACTCTACCGGAGAATAACCATATGGTGGATGAATCTCGTTAAAAAATTCATTGTCAACAAATCGCTCATCTTTTTTTTATTGTGATTCTATTTTCTTATTCTTGCACTGATGAGGCTCGATATCGGTGACTCTCCAGATGTTGACACGTTGCAGATGACGTGCCCCAGAACCTACAAGAGAGGATCAGTAACCTCGGTTGGAATCATACCTCGGGCCTCCAGTCCAAGGAGTCTCCCGACCTTCGGTGGCCTTCCAGACCACCCACTGGCTCGCCTCTGAGCAATAACAGAACCAAGACGCCTTGGCCTCCCGCTCGTACCCGAGTCTCCCGCAGAGCCGCTCGTGCCCGAGCCTCCCGCCGAGCCCATCTTCCTCGATCTCAACCAGACCGACCCGCGGCTCTGATCGCTGGTGCCTCCGCCACAGCTCCGCGAATCTCTCCATGCGCGAGATAACCGCCGCCCACGATGCTACGTTCCACGCCACCACGATCCCCTATTAACGAGCATGTCTCATCATTAATGCGGAATCCCACCTATCATGCGGGCGTGACGCCAGGGGCGTAACGGCCGGCGTGATTCTCGTGCCTGCCTGCCTATTTCTTCCGCTATATAAACCCCTCCCTCTAACGATCGAGGTACGCAATTCTTTCCACTAGGCCGCTACTCTGCCCAACTTGCACCACTAACTTGATCATCGGAGGGTCCTCAGTGGCACAACTACCCCGGGACTTCCTTGCAGGTAGCTTGGCTCAACCTCAAATCCAAGCCCATTGAGATCCACACACTCCAGGGGTCAACCCTCCAACTCAATCTCAGCTGTCCATCAGTGCTCGCATCAGATCAACGGAAGATAACATCTGAAGGAGATCCAGACCTCCATCAGTTGGCGCCGTCTTTAGGAACTCAAGTTCCACTCAATGAAAGTTCATCTTCCGGTCCCAACTTAATAGCAAGTGATCACCGTGATGATCCAAGCTCTAGCCGCCGCCTCACCCACAATGGAGGCACGGACGAATCTCCTCCCCCGAACGCCATCAACGCCTTAGCCGCTCGGATAGATCGACTTGCGTCTGTCGTGGATGCGCTCATCCATGTCCAAACGGTAGGGCAAGCTTGCCAGGTCGCCGCTCCCCCACATCGGGACCAGGACCCCTACACAGAGAGAGAAGACTCTGGTCGTGCCGGTACTACCGACCACCGCCTCGCTGCCTCCGGCGGCTGTAGATCCCCCAGGCCAACATATTCTATGACCTACTGGGCGCCCCACAATTCAACACCGAGGTCCTTTGCCAGAGTGCTTCACCCCGAGCCCCATCGCGCCCCTGTCCCTCCCATAGAGGTGTCGGTCTGCTCGCCTGCGCCCAGGCATGACCAACACCCCCGCCCTCGACGGGGTCACGCTGATGGGACTCGTCACGTCAGTTCAAAGAATACCTCGCCAGGGGACCTAAGGAACCTCATCAAAAGGAACCGGGGCCGCGGCCATACATAGGGCTCCAACAGCAGAGGCCAAAGATCAGAATGTTTCGAATCATCAGGATACCACGGCCGACTCGACACCCTCGGAAAGAAGATCGAAGGTATGCATCGGAAAGGTCGTCATTCGAGCGATGGGGCTAAGTACGCCGCCGACTCGCTCACAAAACCATTCACCGAAGAGTTGCTCGCCATCCATGTCTCCTCCCGGAACAAGCCACCAAAGGTCTCGCTCTTCGATGGGAAGTCGGACCCAAGGGACCACTTGGACGCGTTCACAGCCGGGATGAGTTTCCAGGACTGTTCCGACGCCGCCCTGTTTCCCCTAATGAGAGCAAAGCTCTGTTTGAATTTTGAATTTCAAAAAATTGAAGCAACGCTTCAGATTCAGCACTAGGAGCCCTGCGCGCCACGTGTCAGACACAGATACGCTAGCGCCAGGTGCACTGTGCCCTAGGAAGCGCCCCCCAATCTGAGCAAAGCTCTGTTTTAAAATTCAAAATTTAAAAAAATTGAAGCAACACTTCAGATCCAGTATTAGGCGTGCTGCGCGCCACGTGTCAAACACGGATGCGCTAGTGCTAGGCGTGCTGAACGCCACGTGTCAAACTAGGGTGCGCTAGCGCAGGTTGCACTGCGCTCTGCGCTGCGTGCCACATGTCAAACGTAAGTGCACTGCGCTCTGAGCAGTGTACCACGTGCAAAGCATGGGTGCGCCAGCGCTGGAATTATAAAATTCCCCACCGTTGGATCAAAAGATCTAATAATGATCATTAATTAATCAGAATAAAATTCTGTTTTGGAAAGATCTTTCCAATCTTATTAAAAACAAGAAGATTGTCCTCTGTAAAACAGAAGCCTTAGGATCAAAGATCCAATGGTGGGGAAACAACCCCAAATCAATCAGAGAAAGATCTCTTTAACTGATTTAACAAATCAATTTTCCCTATATAAAGGCCCCAAGACTTCAAGTCTGATAGAGAGAAACCCCCCTACAAACTTTGAAAAAACTCAAAGAAAGAAAAGCAAGCTTTTAGCAAAAGAAGATTATTTCTTCAAGGTAAAGAACATGATTCTTGAATACAGAGATGAAATCATCTCCTAAAAAAGAAGAACTATCTTCTAAATATGATCATAGATCTACAAAAGACCAAGGTCTTTGATAAAAAAAAAGATCAACAGATCTCATCATAAAACAAAACAAAAAAAGAAGTATTTACTTCATTCACAGATCCTTGATCTAAAAAGGCAGAGCCCTTGTATAAACAAGAACTTTTGTTTCTTGAATCTTGAGGCAAGGCCTCCTTTGAAAAGAACATAAAATTGTTCTCTGATCATAAATTTAATCAAATGCGCTTTGCCCTACTGAAAAGTGTCTTGCACTCTTGAACTGCGCTTTTGCGCTCCTTGGACCGGCGCTCAGCGCCAAAACGTGCCACGTGTCAACCACATAGGAAACCTGCGCTTGCGCTCTTGGAATAGTGCACTGCGCTCATGGACTAGCGTAAAGCGCCAAGCGTGCCACGTGTCATTCATGTGTGCGCCACTGAACCAATAGCGTAATGGGCTCATAAATTAGCACAATGCGCTCATCATCTAGCGCTTAGCGCTAAGTGCGACACGTGTCCTGTTCGTGTGCGCTACTTGGCAGAAGCGCAATGCGCTTTTTAATTGGCGCAAAGCGCCTGGTACGCCACGTGGCGCACTGTCAGAACACAGATTGTTCTGATGAATGCTATGCATTCAATACAAGACAAAAAAAGAGAAATGCCAAGATCTAATGCTCAGTATTATTAAAAGGGCCAAGCCCAAATAAAGGCTCAATACCCAGAACAATAAAATGTTAAACATTTATTGGACTTAGCCCAATATTGGCCATAAGTCCTCAACTTATATTTAATTGAGCCCATCTGCTCATAAATATTCCAACAGATCTTAGTCCCAAAATGGACTACAGGTCTTTCAATCAACTCACACCGGTTCGAGGGTACATTCTTTACTTCTCTGATATTTGTCGTTATAATCCTTCAACGTTTTCAGAGAGGTGACCGGTCCTGACAACCATACATTTCATGGACTACGATGTCCTTAACCTGGACTGTGGGGTCCTTAAACCCATGGACTACGATGTCCTTAAACTGGACTGTGGGGTCCTTAAACCCACGGACTACGATGTCCTTAACCTGGACTGTGGGGTCCTAAAGCCCACGGACTACGATGTCCTTAACCTTGGACCACCATGTCCTTAAACTGGCACTGGACCACCATGTCCTTAAACTGGTAATCGACCGCAATGTCCCTAAACTAAACAATTGAGTTCAAACTCTCTTTTGTTGGATCTAAACGATCCCGTTAAGTTGATCTTAGCCTAAAATTAGACTAACGTATCCTTAACAAACGTTTAAATTGATCTTAGTCTCAAGTGAGACTAAAGTATCCTTAAACCCAAACCAAAACCCAAATCTAAGAAGATACGGATTGGACTAATCCACGCCCTATGGGCGACAACATAAATTAGTCTCCGTATACAATCCACGGGCAACTAAAAACAAAACAAACACCCACGACACGAAATGACCATCTGGAGAAGGAGAAAATGGTTACCGCGATACGGTAGCGTAATTAACTGCAGGGGCTTACGCCTGCAGGGGAGAGCGTCCCCACAATCAAAAACCCCTCAACGTGGGAGAATCTGACGATGTCTGCTATATCGGTTGCATCCGTTTAAACCTTCGATACGCGGTATCATAAATCAACTTGGCACCTTCGGAGAGGTGGACGGATAGCACCATTTAGCATCTGCCCCGAAATTCAGGCAAGACGTTCGCCGCGTCTTTCGGAGGGGAACACGCCCAATGCTGAGCTTTTCCAGCTACTCTCATCCGCTCCGGATGAGACTAGTTCCGAGGACTTGCTCCACGCTCGATCTCAACCTTTGATGAGCTGGCCACCCAATTTCTCGGCCACTTCGTCGGGGACAGAAGGCAGAAGCGGACCGTCAGCCATCTCTTCACAATAAACAGCGGGGATAAAGAAACATTCAAAGGGTACGTCACTCGCTGCTACAACGCCCGTCTCGAAGTCCCAGAACATCGGGATGAGACGGTCATTACAGCACTTAGGTCTGGTCTTAGGCACGAGGAGTGGTTACGCTCCTTTGTATTAGCGCAACCTAAGACCATGGCCGAGGTAAAGGCCTGGAACGAGCGTGAGATCCAGCTCAAGTCCGAGGTGAACGCAAATATCCCCCGGGCAGAGCAAACTAACCAAAAGAAAAGGGCGAGGGAAGAGAAAAAGAGGCTTGTGCAGCCAAAGCCCTACTCCCCGAAATTTCAGGAGTACACCCCGCTCAACATCTCTCAGACGGTACTGCTAGAGGAGTCTAAGGACGAGAGGTTCTTCAAACTCCCTCCGGTCTCGCGCGTGGCGGCAAAGCGCACCCGGGGCCCCTACTGCGATTTCCACAGGTCGCAAGGCTACTCCACAGAGAACTGTAAGCAGCTCCGAGACTACATCGAGGAGCTCATCCGTACGGGAACCTTGCAACGTACTTGCGGGACAAGCGGCAAGCTGACCGTGAGCAGGAGCAGCGCCCCCTCCCGGCAAGTTGACAATCGACCAAATCATGGTCATGTCAGCGGGGGGTACGTCGAGTACCTACGAGGCTCAGCACCCCACGCCGTGGAGGCCAACAGCCGTCCGAGGAAGAAGGCCAGGGAGACCGAGCCGATCGTTTTTTACGACGAGGACCTCCATAGCATATCCCTGCCCCACAACGACCCTCTGGTGATTACGGCTCGGGTCCACCAATATGAGGTGCAGCGGATACTGGTCGACTCGGGAAGCTCGGCGGAAATTCTTTTCTATGACAGCTTTCTGCGCATGGGGCTCACCCCGGCAAACCTAAGGCCGGCCTCTCACGTCCTGTCAGGGTTCACCAACCACTCCATCTTGGCAGAAGGGGTAATTACTCTGCAATTTAACATCGCGGAAGCAGGCCGTACGCGCACCGGGCCTGTGGAGTTCATCGTAGCGAAAATCCTGTCGGCCTACAACATTCTCCTCGGTCGCCCAACGCTGAACTCCCTCAGGGCCCAGATATCGACCTACCACCTGGCGATGAAGTTCCCGCTTGACCAAGGCAGGATAGGTCGGGCCTACGGAAACCAACGGACTACAAAGGTTTTCTTCGCAGCAACATCTTCGTCTCAGTGGGAAAACAACGATGTTGAGGTCGAGAGTGAAATCAGGGGTTCTCTGGACACTCGGGACGACCAAAAGGAGGTCTGAGGGACCCCGGTGGAGCCATTGACAGAGGTCACCCTCGTAGAAGGGGATGTTGAACGAACCGTTCAGATCGGGTCGCTTCTGACAGGAACTCAGCAAGACGACCTAGTTGGCTTCCTCAGAAACAACTCCGACGTATTCGCCCAGGCTCCTGTTGACATGCCTAGGATCGAACCCAAAATCATATCTCATAAGCTCGGGGTAGATCATATGGCCTGACCCGTCAGGCAGAAGAAGCAAACCATTGCCCCGATCAAGCAGAAGGCAATCAAGGACGAGGTAGACAGGCTCCTCGCCGCTAACTTCATTCGGAATGTGCCTTACTCCGAATGGTTGGAAAATGTGGTCATGGTCAAAAAGTCAACCAGGAAGTAGCGCATGTGGGTCGACTTCACCGACCTCAAAAAGGCCTGCCAAAAGACAACTATCCCCTCCCTTCGATAGATCAGGCTGTCGACAGCTCGGCAGGCCACGAGCTACTTAGCTTCGTGGACGCTTTTTCCGGCTACAATCAGATCCGTATGAACCCGGCACACGAAGATTTCACCGCTTTCATAACGGACCGGGGGGTATACTGCTACAAGGTAATGCCTTTCGGCCTCAAAAACGCCGAAGCCATGCCAACGCTTGGTCAATCGCATGTTCAAACCGCAGATTGGCAGGAACATGGAAGTTTATGTCGACAACATGCTCGTCAAGTCCATCTCATCGGTCGACCACGCCAAGGATCTGGGTGAGGCCTTCAACATTTGTTGGGTATTGCCAGCACCCCGGCCATCTTTCCGTGTCCAAATGCGGAACAAAAACTTTAAAAACTTTGGCGCAAACAAAACCTGCACAAGATCGAACCAAATACCCTATACTAGAAAACATGCAAAGAGGAGTTTAGAGATGGTTATACCGATCGATCCGGGTCTTTCGATCTTTAACCATCATCCCAAGCTTGCCGCGGCTGCCCCGGACAAGTTCGCTCTCCGGTCTCCCTCGTCGAAGAGGCTCCATGTCGAGGATTCTTTATACGGGCTCCCGCTTCTAAACCGAAGCATCTCGGACATCAAGTTTGCTAGCCGAGATGACCAAGATAAAGTAGAGAGTGTGTGTGATCATTTTGTCTCAATACATTCATGAATTCTCAACACATGAGATGGTATGGATGGAGGATGAAGAAGAAGCCATTGGAGGAAGAAGTTGTGAGCTTAAGTTTTAGCTAGTGAAGAGAATGGCTTAGCTATTGTGTGAGATCTTTTGTGAGCATATCATAACCAACTCAAGAAAAAACCCAAGACAATATTGTTGCTGCCACCTCTCTCTACAAAATATCCCATCACAATAAAATCAATAAAGAATTAGGCATGGCACAAGTAAACACACCATGAGTCACCAAATTGCACATGCCACATTCAATGCTCAAGGCCAAAACTTGCACTCACAATTTCCACATAATTAAACATTAAACTAAATGTTTAATCAATAAAGCGAATGTCAACTTCTAAAGTAAACTCGTAACCGATCACAAGAATACCACTCATCTGTATATACATACCTGCATCCGTATTCGACCGAATAAGAATACAACAAGACGAAAACAATCCAATAATCTAATACTAGGATCGGCTTAAACCAAAGCACACTAGTATGATCCGTCCGATCATGATTCGTGCAAGAGTGCACGTATATAATCAAACCCTGCCATAAAGCCATACGGTCCCTACAACATTTCGCTCGAACTAGGGAAACTCACTGTGGGGGACTGTAAAGGCAGGGTTTGATCATATATTCGCACTAAGGTATGTATATACCGGCTTTACCCGGCTTAAACACTTTTAGTGTAGGAAACACACCACACCAAATTGCTAGTTTTGTGTGGGATGATGAACTAGGGGATAAGTAATGCTCACTAAGGTCTCACAATCTCAATGATTCACATCTCATGTGAGGGTTTTGATCTTGGAGATGAGGTGAAGAAAATTGTAGAGAGCAAGAGAGGAAAAGAGCTCTTGAAAAATGGCTAAGGCCTTAAGCATGAAGCAAGTGTAGAAACAATAATATGAATCATCTCTCTCCTCACTCATTCAAGCATGGAATAAAAATGCAATTAAAATTGCAACCATGCCTGAATAGTGAGTCAAGAGTAATATAAAAACATATAAACCCATGCCTTGAACCATACCACAAATATCTCCACAATTTACACCTCATTTTTCTATTTTCTAAAAATAGAAAAACATGAAATACTTCATATAATAATATATATATTTATATATATCAAATATACATTAATATATATATATATATAAAGTAATTAGTGAGCTAATGATATTAGTTAAGATATAATTATATCACATATAATATATATCACATTATTAAATCAACACTTGATCTAATAATCCGGTTATATCACATATAACCGACTAATATCATTAATCTGAATATCACATTATCAAACCAACACTTGATTCGATAATCCGGTTATATCACATATAACCTGACCGATAACAGATAACTGCCATATTACATTACGGTATCATATACTCGTATTTAATCAGGCCCACACACATATCATGTATGTGTCCTACTTCATTTCGCTTAAACTAGGAAACTTCTGTGTGGGACTCTAAAGACTCGTCAATACGCCAGCAGTAGGTGATGATCACATCAGTCACCTACAAGCCGTCAGAGGTACTAGCTGGACGTAACGGCTACTCGGGTATTGAGCGATATGAAGATCAACAAGCAAGCTCGTCCATACTCTCCATGGAGCCTATCAGTAACACTACCGTACAGTCCGGTCTTTTCATCTGATATGTCGCATATCATGTCTAGGGGTGGTAAACGTCAGCCCCCAGTAACGTGATAAGTCATGCCGATGTCTAGCCTATAACGGTTTGAGAAACTACCGATAACTCTTATCAGTAGTTCTCATCAGCAACCCTGGCCAGGGACTTCCATTTATAGCCAATCAAGTATAGCGCAACATCAACCCCCAACACCGGGAGAGACGAAACCCCTCTTATCGCTCATTGCCTCCATGTGACTCGGGACTGTACCTAAAATCCACCTGTTTGCACGACTCCTTTGAGCCGTGATAGGGAGGAAATTAAAGCACAGTGGGAGCCACACAAGACTCTATGATGATCTCGGGTCTACAGACTAACCTGTACCAGTGTCACTAGAGGACTGCTATTTGACGATAGTTATACTACCACATAGGAGTCCTCGGTGAGTCCTGTTCAGTGACCCAGTCTCTACTGAGCACCTGTATACCATCTTTGATGTCAAAAACTAATGGATGTGGGATCATCCATCGCCCATCATATGGGTCAAGAAGCGTATACGCTAGTCTACTCTGGAATATCGATGTGTCTCGATACACTCTCGACTAGAAACAATTAAAGGATGTACTTGTGAACTACCCTGGCCCCACTAGTATGATCTCCATCATAGTCCTGGTAGTCAAATACATATCATAATGGCTTTATCAACATGTAAGAGACAGACAGTATAAATACCAGTCTATACGTTAAGATAAAGGTAACCAGATAGCATACTATCATGTCGAGCAAGAAAATCCTCACTATATATGTCCAAGCATCCACTATAATATACATCATATGTACAATAATGGCCTATATGGCATACATATAACTAAAAATCTCCCACTTGAACTAAGGCCGGTTGTTGTAGTATCTCATACCCAACGTCCCAAAAGTCTCTCGAATAGCATCTGGGGAATGGCCTCGGTGAGTGGATCTGCTTTGTTATCGTCTGTGCCAACTCTCCTGACCTCGATCTCCCGGAGATCAACAATCTCCCTGATCAGGTGATACTGTCTAGGAATATGTATGGATCGCTTACGGGACCAAGGTTCCTAGGCCAAAGCCATAGCTCCATTGTCATCTCAATACACAGGTATTGGATGCCCAATGGTAGGAACTTAGTTCATCTCATGAACTCTATTCATCCAGACAACCTCTTTGGCAGTATCGTTGGTGGCAATGTATTCATCATTTATCATCTAGTATGTCACGGTATCCAGCTTGGAACTCTTCCAACATACCGTCCCTCCACTGAGGGTAAAGACAATGCCTGTGACTGACTTTCAATCGATCTTATCACTCTGAAAGCTCGAATTGGTAAGGACTCCCACTGGAGTTCACCGTTACCAAAAACACAAGAACATTTCTTTAGTGCTTCTCAAGTACTTTAAGAATGTCTTTCAGCTTTCCAGTGGTTTTCCCAAAGATCTTTTCGATACTTATTCACTACACCTAGTGAGTAAGCTACATCTGGTCTGGTACATAACATCGTATACATGGTTGACCTATCTGCCAAAGCATAGGGTATCCCTTGTATTCGAGCCCTCTCTAAATCAGTCTCGAGAGACATCTCTTTGGAGAGAGTGATTCCTGAACAAGCGGGTACATTACCACGCTTAGAATCATCCATACTAAAACCTTTTTAGCATGGTGTCTATGTACCCGGATTGGGACAATCTCAAATCCATTTAGATCTATCTCTATAGATCTATAATCCCAGAATGTAGGAAGCATTAGTTAGATCTTTCATGGAGAACCTGTGTGATACGAGGTGCTTGACCGAGTGTAGCATAGGAACACCTTTTCCTATCAAGAGTATCTCATCCGCGTACAATACGAAGAAGACAACCATACTCTCTACAACCTTCTTATTTATACATGCTTCATCTATCTTTTTGATGAAGTTAAAGTCTTTGACAGCTTCATTAAAACAGATGTTCCATCTCTGCGATGCCTGCTTTAACCCGTAGGTGGATTAAGCAGCCTGCACATGCTTCCGCTGCTCCCACTGTCTATGAAGCCCTCTGGCAGTGTCATATACACGCTCTTTTCTAAATCACCATTTTGAAAAGTGGTTTTGACGTAAAGTCTGCCATATATCATAGTCATGGTATGCAGTAATGGCAAGTAGGATCCTGATGGACTTAAGCTTAGCAACAAGTCTAGCTTTGAAAGTCTCAACTTTTCCATCTACACCAATTTATCTTTCTCAAAAATCCTCTTGCACCCAATGGGTTTTAACCCTTCGGGAGCAACATGCAAAGTCAACACTTTGCTGGTGTACATAGATTCTATCTCAGATCGCATAGCATCCAGCCATTTCACATAGTCTCCACTTGTGGTGGCCTGCTCGAAACTAGTTAGGTCATCATCTCCATGATGCAATCCTCGCTCCCACCATCTACGAGAAAACCGCAGTATCTATTAGGTGGAGGAGGAACCCTACTAGATCTGCGGAGTGGCTTCGGTTCATCAGGGACTATTGAATCCTCCGGTGCCACCAAATCGTCAGTTATAAGTTGCTTTGCTGGAACTTCTTCCAGTTCTACCTCATCGCCACTAATTTCATCCACAAGAAATTGCTTTTCCAAAAAGGTGGCATGTCGAGAAACAAAAAATCTTTTGTTCCTCGGTTTGGTAGATGGTATACCTTTGCGAATGTTTGGGATATCCTACAAACTTGCACAGAACTAACCTTGTCTCGAGCATGTCCGGATTTTGTTTTTCATCATAGGCCGGACAACCCATATCTTAACTCGTTTAAGAGATGGTCTTTTCCCATTCCATATCTCATATGGAGTGGTAGGCAATAGTTTTGATCGGAACTTTATTCAATAGGTATGCAGCTTCTCAAGTGCATGTCCATGAAAGGAAATAGGCAACTCAGCAGTACTCATCATAGAACGCACCATATCTCATAGGGTGTGATTCCTGCTCCCCGATATACCGTTGTGTTGTGGTGTATACGGAGGAGTAAGCTGAGAGAGAATCTTATTCTCTTTTGAATAGCCACGGAATTCCGTGCTCTAGTATTCTCCTCCCCGATCAGATGGAAGGATTTTAATTCTTTTACCCGTCTGGTTCTCTATGTCATGTTTATATTCATTGAATTTCTCAAAAGATTCAGACTTGTGTTTCAATAGGAACACATGACCGAATCTTGAGAGATCGTCAGTGAATGTAATGAAGTAAGAGGAACCATCCCTGGCATGTGTAGACATAGGACAGCATACATCACCATGTATTTGTCCAAGAGTTCAGTAGCTCTTTCTCCGTTTCCAGTAAACGGAGATTTGATCACCTAGTCTTTGAGACATGACTGGCAAGTTTCATAAGATGTAAATTCGAACGGATTCAAAAATGCATCCTTATGGAAATTTAGCTAGTCTTGTTTCATCGATATGACCCAGTCTACAATGCCACAAGAAGACTTCGTTCATTTCTGAACTGTTCCTCTTGTGTGTGTACATTTTAGAACTGTAGTTTGATTCAAACGTGTACACTGTTATACAACATACCTTACCCAATCAACACTTGATTTAGGAAAATATTCACAATATTTGTAGGTATGAAATAACAGTCGCTAAGAATCAATGTATTACTGGTTGGTAACACTAGGTGATATTTTCCAACTGCTTTGGCTGCAATAATTACACCATCTCTACTACTAAAGATATATCACCCTTTCCCAGTTCTCCACCTGTCTATAGCCCATATAACAAATTACATGTGTGGGATCCTGATCCGGTAACCAACTGTCGGGAAGCAAAAGCGATAACTCTATAATACCACATCAACGCAAAAATCGAGCCCCACTCGTGAAACATCACAGTTAAACAACAAAGTCGCCCGATCCAGAAGACAAAGAAAGAACTGGTGCAGTTGTCAACCGAATTTTCAACTGCAGAAAACTCCGCACGCATGCCACAGTCCAAAGAAAAGGAAACTCCCTTCCTGGTCAACCCGGTCAACGGTGCAGTGCTACACAAGCAATCCTGCACGAAACGGCGGTAAAAACCGGCTAAGCCCAAAAGCTGCGGACCTCCGTCCTTGCTACAAGTCTGGGCAAAAGCTGTACAGCCTCGATTTCCCTCGGGTCCATACGAAAACCGTCTCCCGTAACCACATGACCTTAGGAAATCAACACAATCAAGCCTGAGGGAACACTCCGAGAATCTAGCAAATAGCTGGTGCTCTCTCAATGTCTGCAAAGCAAATCCTCAAGTGACGTTCACTTTCCTCACGACTCTTGGAAAAGACCAGAATGTCATCTTTAACACAACAATACACTGGTCGAGGAACGGCCTGAAGAAATCTGGTTCATCACATCCAAGAATGCTGCTAGGGCATTGGTGAGTCCAACGACACCACCAAAATCTCACGCTGCCCGTAGCGCACACAAAGCAGTCTTCAGAATGCCATCACTACGAACCCGCAACCAATGATGACTTGATCCCGAACAAACTAAGAAAATGTCTCGCACTCTGGAGCAAGTCAAACAAATCGTCAATGCGAGGTAAAGGATACCCATCCGCACCGTAACTCAGTTCAATTGACGATAAATCAACATACAACCTCAAACTGCCATCTTTCTCCTTGACGAACAGAATAGGAGCTTCCCAAAGCGAAACACTTGGACGTACAAGTCCCCCTATCTAGCAACTCTGCACCTGATCCTTAAGCTCCCTAAGCTCCGCCGGCTCATCTGGAACAAAGTCGGAAACTCCCGTACGATAGGAACCCAGTCTAACAAACCCACGGTGGCTCCGATATCACAAATGAAAGCCAAGAATCCTCGAAATCCTCTCCTCAAAAGTCGACAAGCGAAAAAGGCTGAATTCAAGATGTGAGAGGCGGCACCACTGTCCCCCTGCATAACAAGAACCGACTTACTGGGAAGACAAAACCTGACTGTTTTCTCGCGGCAGTCCACCGACGCCTAGCACGTAACTAACCAGTCCGTGCCCAGGAGAACGTCAAATCCAACATCTCTAGAAGGATCAAAACGACGGACGAATCTTTATCTCCTATTCAATTGGCACACGACCGATAAACGTGTCGCGCAACAAAAGAATCGCTTACAGAAATTAACACAACAAACGGTTGATCTAGTATACACGACTCTCGGCCCAACCACGGCACAAAGTGTGTAGAACAAACGAGTGCAAAGATCCCAAACTAAAGAAACATGCACAACAAAAGAACATGCGAAAAGATTACTTGTAAACTCTGCACTGGACGCCCGCGCGTCCCGATGAGTAGAAGCAAACGCTCGTGTCTGCGCTCTACCCGCAACTGGCTGAACTCCTCCTCTTCCATCCTGTACACTCGGAACAAATCCTCCACGACCACGATCTCTTTGCGGTACAGCTGCCCCGCGCTCACGCGGCTCTGTACAATCTCGAACCCGATGACCAAAACTCCCGCATTGGTAGCATCCAGATAAAAACTGCTGACCCTCGTGGGGATGAGAGCTAAACGACTGTCCTCGTCCCACGCCTCTGCTACTCCCGCGACATGCACGAAACCCGTCATGATGACTGAACCTCTATCTCTGGGCTGGTACACCTGCACGAGCCCTTCTTTGTCCTCGAACTCCTAAAGTCTCGAAAAGACGTGTGTCGTCAAGCAGGGCTGCATCCATGGGTGTTGTATACGTAACACTATACCGTGTGCTGATCACAAGGAACAACTGGGTAACAGGGGTGGCAACATCCTATCGCTGCGCTCTAATGGCCTCAACCAAATGCCTCATCGTCTGGCGCAAGTCCTGCATCTCAGCCAGAAGCCTAGCAATACGATCTGTCGAAGGCGGATCCATCTGCTCCTGTACAACGAGCGTACCATCCTGGTCAAATCTCGTCCCACACGAGTCAACTCTAACCTCAGCCCTCGCTGCACCTCTTTGAGTCCCCATAGTCATCGGCGTCAAAAGCTGTAAATGGAAAAAGGATTCGATAAGAACACAGAAATCGAATCACAAAGATATGTATCATCAAGGAAGGAATTTCAAACAATTAGTACTTAAGTCACTTTAGGTGGAGTACCGTGATCGTGAGTATGCCGTGGACATACACACACTACGTTACTCTGCTTAAGCTACCTACTCCTTCATACCAAGGTCATCCTACACTCCAAAAGGTAAAACCTAGCGCTCTGATACCAATTTTGTCACGACCCGAAATTGGCATGTGACGGCCCTTAAACTATGCAACGTCTACAGATGTAACGCAATTTAAGTAAGCCGAAAACCCAGCAATCTAAACCATCAAAAGTATTAAGTGATAATAGAAATTTTAAAACCTTTGAAATCTCAAACCAAATTCTTTAAAGTCCAACTTTTCTTCCTTTAAAATTTTGGCAGCACCTCCTTTATAAAAACTAGCCCTAAAAATGGGTACAACATAAATATAAGTAAAGCATCCCTAAACGAGAGCAAAATCACGTCCAAAGGAGAAAAACAACCACCACAACTGATATACTACGCCGTTGCGAAGAAATAAAAGACGATATAAATAAAACTGCATAAAAGACCTCCAAGTCACAAAATAAAATACAATATCGTCCTCACATCAAGTCTCTAAGTCATATATGATAATGATAGATGGAGAGTACATGATACAACGAATATATAATGAACAATCTCGGATAACCGCAAAACCCACCTAAAGCAAAACTGCACACTGTGAGCCGAAGCGGTATCCGCTGCAAAAGATGATATGATAGATGAATAGCCTACCTCGAATACTCTGGGGCACAACCTGCAAAACACTGTAGCACAACGGGTGTGAGTTGCCAACTCGTGAATAATAAATAACATATGCAGGTAATCGCAAGTATGCACGTACAGCGCGAATCTAACATATGCAAACTAATAGCAATAAATGGTCATATGTATGCAACAACCATGAAAGGTACTCTACCAGGTACAACTAATACATGAAGCAATGTATATGAAATAAATGCGTTGTATGGGATAAAACATGTCATTCCCACGGAATTCTGACCTCGTGGTAGGACCAAAGCCCATCAAGACCAATCCAAATCCCAATTTCCTCAAATCAGCCCCCAAATTGGCTCTCATATCATGCAAGTCTCATATATCCTGAGTGTCCAATATCAAGTAAATCTCATATATCAAAGTATCCAATATCTAGTATATCTCATATAACCAGTATCCAATATCGAGTATATCTCATGAAACCTGAGTGTCTAATATCTACACCCAAAAATATCATGAAACAAGTGTCTAGCATCGACACAAAATACTCAAATCTGATGCGCCATCACCTAGGACTTGCCCTCCTGTGTCATGTACGTACGTCCTATGAACCTGGGTAAGCACCACCCGAAATCTGCAAGGCATGTGCGTAAATAACCTCGATCGATATCCCCAAGATATCCGTCGAGTACGAGTACTATCACTGGTTGGCGAACGCTCCCAGCCAGGCTCATCGCCATGTCCCGTCGAAATACCTTTCTTGCCCCGGAGAACCAACCAGGTTCCACCATATACCCGCACACGGCCCACGAATCTTCCTCGCATGGGGCATATATAAGCTCAGAACCGAGAAATCTCATGGTGGAAGCTGAAATATCGTATCAAGAGAAACCGGTTTTTTCAAATAATGCATAATTTCATGAAACAACCACGGTCCTCAAATACAGAAAACATCAATTAATGAATAAGTATAACTGCATGAATCAATATATATATATTAGCATCCCATTTCACTAATATATATATATATATATATATATATGTATGTATACACACACACACACACACACACACACACATATATATAACAGCGTCCCATTCCACTGTTATTTATACTTAGGAGTAAAAATATTAGAGAACATCATATAGAATCCATGAATGTAATATATGCAACATGAAACAGTAATATGAGCATATAAAGAAAAAACCACTATTTAACTGCAACAAGTTAATATATATATCATGCGGTTCCTAATTTCTCCAAGTCCATACAACATCAAATAAAGGTGAACATGTAGCTATAACCAGGTATGTGTAACCATGTTGGTATATCAAGATATGTGTATCTACCTATCTATAATGATGTAATACCCTCCAGGTATATGTAAGTATGTATGCAAGATGTACATGAAGCTATGTCTCATATGTGTATATACCTATCACTAATGGTACAATACTATATAGGTATATGGGTAACTAGCATGTAAGTATGTCAAGGCATATGTGTAAGCATGTAGGTATACAGGTATGCTATATGTCATATGCATAAAGGAATATGAATCAATGTTTCAATATCCCTAACCAAACAATATTATATATGTATGTGTGTTGTTCGTGTCATGGCAATTATTGATGTTGGGTTACCCTTGCACCTAGTCTAGGGTTTGGTAGCATCACTCATGCCATTTTAAAAATTAGAGAGGTGCAAAGCTAACAAACAAAGAATCATGCTAGAATTTCTAGGGTAACAAGTTTGTATCACATACAAATATGTAAAAGAGATAGGGATTACAACCTTTGTAGTTTGTTCCTTCGCTTCATAAGCTCCGTGTTGAGGTCCCTTCGCTGCGATCATTATGAACTCCGACTCTAGAGAGGCTCCATGAGGTAAATGAGGCACCTTACTTGTAGTCTTCATGATCTAAGATGATCTACTTTGAAGAATCTCAAACCCAAGCTTACACTTCACTAAAAAACTTATTAGAGAAGTGAACACCCTAATCTAAGTGGCTAGAATAGATGAGGATGATGAAGTAGGAATTTTGCTCTCTTTTGTTATCAAATTCTCACACTTATTCATCACAAATGAAAAGCTAGTGAAGGTTTTCTTTCAAGAGAATGAAGAAGAAGAAGAAGATCCTAATCCTTTTGTGATGAATAATGAATTATTTTTGTGGTTACAAATCCAACCATGGGTTAAGAATGAAAGAGTTAACCCTTGAAGAGAATAAACTAGAGTTAATGGTTTGGATTGGGTTAACAAATATCTACACAAAAGATCTAACCTAAAGACAAAGTCAAAGTTTCATGAAGCTTCATAGAAGCTTCACGCAAAAGATAACCATAATCCAAACCCTAACCAAGTTTAAACACTAAAACAAAGTTGAAATTGTAACCTTTACATGTTACAATATTATATATCATATATACAATATTTGTAACAAAAGAAAATAATACAATTAACATATATCGCATATATATCAATGTATTATCCCGTGAGAAAATGAATCAATAAAGCGAGCTTATATTAGTTAACGTAATGTAATATATCACATATATAATTATACATAAAATTATAGAATCAACACTTGATCCGATGACCCGGCTATATTACATATAACAGACTAATATAACTTGTACCATTTCATCGAATCAACACTTGATCCGATGACCCGGCTATATCACATTTACCCGGCCGATATCACATATCGCGAGAATAGAATACGGTATCTCATATCGTATTATTCTCGGTCCCGCACATATCACATATGTACTCCGACTCCGTTTTGCCTAAGCCACGAAACCTCTGTGTAGGACTCTAAAAAATTGTCAATACGCCGGCAGTAGGTGATGATCTTATCAACCACCCACAAGCTGCAAGCGGTCAGCTAAATGTAACAACCACCCAGGTATTGAGCGATCGGAAGATCAACAAGCAAGCCTTTACATTCTCCTGTGAATCCAATCAGTAACTGTAGCGTTTTGAAAATCGTTTCGGTGAAATTTCGGAAAATCGGTAAAATGAGGGGGTTTTCTGTAAAAAGTCAAAATACAAATATCTTATTATAAAAATTAAATATACATATTCTAGCTATGTAATTGCTATTATTTGGTGTTTATTGAGCCGCTGGTGAAATTTCAAATTTTCTGAAAAAAATATTATTTTATTATTATTTTAAGCCGTCACTAATACATTTAATTAGGGAAAATTACAAATTGGAATGAGTTGAAACAAATTTTGTGCATCATAAAACATTAAATAAAAATTTATCATGTGGTTTTTGGAACGAAATCATTTGCCAAAACGGCTTAGAAATTATTGAAGAAAAAAGGCTTTTTTTTAGCGTAAATGGATGTTTGGGGTATTGTATTTATCATTTTTCATCACCCCACACCCGTGCCCACACCCACACACCCCCACTTCCTCCTCCCCATGGCTGAATTCAGCACCCACCATATTTTTCCCCACTTGATTTTCAAGGAAAAAGAAATGAAAGAAAAGAAAAGAAAATGAGTGAAGTAGTTAGACTTTTGACTTTGTTTGACCTTGACCTTGTCCCCCCCCCCATTTTCCTCACCTCCCTCTCTCTCCCCCACCCACTTTTCTGGCCGAAAATTCCTTCTCCCCACAGCAGCCCCCCCCCCTCCATTTTCCCCTTTCTTTTCCCTTCAAAACTTCATGAAAAATTGCATCAAAAATCCACCAAAAATCCCACAAAATCAAAATCAAAGTCCTACCCATTTTAGCTTAGCCCGTTTAGCATGGATCCTTGTGAAAAGAGAGCATTTTGGGAGGCCATGGAGTCTTGTGGACCTTCATATATTTTTGGGTATAATTCTAAAACTTTTTGTTGCTTAAATTGTTACTAAATTCTTAAGCTAATTTAATTAAGTGTTATTTGGATATGTGAGTTTAATTGCAACTTTTGGAATTCAAGTTGTGAAATTGAATGCAAGTTAGGGTTTATAAAATTGGTGTATGGTTGTGTGTTATAATTAGGCTTTGTTGTCATGTTAATACAAGTTTAGTAGCTAGTGCTAATTGCTAGCTTAAAAATTTTGTTATTTTGCTAATTTGCTTACTAGGTTTTTGAAATTTGTTTAAATTCTTGGGATTAAAAATGTGATTAGGTTTTTCTTGGCTTCATTAACTTTATTAAGTGTGGTTTAATGCTTTGGATCATGCAATTCTAAGCTAGATTGTAGTTTGTGCATTTTGCTTTGAAATTGTTAAAAAGGGTATTTTTGTAAACTAGAATATTAGGATTTTTGGAATTTAATGAGATTAAATTCCGGAAATTGTTTATACGACTTATTTAAGATATTTAATAAATATATTGGCCGCTACATTCATTTAAACATCGTGTTTTGTATAAAAACGGCGAATTGTGCTTGCTAGATTTTCGGAAAAATGACTTTTTAAGTGAAATTGGCGTTTTTGTGAGTTTTAACCTAGTTTATATTAAAATTAGTGTTCGTGAATGTGCAAATGAGTGTGATTGGATTTTCTCGATGGTTTGACGTTCGTACATCGACATCGAGGGTTGGTTTGACTATTCCTGCATGCGTGGGCGATAGGTTTGGACCTATGGGTGATACGCGTGCCGATTTGATTTTCGTATGCCGTTTCGATTTCGAATTTAGTTTTAATGCGATATGGTACGTTATGATATGTAGGTAACCCCATGTGGACTTCGAGACGACAAGCAAGCGCGTGGCGACGTCGGCACCGGCTAGCGAGGACCAGGTGAGTAGATTTATATCTACGGGGAGAAGTCGGGTGGATGGCGTATAGCACCCCCGCAGTCCGTGGTGGTGTATACGGATGCGTATACACACCAACAATTATTATATGTTTTTGGGATTAATAACGGTGCTTAGGATGGATATTAGTGTGTTGGATTATTTTAGCATTGCGAACCCTAGGGTAGTGTTGCACTACACATACACACATACATACTTGCATACATTCCTATTGATATGTGCTCATGGGATTCATTATAGTTATGTGTTCACATGGGTATGGGACTATGTGTTCACATACGGATTGAGGATGATACTTGGGATTGAACTGAGTCGATGAGATTCGATTTGAGGCCGTGAGATCGGTGATATAGCAGGGTTCGTATCTTAGATACGACATGACGTTGTAGCGGGTCCTTGACGTAGTGTTTCACACACGTCCATGCTTACGTAGGCGGTATCAGTATGGTACTAGACGTAGATCAGTACCCCGATCATGATATTTGATAAAGAGGATACCAGGTGAATAGTATGATGAATGTGATATTGACCCGTACCCAGATTGGGATGCCGTACGACGGATTTACGTACGAGCTATATTGATGATTGATCCGCACTCTTGACTTGGGATGCCTGATTATAGATATGGTATCGGATATGATATTATTGAGGCGGGATCACCGACTATACATATACAGGTATGTATATGTATCGACTCAGATGATAGGCGGTTTCCTTACCTGTAGTTCAGCTTGTTAGTTCAGCCGTATAGTTTAGTGCAGTTGTTAGATTAGATTAGACTTCTTACATATTTCAAAAACTAACGAATCGTGGGCATTTTTAAAGACAGCTCAAGGGAATCTACGGATATTTCAAAAACGACGTATCTTTTCATAAAAACACCGTAGCCCCTATTTTCAAAACCCCATGATTCGTGTTATTTCAAAAGGCACCATTCGTAGGACTTATATTAGATTATTGCAGATTAGTTATCGTTGTGTCTAGTATTCAGCTCCCGCACATTATTGCTGTTCGCTCTGCCTCGCATATTTATTTTGCTGCATATTCCATTATTGATATCATGCTGTTAGGACACCAGCACCATTACCGATGATGCGTATGTACCACGTACACCTACTTGCCGGCTCACACACATCTTCATCGGTAATTGCCATGTCACGTACACTTTAGAGAATATAATTGCTTGACTTAGATTGTTAGCTGGTAGTTTTGACATGATATTAGTGTACTTCCCTTATATGCCATATTAGACATTGTAGTTATTACCTACCACTTCATGCATACTGTTATTCAGTTGTTCATGCCTAGTTCATTATCATTGACATATGCACTTGTGATGATTTCTTGAGATTTATGATATTTCTGGATTTCGGGGAAAGCCGCAAAATTTACAACTTATGATCTTTTAAAATATAAAATGTTGCGATTTTCTAGTGATGTAAAGTGTCGTCCACCATGAGTTTGCTGTGGTTTTGGAGATCCGTGTCGAGGAGTGGAGGAACCGTCACGGGTACATGGTGGGCCCGGTATGGTACCCCGGGGCAAGATGAATGTGGTGTTGACGTTGAGCCCGGCAGGGGAGCACTACCTACCGGTGATATTACCCGACGCGTCGGATATCCGGAGGATACCGTCGTGGTCTTGAGATGGATGGTAGGGGCCGGTCTAGACTGACGGCGCCCTAGATATTGAGATTGAGACATTGATATTTCGAGACAGTGAGATTTATGTTTTGTGTCGATGCTAGACACTGTTGATACTGATTTCATTATGATACCTCAGTTTAAAAATACGAAGGAAATCTCACTAATTTATGAAAACAGTTTCTTCATTTACATGTATTCTGTTTCATGCATTCATACCTCATTCATATAATATATTGCTACCTGAGGCACTGACACGGGCACATGAAATTTTACTCGGGTTAGATATTACCCTAGTCATTGTTATAGGCTGCCTGTTATACTTATATTTGAGGATATATTATGATCATTGACCTAGGTTGCGTTATTTATGCGATTTCTGTGCGTAGATGTTTTTCTATTAACGAGTTGGCAACTCACCCCCGTTGTGCCCCAGTTTCTTGCAGATTTGCCGTACAGGTTTCATTTCGGCTTGCGGGCTCAGTTTCATTCGGGTGATTTGCTAGTAGGTGGGTTTACTTGTATCATACCCCCATTATATATCTTGTATATCATTATTCTGTTGTATCTAAAAGTTCCATCAACCAAACATGTATCTATTGAGATAGAGACCAGTGTTGTTTATTCTTTCGACCTTAGAGTCGCTCGTTATATTTCTGGTGGTTTTGAGTTCCCTTTTGAGTTTTTGATCCTCGCCGTTGGCGTTGTATATTATATTGCTTGTGTGGTTGTGACCGTCGATTGATGAAGAGCTAGCTCCCGCTTGGGGATGCCTTTTTCTTGATTTTGTATACTATTCATGTTGTATCCCGTTTGGGGGCCAGTATTTACAAAGGAGACTCTGCCGAAATTTTCAGTAAATTTTTGATGCTTTTAAAAACCGCATAATTCGGCTTATGCTATTGAAACTACTTGCTTTAATTTGGTTTTGCCTGCACTCTACTACTTTTCTTGGTTTGGATTTCTGGGTTTTCGGTTTACTTAGATTACGTACGCCTCGAGACGTTCGTAGTTTAAGTGCCGGTCATGTTCCGTACTTTCGGGTCGTGACAGTAACAGTACCGTACAGTCCGGTCTCTTCGTCTGATATGTCGCATATCCAGTCTAGGGATGGTAATCGTCAGACCCCAGTAATCGATAAGTCGTGTCGATGTGAGGTTCATAACAGGTCGAGAAACTACTGATAACTCTTACCAGTAGCACTCCATATCAGCCCTGGCCATGGACTTTCAGTTATAGCCAATCGAACAGAGCACAACATCTACTCCCTATACCGGGAGAGACGAAACCCCTCCTATCGCTCATTGCCTCCATGTGATTCGGGACTGTACCCAAAAGCCACCGTTTTGCACGCCCTCTTGAACGTGGTGAGGTGGAAATCAAAGCACAGTGGGAATCACAAAAGACTCTATGGGGATCTTGGGTCTACAGAATAACCTGTACCAGTGTCACCGGAGAACTGCTGTCTGACGATTGGTTTAATACCATCTAGGAGTTCTCGGTGAGTCCGTTCAGTGTACCCAATCTCCACTGAACACCCATACACCATCTTTGATGTCAAACACCGATGGATATGGGATCATCCATCGCCCATCATATGGGTCAAGATGCGTATACGCTAGTCTACTCTGGAGTATCGATGCCCTGTGTCGATACTCCCTCGACTAGGAACAGTTATAGGATGTACTCGTTGTCTACCATGGCCCCACTAGTATGATCTCATCATAGTCCTCGTAGTCAAGTACATATCCTAAGGGCTTTATCAACATGTGAGAGCAAGACAGTAAACCAATACAAGTCAACATGTTAAGACAAAGTGAAACCAAATAGCATACTATCATGTCGAGCAAGAAAGTCCTCTCTATATATATCCAAGCATCCACTATAATATACATCATATGTACAACAATGGACTCTAGGGCATATATATATAACTAACAATCTCTCACTTGCACTAAGGCCAGCTGTTGTAGTATCTCATACCCAACATCCCGAAAAGTCTCTCAAATTATATCTGGGGAAAGGCCTTCGTGAGTGGATCCGCAGTGTTGTCCTTCGTGTTAACTCTCCTGACCTCGATCTCACGGCGATCAACTATCTCCCGGATCAGGTGATACCGCCTCAGAAAATGTCTGAACTTCTGATGGGACCTGGGTTTCTTGGCCAAAGCCACAGCTCCATTGTTATCACAATACAAAGGTATTGGATGCTCAATAGACGGAACAACACAAAGTTCAGTGATGAACTTCTTCATACAGACAACCTCTTTAGCAGCATCGTTGGCAGCGATGTATTCAGCCTCCATCGTCGGGTTTGCCATGGTTTCTTGCTTGGAACTCTTCCAACAAACCGCCCCTCCATTTAGGGTAAAGAAAAATCCCGAGTGCGACTTAGAGTCGTCCTTCACACTTTGGAAGCTCGAATCGGTAAAGGACTCCACCTGGAGTTCTCCGTTACCATACACCAAGAACATCTCTTTAGTCCATCTCAAGTAATTGAGAATGTTCTTCACAGCTGTCCAGTGATTCTCTCCTGGATCTGCTTAGTACCTACTCACTACACTTAGTGAGTATGCTACATCGGGTCTGGTACATAGCATCGCATACATGACAGAGCCTACTGCCGAAGAATAGGGTATCCCTTGCATGCGAGCTCTCTCCAAATCAGTCTTAGGAGACATCTCTTTGGAGAGAGTGAGTCCAGATATCGTGGGTTGGTTACCACGCTTGGATTCTTCCATACTAAACCTCTTTAGTATAGTGTCAATGTACCTGGATTGGGACAATCTCGGTATCTGTTTAGATCTATCTCTATAGATCTTTATTCCTAAAATACAGGAGGCATCACCTAGATCTTTCATTGAGAATCTATGTGATAAGAAGAGCTTGACCGAGTGCAGTATAGGAACATCATTTCCTATCATGAGTATGTCATCCACGTACAATACGAGGAAGACAACCTTACTCTCTGTAACCTTCTTATAGATACAAGGTTCATCTATGTTTTTGATGAAGTCAAACTCTTTGACTACCACATCAAAGCAGATGTTCCAACTCCGCGATGCCTGCTTTAACCCGTAGATGGATTTAAGCAGCTTGCATACCTTTCCGCTGCTCCCACTATTTACGAAGCCCTCTAGCTGAGTCATGTACACGCACTCCTCTAAATCACCATTTAGAAAGACGGTCTTAACATCCATTTGCCAGATTTCGTAGTCATGGTATGCAGCAATAGCAAGTAAGATCCGGATGGATTTAAGCATAGCTACAGGAGAAAAGGTTTCGTCATAATCCACACCTGGTCGTTGACGAAAACCCTTTGCAACAAGTCTAGCTTTAAAAGTCTCAAATTTTCCATCTACACCAAGTTTCTTCTTAAAGATCCATTTTCTCCCAATGGGTTTTACCCCTTCAGGAGCAACATCCAAAGTCCATACTTTGTTGGTGTACATGGATTCCATCTCAGATCGCATTGCATCCAGCCATTTTACAGAGTCACCACTCGTGATAGCCTGCTCGAAGCTAGTCGGGTCATCATCTTCCATGATGCAGTCCTCGCTTCCACCGTCAATAAGAAAACCGTAGTATCTCTCAGGTGGATGAGAAATCCTACTAGATCGACGGAGAAGCTGGGGTTTGTCGGGTACTACTGAATCCTCTGGTTCCACTAAATCTTCAGTTGTAGTTTGTGGTGCTGGAACTTCTTCCATCTCTACCTCTTCGCCACTAATTTCTTTTGCAAGAAATTCCTTTTCTAAAAAGGTGGCGTATTGAGAAACAAACACCTTTTTTTCCTCAGTGTGGTACAAAAAATATACCCTTGGAAATTCATAGGATATCCCACAAACTTGCAAAGAACTGATCGTGCCTTGAGTATGTCTGGATTTTGCCTTTTGACATAAGCCGGACAACCCCATATCTTAACTCGTTTAAGATATGGTCTCTTCCCACTCCATATATCATATGGTGTGGTAGGTACAGATTTAGATGGAACTTGATTCAATAGGTATGCTGCTGTCTCAAGCGCATAACCCCAAAAGGAAATAGGTAACTCAGCTGTGCTCATCATAGAGCGCACCATATCTAATAGGGTGCGATTCCTCCGCTCCGATACACCGTTGTGCCGTGGTGTATAAGGAGGAGTAAGCTAAGAAAGAATCCCATTCTCTTTTAGATAGTCTAGGAACTCATTACTCAAGTAATCTCCTCCTCGATCTGATCGAAGGATCTTAATACTTTTGCCCGTTTGGTTCTCCATTTCGTGCTTATATTCTCTGAATTTCTCAAAAGTTTTAGAATTGTGTTTCATTAGGAACACATGTCCGTATCTTGAGAGATCGTCAGTGAATGTAATGAAGTAGGAAGAACCGTTCCTGGCAAGTGTAGACATACATCACTATGTATCAGTCCCAAGAGTTCTGTAACTCTTTCTCCGTGTCCACTAAACGGAGTTTTGGTCATCTTGCCTTTGAGACATGACTGGAAAGTATCATAAGATGAAAATTCGAACGGATTCAAATATCCATCCTTATGTAACTTAGCTAGCCGTGTCGCATTGATATGACTTAGTCTACAATGCCACAAGAAGGATTCGTTCATTTATGAACTTTTCCTCTTGTGTGTGTTTTGGACATTAAGTACTGTAGTTTTGTTGAGAACGTATATGCCATTATTTAACGATCCTGATCTAATCAATTTTTGATTCAGGAATATGTTCATAACATTATCCTGTACTACAAAATTATATCCTTCTTTACTCAA
Organism: Agapanthus africanus; assembly: GCA_030015575.1. Classification (NCBI taxonomy): domain Eukaryota; kingdom Viridiplantae; phylum Streptophyta; class Magnoliopsida; order Asparagales; family Amaryllidaceae; genus Agapanthus; species Agapanthus africanus. Next base: position 342,992,295 of record CM057343.1, read on the forward strand.
TAAAGAAACTGATATAAGATTGCATATCAGGGTCGGAATGTAATAGCATCTGTTCAGAACAAATGTATTACCATTTAGTAACATAAGGTGATATTCGCCAACTGCTTTGGCTGCTACATTTGCACCATTCCCTACTCTCACGGAATGATCACCCTCTCCCAGTTCCCTACCTTTACGTAGCCCATGTAACATATTACATATATGAGATCCAGATCCGGTATCTAATACCCAGGACGTAGAGTGAACTGAGAAACAATTCTCGATAACAAACACACTAGAAGAAGATTCATCAACATGCTAATTCTTCATTTGGGTGGCGTGAGAATACAGATATTCTCCTATTCCCTGCTCTGACTTATAACAGTTATAAGTGGGAGCGGGACCAACATTGCCCTGCTCAGTATAAAAAGCGGGTTCAGTCAATACATCCATATTATTATCTTGATTAAATCCTGACAGGGTCGCTACCTGGAGAGAGAGAGAAGAAAACACTTTAGCGTATGCTCTTGCAAGATTAGATTGGTTATTATCTTATCTAATCAGGATGGCTCTCACTGGTTTTTATCAAATCTTCCTTAAAACCTTAAAAGGTAAGACTAGCCGGGATTAATTACACTTTACAAGTTCGCCAATCTTTCGGCCAGGCCAGTGTTGGTACATTGAGAGAGGTTCCCTATGCTTTCGCATGGACCTAATTAGAATAAACCTCGTTTTCCCATAGGCTTAACCCCGTTAACACCTTTCTAGTCACCTACTTGATCAGCTAATTGTCCTGTGTAAAACTCTCCCAGGAGTAACTCTTACTTGCAGTGGGTATCGGGATACAACTATCTCATAGGAGGTATGCAATCTCATTGCAAATTTCAACACTTGAAATTCCCGATAATGCTTTTGCCCTAGCAACTTATGACCTTAACATAGTCAACAAATCATAATTGCTAGCCAAGTTCAACCCGTCATTTCCCGATTGAATTAAACCCACCTGTACGACCTTTAACATAATCAACAAAGTCGTACAACTACCCTAATCCATTCACATCTCATGTTTTAGCAGATAAGCACTATCTAGCTACCGCACACTACGCCTTAACATAGTCAACAAACGTAGCACGAATACTAAGTAGTACTTATCTGAAATGACGGAGGGCTACGCAGGTTTTTCAGAAAACCATAAGCGTAATGAACTTGATATCGTTGTAGAAACAAGTGATTTTGAAAAGGAGTGTTTTTGAGGTTTTTCTAGTTTCGCTAAAGAGGACACTCCCGGTGAAGGGATCTCGGCTCTTTCCTTATCGAATAAGGTGCAGGATATTTCACAAATACCGCTGTGCAAAGCAAGAACTATAGAAGCAATCAAAAACTTTTAGGGTTCCTAGGCACTCCCAAGAGGTCTCACAAGGCATCAACCATGCCAATTTCAAAAATTACGGGTGCCTACAAACCCGAATACGGATCGTTGACTAGAGATTAGCTGAATCTAGCAACTAGTTAACAAATTAACTACAAGAACGGAAATACAACCTTTGTAGATCCGGTCCTCCACCTCCACGGCTCCGTGATGAAGTCCTCTCTACTGTACAAATGAAATCCCGGGCTCTAGCGTCGGCTTCATCGGAGAATGGGCGGGCTAGGTCGTCGACGACGATGCCGAAGATGATCTACGTCGAGCATCGCTAGATCAAGCTCCAACTTCACCAAGTCAAGAAAACTTGTGAAGGAAACACCCTATACTACTTGGCAAGAGGTAGAGGATGAAGAAATAGGAGGTGGGTTCACTTTAGAATTGGATTTCTCACTCTTTTTCATCAATCACCATTGATGGAATCTAGTTTTTCTTCTTGAAGAAGAAGAAGAAGATGATGATAATCTTATGATAAGTTAATTAAAAGGAAAAGAAAAAGAATACTTATCATAAAAATAACCATGGTCAAGTGTAGAGACTAAACTAAGGTTAAGTGAAGTGGTTAGGGTTAAGCATGAGACAAAATGGTCACAAAGTCAAAGCTTCATGAAGCTTCAAAGAAAGAAACAAAACTTGCAACCATTTCATTTCTAATCTTTTCCAAAATAAATAAAAAAATAAAATAGTAAGAAAAAGAAAACCCTAATCATTAACTTAACCAAGGTTTAATTCTTTACACTTAACCAAGTAAACATGTATCATCAAACATGATACAATCAAGTGCACAAAAGTATATCACATATACAACTTGCACAAATCAAGTGAGAAAATCCATTTAAAGTGAACCGATACTAGTTAATGCAAAGTAATATATCAAATATATAATTATACATTAAATCATTAAATCAACACTTGATTTAACGATCCGGTTATATCGCATATAACCGACTAATATCTGTAGTAACAACTTATCGAATCAACACTTGATCCGATAACCCGGCTATATCGCATATAACCGATCAATGTCACAAATCACGAGAATCGAATACAGTATCACATACTGGTATCATTCTCGGTCCCGCACATATCTCATATGCGCTCCTATTTCGTTTCGCTTGAGCCAGGAAACCTCTGTGTAGGACTCTAAAGACTCGTCAATACGCCGGCAGCAGATGATGATCATATCAAACACCCACAAGCCGCAAGCGGTCTGCTAAACGTAACGGCCACCTGGGTATTGAGCGATCAGAAGATCGACGAGCAAGCCCGCTCAGACTGCTGTGAATCCAACCAGTAACACTTACCGTACAGTCCGGTCTGATCGTCTGATATGTCGCATATCTTGCCTAGGGGTGGTAAACGTCAGACCCCAATAGCTCGATAAGTCGTGTCGATATGAGGTCTATAACAGTTCGAGAAACTACAGGTAACACTTACCAGTAAATCTCAGCAACCCTGGCCAGGGATTTCCGGTTATAGCCAATCGAACATAGCGCAACATCAACCCCCTATACCGGGAGAGACGAATCCCCTCCTATCGCTCATTGCCTCCATGTGACTCGGGACTGTACCCAAAAACCACCATTTTGCACGCCCTCTTGGACGTGGTAAGATGGAAATCAAAGCACAGTGGGAACCACACAAGACTCTATGACGATCTCGGATCAACAGACTACTCTGTACCAGTGTCACCAGAGAACTGCCATCTGACGTAAGGTATAATACCATCTGGGAGTTCTTGACGAGTCCGTACAGTGTACCCAGTCTCTACTGAGCACCCGTATATCATCTCTGATGTCAAACACTAATGGATATGGGATCATCCATCGCCCATCTGTATGGGTCGAGAAGGTATACGCTAGTCTACTCTAGTATATCGATGCCCCGTCTCGATACACCCACGACTAGGGACCTTGAAGGATGTACTTATAGACTACCATGTCCCCACTAGTATGATCCGCATCATAGTCCAGATAGTCAAGTACACATCCTAAGGGCTTTACCAACATGTAACAGAGAGACAAACAGTGTACACGTTAAGGTAAAGAGTAACCAGATAGCATACTATCATGTCGAGCAAGAAAATCCTCCCTATATATGTCCCAGCATCCACTACAATATACATCCAATGTACAGTAATGGCCTCTAGGGCATACATATAACTAACAATCTCCCACTTGCACTAGGGCCATCTGATAGCAGTGGTTGTAGTATCTCATACTCAACCAACCCATAAAAGTCTCTCTCTGGGAACAGGCCTTCGTGAGTGGATCCGCTGTGTTGTCCTCTGAGTCTACTCTCCTAACCTTGATCCCTTGGAGATCAACCATCTCCACGATCAGGTGACACTGCCTTAGAATATGTCTGGATCACTGATGGGACGGACGTTCCTTGGCATAAGCCACAACTCCATTGTCACACAATGGAAGGAACTAAGTTCATCTCATGAACAAATATACACCCAGACTGCCTCTTTGGTAGCATCTTTAGTAGCGATGTATCCTGCCTTTATCGTCTAGTATATCACGGTATCTAGCTTGGAACTCTTCCAACATACCGTCCCTTTACTGAGGGTAAAGACAATGCCTGCGACTGACATTCAGTCGTCTTTATCACCCTGGAACCTTTCCAGTGATTTTCCCCAGAATCGTTTGATATCATCTCACTACAACTAGTGAGAATCCTAACATCCAATTAAATCTATCTCATAGATCCAAAACTCAGGATTTAGGAGGTATCATTTTGATCCTACACGGAGAATCTTTGTGATAAACGGAGATTGATCGAGCGTAGCATAAGAAACTCCTTTCTTTTCAAGAGTATGTCATCCACGTACTCTACGAGGGTCACCACCATACTCCCTACTACCTTTTTGTTTATACAAGGTTCATCTACCATTTTGATGATGTCAAACTCTTTGACTAATCCATCAAAACAGATGTTCCAACTCCGCGATGCCTGCTTTAATCCTATAAAGCGTCTTGCACACGTTTCCGCGGCTCCCACTGTCTACGAAGCCCTCTGGCTGTGTACTTATAGACGCACTCTTCTAAAACATCATTTAGAAAAGCAGTCATGACAACCAACAACCAGATATCGTAGTCATGGTATGTAGCCGTGACAAGTAGGATCTGGATGGACTTAAGCATAGCTACTTGAAAAGGTTTCATCATTATCCACACCTGGTCAATGATGCAAACTTTTAACAAGTCTAGCTTTGAAAGTCTCAACTTTTCCATCTACACCAAGTAATCTTCTCAAGATATACTTGCTCCTGATGGGGATTTAACCCTTCAGATATAGCAACCAAAGTCCATACTTTGTTGGTGTATAAGGATTCCATCTCAGATCGCTAAACATCCAGCCATTCTTACAGAGTCCCACTCCTGATGGCCAGCTCGAAACTAGTTGGGTCATCATCTCATGATGCAATCCTCGCTCCCACTGTCATAGAGAAACCGAAGTATCTCTCAGGTGGGTGAGGAACCCTACTAGATCGGCGGAGAGGCTGAGGTTCGTTGGAATCTACTGAATCCTTTGGTTCTACCAAATCATCTGCTGTTGTTTGTATAGCTGGAACCTTTCCAGTTCTACATTACAGACTTTGCCTCGAGCTTGTCCGGATTTTGCTTTCAGACATAGGCCGGTCAACCCCAAATCTTAACTAGCTTAAGACATGGGCTCTTCCCTTTCCATATCACATATGAAATGGTAGGCAACTGATTTGATTGGAAACCTATTCAATAGGTATGCAACTTCATAAGTGCATAACTCCCAAAAGGAAAAAGGTAACTCAGCAGTACTCATCATAGAGCACACCATATCAAATAGGGTGTATTTGCTCCGCCCCGATATACCATCGTGCTATGGTGTATACGGAGGAGTAATGCTGAGAGAGAATCTCATTCTCCTTTAGAATAGTCCAGGAATTCCATGCTCAAGTATTCTCCTCCCTGATCACATCAAAGGACATAATACTTGTACCCTTATTGGTTCTCTACTTCTAACTTATATTCTGTGAATATCTCAAAAGGTTCGGACTTGTGTTTCAACAGGAACATAGGTCTGAATCTCGAAAGATCATCAGAGAATGTAATGAAGTATAAAGAACCATTCTTGGCATGTGTAGACAGGAGACCTTACATACATCATCATGTATCAGTCCCAAGAGTTCACTAACTCTTTCTCTGTTTCCAATAAACGGAGCTATGGTCATTTTATCTTTGTGACATGACTGGCGAGTTTCACAAGATATAAATTCAAACTAATTTAAATATGCATCTTTATGTAACTCTAGCTAGTCGGGTCACATTGATCTGACCTAGTCTACAATACCTTAAGAAGGAATCGTTCAATTCTGAACTCTTCCTCTTGTGTGTGTTCCATATACTAAGAACTGCAGTTTGATTTAGAACATTAATGCTTTTAGATAACGTGCCTGAACCGATCAACTTTTGATATAGGAAATGTTCAAAACATTATCCAACAATACAAAATTTTACCGTTTCTTTACTAATAAAGAGACAGATATGATTTTGTATATCAAGTTCGGTATCTAATAACATTCGTTCAGAATCAATATATTGGTAATACAGGGTGACAGTGACCAACAGACTTGGCTGCAACACTTGCCCCGTTTTCTGCCTCATGAAACTTATCACCCGTTCTCAGTTCTCTACCTTTCTGTAGCCCTATGTAACAGATTACATATCTGGGATCCTGATCTGGTATCACATACCCAGGACGTAAAGGATACTGAGAAACAGTTCTCTGTAATGAACACACCCGAAGATGATGCATCAGCATGCACTCTCTTCGTTTGGGCGGCACGGGAATTCTGGTAATCCCCTATTTCCTGCTCTGTCTTATAACAATTATAAGTTGGAGCGGGACCAACGTTCCCCAGCTCAGTATAACAAGCGGGTTCGGTCAATATTTCCGTATTATTATCTTGATTAAGGCGTGATATGGTCGCTACCTGGAGAGAGAGAGAAGAAAACACTCAGCGTGCGCTCTTGCAAGAATAGATTGGTTATTATTTTATCTAATCAAGATGTCTCCCACTGCTTTTTATCAAATCTTCCTTCAAACCCTAAAAGGAAAGACTAGCCGGGATTAATTACACACTACAAGTTCGCCAATCTTTCAGCCAGGCCAGTGTCGGTACTTTGAGGGAGGTCCCCCGTGCTTTCGCACGAACCTAATTAATGTAAACCTCGTTTTCCCAGAGGCGTAACCTCGTTAACACCTTTCTAGACACCAACTTGATCGGCTAATTGTAATGTATAATACTCTCCCAGGAGTAACTCTTACTCGCAGCGGGTATCGGGATCCAACTATCTCATAGAAGGTATGCAATCTCATTGCAAATTTCAACACTTGAAATTCCCGATAATTTTGCCCCTAGCGTCCTATGACCTTGACGCAGGCCAACAAACCATAGTGCGCTAGTCAAGTTCAACCCGTCATTTCCTGATTGAATTAAACCCATCCGCACGACCCTTGACGTAGGCCAACAAAGTTGCACGACTACCCTAATCCAATCTGCATCATATGCATAAGCAGATAAATACAAGTTAGCTACCGCACACTACGCCTTGACGCAGGCCAACAAACGTAGCACGAAAACTAACTACCACTTATCTGAAATGACGGAGGGCTACGACAGGTTTTTCTGAAAACCTATTGCGTAATGAACTTGATATCGTTGTAGGATCGAATGAATTTGAAATGAAGTGTTTTTGAGGCTTTTCTAGTTTTGCTAAAGGAGTCACTCCCGGTAAAGGGATCGTCGGTCCTTTCCTCGTCGAATGAGGTGCGGGATATATCACATATATCACTGTGCAAAGTAAAAACTCTTAAAAGCAATCAAAAGACAAACCGAGTGTGTAGCATCTGCCAGTTATTGCTAAAGGAGTCACTCCCGGTGAAGGGATCTCGGTCCTTTCCTCATCGAATAAGGTGCAGGATATATCATATATACCGCTGTGCAAAGCAAGAACTGTAGCTACCTGTTTTATTTTTAAAATTCGATTCTACAACATCTTAGGTTTCTTTTCTTTCATTAATCACATTAATGAAGTCCCATCATTTAAATACCCAAACATCACGGATAAATACGACGTACACTTATGCCATCCGCATTCGCCTCGATGTCCCCTCGTGCACCGTTAGGTTAGGTAACTAACGGCAGAGCGGGGCAGGGCTAGCGCGGGTGTAAATCATAAGTAACGCCTATATAATATATCATATATACTATATACTGTATCTATCACAGAACATCACATGATCACATCACAGATATCGCAGCAGAAGAAACAGATGAAATATTAGATATATTAGGACGTCCGTGTTTTCAATACGAGCCAGTATAAAACACGGATTCCACGGTCGTGATGAATAGCCAAACCCACACCCCTAGACCCCTACGAGAGCGGCAAGCAACCCTACCAATTCTAGGGTTAGGAGACCCGGACTCGACTCTTCGAGTTGGTCTCCCACTGGACCCCAGAACCCGGTTACTTGTGCTCCCCTACTTGGGTCTATCCTAGTGCGGAAAAGAAAAAAATATACAAAGGGTGACATCTTCCGCAACCTGGAAGTGCCCCAATAAAAGAATATTACATACAAGTTTTTACATGAATGAAAATGAAAACACTCATCTCACATAAAAACCCCCGGCTATTAAAACTCGACAATCCAAAATATCATATCCAGCAACACATAACATCACATGTCATCAACGTAAGTAAATATGCGCATCCCAATTGTCGTTGACATATAGCAACGAAACCGGCGATATCACATATTACACTTACGGTCACAGAAAAGAAAGTGTAAAACTACAACAGTTGGAATCCACAACCTACATAGACATCGCATGCCTAATCAAATGAATACCTTAGACATCGCATGCCTAATAATTATAAACCACGCAATTTAGTCTCATTATCGAAAACTCTTTTCAATATCAAGTCGGGCAATTCAACAAGATTCCTGACATACTGATCGAATGCTCGTCGTAAACTTCAGTAGGCGGCCGCACCCTCGACGCCGTCGACGAAGTGCACCAAGGCGGAACACCGCTACCGCGAGCACCCGAACAGATGCTTTCGGCGACGGAGTTCTCCTACAGTCACTTGGTCGGGGCTATGGAGTGAGGCTGTCTATTAAGTTTACCCGGCGAGTATTCGCGTACGCTACGTGATTGCGACGGACTTTTGATCACATCAAAATTCCGTGGCAACCGATCAAGTGAGACTAAACTGCTATGTTTATAACATTCATTCAGTTATCTCATAACTTCTTGTGAATTCCAATTATTGTATCCCATTCCGGATAAATAGAATATGTCAAACTTTCCGATCGAACAATCGAACACCCAAGTTTTCCCGATACAGATCAACACATGAAACAAGTCTAAAAACATTCAGTTCGTGCCTCAGTACCAACGGTCCAGCCATAGAAGGGTCAAGCCAACGCCTCACATGTGGCACGTCGTACTGCCCCAAACCCGAAGGTTCAAAGGGCAGTTCAAGACGGTCACATAATAGAGTTAAGGTTTGTTGTCTTCTAGAGGGTCCATCGAGTTACTTGCACTACTTAGAACGTCTTTAAACCACGGAAAAATCCAACACTTGGAAATTTCCCGACAGGGGAAAAATTGGGTATTTATATCCGGTCGAACTTTTTAACATATTCTAAAATTTATCCGGAAAGCCACATAGACAAAATCTGATACTCCGATCGAAACACCGAATCCCCAAAACAACCCCAGAAAATCCAACTCTTGAATAAATATTAAAAAAACCCAGAAAACTCAGCATCTGAAACAATGAATTACTGTGCAAATTTTAAAGGCGGACGTCATACTTTAGCCGCGGAACCGCCGCATAAGCTAGGCTTATGCCGCGGTTCCGCCGCGCAATAGAGGGTTCAGGAGATAAATTTTGCGTCGTAATTCTTAGAATTCCCTGCTGAATTTTTTAGCAATTTTTAATTTGGAAAAATCCACGTTTTCAGAAAAAGTCCAGAGAGCGTGGAAAAATGGGGTTTCGGGTTCGATCGGACTTCAAACTCCGTCTAGACTTCGCCTAAGGCTCTAGCTAGTCTCTGATACCACTGTAGGGTTCCTAGGCACTCCCAAGAGGTCTCACAAGGCATCAACCATGCCAATTTCAAAAATTACGGGTGCCTACAAACCCGAATACGGATCGTTGACTAGAGATTAGGCGAATCTAGCAACTAGTTAACAAATTAACTACAAGAACGGAAATACAACCTTTGTAGATCCGGTCCTCCACCTCCACGGCTCCGTGATGAAGTCCTCTCCGCTGTCCAAATGAAATCCCGGGCTCTAGCGTCGGCTTCATCGGAGAATGGACGGGCTAGGTCGTCGACGACGATGCCGAAGATGATCTATGTCGAGGCATCGCTAGATCAAGCTCCAACTTCACCAAGTCAAGAAAACTTGTGAAGGAAACACCCTATACTACTTGGCAAGAGGTAGAGGATGAAGAAATAGGAGGTGGGTTCACTTTAGAATTGGATTTCTCACTCTTTTTCATCAATCACCATTGATGGAATCTAGTTTTTCTTCTTCTTGAAGAAGAAGAAGAAGATGATAATCTTATGATAAGTTAATTAAAAGGAAAAGAAAAAGAATACTTATCATAAAAATAACCATGGTCAAGTGTAGAGACTAAACTAAGGTTAAGTGAAGTGGTTAGGGTTAAGCATGAGACAAAATGGTCACAAAGTCAAAGCTTCATGAAGCTTCAAAGAAAGAAACAAAACTTGCAACCATTTCATTTCTAATGTTTTTGGAAATATCGCATATAACCCGGCTATATCGCATATAACCGATCAATGTCACAAATCATGAGAATCGAATACAGTATCACATACTGGTATCATTCTCGGTCCTGCACATATCTCATATGCGCTCCTATTTCGTTTCGCTTGAGCCAGGAAACCTCTGTGTAGGACTCTAAAGACTCGTCAATACGCCGGCAGCAGATGATGATCATATCAAACACCCACAAGCCGCAAGCGGTCTGCTAAACGTAACGGCCACCCGGGTATTGAGCGATCAGAAGATCGACGAGCAAGCCCGCTCAGACTGCTGTGAATCCAACCAGTAACACTTACCGTACAGTCCGGTCTGATCGTCTGATATGTCGCATATCTTGCCTAGGGGTGGTAAACGTCAGACCCCAATAGCTCGATAAGTCATGTCGATATGAGGTCTATAATAGTTCGAGAAACTACAGGTAACACTTACCAGTAAATCTCAGCAACCCTGGCCAGGGATTTCCGGTTATAGCCAATCGAACACAGCGCAACATCAACCCCCTATACCGGGAGAGACAAATCCCCTCCTATCGCTCATTGCTTCCATGTGACTCGGGACTGTACCCAAAAACCACCGTTTTGCACGCCCTCTTGGACGTGGTAAGATGGAAATCAAAGCACAGTGGGAACCACACAAGACTCTATGACGATCTCGGGTCAACAGACTACTCTGTACCAGTGTCACCAGAGAACTGCCATCCGACGTAAGGTATAATACCATCTGCGAGTTCTCGGCGAGTCCGTCCAGTGTACCCAGTCTCTACTGAGCACCCGTATATCATCTCTGATGTCAAACACCAATGGATATGGGATCATCCATCGCCCATCTGTATGGGTCGAGAAGGTATATGCTAGTCTACTCTGGTATATCGATGCCCCGTCTCGATACACCCACGACTAGGGACCTTGAAGGATGTACTTATAGACTACCATGTCCCCACTAGTATGATCCGCATCATAGTCCAGATAGTCAAGTACACATCCTAAGGGCTTTACCAACATGTAACAGAGAGACAAACAGTGTATACGTTAAGGTAAAGAGTAACCAGATAGCATACTATCATGTCGAGCAAGAAAGTCCTCCCTATATATGTCCCAGCATCCACTACAATATACATCCAATGTACAGTAATGGCCTCTAGGGCATACATATAACTAACAAAACTAAACCGTGAGAATGTAGTATCTGCCAGTTCTGCTAAAGAGGTCACTCCCGGTGAAGGGATCTCGGCTCTTTCCTCATCGAATAAGGTGCAAGGTATATCGCATATACCGCGGTGCAAAGCAAGAACTGTAGCTACCCTTTTTTTTGAAAATTTGATACTACAACATCCTTTAGATTTCTTTTCTTTTATTAATCTCTTTAATAAATCCCATCAATTATGCTTCCTAAGCATCACAGAAGAAACGAAAATACAACGTACGCTTATGCCATCCGCATTCGCCACAATATTCCATTATGCACCGTTAGGTTACTTAACTAACGGCATACCGGGACGGGACTAGCGCGGGTGTAAAACATAAGCAACGTTTATTATATATCATATATACAATAATAAAGCATTCGTCTCACGCATATAATATGATCACATCATAATATATATCAGCAGCAGAAGAATCATATGAAATATTGGATATACTAGGAGGTCCGTATTTTATATCGAGCCTGTATAAAACACGGATTCCACGGTCGCGATAAATAGCCAAACCCACATCCCTAGACCCCTACGAGAGCGGCAAATAACACTGCCAATTCTAGGGTTAGGAGACCCGGTCTCAACTCCTCGAGATGGCCTCCCACTGGACCCTAGAAACCGGTTACTTGTGCTCCCCTCCTCGGGTCTATCCTAATGCGGAAAAGTAAATAATATACAATGGTAACAACATCCTCAACCCGGAAGTGCCTCAATAAAAGAATATTACATACAAATGAATTTTACATGAATGAAAATAAAAACCCTCATCTCACATAAAACTCCCGGCTATTCAGAACACGACAATCCAATATAACATATCACAGCAACACATAATATCTCATATCATCAACGTAAGCAAGTATGCGTATCCCGATTGTCGTTGTTGTATAGCAACGAAGCCGGAAATACCCCACATACTATGCTTACGGTCACAGAAAAGAAAGTGTAAAACTACAACATTTGGAATCCACAATCGACTTAGACATCGTAAACCCGAAATATCACATATTACGGATTTCATGCCTAACTATATGAATTCCACATATTTATCACATTACAGAATATCATGACGATGTTCAACGTTTCGATCGAATCAACATACACTCACAAATTACCCCCGTTAGCTCAACACTTGAGCAAAGTCAAAACACTCAAAAACCGTGCCACAGTGCCTATGGTCCAGCCGTAGAAGAAGTTAACCAATGCCTCAACTATGACACCACGGAACTACGGCAAACCCGAAGGATCGTTCGCGGTTCCGTGGGCATAGAATCGAGTTAAGGTTATTATGTCTTCTAGGGGGTCCATAGGGGTACTTGCACGATTTAACGAATATAATCAACTTTGGAAAATTATAACACTTGGAAATTTCAGTGGGGTACAAAATGTGGTGTGCGAAGTTCAATCGAACTGCTAAAAATAGTCATGGTTACCAATACAGTGTTAAATTATACGACTACTACGAATTATCCCCAGGTCAAACAGATCATCACATGAAAATTGGGCTAAATAAACAATACAAGGAAACCCAAAATGAAGCCAAAAGAGCACAGATGAAGCACAGAGGGCAGAGGAGGCAGGGGGCCGGCCAGGCCGGAATTTCATGCTTAAGGCTCGGCCAAAATCCGAGCCCTTCCCTCCGTGTTTCACCCAAGTTCTTGTATTGGTCCAAATAACATTCTGCAGTCGTTTGAAAAATTTTTAAAGGACTTTTTGCAAAATTTCCAGAGAGCAAGAATGGGGTTTCCTAATACCGTATTTCAAAGTGGATTTCGTTTTCGTAATTGTTATAACTGTTAGTTGTATGTATACCCTAGAGGCCAGTATTGTACAGATGATGTATATTATATTGGATACTTGGACATATATAGAGATGACTTTCTTGCTCGATATGATAGTATGCTATCTGGTTACTCTTTATCTTAACATGTACACATGTCTCTTTAAACTGTCTTATAGTTACATGTTGATAAAGCCCTTAGGATGTGTACTTGACTGCCTGGACTATGATGCAGATCATACTAGTGGGGACATGGTAGTCCATAAGTACATCCTTCAAGGTCCCTAGTCGTAGGTGTATCGAGACAGGGCATCGATATACCAGTGTAGACTAGCGTATACGCTTCTCGACCTATGAGATGGGCGATGGATGATCCCATATCTATTGGTGTTTGACATCAGAGATGGTATACGGGTGCTCAGTGGAGACTGGGTACACTGGACGGACTCGCCGAGAACTCCCAGATGGTATTATACCTCACGTCAGATGGCAGTTCTCAGGTGACACTTGTGCAGGTTAGTCTGTAGACCCGAGATCGTCATAGGGTCTTGTGTGATTCCCACTGTGCTTTGATCTCCACCTTACCACATCCATGAGGGCTTGCAAAATGGTGGTCTTTGGGTACAGTCCCGAGTCACATGGAGGCAATGAGCGATAGGAGGGGTTTCGTCTCTCCCAGTATTGGGGGTTGATGTTGCGCTGTGCTCGATTGGCTGTAACAGGGAAGTCCCTGGCCAGGGCTGATCAGAGATTTATTGGTAAGTGTTACCAGTAGTTTCTCGACCCGTTATGAGCCTCACATCAGCATGACTTATCGGTTATTGGGGTCTGACATATACCACCCCTGACTTGATATGCGACATATCAGACGAACAGACCGGACTGTACGGTAAGTGTTACTGGTTGGATTCACAGGAGTGTGAGCGGGCTAGCTCGTCGATCTTCTGATCGCTCAATACCCGGATGGCCGTTACGTTTAGAAGACCGCTTGCGGCTTGTAGGTGCTTGATATGATCATCATCTGCTACCGGCGTATTGACGAGTCTTTAGAGTCCTACACAGAGGTTTCCTGGCTCAAGCGAAACGAAATAGGAGTGCATATGAGATATGTGCAGGACCGAGAATGATGCGTGTATGTGATACCGTATTTCATTCTCGCGATGAATGTTTCGATTGGTTATATGCGATATAACCTAGTTATCGAATCGTAGATTGATTCGATAAGTCGATACATTGGATACTAGTCGGTTATGTGCGACATGACCGGATCATTGAATCAAGTGTTGATTTAATAATTTAATGTATAATTATATATATTTGATATAATACTTTGCATTAACTAGTATTGGTTCACTTTAATAGGATTTTCTCACTTGTAGTCCACAAGTTGTATATGTGATATACTTTTATGCACTACAATGTGTCATGTTTGATGATGCATGTAAATTGGTTTTGTGTTAAGACTTAAACCATGGTTATGATAATAGTTAGGGTTTTGATTTATTTACTTATTTATTTATCGATTCTTTTTTGATAAATAAATAAAAGATGACAAAATGGTTTCTTTCGTGAAGCTTGATGAAGCTTCATGAAGCTTTGACTAAAGTGACCATTTTGTCATCATCCTTAACCCTAACCATTCTCACTTGACCATGGTCTATTCTCTACACTTAACCAAGGTTAGAAGATGATAAGTATTCATTTTTATTATTCTTTTTACAACACTTATCATATTTCTTTCTTCTTCTTGATCATCTTCTTCTTCAAGAAAAGCTTGATGCCATCAATGGCAACTTGAGTTCTAAAGTGAGAAATCCAATTCTAAAGTGAACCCACCTCCTATTTCTTCACCCTCTACCTCTTGCCAAGTTGTTTTGGATGTTTTCTTCATAAGTTTCACAACTTTGTGAAGTCGGAGCTTGAACTTGTGATGCCTCGACGTAGATTATCTTCGGCACGAAGCCGACGACCTAGTCCGCCCATTTCTCCGATCAAGCCGATGATTGAGTCCGGGATTCGAGATGGACAGCGAAAGGACGCCTATGTGGAGCCGAGGAAGTGGATATCCGGATCTACAAAGGTTGTAGCTTCTTATCTTTAGTTAAGTTGTTAACTAGATTCGTATTTCGCCTAAAATTCTAGTTAACGATCCGTATTAGGGTTTCTCGGCACCCATAAAATTTAAAATCGGCATGGTTGATGCCTTGTGAGACCTTTTTAGTGTGCCTAGGAACCCTACAGTGGTATCAGAGCCTAGCTAGAGCCTTAGGCGAAGTCCAGACGACGTTTGAAGTCCGATCGAACCAAAACCCTAACCCGAAAACGGCTCTCTGTACATTTTTTAAAATATGGGTTTTTTCAAAATTAAAAATATGCAGAAAACTCATCAGGGAATTCTAAGAATTACGGCGCAAAATTTATTTCATGATCCCTCAAATGAGCGGCGGAACCGCGGCATAAGCCTAGCTTATGCGGTGGTTCCGCGGCTAAAGTATGACGTCAGCCCTAACAATTTGCACAGTAATTCCTAATCAACAGTGCTGAGTTCTCTGGGTATTTTTAAATTTTATTCAAGAGTTGAATTTTCTGGGGTTGTTTTGGGGATTCGGTGTTTCGATCGGAGTATCAGATTTTGTCTTTGTGGCTTTCCGGATAATTTTTAGAATATGTTAAAAAGTTCGACCGGATATAAATACCCAATTTTTCCCCTGTCGGGAAATTTCCAAGAGTTGGATTTTTCCATGGTTTAACGACGTTCTTAGTAGTGCAAGTAGCGCAATGGACCCTCTAGAAGACAACAAACCTTAACTCGATTATATGACCGTCTTGAACTGCCCTTTGAACCTTCGGGTTTGGGGCAGTACGGCGTGCCACATGTGAGGCGTTGGCTTGACCCTTCTACGGCTGGACCGTTGGTACTGGGTCACGAACTGAATGTTGTTAGACTTATTTCATGTGTTGAGCTGTATCGGGAAAACTTGGGTGTTCGACTGTTCGATCGGAAAGTTTAACATTTTCTGTTTATCTGGAATGTGATACAATAATTGGAATTCACAAACAGTTATGAGATAACTGAATGAATGTTATAAATCTAGCGGTTTAGTTTCACTTGATATTGAAAAGAGTTTTCGATAATGAGACTAAAATGCGGGGTTTATAACTGTTAGGCATGTGATGTCTAAGTATTTCATTTGATTAGGCATGTGATGTCTAAAAGGGTTGCGGATTCCAACTGCTGTAGTTTTACACTTTCTTTTCTGTGACCGTAAGTGTAATATGTGATATCGCTGGTTTCGTTGCTATATGTCAACGACAATTGGGATGCGCATATTTACTTACGTTGATGACATGTGATGTTATGTGTTGCTGGATATGTTATATTGGATCGTCATGTTTGAATAGCCGGGGGTTTTTATGTGAGATGAGTGTTTTTTCATTTTCATTCATGTAAAAACTTGTATGTAATATTCTTTTATTTTGGGGAACTTCCAGGTTGCGGAAGTCGTCACCTTTTGTATATTATTTACTTTTCCGCATTAGGATAGACCCAAGGAGGGGAGCACAAGTAACCGGGTTCTGGGGTTCAGTGGGAGACCAACTCGAGGAGTCGAGTCCGGGTCTCCTAACCCTAGAATTGGTAGGGTTACTTGCCGCTCTCGTAGGGGTCTAGGGGTGTGGGATTGGCTATTCATCACGACCGTGGAATCCGTGTTTTATACTGGCTCGTATTGAAAACACGGACGTCCTAGTATATCCAATGTTTCATATGTTTCTTCTGCTGCGATATCTGTGATGTGATCATGTGATGTTCTGTGATAGATACAGTATATAGTATATATGATATATTATATAGGCATTGCTTATGTTTTACACCCGCGCTAGCCCTGCCCTGCTCTGTCGTTAGTTACCTAACCTAACGGTGCACGAGGGGACATCGAGGCGAATGCGGATGGCATAAGTGTACGTCGTATTTATCTGTGATGTTTAGGTATTTAAATGATGGGACTTCATTAATGTGATTAATGAAATAAAAGAAACCAAATGATGTTGTAGAATCAGATTTTAAAATAAAACAGGTAGCTACAGTTCTTGCTTTGCATAGCGGTATATATGATATACCCTGCACCTTATCGATGAGGAAAGGACCGAGATCCCTTCACCGGGAGTGACTCCTTTAGCAATAACTGGCAGATGCTACACACTCGGTTTGTTTTTGATTGCTTCTATAGTTTCTGCTTTGCACAGTGATATATATGATATATCCCGCACCTCATTCGACGAGGAAAGGGCCGACGATCCCTTCACCGGGAGTGACCCCTTTAGCAAAACTAGAAAAGCCTCAAAATCACTCCATTTCAAAACTTCATTTGATTCTACAATGATATCAAGTTCATTACGCTCATGGTTTTTATGAAAAACCTGCGTAGCCCTCCGTCATTTCAGATAAGTACTAGTTAGTATTCGTGCTGCGGTAGTTTGGCCTCCGTCAAGGCGTAGTGTACGGTAGCTAACTAGTGTTTATCTTCCAGCATATGATGCGATTGGATTAGAGTATTCGTACGGCGTTGTTTGGCCTCCGTCAAAGGTCGTGCGGGTGGGTTTAATTCAGTCAGAAATGACGGGTTGAACTTGACTAGCGGACTATGGGTTGTTTGGCCTCCGTCAAGGTCATAGGACGCTAGGGGCAAAATATTATCGGGAATTTCAAGTGTTGAAATTTGCAATTAGATTGCATACCTTCTATGAGATAGTAGGATCCCGATACCCGCTGCGAGTAAGAGTTACTCCTGGGAGAGTTTTACACATTACAATTAGCCGATCAAGTAGGTGTCTAGAAAGGTGTTAACGAGGTTACGCCTCTGGGAAAACGAGGTTTACATTAATTAGGTTCGTGCGAAAGCACGGGGGACCTCCCTCAAAGTACCGACACTGGCCTGGCTGAAAGATTGGCGAACTTGTAGTGTGTAATTAATCCCGGCTAGTCTTTCCTTTTAGGGTTTGAAGGAAGATTTGATAAAAACCAGTGGGAGCCATCCTGATTAGATAAGATAATAACCAATCTGATCTTGCACGAGCTTACGCTAAAGTGTTTTCTTCTCTCTCTCTCCAGGTAGCGACCATTTCATGCCCTAATAAGGATAATAATATGGATGTATTGACCGAACCCGCATGTTATACTGTGTAGGGGAACGTTGAACCCGTTCTATCTTATAAGTGTTATAAGAATGAACAGGAAACAGGAGAATATCTGGATTCTCACACCGCCCAAAAGGAGAACATGCATGATGATGCATCGTCTTCAGGTGTGTTTGTCATTGAGAACTGTTTCTCAGTTCACCCTACGTCCTGGGTATTAGATACCGGATCAGGATCCCACATATGTAAAATATTACATGGGCTACGGAAAGGTAGAGAACTGGGAAAAGGTGATCATTCCGTTCAAGTAGGGAATGGGGCAAATGTTGCAGCCAAAGCAGTTGGCGAATATCACCTAGTATTACCAAGTGGTGATACACTGATTCTAAATGAATGCTATTATATACCGAACATGATGTGCAACATTATATCAGTTTCTTTATTAAGTAAAGAAGGATATAATTTTGTAGTAAAGGATAATGTTATGAACATATTCCTAGATCAAAAGTTGATTGCATCAGGCTCGTTACATAATGGCATATTCATTCTAAATCAAAATACAGTCCTCAATTTACAAAACACACACAAGAGGAAGAGTTCTGAACTGAACGAATCCTTCTTGTGGCATTGTAGACTGGGTCACATCAATACGACACGACTAGCTAAGTTGCATAAGGATGGATATTTAAATCCGTTTGAATTTTCATCTTATGACACTTGCCAGTCATGTCTCAAAGGCAAGATGACCAAAACTCCGTTTACGGGACACGGAGAAAGAGTTACCGAACTCTTGGGACTGATACATAGTGATGTATGCGGTCCCATGTCTACACATGCCAGAGATGGTTCTTTGTACTTCATTACATTCACTGACGATCTCTCTAGATTCGGATATGTGTTCCTGATGAAACACAAATCAGAAGCTTTTGAGAAATTTAGAGAATATAAACAAGAAGTAGAGAACCAAACGGGCAAAAGTATTAAGATCCTTCGATCTGATCGAGGAGGAGAATACTTAAGTAACGAATTCAGAGATTATCTAAAAGAGAATGGGATTCTCTCTCAGCTTACTCCTCCTTATACACCACAGCACAACGGTGTATCGGAGCGGAGAAATCGTACCCTATTAGATATGGTGCGCTCTATGATGAGTGCAGCTGAGTTACCTATTTCCTTCTGGGGATATGCACTGGAGACTGCTGCATATCTATTGAATAGAGTTCCAACCAAATCTGTGCCTACCACTCCATATGAGATATGGAATGGTAAGAGACTATGTCTTAATTTTATTCAGATATGGGGTTGTCCGGCCTATGTTAAAACACAAAATCCGGACAAGCTCGAGGCAAGGTCTGTTCTAAGTAAGTTTGTTGGATATCCCAAACATTCGCGAGGGTATATCTTCTACCACTCCGAGGAACAAAAAGTGTTTGTTTCTCGACATGCCACTTTCTTAGAAAAGAGTTTTCTTATGAAACAGACAAGTAGCATTCAGGTAGAACTGGAAAAGGTTCCAGCAATACAAACTGAAACAGAAGACTTGGTAGAACCAGAGGATTCAGTAGAACTCGACGAAACCCAGCCTCTCCGCCGATCTAGTAGGGTTTCTCGTCCACCTGAGAGATACTACAGTTTTCTCATTGACGGTGGAAGCGAGGATTGCATCATGGAGGATGATGACCCAACTAGCTTCGAGCAGGCCATCACGAGTAGGGACTCAGTAAAATGGCTGGATGCTATGCGGTCAGAGATGGAATCCATGTACACCAACAAAGTATGGACTTTGGATGTTGCTCCTGAAGGGGTAAAACCCATCGGGAGCAAGTGGATCTTTAAGAAGAAACTTGGTGTAGATGGGAAAGTGGAGACTTTCAAAACTAGACTTGTTGCAAAAGGTTTTCGTCAAAGACCAGGTGTGGACTATGACGAAACCTTTTCTCCAGTGGCTATGCTTAAATCCATCCGGATCATGCTTGCCATCGCTGCATATCATGACTACGAAATCTGGCAAATGGATGTTAAGACCGCCTTTCTAAATGGTGATTTAGAAGAGTGCGTGTACATGACTCAGCCAGAGGGCTTCGTAGACAGTGGGAGCAGCGGGAAGGTGTGCAAGCTGCTTAAATCTATTTATGGATTAAAGCAAGCATCGCGGAGTTGGAACATCTGCTTTGACGTCGTTATCAAAGAGTTTGATTTCGTCAAAAACCCAGATGAACCTTATATTTACAAGAAGGTGGCAGAGAGTAAGGTTGTCTTCCTCGTATTGTACGTGGATGACATACTTTTGATAGGAAATGATATTCCTATGCTGCAATCGGTCAAGCTCTTCTTATCACAAAGATTCTCAATGAAAGATCTTGGTGATGCCTCCTGCATATTGGGAATTAGGATCTATAGAGATAGATCCAAACGGATATTGGGATTGTCCCAATCCAGGTACATTGACACCATACTAAAAAGGTTTAGTATGGAAGATTCCAAGCGTGGGAACTTGCCCACGATCTCTGGAGTCACTCTCTCCAAAGAGATGTCCCCCAAGATTGATTTGGAGAGAGCTCGCATGCAAGGGATACCCTATGCTTCGGCAGTAGGCTCTATCATGTACGCGATGCTATGTACCAGACCCGATGTAGCATACTCGCTAAGTGTAGTGAGCAGGTATCAAGCTGATCCTGGAGAGAATCACTGGACAGCTATGAAGAGCATTCTCAAGTACTTGCGAAGGACTAAAGAGATGCTCTTGGTGTATGGTAACGGAGAACTCCAAGTGGAGTCCTTTACCGATTCGAGCTTTCAGAGTGATAAGGACGACTCTAAGTCGCAGTCGGGCTTTGTCTTTACCCTTTACGGAGGGGCGGTTAGCTGGAAGAGTTCCAAGCAGGAAACCGTGGCAGACTCGACGATGGAGGCTGAATACATCGCTGCCAACGATGCTGCCAAAGAGGCTGTCTGGATCAAGAAGTTCATTACTGAACTTGGAGTGGTTCCATCCATTGGGCATCCAATACCTTTGTATTGCGATAACAATGGAGCAGTGGCTTTGGCCAAGGAACCCAGGTCCCATCAGCGATCCAGGCATATTCTGAGGCGGTATCACCTGATCCGGGAGATAGTTGATCGCCGGGAGATCGAGGTCAGGAGGGTTGACACGAAGAACAACACGGCGGATCCACTCACGAAGGCCATTCCCCAGATACAGTTTGAGAGACTCTTCGGGATGCTCGGTATGCGATACTACAGCAGCTGGCCCTAGTGCAAGTGGGAGATTGTTAGTTGTATGTATGCCCTAGAGGCCAGTATTGTACAGATGATGTATATTATATTGGATGCTTGGACATATATAGAGATGACTTTCTTGCTCGATATGATAGTATGCTATCTGGTTACTCTTTATTTTAACATGTACACTTGTCTCTTTAAACTGTCTTATAGTTACATGTTGATAAAGCCCTTAGGATGTGTACTTGACTGCCTGGACTATGATGCAGATCATACTAGTGGGGACATGGTAGTCCATAAGTACATCCTTCAAGGTCCCTAGTCGTAGGTGTATCGAGACAGGGCATCGATGTACCAGTGTAGACTAGCGTATACGCTTCTCGACCCATGAGATGGGCGATGGATGATCCCATATCCATTGGTGTTTGACATCAGAGATGGTATACGGGTGCTCAGTGGAGACTGGGTACACTGGACGGACTCGCCGAGAACTCCCAGATGGTATTATACCTCACGTCAGATGGCAGTTCTCAGGTGACACTTGTGCAGGTTAGTCTGTAGACCCGAGATCGTCATAGAGTCTTGTGTGATTCCCACTGTGCTTTGATCTCCACCTTACCACGTCCATGAGGGCGTGCAAAATGGTGGTCTTTGGGTACAGTTCCGAGTCACATAGAGGCAATGAGCGATAGGAGGGGTTTCGTCTCTCCCGGTATTGGGGGTTGATGTTGCGCTATGCTCGATTGGCTGTAACAGGGAAGTCCCTGGCCAGGGCTGATCAGAGATTTATTGGTAAGTGTTACCAGTAGTTTCTCGACCCGTTATGAGCCTCACATCAGCACGACTTATCGGTTATTGGGGTCTGACATATACCACCCCTGACTTGATATGCGACATATCAGACGAACAGACCGGACTGTACGGTAAGTGTTACTGGTTGGATTCACAGGAGTGTGAGCGGGCTAGCTCGTCGATCTTCTGATCGCTCAATACCCGGATGGCCGTTACGTTTAGAAGACCGCTTGCGGCTTGTGGGTGCTTGATATGATCATCATCTGCTACCGGCGTATTGACGAGTCTTTAGAGTCCTACACAGAGGTTTCCTGGCTCAAGCGAAACGAAATAGGAGTGCATATGAGATATGTGCAGGACCGAGAATGATGCGTGTATGTGATACCGTATTTCATTCTCGCGATGAATGTTTCGATTGGTTATATGCGATATAACCTAGTTATCGAATCGTAGATTGATTCGATAAGTCGATACATTGGATACTAGTTGGTTATGTGCGACATGACCGGATCATTGAATCAAGTGTTGATTTAATGATTTAATGTATAATTATATATATTTGATATACTACTTTGCATTAACTAGTATTGGTTCACTTTAATAGGATTTTCTCACTTGTAGTCCACAAGTTGTATATGTGATATACTTTTATGCACTACAATGTGTCATGTTTGATGATGCATGTAAATTGGTTTTGTGTTAAGACTTAAACCATGGTTATGATAATAGTTAGGGTTTTGATTTATTTACTTATTTATTTATCTATTCTTTTTTGATAAATAAATAAAAGATGACAAAATGGTTTCTTTCGTGAAGCTTGATGAAGCTTCATGAAGCTTTGACTAAAGTGACCATTTTGTCATCATCCTTAACCCTAACCATTCTCACTTGACCATGGTCTATTCTCTACACTTAACCAAGGTTAGAAGATGATAAGTATTCATTTTTATTATTCTTTTTACAACACTTATCATATTTCTTTCTTCTTCTTGATCATCTTCTTCTTCAAGAAAAGCTTGATGCCATCAATGGCAACTTGAGTTCTAAAGTGAGAAATCCAATTCTAAAGTGAACCCACCTCCTATTTCTTCACCCTCTACCTCTTGCCAAGTTGTTTTGGGTGTTTTCTTCATAAGTTTCACAACTTTGTGAAGTCGGAGCTTGAACTTGTGATGCCTCGACGTAGATTATCTTCGGCACGAAGCCGACGACCTAGTCCGCCCATTTCTCCGATCAAGCCGATGATTGAGTCCGGGATTCGAGATGGACAGCGAAAGGACGCCTATGTGGAGCCGAGGAAGTGGATATCCGGATCTACAAAGGTTGTAGCTTCTTATCTTTAGTTAAGTTGTTAACTAGATTCGTATTTCGCCTAAAATTCTAGTTAACGATCCGTATTAGGGTTTCTCGGCACCCATAAAATTTAAAATCGGCATGGTTGATGCCTTGTGAGACCTCTTTAGTGTGCCTAGGAACCCTACAATAACACCGTATCTAGAATTCTAGTTTGGCTCTGATACCACTGTTGGGTTACCCTTACACCTAGTTTAGGGTTTCGTAGCATCACTCATGCCATTTTAAAAATTAGAGAGGTGCAAAGCTAACAAACAAAGAATCATGCTAGAATTTCTAGGGTAACAAGTTTGTATCACATACAAATAAGTAAAAGAGATAGGGATTACAACCTTTGTAGTCCATTCTTTCGCTTCATAAGCTCCGTGTTGAGGTCCCTTCACTGCGATCATCATGAACTCCGACTCTAAAGAGACTCCATGAGGTAAATGAGGCACCTTGCTTGTAGTCTTTATGATCTAAGATGATCTACCATGAAGAATCTCAAACCCAAGCTTACACTTCACTAAAGAACTTATTAGAGAAGTGAAAACCCTAATCTAAGTGGTTAGAATAGATGAGGATGATGAAGTAGGAATTTTGCTCTCTTTTATTTTCAAATTCTCATACTTATTCATCACAAATGAAAAGCTAGTGAAGGTTTTCTTTCAAGAGAATGAAGAAGAAGAAGATCCTAATCCTTTTGTGATGAATAATGAATTATTTTTGTGCTTACAAATCCAACCATGGGTTAAGAATGAAGGAGTTAACCCTTGTAGAGAATAAACTAAAGTTAATGGTTTGGATTGGGTTAACAAATATCTACACAAAAGATCAAAACTAAAGACAAAGTCAAAGCTTCATGAACCTTCATAGAAGCTTCATGCAAAAGCTAAACCTAATCCAAACCCTAACCAAGTTTAAACCCTAAAACAAAGTTGAATTTGTAACCCTAACATGTTACAATATTATATATCACATATACAATATATTTTGTAACAAAAGAAAATAATACAATTAACATATATCGCATATATATCAATGTATTATCCCGTGAGAAAATGAATCAATAAAGCGAGCTTATATTAGTTAACGTAATGTAATATATCACATATATAATTATACATTAAATTATCGAATCAACACTTGATCCGATAACCCGGCTATATTACATATAACCGACTAATATAACTTGTACCATTTCATCGAATCAACACTTGATCCGATGACCCGGCTATATCACATATACCCGGCCGATATCACATATCGTGAGAATAGAATACGGTATCTCATATCGTATTATTTCTCGGTCCCGCACATATCACATATGTACTCCTACTCCGTTTTGCCTGAGCCAGGAAACCTCTGTGTAGGACTCTAAAGAAACGTCAATACGCCGGCAGTAGGTTATGATCTTATCAACCACCCACAAGCTGTAAGCGGTCAGCTAAACATAACAGCCACCCAGGTATTGAGCGATCAGAAGATCAACAAGCAAGCCTTTTCATTCTCCTGTGAATCCAATCAGTAACACTACCGTACAGTCAGGTCTCTTCGTCTGATATGTTGCATATCCAGTATAGGGGTGGTAATCGTCAGACCCCAGTAACCGATAAGTCGTGTCGATGTGAGGCTCATAGCAGATCGAGAAACTACTGATAACTCTTACCAGTAGCACTCCATATCAGCCCTGGCCAGGGACTTCCGGTTATAGCCAATCAAACACAGCACAACATCTACTCCCTATACCAGGAGAGACGAAACCCCTCCTATCGCTCATTGCCTCCATGTGATTCGGGACTGTACCCAAAAGCCACCGTATTGCACGCCCTCTTGGACGTGGTAAGATGAAAATCAAAGCACAGTGGGAATCACAAAAGACTCTATGACGATCTTGGGTCTACAGACTAACCTGTACCAGTGTCACCGGAGAACTGCTATCTGACGATTGGTATAATACCATCAAGGATTTCTCGGCGAGTCCGTTCACTGTACCTAGTCTCTACTGAGCACCCGTACACCATCTTCGATGTCAAACACCGATTGATATGGGATCATCCATCGCCCATCATATGGGTCAAGATGCGTATACGCTAGTCTACTCTTGAGTATCGATGCCCTGTCTCGATACTCTCCCGACTAGGAACAGTTATAGGATATACTCGTTGACTACCATAGCCCCACTAGTATGATCTCATCATAGTCCTCGTAGTAAAGTACATATCCTAAGGGCTTTATCAACATGTGAGAGCAAGACAGTAAACCAATACAAGTCAACATGTTAAGACAAAGTGAAACCAAATAGTATACTATCATGTCGAGCAAGAAATTCCTCTCTATATATATCCAAGCATCCACTATAATATACATCATATGTACAACAATGGCCTCTAGGGCATATATATATAACTAACACAACAGGTACAAGTCTAAGCACAACAAGTGCAGTGTCCTAATGGTACAAGTCCAAGCACAACAAGTAACTAAGCAATAAGGTGTATGCGCAACTCTATATACGCAATAGAATATGCGACAATATCATGTCATCTCTAGCCCAGACGCATAATGCCATGCGGGCGATTCCCCTGTAGATGTTAAATCTACTCACCAACGCTCCTGGCTAAGTAAATCCAACCACCTGTTTCCCCTTCTTCGCAGCGTCCGAAGTCCCCGCCTGCGAACCTAAAACATAAAACAATATAACAGGTATATATTAGCAATCGACCAATAATACGTACCCACTACGTTTGACTAACGCACCAACTCTAAACATACTCTCAAATGTTCGTTTAGTGGTTAACGCGCATAGCGACACAACGAAACCAATTCAGAGAAACAGCAACATAGAACACGAACCGTAACGGATAACGTAACGTGTGAAACGAAACACAAGAAAACAAGCAAGTGATCCCAGATTTTTCTATACCAATAATCTGTAAAAATTGCAAGTACCATGAGACTACAAACAACCCCAGAGACCCCTACACCAAAACTCAACCAACAACTCACCAGTCTGGCCGTAATTTGCGGCCAGAAGCAATATATTTGGCCTGTTCATGAAGGAATGGGTTCGTATTTTGAAGGTAGGTTCTAGGTCACTACACTAGGTCACTATGATGGGAACTTTTGCAACAAATATCTGGTTTGATAGCAGATCATCCGAGACACCAAAATTACACTAAAAATACGATATTTACCCGAAACTTAACTTTAAACGATCTAAACTGAAACTATAAGGCTACACAACACTAAAACAGCATAAAGAATAGATAGAGATCATTACCTAACCAAAGAAACTCAAACATCCTAGCTTTCCAAGCTCCAAGGCATTCAAGAGGCAAAACTAGGCAAAAGAAGTGATTTTGGGGAGATTTTATGAAGTTTGTGATGGATTAGTGAAGTGATTAGCAAGTGTTCAGTTGAGAGTTGAGTGGAATGAAGAAATAATGAAGAGAGAGAGAGAAAATGAGAGAGTGTGAGGATAATGAGAGAGGGAGGTGAGTGTAGGGCGAGAGTGAGGTAAGTGCACCCTTTGCATTAACTTCACGTTAATGCAACCATTAATGCCCACCATTAGTCACCATGCCACCTTCTCATCAAACAAAAACCAAAAGAAATATCTCTCTCAAAATATCAAGAGGTTTAAAACAAAGCAAAGGATTAAGTTAAAGCAAAGAATTAGGATAAGGGTTAAGTGACATGGTTGCTAAGAACTAGACTAACACAAACAAATCCTCACATTAACGTGCACACGTGTATGCAAGCCATAACAAATAATAAAAAATTATTAATTAAATGTTATAAAATGTGAGAAACCCGAATTGGTAAACTTTTTACCAAAAACCCGCATTACCGCTTAATTAACACTAAACGAATTGCTAAGGCGTTACAATGTCCCCCCTATAGAAATTCGTTCCCGAATTTAAAATTCTCACTATGTGTACCTTCAAAGAGATGAGTACAAAACTCCCAAATCTCGCTCGCAGCCTCCCAAGTGATCACCTCACTATACGGCTACGCCAAAGAAACCTCCGCAGATGGCAAGACCCTTGACCGAAGTTTCTCCCCCTGCTGATCCACTAACACAACCGGCCCTTGGTGAACGAAAAGATAGCGTCAAAGCTAAATGGTCTGGTGCTGAATCATGTGAGAAAGGTCATGAAGGTATTTGCGAAGTATCAACACAAGGAATACGGAGAGAATACTCAATAATCTAGGCGGAAGTGCCAAATTATAGGCAACGGAACTAACTCGCTTTAAGGATCTCAAAAGGACCTACAATTTGGGACCAAGCTTCCCAAAACTCAACACGTCACTCATCGGAAAAATTCGTAGGAATACAAGATCTCCCACTACCACTCAAGTCTGCGATCACCACGGTCGGCATATGACTTCTGTCTGCACTGGGCTGCTTTCATCCTGACCTGAAACAACTGGATCTTTTCCGTAGCCTCATGACTAGCTGGGGTCCAAAAATCCTACTCACGTATAGTCAGAAAAAAAGACTGGCAATCGACACCGCCTAACAACAAGCCGAAAGGTTGCCAATTGGAACGTCTCCTGATAACAGCTATCGAAGGAGAATCCTGACAATGGCAAGTGTCGATCCCAACAGCCAACAAATACGTAGTACGTACGCACAAGCATATCCTCCAGAGTCTGTATAGTCCGCTCTCACAAACCATCGACCAATAGATGGAAAAGCGGAGCTAAAACTCAACCAGTACCCAAGACTTCCTGAAGCTTCTGCCAAAGACGGCAACCAATGCCTCTATTGGATACAACGCATGAAGGAACTCCGTGCAAACGCACAACTTAACAAAGAACAACTCAGCAAACTGAGCATAACCGAAAAACAAACACCCGAATGGAGTCACACCCTGAATAGACCTGGGCAGACACCACAATGAAATTCATGGAGATCTTCTCCCATTCCCACTCCGGAACGGTTAAAAAAGGTTGCAACTCTCCAGCCGGTTCCCAATGCTCAACCTTAGCTCACAACCAGACAGACATCTCGAAACGAAATCCGAAAATTCACCCTTCATCCCTGCCCACCCGTAACTATCTCACAAGTCACGTCACATCTTGGTGGAACTCGGAAGAACACTAAAAGCTGACTGATGTGCCTGCTCTTGGATTTTGCGTCACTACCCATCAGTATCAGGTACACACAAACACGTCCTTAAACGTAGCACACCCTAGTCACAAATCAAGGACTCTGAATCATTACCCAGCCGAGTATGCTCAAGAATCTCAGACGAACGAGCATCGGCGGGCTGTGCCTCGCGAAAGCGATTTAAGGAAAAGTTGTCACGACCAAAAATTGGCACGTGACGACCCTAATACTACGCAACGTCTACAGGCGTAACGCAGTAAAAGAAAGCCAAAACCTAAAAATCTAAACCATTAAAAGACAAGAAAAGATAAAAAGCAATGTTGAAACTTTTGAAAATATCAAGTATAAATTCTTTAAGTCCAATTTACTTTCTTGAAAATTTCGGCAGCACCTCCTTTGTAAAAACCAACCCCAAAAATGGGTACAACATAAATATAAAGTAAAGCATCCCCAACGGGAGCAAATCCACGCCCAACGGCGGAACACAACCACCACAACAGATATACGACGCCGTAGCGAAGAATTAAAAGACGATATAAGTAAAACTGCATAAAAAAGCATCCAAGTCACAAAATACTATACAATATCGTCCTCACATCAAGTCTATAAGTCAACATGAAAGTAGTAGATGGAGAGTAAAGGGATTCAACGAATATACAATACAACAACGAATAACCATAAAACCCACCTAAAGCAAACTGCACACTGTGAGCTGATGCGGTATCTGTAGCAAAAGATGATAAGATTGATGAATAGCCTGCCTCGACTACTCTGGGGAACAACCTGCAAAAAAACTGTGGCACAACGGGGGTGAATTGCCAACTCATGAATAGTAAATAACATATGCAGGTAATCGCAAGTATGCACGTACAGCGCGAATCTAACATATGAAATTAATAGCAATAAAAGGTCATATGAATGCAGTGATCATGAAGGTACACTAGCAGGTACAATTAATACATGAAGCAATAATATGAAAATCTGTATGCAGCAATCATGCAAGTTACTCTATCAGGTACTACTAATACATGAAGCGATGATATGACAATGTATATATGCAACAGCCATGAAAGGTACGATAGCAGGTACAACTAACACATGAAGCAATGCATATAAAATAAAGGTATGTAAATACAACAGTCATGAAAGGTACACTATCAGGTACTACTAATACATGAAGCAGTGCATAAATAATAAATGTGGAGTATGGGGTAAAACATGCCATTTCCACGGAATCCTGACATCGTGGTAGGACCGAAGTCCATCAAGACAATCCAAGTCCCAAATCCTCAAATCAGCCCCCAAATTGGCTCTCATATCATATAAGTCTCACAAATTCTGAATGTACAATATCAAGTAAATCTCATATATCCTGAATGTACAAAATCAAGTAAATCTCACATATCCTGAATCCAACATGAAGTGAATCTCATATATATCCTGTATCCAATAACAAATCAACCTCATATATCCTTAGTATATTTGCATGAATAATTATGATAAAGTATATAAAGTGATATGTATACATATATATTAGCGTCCCACTGCACTAATATATATATACTTAGGAGTAAAATATCATGAAACCAAGTGTCAAGCATCGACACATAAATACTGATCTATCAGGTGCTGTCACCATGACTAGCCCCCTGATAGGTACGTATCATATGCTATAGCGAAAGCTCGAGTGCCTAGCTCTGACCCTCGCCTCTCGACGTATCCATACGTACATGACTCCCGTCGGTATCCCCATGATAACCACCGAGTCATTGGTAATGTCACCGGTAGGTACTTGCCCACCTTCCAGGCTCAATCGGCATGGACCGTCGATCATCTTGCCGAGGGGAACCGTACCGGGCCCCACCATGTACTTTCATACGGCCCCCGGCTCTTCGCATGGGGTATATATATCAGAACCGATAAATCTCATGGTGGATGCTGAAATATCATATCAAGGGAAACCGGGTTTTTCAAATAATGCATAATTTCATGAAACTACCACGGTCCCCAAATCCAGAAAACATCATGAAAAATCCATATCTCAATGCGAAAATCCATGAATAAAATATACGCAACATAAAACTGTAATGTAAGCATATAAAGGAAAAGCCGCTAATTAACTGCAACAAGTTAATATAAAATATCATGCGGTTCATTTTTTCTCCAATTCTAAATAATATCAAGTAAAGCTAAACATGTAGCCATAACCAGATATATGTGTAAACATAGAGGTATGGCAAGATATAGATATCTACCTATCAGTAATGATATAATATACCCTCCAGGTATAAGTGAAGTATGTATGCGAAGTATACATGTAACTATGTTATTATGTGTGTATGTACCTATCACTAATGGTACAATACCCTATAAGTATACAGGTAACTAGCATGTAAGTATGTCAAGGCATATGTGTAAGCATATAGGTATACAGGTATGCTATAAGTCATATGTATAAAGAAATATGAATCAATGTCTTAATGTCCCTAACCAAACTATATCATATCTATAAGTGGGTTGTGCATGTCATAGCAATTATTGACGGTGTGTGCGGCATACAATCAGTGCTCGTGCAACATAAGCTGTCAATAATAGTGCAGTGTCCTAAGGATACTAGTCCAAGCACAACAATTAACTAAGCAGTAGGGTGTATGTGCAATTATAAATATGAAATAGAATATACGACAAGTCAAGTCATTTCTAGCCCAGACGCATAACGCCATGCCGGCGATTCCCCTGTAGATGTTAAATCTACTCACAGATGGTCTCGATCTAAGAAAATCCGACCACCTGCTTCCCGTTGTTC
The DNA here is from genome assembly GCA_030015575.1 of Agapanthus africanus. Lineage (NCBI taxonomy): Eukaryota > Viridiplantae > Streptophyta > Magnoliopsida > Asparagales > Amaryllidaceae > Agapanthus > Agapanthus africanus. Next base: position 343,023,933 of record CM057343.1, read on the forward strand.
GCAGCGCCCGAAGTCCCCGCTTGCGAACCTAAAATTTTCACAAACACATCACATAAGCTAAATATCCTACATCGACGAAAAGACAACGAAACGAAATAAAAACGCCAGAAAATTACACTGCGCGCTTAGGGCATCTATCGCGCATGACAACGGCCAAACCCCTAACTGGGGTCGCTAAACTACGAAACACCAAGTCTAGACTCTGATCGTCCCGAATGCGCAACACAACAAAATAAAATGCGAGGAATATAATAGATATAATCTCGCAACGACTAATTGAACCCACGTCGGAAAAACCCCGAAACCTAGTAAACAACTTATCGCAATAATTCGCACTAGAATCAAGCTAACACAAATCTAGCGCTCACAAACACCTTATAATAGTTTAACTAAGCTATTCAAACCATTTCTATATTTTTCACACTTGCTAAATAAGTTTTAGCAAAAACCTATTAAGCAATATTTCACAATTAAACAAAGTATTAATTAACAATAATTATCATAATCTACTAGGTTATGTTTTCCTAATCACAAATTAACACTTTAATTAACATTAAACACTTAATCAAGCTTTAACCCTAACTTGAATTTCTAAAAAAAAATATGAATAATGAACTAAATTAAGAATTTAAAGTTATGATAATCATTTAATTACCTAACTTAAAGATCTAAACATAACAATTTAAGATTAGGATTTTGAAAATTATACCTCTTCAAGAACACAAACAAGCAACTAGATCCATCATTTTTTCTCCAAAAAATGATGTTTTTCTTGATGATCCAAGCTATTAGTGAAGAGAATTAATGGTTTTATTTTTATTTAGGATTTTTGTTGATTTATTTTGGAAATTTTGAAGCATTTTTGAGTGAAAGAGAAGAAGAATTGAGCTTTGAAAATTAAGAGGGCATAAATTAGGGGGTAGGCTCGGCCATGAGGTGTGGGGGGGGTTTGTGCAAAAAGAAAGTGAAGTTTCTAGTAAAAGAAATCAATTAATGCACATTTAATGCAAAATGCCACCTTTTATTCATTTTCTTTTCTTTCTTAATTCCAATCCTTTTGCACTAAAAAATATCTAGATATTTAGAAAAGAAGCTTCCAAAAATTTCTAGTGATAAGATTCAATTTATTCCCATGAGAAGAAATTTCTCGATTTACTTGCATAATTTACCGCTTAAAATAATATTTTATTTGGGAAAATTTTTATCTGAACCAAAACCTCCCATATACCCCCAAAGTTCGCGCACTAGCTTTATTTTAGCTAAAATAGGTGCACGGAAGTTTGATCACAATCGGGTTAAAAGGGAAAACACCGACAAATTTACCCTAAAACGGAAAAATTCGCAAAACGATTTCTAAAACGTTACATTCTCCCCCTTATAAAAATTCATCCCCGAATTTAAAATTTTCACTAAGCGTACCTTCAAAGAGAAGATTACAAAACTCCCAAATCTCGCCCGCAGCTTCCCAAGTGATCACCTCACTATACGGCTACGTCTAAGAAAACCCTGCACAGATGGCAAGATTCTTGACCGAAGTTTCTCCACCTGCCGAGCCATTTAAACAATTGGCTGTCAGTGAACTAAACGATCGCGTCCAAGCCAAATGGTCTGATGCTGAATCATGTGAGAAAGGTCATGAAGGTAATTGCAAAGTATCGACACAAGCAATACGGGGTGAACACTCAATAATCTGGGCGGAAGTGCCAAATCAAAGGCAACGGAACTAACTCGCTTTAAGGATCTTAAAAGGACCTACAATTCTGGGATAAGCTTCCCAAAACTCAATACGTCATCCATCAGAAAAATCCGTAGGAATATATGAGCTCCTACTGCGAACTCAAGTCTGCGACCACAACGGTCGGCATAAGACCTCTGTCTGCACTGGGCTGTCATCATCCTGACCTGAACCAACTAGATCATTTCCGAAGTCTCTAGACTAGCTAGGGTCCAAAAATCCTAATCTCGTAGAGTCAGAAAAACAGACTGGAGATCAACACCACCTAACAAACAAAACTTAAAGGTTGCCAATTGGAGTGCCTCTTGATAAAAGCTGTCGATGGAGAATCCTAACAATGGCAAGTGACGATCCCAACTGCCGACAACAATTAATACGTACGCACAAGCATATCCTCCAGAGTCGGTATAGCCCGCTCTCACAAAACCATCATCCTGCAGATGGAAAAACGGAGCTAAAGCTCAACCAGTACCCAAGGCTTCCTGAAGTTCCTGCCCAAGACGGGAAGCAAATAGGGTGCCCTTTTGGATATGACCCATGAAGGAACTCCGTGCAACGCACAACTTAACAAAGGACAACTGAACAAACTGAGCATAACCGGACAACAAACACCGAATGGAGTCACACCCTGTCTAGACCGGGGTAGACACCACAACGAAATCGTGGAGATCTGCTCCCATTTCCACTTCGGAACGGTTAAAGGTTGAAACTCTCCAGCCGGTCTCAAATGCTCAACCTTAGCACGCAACAAGACAGACACCTTGAAATGAAATCCGAAACTTCACTCTTCAACCCTGCCCACCCGTAACAATCTCACAAGTCACGCTACAAATTGGGGGAATTTTAATGAACACCGAAAATTGACTGTTGTGCCTGCTTTAGGATTTCGCGTCTCTGCCCATCAGCAACAGGTACACAAACGTGTCCCTAAACGTAGCACACCTTGGTCAAAAATCAAGGACACCGAATCATTACCCAGCCGAGTAAGCTTATAATCTTAGACGCACGAGCATCGGCGGCCAGTGCCTCGTGAAAACGATTAAGGAAAAATGGTAGGGCGCGGACATGAGCATGCTGTCCCCTCAGTAGAGGCGAACTAAAGTTGTACTCAACGATCGCACAAGAACTGTAAATTTGCAGAAGACTGTCTCAACAATAAAAATCCGCTGCTGGAATATGTACATTAAGCTCTGGTAGTCCGTGAAATTCTGATACGACTCTCCGAACAAGTAGTGTTTCTAAATCTCGAACGCACGACTACCGCGGCCATCTCCAGATCATGAGTGGGATATCCTGCTCGTACTTCTTTTAAATGTCGGGAAGCAAAAGTGATAACTCGAATGTGCCACCTCAGTATACAATCGATCCCCCTCGCGAAACATCACAGTTAAACAACAAAGTCGCCCGAACCAGAAGCAAAGAAAGAACTGATGCAGTTGTTAACCGAGTCTTCAACTGCCGAAAACTCCGCACGCATGCCTCAGTCCAAAGAAAAAGGAACCTCCTTTCCGGTCAGTCCAGTCAACGGTGCAGCGATACACTAGTAATACTGCACGAAACGGCGGTAACAACCTGCTAAGCCCAAAAATCTACGGAACTCCGTCCGTACACAAGTCTGGGCCAAAGCTGTACGGCCTCGATCTTCCTCGGGACCATACAAAAACCGTCTCCCGTAACGACAAGACCTAGGAATCAATACAAACAAGCCTGAAGGAACACTCCAAGAATCTAGCAAACCACTGGGGTTCTCCCAATGTCTGCAAAACAAATCCTCAAGTCCTACTCTTGTCCCTCACGACACATTGAATAGACCAGAATGTCGTCAATAACACAACAATAACTGGTCGAGGAATGGCCTGAAGAAATCTGGTTCATCATATCTACAAATGCTGCCAGGGCATTGATGAGTCCAACGACACCACCAAAACATACAAAGCTCGTAGCACGCACAAAGCAGTCTTCGGAATGTCATCACTCCGAACCCGCAACAATGATGACCTGATCCCGAACAAACTTAGAAAAATGTCTCGCACTCTAGAGTTGATCGAAGAAATCGTCAATGCGAGGTAAAGGATACCTATCCGCACAGTAAGCCGGTTCAATAGACGATCAATCAATACACAAGCTCAACTGCCGTCCTTCTCCTTGACGAACAGAAATAGGAGCTCCCCAATGCAAAACACTCATACGCACAAGCCCCCCAACAAACAACTCTGCAGCTGATCCTTAAGCTCCCTAACCTTCACCGGCTTATCTGGAACAACGTCGGAAAACTCTTGCACGAAGGAAAGCCGGTCCAACAAACCCACTGTGGCTTCGGTATCACGAATGAACGCCAAGAATCCTCAACATCTTCTCCTCAAAAGCCGACTAGCGAAAAAGGCTGAATTCAAGCTGTGTGAGGCGGCACCACTGCCCTCCCATGCACAACAAGAACTGACTCGCCGGGAAAAGAAACCCTATCTGTTTTCTCACGGCAGTGCACAGACACATAGCACATAAGTAACCATCCCATGCCAAGGAGAACGTCAAATCCAATATCTCTAGAAGGATCAAAACGACGGACGAATCTCTATCTCCTATCCGATTGGCACACGACTGAATTACGTGTCGCGCAACAAAAGAATCGCTGACAGAAGTTAACACAAAAAACGGCTGATCTAACTAACCGACTCTCGTCCTAACCATGGCACAAGTGTGTAAAACAAACAAGTGCATCAAAAGAACATACGAATTAAAAATACCTGAAAACTCTGCATTGGACGCCCGCGCGTCCCGATGAGTAGAAAAAAACTCTCGTGTCGGCCCCCTACCCGTAACTGGCTGAAATCCTTCTCTGCCAACCTGTCCCCTCTGAGTGAATCCTCTGCGACCATTACCTCTCTGCACATAAGCCTGACGCGGTGCTAAGGAACAATGTCTGACGAAGTGATGAAGGCTACCGCATCGAAAACATCCACGCAATGACTGCTGACCCTCCTGGGATTAGAGTTGAACGACTGTCTTCGTCCCAAGCCTCTACTACTCCCGCGACGGTCACGAAATCTGTCTCGAAGACTAAGCCTCTGTCTCTGTGCTGGTACACCGGTACGAGTCTTCCACGGTTCCGGAACTCTCAAAGTCTCTGGAATACGTGTCTCGTCAACTAGGGCTGCATCCACTGGTGCTATGTAGGTGACGGAATGCTGCATGCTGATTGCAAGGAACAACTGGGTAATAGGGGTGACAACCTCCTGTCGCTGCACTCGAACGGCCTCAACCAATGAACTCATAGTCAGGCACATGTCCTGCATCTCTTCCACAAGCCTAGCGATACTATCTGTCAAAGGCGAATCCATCTGCACCTGTGAAACGAGCATGCCATCCTGGTCAGTCCTCGTCCTACCCGAGTCAATCTTGACCTCGGCCCGCGCTGCATCACTCTGAGTCCCCATAGTCATCCGCAGCAAAAGCTATAAATAGAAATAAGATTCGATATGAACACAGAAATCAAATCACAAGGATATGTCATCAAGTAAGGAATTTCAAGCAATTTGTACTTAGGTCATTTTAGGTGGAGTACCGCATCGTGAGTATGCCGCGGACATACACACACTACGTTACTCTGCTGATGCTACCTACTCCATCATACCAAGGTCATCCTACACTCCGAAAGGTAAAACCTAGCACTTTGATACCAACTTTGTCACTACCCGAAATTGGCACGTGACGTCCCTAATACTACGCAACGTCTACAGGCGTAACGCAGTAAAAGAAAGCCAAAACCAAGAAATCTAAACTATTAAAAGGCAAGAAAAGATAAGAAACATTGTTGAAACTTTTGAAAATCTCAAGTATAAATTCTTTAAGTACAATTTACTTTCTTGAAATTTTCGGCAGCACCTCCTTTGTAAAAACCAACCCCAAAAATGGGTACAACATAAATATAAAGTAAAGCATCCCCAACGGGAGCAAATCCACGCCCAACGGCAGAACACAACCACCACAACAGATATACGACGCCGTAGTGAAGAAATAAAAGACGATATAAGTAAAACTGCATAAAAGACATCCAAGTCACAAAATACTATACAATATCGTCCTCACATCAAGTTTCTGAGTCAACATGAAAGTAGTAGATGGAGAGTACAGGGATACAACGAATATACAATACAACAACGAATAACCAAAAAACCCACCTAAAGAAAACTGCATACTGTGAGCTGATGCGGTACCCGTAGCAAAAGATGATAAGATAGATGAATAGCCTGCCTCGACTACTCTGGGGAACAACCTGCAAAAAAACTGTGGCACAACGGGGGTGAGTTGCCAACTCGTGAATAGTAAATAACATATGCAGGTAATCGCAAGTATGTACGTACAGCGTGAATCTAACAAATGCAATTAATAGCAATAAAGGGTCATATGAATGCAATAATCATGAAGGTACACTAGCAGGTACAATTAATACATGAAGTAATAATATGAAAATCTGTATGCAGCAATCATGTAAGGTACTCTATCAGGTACTACTAATACATGAAGCGATGATATGACAATGTATATATGCAACAACCATGAAAGATACGCTAGCAGGAACAAACTAACACATAAAGCAATGCATATAAAATAAAGGTATGTAAATGCAACAGTCATGAAAGGTACTCTATCAGGTACTACTAATACATGAAGCAGTGCATAAACAATAAATGTGGAGTATGGGGTGAAACATGTCATTTCCACGGAATCCTGACATCATGGAAGGACCGAAGTCCATCAAGACAATCCAAGTCCCAATTCCTCAAATCAGCCCCCAAATTGGCTCTCATATCATATAAGTCTCACAAATCCTGAATGTATAATATCAAGTAAATCTCATATATCCTGAATGTACAAAATCAAGTAAATCTCACATATCCTGAATCCAACATGAAGTGAATCTCATATATATCCTGTATCCAATAACAAATCAACCTCATATATCCTAAGTATATTTGCATGAATAATTATAATGAAGTATATAAAGTGATATGTATACATATATATTAGCGTCCCACTCCACTAATATATATATATATATATATATATATGTATATATATATATATTTAGGAGTAAAATATCATGAAACCAAGTGTCAAGACACATAAATACTGATCTATCAGGTGCTGTCACTATGACTGGTCCTCTGATAGGTACATATCATACGCTATACCGAAAGCTCGAGTGCCTAGCTCTGACCCTCGCCTCTCGACGTATCCATACTTATATGACTCCCGTCGGTATCTCCATGATAACCGCCGAGTCATTAGTAATGTTACCGGTAGGTACTTGCCCACCTTCCAGGCTCAATCGGCATGGACCGTCGATCATCTTGCCGTGGGGAACTGTATCGGGCCCCACCATATACCCTCATACGGCCCTCGACTCCTCGCATGGGGTATATATATCAGAACCGATAATTCTCATGGTGGATGCTGAAATATCATATCAAGGGAAACCGGGTTTTTCAAATAATGCATAATTTCATGAAACTACCACGGTCCCCAAATCCAGAAAATATCATGAAAAATCCATATCTCAATGCGAAAATCCATGAATAAAACATACGCAACATAAAACTGTAATGTAAGCATATAACTGTAAGAAGTTAATATAAAATATCACGCGGTTCCTATTTTCTCCAATTCTAAATAATATCAAATAAAGGTAAATATGTAGCCATAACCAGATATATGTGTAAATATAAAGGTATGGCAAGATATAGATATCTACCTATCGGTAATGATGTAATATACCCTCCAGGTATAAGTGAAGTATGTATGCAAAGTATACATGTAGCTATGTCATTATGTGTGTATGCACCTATCAGTAATGGTATAATACCCTATAGGTATACAGGTAACTAGTATGTAAATATGTCAAGGCATATGTGTAAGCATATAGGTATACAGGTATGCTATAAGTCATATGCATAAACAAATATGAATCAATGTCTCAATGTCCCTAACCAAACTATATCATATCTATAAGTTTTTTGTGCGTGTCATGCCAATTATTGACGGTGTGTGTGGCATACAATTAGTGCTCGTGCAATATAAGCCGTCAATAATAATGCAGTGTCGTAAGGATACTAGTTCAAACACAACAATTAACTAAGCAGTAGGGTGTATGCGCAATTATAAATATGAAATAGAATATACGATAAGTTAAGTCATTTCTAGCCCAGACGCATAACGCCATGCGGGCGATTCCCCTGTAGATATTAAATCTACTCACAGATGGTCTCGAGCTAAGAAAATCCGACCACCTGCTTCCCGTTGTTCGCAGCACCCGAAGTCCCTGCTTACAAACCTAAAATTTTCACAAACACATCACATAAGCTGAATATCCTACATCGACGAAAAGACAACGAAACGAAATGAAAACGCCAAAAAATTACACTGCGCGCTTAGCGCATCTATCGCGCATGACAACGGCCAAAACCCTAACTGGAGTCGCTAAACTACGAAACACCAAGTCTAGACTCTGATCGTCCCGAATGCGCAACACAACAATATAAAATGCGAGGAATATAATAGATATAACCTCGCAACGACTAATTGAACCCACGTCGGAAAACCCCCAAAATCTAGTAAACAACTTATCGCAATAATTCGCACTAGAATCAAGCTAACACAAATCTAGCGCTCACAAACACCTTATAATAGCTTAATTAAGCTATTCAAACCATTTCTATATTTTTAACACTTGCTAAATAAGTTTTAGCAAAAACCTATTAAGCAATATTTCACAATTAAACAAAGTATTAATTAACAATAATTATCATAATCTACTAGGTTATGTTTACCTAATCACAAATTAACACTTTAATTAACATTAAACGCTTAATCAAGCTTTAACCCTAACTTGAATTTCTAAAAAAAAATATGAATAATGAACTAAATCAAGAATTTAAAGCTATGATAATCATTTAATTAACTAACTTAAAGATCTAAACATAACAATTTAAGATTAGGGTTTTGAAAATTATACCTCTTCAAGAACACAAACAAGCAACTAGATCCATCATTTTTTCTCCAAATATGATGTTTTTCTTGATGATCCAAGCTAGTAGAAAAGAGAATTAATGGTTTTATTTTTATTTAGGATTTTTGTGGATTTATTTTGGAAATTTTGAAGCATTTTTGAGTGAAAGAGAAAAAGAATTGAGCTTTGAAAATTAAGAGGGCAGAAATTAAGGGTTAGGCTTGGCCATTAGGTGAGGGGGGGGGGGGGGTTTGTGCAAAAAGAAAGTGAAGTTTCTAGCAAATGAAATCAATTAATGCACATTTAATGCAAAATACCACCTTTTATTCATTTTCTTTTCTTTCTTAATTCCAATCCTTTTGCACTAAAAAATATCAAGATATTTAGAAAAGAAACTTCAATAAATTTCTAGTGATAAGATTCAATTTATTCCCATGAGAAGAAATTTCCCGATTTACATGCATAATTTACCGTTTAAAATAATATTTTATTTGGGAAAAATTCTATCTGAACCAAAAACCTCCTATATACCCCCAAAGTTCGTGCACTAGTTTTATTTTAGCTAAAATAGGTGCCGGCAAGTTTCTACGGATGTTTGATCACAATCGGTTTAAAAGGGAAAACACCGACAAATTTACCCTAAAACGGAAAAATTCGCATAACGATTTCTAAAACGTTACAAAAGTGGACGGGCACGGACATGAGCAAGCTATTCCCCCTTTATAGAAGATGCGAACCTAGCTGTACTTCACGATCACACAAAAACTGTAAATCTGCAGAAGACTGTCTCTGAACTGCGCACAACTGGAACAAGCTAACCCCGGGCCTACGACTCCAGCATCAGCTACCACAATCGCCTCGCTACGGGTAAAGAGGATCTCACAAACACAATCCTACACAAGCTCCATCCAACGGCGTTGTCTCAACAATCAAAACCCGCTGCAGGAAGATGTACATTATGCTCTGGTGGTCCGTAAAAATCTGACACGACTCTTCGCACAAGTAGTGTCCTCAGATCATCAACGCACGACCTCCGCGGCCATCTCCAGATCATGAGTGGGATATCCTGCTCGTACTCCCTCCAACTGTCGGGAAGCAAAAGCGATAACTCTGTAATACCACATCAACACCAAAATCGAGCCCCACTCGTAAAACATCACAGTTAAACGATAAAGTCACCCGATCCAGAAAACAAAAAAAGAACTGGTGCAGTTGTCAACCGAGTCTTCAACTGCAGAAAACACCGCACGCATGCCACAGTCCAAAGAAAAGGAAACTCCCTTCCTGGTCAACCCGGTCAACGGTGCAGCGCTACACAAGCAATCCTGCACGAAACGGCGGTAAAACCGGCTAAGCCTAAAACCTACGGACCTCCGTCCCTGCTACAAGTCTGGGCCAACGCTGTACGGCCTCGATTTCCCTCGGGTCTGTACGAAAACCGTTTCCCGTAACCACATGACCTTAGAAAGTCAACACAATCAACCCTGAAGGAACACTCCGAGAATCTAGCAAACAGCCGGTGCTCTCCCAATGTCTGCAAAGCAAATCCTCAAGTGACGTTCACGTTCCTCACGACTCTTGGTAAAGACCAGAATGTCATTTATAACACAACAATACACTGGTCGAGGAACGGCCTGAAGAAATCTGGTTCATCGTATCCACGAATACTGCTAGGGCATTGGTGAGTCCAACGACACCACCAAAAACTCACGCTGCCTCTAGCGCACACAAAGCAGTCTTCAGAATGCCATCACTCTGAACCTGCAACCAATGATGACCTGATCCCGAACAAACTAAGAAAATGTCTCGCACTCTGGAGCAAGTCGAAAAGTTGTCAATGCGAGGTAAAGGATACCCATCCGCACCGTAACTCGGTTCAATTGACGATAAATCAACACACAACCTCAAACTGCCGCCTTTCTCCCTAACGAACAGAATAGGAGCTCCCCAAAGCAAAACACTTGGACGTATAAGTCTCCCTATCTAGCAACTCTGCAGCTGATTCTTAAGCTCCCTAAGCTCCGCCGGCTCATCTGGAACAAAGTCGGAAACTCCCGCACGATAGGAACCCGGTCCAACAAACCCACTATGGCTCCGGTATCACAAATGAAAGCCAAGAATCCTCGACATCCTCTCCTCAAAAGCTGACAAGAGAAAAAGGATGAATTCAAGCTGTGAGAGGCGGCACCACTGTCCCCCTGCACAACAAGAACTGACTTGCCGGGAAGACAAAACCTGACTATTTTCTCGCGGTAGTCCACTGACGCCTAGCACGTAACTAACCAGTCCATGCCCAGGAGAACGTCAAATCCAACATCTCTAGAAGGATCAAAACGACGGACGAATCTCTATCGCCTATCTGATTGGCACGACCGATAAACGTGTCGCGCAACAAAAGAATCGTTGATAGAAATTAACACAACAAACGGCTGATCTAGCATACACGACTCTTGGCCCAACCAGGGCACAAAGTGTGTAGAACAAACGAGTGCAAAGATCCTGAACTAAACAAACATGCGCAACAAAAGAACATGCGAAAAGATTACCTGAAAACTCTGCACTGGACGCCTACGCGACCCGATGAGTAGAAGCAAACGCTCGTGTTTGCCCTCTACCCGGAACTGGCTGAACTCCTCCTCTGCCATCCTGTACACTCGGAATGAATCCTCCGCGACTACGATCTCTCTGCGGTATAGCTCCCTCGCGCTCACGTGGCACCGTACAATCTTGAACCCGATGACCAAAACTCCCGCAACGGTAGCATCCAGATAAAAACTGCTGACCCTCCTGGGGATGAGTGCTAAACGACTGTCCTCGTCCCACACCTCTGCTACTCCCGCGACATGCACGAAACCCATCACGGCGACTGAACCTCTGTCTATGGGCCTGTACACCTGCACGAGCCCTCCTCTGTCCTCGAACTCCCAAAGTCTCGGAAAGACGTGCCTCGTCAACCAGGGCTGCATCCATGGGTGCTGTATACGTAACACTATAATGTATGTTGATCGCAAGGAAAAACTGGGTAACAGGGGTGGCAATCTCCAATCGCTGCGCTCTACTGGCCTCAACCAAAGACATCATCGTCTAGCGCAGGTCCTGCATTTTAGCCACAAGCCTAGCGATACGATCTGTCGAAGGCAGATCCATCTGCTCCTGTACAGCGAGCGTACCATCCTGGTCAAAGCTCAACCCACACGAGTCAACTCTGACCTCGGCCCTCGCTGCACCTCTCTGAGTCCCCATAGTCATCGGCGGCAAAGCCTATAAATGGAAAAAGAATTCAATAAGAACACGAAAATCGAATCACAAGGATATGTATCATCAAGGAAAGAATTTCAAGCAATTAGTACTTAGGTCACTTTAGGCAGAGTACCGTCATCATGAGTATGCCGCGGACATACACTCACTATGTTACTCTGCTTAAGCTACCTACTCCATCATACCAAGGTCATCCTACACTCCGAAAGGTAAAACCTAACGCTCTGTTACCAACTTTGTCATGAGCTGAAATTGGCACGTGACGGCCCTTAAACTACGCAACGTCTACAGGCGTAACGCAATTTAAGTAAGCCGAAAACCCAGCAATCTAAACCATCAAAAGTAGTAAGTGATAATAGAAATTTTAAAACCTTTGAAATCTCAAACTAAATTCTTTAAAGTCCAACTTTTCTTCCTTTAAAATTTTGGCAGCGCCTCCTTTGTAAAAACTGGCCCCAAAAATGGGTACAACATAAATATAAGTAAAGCATACCCAAACGGGAGCAAAAACACGTCCAAAGGTGGAAAACAACCACCACAACAGATATACGATGCCATAGCGAAGAAATAAAAGACGATATAAATAAAACTGCATAAAAGACCTCCAAGTCACAAAATAAAATACAATATCGTCCTCACATTAAGTCTCTAAGTCATACATGATAATAATAGATGGAGAGTACATGATACAATGAATATACAATGAACAATCTCGGATAACCGCAAAACCCACCTAAAGCAAAACTGCACACCGTGAGCCGAAGCGCTATCCTCTGCAAAAGATGATATGATTGATGAATAGCCTACCTCGACTACTCTGGGGAACAACCTGCAAAACACTGCGGCACAACGGGGGTGAGTTGCCAACTCGTGAATAGTAAATAACATATGCAGGTAATCGCAAGTATGCACGTACAACGCGAATCTAACATATGCAAACTAATAGCAATAAATGGTCATATGTATGCAACAGCCATGAAAGGCACTCTAGCAGGTACAACTAATACATGAAGCAATAATATGACAATATGTATGCAATAATCATGTAAGGTACTCTATCAGGTAAAACTAATACATGAAGCACTGCATATGAAATAAATGCGGAGTATGGGATAAAACATGTCATTCCCACGGAATCCTGACCTCGTGGTGGACCAAAGTCCATTAAGACAAATCCAAAACCTAATTTTCTCAAATCAGCCCCCAAATTGGCTCTCATGTCATGTAAGTCTCATATATCCTGAGTGTCCAATATCAAGTAAATCTCATATATCCAAGTATACAATATCAAGTATATCTCATATAACCAGTATCCAATATTGAGTATATCTCATGGAACCCGAGTGTCCAATATCTACACCCAAAAACATCATAAAAATAAGTGTCTAGCATCGACACAAAATACTCAAATCTGAGGCGCCATCATAAAGGACTGGCCCTTCTTGGTCATGTACGTACATCCTATGAACCTGGGTAAGCACCACCCGAAATTTGCAAGGCATGTGCATATATAACCTCGATCAATATCCCCTAGATATCCGTCGAGTACGAATACTATCACCGGTTGGCAAATGCCCCCAGCCAGGCTCACCGGCATGTCCCGTCGAAATACCTTTCTTGCCCCGGAGAACCAACCGGGTTCCACCATGTACCCGCACACGGCCCACGACTCCTCCTCGCATGGGGAATATATAAGCTCAGAACCGAGAAATCTCATTGTTGAAGCTGAAATATCATATCAAGAGAAACCGGGGTTTTCAAATAATGCATAATTTCATGAAACAACCATGGTCATCAAATCCTGAAAACATCAATTAATGAATAAGCATAATTGCATGAATCAATACATATATATTAGCGTCCCATTCCACTAATATATATATATATATATATATATATATATATATAAATAACAGCGTCCCATTCCACTGTTATATATACTTAGGAGTAAAAATATCAGAGAACATCATATGGATCCATAAATGTAATATATGCAATATGAAACAGTAATATGAGCATATAAAGGAAAAACCGTTATTTAACTGCAACAAGTTAATATATATGATGCGGTTCCTAATTTCTCCAAGTCCATACAACATCAAATAAAGGTGAACATGTAGCTATAGCCAGGTATGCGTAACTATGTTGGTATAGCAAGATATGCGTATCTACCTATCCATAATGATGTAATACCCTCCAGGTATATGTAAATATGTATACAAGATGTACATGTAGCTATGCTTCATATGTATATCTATCTATCACTAATGGTTCAATACCATATAGGTATATGGGTAACTAGCATGTAAGCATATCAAGGCATATGTGTAAGCATGTAGGTATACAGGTATGCTATATGTCATATACATAAAAGAATATGAATCAATGTCTCAATGTTCCTAACCAAACAATATTATATATTTATGTGTGTTGTGCGTGTCATGGCAATTGTTGACAGTGTGTGTGGCATACAATCAGTGCCCGTGCAACACGAGCCGTCAATAATAGTGCAGTTTCCTAAGGGTACAAGTCCAAGCACAACAAGTAACTAAGTAATAAGGTGTATGCGCAACTCTATATACACAATAGAATATGCGACAATATCATGTCATCTCTAGCCCAGACGCATAACGCCATGCGGGCGATTCCCCTGTAGATGTTAAATCTACTCACCAACTCTCCTGGCTAAGTAAAGCCAACCACCTGTTTCCCCTTCTTCGCAGCGTCCGACGTCCCCGCCTGCGAACCTAAAACATAAAACAATATAACAGGTATATATTAGCAATCGACCAATAATACGTACCCACTACGTTTGACCGACGCACCAACTCCAAACATACTCTCAAGTGTTCGTTTAGTGGTTAACGTGTATAGCGACACAACGAAACCAACTCAGAGCAACAGCAACACAAAACACGAACCGTAACGGATAACGTAACGCGTGAAACGAAACACAATAAAACAAGTAAGTGATCCCAGATTTTTCTATACCAATAATCTATAAAAGTTGCAAATACCATGAGACCACATACAACCCTAGAGACCCCTACAGCAAAACTCAACCCACAACTCTCCAGTCTGGCCGCAATTTGCGTCCAGAAGCAATATATTCGCGGCCTGTTCATGAAGGAATGGGTTCGTATTTTGAAGGTAGGTTCTAGGTCACTACACTAGGTCACTATGATGGGAACTTTTGCAAGAAATATCTGGTTTGATAGCAGATCATCCGAGACACCAAAACTACACTAAAAATACGATATTTACCCGAAACTTAACTTTAAACGATTTAAACTAAAGCTATAAGGCTACACAACACTAAAACAACATAAAGAACAGATAGAGATCATTACCTAACCAATGGAACTCAAAGATTTTAGCTTTCCAAGCTCCAAGGCATCCAAGAGGCAAAACTAGGCAAAAGAAGTGATTTTGGGGAGATTTTATGAAGTTTGTGATGGATTAGTTAAGGGATTAGCAAGTGTTCAGTTGAGAGTTGAGAGGAATGAAGAAATAATGAAAAGAGATAGAGATAATGAAAGAGTGTGAGGATAATGAGAGAGAGATATGAGTGTAGGGTGAGAGTGAGGTGAGTATACCCTTTGCATTAACTTCACATTAATGCAACCATTAATGCCCACCATTAGTCACCATGCCACCTTCTCATCAAACAAAAACCAAAAGAAATATCTCTCTCAAAATATCAAGAGGTTTAAAACAAAGCAAAGGATTAGGTTAAAGCAAAGAATTAGGATAAGGGTTAAGTGTCATGGTTGCTAAGAACTAGACTAACACAAACAAATCCTCACATTAACGTGCACACGTGCGTGCAAACCATAACAAATAATAAAAAATTATTAATTAAATGTTATAAAATGTGAGAAACCTGAATTGGTAAACTTTTTACCAAAAACCCGCATTACAGCATTATTAACACTAATCGAAATCCTAAGGTGTTACAGGAACCTAGCCTAGTATAATAAGTTGGTTCAGTCAATAGATCCATATTATTATCTTGATTAAGGCATGTTATTGGTCGCTACCAAGAGAGAGAGAAGGATAATCACTTTGCATGCGCTCTTTGCAAGATTAGATTGGTTATTTTTATCTAATCAGGATGGCTTCCACTGTTTTTATCAAATCTTCCTTCAAATCCTAAAAGGTAAGATTAGCCGGGATTAATTACACCTTACAAGTTCGCCAATCTTTCGGCCAGGCCAGTGTTGGTAGTTTGAGGGAGGTTCCCCATGCTTTCGCACGGACCTAATTAAAATAAACCTCGTTTTCCCAAAGGCTTATCCCCGTTAACACCTTTCTAGACACCTACTTGATCGGCTAATTGTGATGTGTAAAATTCTCCCAGGAGTAACTCTTACTCGCAGTGGGTATCGGGATCCAACTATCTCATAGAAGGTATGCAATCTCATTGCAAATTTCAACACTTGAAATTCCCAATAATACTTTTACCCCTAGTTTCCTATGACCTTGACGGAGGTCAACAAACCATAGGCCGCTAGTCAAGTTCAACCCGTTCATTTCTTGATTGAATTAAACCTACCAGTACGACCCTTGACGGAGGTCAACAAGGCCATACGACTACCCTAATACAACCGCATCACATGCGGCAGATAAGCACTAATCAGCTACCGCACACTACGTCTTGACGGAGGTCAACAAACGCAGCACGAATACTAAATAGTACTTATCTGAAATGATGGAGGGTTACGTAGGTTTTTAAGAAAACCATGAGCGTAATGAACTTGATATCGTTGTAGAATCTAGTGATTTTGAAAAGGAGTGTTTTTGAGGCTTTTCTAGCTTCGCTAAAGAGGTCACTCTCGGTGAAGAGATCTCGGCTCTTTCCTTATCGAATAAGGTGCAGGATATTTCATAAATACCACTATGCAAAGTAAGAAATATAGAAGCAATAAAAAACTAAACCGAGTGAGTTGTAGCATTTGCTAGTTTCGCTAAAGAAGTCACTCCCGATGAAGGGATCTCGGCACTTTCCTCATCGAATAAGTAGCTCGATATTCAAGAATACCACTATGCAAAGCAAAAACTAGAGCTAGCATTTTTGAAAATTTGATTCTACAACATCTTTTAGGTTTCTTTTCTTTTCATTAATCACATTAATGAAGTCCCATCATATAACGTTTCCTAAACATTGCAGAAAAAGAAACGAAAATAGAACGTACGCTTATGCCATCCGCATTCGCCACGGGGCCCCGTCATGCACAGTTAGGGTACATAACTACCGGCAGAGCGGGGGTTGGACTAGCGCGGGTGCAAAACATAAGCAACGTTTATTATATATCATATATATAATATAACATGATCACATCACAGAAACAAGCAGCAGAAGCAACATATGAAGTATTGGATATACTAGGATTTCCATGTTTTAAATTCAGCCAGTAATTTAAAACACGGATTCCATGGTCGTGATGAATAGCCAAACCCACATCCCTAGACCCCTACGAGAGCGGCAAGTAACCCTGTCAATTCTAGAGTTAGGAGACCCGATCTCAACTCCTTGAGATGGTCTCCCACTGGACCTTAGAACCCGGTTACTTGTGCTCCCCACCTTGGGTCTATCCTAATACGGAAAAGTAAATAATATACAACAATGGTGACATCATCCTCAACCCGGAAGTGCCCCAATAAAAGAATATTACATTGAATTTTACATGAATGAAAAAATAAAAACTATCATCTCACATAAAACCCCCCGGCTATTCAATCACGACGATCCAATAAATCATATCATAAGCAACACATAACATCTCATGTCATCAACGTAAGTAAATATGCGTATCCCGAAAACTCTTTGACATATAACAACGAGATCAGGATACCCCACATATTACACTTACGGTCGCAGAAAAGAAATCGAAAACTACAATGATTATAATCCACATTATCCTTAGACATCATAAACCCGGAATATCACATATTCCGAATTTCATGCCTAACATGTAAAACTTGCATTTTAGTCACAAATTGAAAACACTTTTCAATAATGTGTCGGATAATTCAACAAGATTCCTGACTAGGTGATCGCGTACAATACGCAATTGCGACAAAGTTTTGATCTGAATCAAAACTTCATTGCAATCGATCAATTGAGACTAAACGGTTAGGTTTACTGACTAGTTTTCATAAAACTAATTAATTCAGATTCTAATAATTGTATCACACATCACAAAGCTTGTAAAGTAACCGCGATATTAGAATTCCGCACACAATTAGCAAACTTAAAACAATTTTTCCAGCACTTGAAAAACAATGAGCTAAAGTTCCAAAACCGATTGTTTTAAGCCAATCCGGGAGTCAAAACGAACTCAAAACCCGCCCGAATATTCACGGGGATGAAGACCCAAGATTAAGTGTCGAATAGGGGGCCTATAGAGGGTACCCCACCCCCGAGGCCACCATGAGGTGGCCAGGGGGTGAGGCAGACCCGAAACTACCTTTGGTGGGGCAGTTTTTGGTCCCCACCGCCAAGACCACCTTGTGGTGGTCTTGGGAGTGGGCCCAGCTGTTCGGTCCCCCCGGGGTGTCCCCAGAGTGCACACGCTCCACCCCGCAGCTTCTCGGTTCAAACCGTGAGCCCGCAGGGTATGGAAACAACTTAAAACATCAATTTCGAAACTGTTTTTTCGGCAGTTTTTGCGCGATAAAAACGGTGGATTTCTAACGTCGCTACAAGTAATTCTAATGTTCTAGCTTCGCTCTGATACCATGAAAGTTGACCTTAGCACCGTCAAGGGGTTCAAGAGGCATCAAGCATGCCAAATTTTAATTTTTCTAGGTGCTAAGTTAGACCACCAAGATCATTACTAGAATTTTAGGGTTTTCCTTTGTTATGTGATTAAGCTTAAGAGAAAGTTTAAGAGCATACAACCTTTGTAGTTCATGTCCTTCTCGTTAAAAGCTCCGGGATGAAGTCCACGCAACTCTGCAAGATTCCTCTTCAAGTTGAACGAACCTCCTTCGTGATCTTCGCGCCAAAGACGATCCACCCGAAGTCCACATGCATAAGCTTTTCATTACACTAAACACTTTTAGTGTAGGAAACACACAACACCAAATTGCTAGTTTGGTGTGGGATGATAAAGTAGGGGATAAGTAATGCTCACTAAGGTCTCACAAGCTCAATGATTCACATATCATGTGAGGGTTTTGAGCTTGGAGGTGAGGTGAAGAAAATTGTAGAGAGCAAGAGAAGAAAAGAGCTCTTGAAAAATGGCTAAGGCCATAAGCATTAAGCAAGTGTAGAAACAATAATATGAATCATCTCTCTCCTCACACATTCAAGCATGGAATAAAAATGCAATTAAAAATGCAACCATGCTTGAATATGTTAGTTATGTATATGCCCTAGAGGCCATTGTTGTACATATGATGTGTATTATGATGGATGCTTGGATATATCTATAGAGGACTTTCTTGCTCGTCATGATAATATGCTATTTGGTTTCACTTTATCTTAACATGTTGACTTGTATTGGTTTACTGTCTTTCTCTCACATGTTGATAAATCCCTTAGGATCTGTACTCGACTACTGGGTCTATGATGAGATCATACTAGTGGGGCCACGATAGTCGATGAGTACACCCTATAACTGTTCCTAGTCGAGGGTATATCGAGACAGGGCATCGATACACCAGAGTAGACTAGCGTATATGCATCTTGACCCAGATGATGGGCGATGGATGATCCCATATCCATCGGTGTTGGACATCAAGGATGGTGTACGGGTGCTCAGTGGAGACTGGGTACACTGGACGGACTTGCCGAGAACTCCCAGATGGTGATATACCATACGTCAGATGGCAGTTCTCCGGTGACACTGGTACAGGGTAGTCTGTAGACCCGAGATCGTCATAGAGTCTTGTGTGATTCCCACTATGCTTTGATTTCCACCTTACCGCGTCCAAGAGGACGTGCAAAACGGTGGCTTTTGGGTGCAGTCCCGAATCACATGGAGGCAATGAGCAATAGGAGGGGATTCGTCTCTCCCGGTATAGGGAGTTGATGTTGTGTTGTGTTCGATTGGCTATAACTGGAAGTCCCTGGTCAGGGCTGATATAGAGATTTACTGGTAAGTGTTACCAGTAGTTTCTCGACCCGTTATGAGCTTCACGTCGACACGACTTATCGGTTACTGGGGTCTGACGTATACCACCCCTAGACTTGATATGCGACATATCAGACGAACAGACCGGACTGTACGGGAGTGTTACTGATTGGATTCACAGAAGAACGTACAGGCTAGCTTGTTGATCTTCTGATCGCCGAATACCTGGGTGGCTGTTACGTTTAGCTGACCGCTTGCAGCTTGTGGGTGTTTGATATGATCATCACCTGCTACCGACGTATTGACGATTCTTTAGAGTCCTACACAGAGGTTTCTTGGCTCAGGCAAAACGGAGTAGAGGCACATTTGTGATATGTGCAGGACCGAGGATAATGCGATATGATATACCGTATTATATTCTTGCGATATTTAGATATGAACCGGGACATCGGATCAAGTGTTGATTCGATGAATCGGTACATGATATATTAGTCGGTTATATTCGATATAGCCGGATTGTCGGATCAAGTGTTGATTCGATAATTTAATGTATAATAATATATATGATATATTGTATTACGTTATCTAATAAGGCTCACTTTATTATTTCATTTTCTCACCGGATGATACATTGATATATATGCGATATATGTTAATTGTATTATTTTCTATTGTTGCAAATATATAATATATATGTGATATATATTATTGTGACATGATATGATTAATAATGGAACATGTTTAGTGAAGATTAAACAAGGTTGGGGTTTGATTAGGGTTAGCTCCTTCTTGCACATTCTAGAAGGAATTCCTTTTGTCTTGGTTAAGATATTATGGTTGATATTTATCCATGACTCATTTTTAACCTAACCAAACCCTAGCTCTAGTTTATTCTCTACAAGGGTTATCCTTGTCATACTAAACTATGGTTACATTATTAATTCATATATACTTTTCATTATTCATCACAAAAGGATTAACTCTTTTATCATCACCTTCTTCTCTTTTGAGCTTTGAGAAAGCTTGCTTGTTTTTCATTTTGTGATGAATTCATGTGAGAATTTGATAGAAAAGGAAAGCATAAATACTACTCCATCATCCTCATCTAATCTAGCCCATTAGATTAGGGTGTTCACCTCATTAGAGTGAGAGAGCTTGAGCTATTGCAACTTCGACGTAGATCATCGGAGAAACGGAATACTACAAGCTAGCATGGATCGTTCGAGTCGTGGAGCCTCTTTTGAGTCCGGGAGATCGTGGATCGTGGTGAAGGGACTTCTACTCGGAGCTTATGAAGCGAAGGAGCGGACTACAAAGGTTGTAATCCCTCACACTTAGTGGTAAAGATGTTTACTGGCATGTTAAACCCTAATAATCTAGCAATGATCCCGGCTTTGGGTTGTATGGCACGTCTAAAATTTTATTCGGCCATGTTTGATGCCTTATGAACTTTCACAAGAGTGCATAGGAACCCTACAGTGGTATCAGAGCCTAGCTAGAGCATTAGGCGACGTGTATACGAAGTTAAAACTCCGATCGAACAAAGAAACGACGAAACGACCCCCTCTCTGGATAATTTTTAAAACTGTGATTTTTTCTGAATTAAAAATTCTTTAAAATACCAGAAGGAAATTATAAGAAATTATGTGAAAAAGACAGGCCAAATCATACGGACCGCCGCGGTTCCGTTGCCAATACTTGCTTGGGCCGCGGATCCGCGGCCGTACAGTGGAAATTGTCCTATGTTTTTGCACAGTAATTTATATTTCTGTAAGTTATAGTTTCTGGGTATTTTAATCTGACTCAAGTGTTGAGTGTTCTGGGGTTTATTTTGTAATCATTGATTCGATCGAAAAATTTAATTTTGTTATGTTTTCCGGATATTTAGAAACTGTTAAAATGTTCGAGCGGATATCATTAACTCACTTTTTCCCGGCACGTAAAACTTTCAAGTGTTGAATTTTTATCGGGTTTAAATCTTTCGGAAAAATGTGCAAGTAACCCGGTGGACCCTCTAGAAGAACACAAAGCTTAACTCGATTATGTGACCGTCTTGAACTGCCTCTAAACCTTAGGGTTTGGGGCAGTACGGCGTGCCATATGTGAGGCGTTGGCTTGACCCTTCTACGGCTGGATCACCGGTACTGTGACATATTCTGGGATTATTTGAACTCCGTTCAAGTGTTGAGCTATTTAGGAAACCTTGGGTATTTGATTATCCGGTCGGAAAGTTTAATACTGTCTATTTATCTGGAATGTGATACAATATGTGGAATTCATATTGTTAGGAATGAAATACGAAGTATGTGATATTTCGGATTTACGATGTCTAAAGTGATTGTGGATTCCAAATGTTGTAGTTTTACAATTTCTTTTCTGTGATCGTAAGTGTAGTATGTAGTTGTATTGCCGGTCTTTGTTGCTATACATCTACGACGATCGGTGTATGCATACTTACTTACGTTGATGATATGTGATATTATGTGTTGCTGTGATATGTTATATTGGATCGTCGTGTTTTGAATAGCCGGGGGTTTTATGTGAGATGAGGATTTTTATTTTCATTCATGTAAAATTCTATTGTATGTAATATTCTTTTATTGGGGCACTTCCGGGATGAGGTAGATGTCACCATTGTATATTATTTACTTTTCTGCATTAGGTAGACCCAAGGAGGGGAACACAAGTAACCGGGTTCTAGGGTCCAGTGGGTAGCCATCTCGAGGAGTCGAGACCGGGTCTCCTAACTCTAGAATTGGCAGTGTTACTTGCTGCTCTTGTAGGGGTCTTGGGATGTGGGTTTGGCTATTCATCGCGACCGTGGAATCCGTGTTTTATACAGGCTCGTATTGAAAACACGGACATCCTAGTATATCCAATATTTCATATATGTTCTTCTGTTGCAATGTTCTGTGATGAGATCATATTACTGCCTGAGACGATTGCTTATACTATATATATATATGCTGATATATAAATATTACTGCTTTCGTTTCTTCTATGATGCTTAGGGAGTATAAGCTGATGGGATTTTATTAATGAGATTAATAAAAAGAAAAGAAACCTAAAAGATGTTTTAGAATCAAAACTTTATAAAAGGGTGGCTACAGTTTTGCTTTGCATAGCGGTATATATGATATATCCTGCACCTTATTCAATGAGGAAAGAGCCGAGATCCCTTCACCGGGAGTGACCTCTTTAGCGAAACTGGTAGATGCTATAAATTCGCGGTTTAGTTTTTGACAGCTTCTATAGTTCTTGCTTTGCACAGCGTTATATATGATATACCCTGCACTTTATTCGATGGGGAAAGAGCCTAGATCCCTTCATCGGGAGTGACCTCTTTAGCAAAATTAGAAAAGCCTAATAAACACTCCTTTTCAAAAACACTCGATTCTACGACGATATCAAGTTCATTACGCTCATGATTTTCTGAAAAACCTGCGTAGCCCTCCGTCATTTGAGATAAAGACTATTAAGTATTCGTGCTGCGTTTGTTGACCTCTGTCAAGGCATAGTGTGCGAAAGCTGATTAGTAATTATCTGTAAAGCATGTGATGTGATTGGATTAGGGTAGTCGTATGACCTTGTTGACCTCTGTCAAAGGTCGTGCGAGTGGGTTTGATTCAATCAAGAAATGACGGGTTGAACTTGACTAGTGCACTATGGTTTATTGACCTCTGTCAAGGTCATAGCACCCTAGGGGCAAAAAAATATTATCAAGAATTTCAAGTGTTGAAATTTGCAATGAGATTACATACCTCCTATGAGATAGTTGGATCCCGATACCCACTGCGAGTAAGAGTTACTCCTGGGAGAGTTTTACACAAGACAATTAGCCGATCAAGTAGATGTCTAGAAAAGTGTTAATGGGGTTACGCCTATGGGAAAACGAGGTTTACTTTAATTAGGTCCGTGCGAAAGCACGGTGAACCTCCCTCAAGTACCGACACTGATCTGGCTGAAAGATTGACGAAATTGTAAGGTGTAATTAATCCCGGCTAATCTTACCTTTTAGGGTTTGAAGGAAGATTTGATAAAAACAGTGGGAGACATCCTGATTAGATAAGATAATAACCAATCTAATCTTGCAAAAGCATACGCTAAAGTGTTTTCTTCTCTCTCTCTCCAGGTAGCGACCATGTCAGGCCATAACCAAGATAATAATATAGATGTATTGACTGAACTCGCTTATTATACTAAGCAGGGGAACGTTGGACCCGTTCTTTCTTATAAGAGTTATAAGACTGAACAGGAAATAGGAAAATATTTGGATACTCACGCCGCCCAAAAGAACATGCATACTGATGCATCTTCTTCGGGTGTGTTAGTTATTGAGAACTGTTTCTTAGTTCACCCTACGTCCTGGGTATTAGATACCGGATCAGGATCCCACATATGTAAATTGTTACATAGGCTACGGAAAGGTAGAGAACTGGGAAAAGGTGATTATTCCGTTCAAGTAGGGAATGGGGCAAGTATTGCAGCCAAAGCAGTTGGCGAATATCACCTAGTATTACCAAGTTGTAATACAATGATTCTAAATGAGTGCTATTATATACCGAACATGATGTGCAACATTATATCAGTTTCTTTATTAAGTAAAGAAGGATATAATTTTGTAGTATAGAATAATGTTATGAACATCTTCCTAAATCAAAAGTTGATTGCATCAGGCTCGTTACATAATGGCATATTCAATCTCAATCAAAATATAGTCCTCAATATACAAAACACACACAAGAGGAAAAGTTCAGAAATGAACGAATCCTTCTTGTGGCATTGTAGACTTGGTCATATCAATGCGACATGGCTAGCTAAGTTAGATAAGGATGGATATTTAAATCCGTTCGAATTATCATCTTATGATACTTGCCATTCTTGTCTCAACGGAAAAATGACCAAAGCTCCGTTTAGTGGACACGGAGAAAGAGTTACCGAACTCTTAGGACTGATACATAGTGATGTATGCGGTCCCATGTCTACGCATGCCAGGAACGGTTCTTCCTACTTCATTACATTCACTGACGATCTCTCTAGATTCGGATATGTGTTCCTGATGAAACACAAGTCTGAAGCTTTTGAGAAATTCAGAGAATATAAGCATGAAGTAGAGAAACAAACGGGCAAAAGTATTAAGATCCTTCGATCTGATCGAGGAGGAGAATACTTAAGCAATGAGTTCCTAGATTATCTAAAAGAGAATGGAATTCTCTCTCAGCTTACTCCTCCATATACACCACAGCACAACGGTGTATCCGAACGGAGGAATCGCACCATATTAGATATGGTGCGCTCGATGATGAGTACCGCTGAGTTACCTATTTCCTTCTGGGGGTATGCGCTTGAGACAGCAGCATACCTATTGAATCAAGTTCCAACTAAATCTGTACCTACCACACCATATGAGATATGGAGTGGGAAGAGACCATGTCTTAAACGAGTTAAGATATGGGGTTGTCTGGCCTATGTCAAAAGGCAAAATCCAGGCAAACTCGAAGCACGGTCAATTCTATGTAAGTTTGTGGGATATCTTAAACATTCAAATGGATATTTTTTCTAGCACAGTGAACAACAAAAGGTGTTTATTGCTCAACATGCCATCTTTTTAGAAAAGGAATTTCTTGCAAAAGAGATTAGTGGCTCTGAGGTAGAACTGGAAGAAGTTCCAGCAACACAAACTGTAAATGAAGATTTAATGGAACCAGAGGATTCGGTAGTACCCGACGAACCCCAGCCTATCTGCCGATCTAGTAGGGTTTCTCGTCCACCTAAGAGATACTACGGTTTTCTTATTGATGGTAGGAGCGAGGATTGCATCATGGAAGATGATGACCCAACTAGTTTCGAGCAGGTCATCACGAGTGGTGACTCTGTGAAATGGCTGGATGCAATGCGATCTGAGATGGAATCTATGTACACCAACAAATTATGGACTTTGGAAAATGCTCCTGAAGGGGTAAAACCCATTGAGAGCAAGTGGATTTTTAAAAGGAAATTTGGTGTAGATGGAAAAGTTGAGACTTTCAAAGCTAGACTTGTTGCAAAGGGTTTTCGTCAACGACCAGGTGTGGATTATGACGAAACCTTTTCTCTAGTGGCTATGCTTAAGTCCATCCGGATCTTACTTGTCATTGCTGCATACCATGACTACGAAATCTGGCAAATGGATGTTAAGACCACCTTTCTAAATGGTAATTTAGAAGAGTGCGTGTACATGACTCAGCCAGAGGGCTTCATAGATAGTGGGAGCAGCGGAAAGGTGTGCAAGCTACTTAAATCCATTTATGGGTTGAAGCAATCATCGTGGAGTTGGAACATCTGTTTTGATGTTGTAGTCAAAGAGTTTGACTTCATCAAAAATATAGATGAACCTTGTATCTATAAGAAGGTAGCAGAAAGTAAGATAGTCTTCCTTGTATTGTATGTGGATGACATACTCTTGATAGGAAATGATATTCCTATGCTGCAATCAGTCAAGCTCTTCTTATCACAAAGATTCTCAATAAAAGATCTAGGTGATGCCTCCTACATATTGGGAATCATGATCTATAGAGATAGATCCAAAAGGATACTGGGATTGTCCCAATCCAGGTACATTGACACCATACTAAAGTGGTTTAGTATGGAAGAATCCAAGCGTGGGAACCAACCCACGATCTCTGGACTCACTCTTTCCAAAGAGATGTCTCCCAAGACTGATTTGGAGAGAGCTTGAATGCAAGGGATACCCTATGCTTCGGCAGTAGGCTCTATCATGTATGCGATGCTATGTACCAGACCCGATGTAGCATACTCACTAAGTGTGGTAAGTTGGTATCAAGCAGATCCTGGAGAGAGTCACTGGACAGCTATGAAGAACATTCTCAAGTACTTGCGAAGGACTAGAGACATGTTCTTGGTGTATAGTAACGGAGAACTCCGGGTGGAGTCCTTTACCGATTCCAGCTTCCAAAGTGATAAGGACGACTTTTAGCTGCACTCAGGTTTTGTCTTTACCCTCAATGGAGGGGCGGTATGTTGGAAGAGTTCCAAACAGGATACCGTTGCAGACTCGACGATGGAGGCTGAATACATCGCTGCCAACGATGCTGCTAAAGAGGCTGTCTGGATAAAGAAGTTCATTAGTGAACTTGGTGTGGTTCCATCCATTGAGCATCCAATACCTCTGTATTGCGATAACAATGGAGCTGTGGCTTTGGCCAAGGAACCCAGGTCCCATCAGAAGTCCAGACATATTCTGAGGCGGTATCACCTGATCAGGGAGATAGTTGATCGCCGGGAGATCGAGGTCAGGAGAGTAGATTCGAAGGACAACACTGCGGATCCACTCACGAAGGCCATTTCCCAGATATAGTTTGAGAGATTATTCGGGATGCTAGGTATGAGATACTACAGCAGCTGGCCTTAGTGCAAGTGGGAGATTGTTAGTTATGTATATGCCCTAGAGGCCATTGTTGTACATATGATGTATATTATGATGGATGCTTGGATATATATAGAGAGGACTTTCTTGCTCGTCATGATAGTATGCTATTTGGTTTCACTTTATCTTAACATGTTGACTTGTATTGGTTTACTGTCTTTCTCTCATAAGTTGATAAAGCCCTTAGGATCTATACTCGACTACTGGGACTATGATGAGATCATAATAGTGGGGCCACGGTAGTCGATGAGTACATCCTATAACTGTTCCTAGTCGAGGGTATATCGAGACAGGGCATCGATACACCAGAGTAGACTAGCGTATATGCATCTTGACCCATATGATGGGCGATGGATAATCCTATATCCATCGGTGTTGGACATCAAGGATGGTGTACGGGTGCTCAGTAGAGACTGGGTACACTGGACGGACTCGTCGAGAACTCCCAGATGGTGATATACCACACGTCAAATGGTAGTTCTCCGGTGACACTGGTACAGGGTAGTCTGTAGGCCCGAGATCGTCATAGAGTCTTGTGTGATTCCCACTGTGCTTTTATTTCCACCTTACCACGTCCAAGAGGGCGTGCAAAATGGTGGCTTTTGGGTGCAGTCCCGAATCACATGGAGGCAATGAGCGATAGGAGGGGATTTGTCTCTCCCAGTATAGGGAGTTGATGTTGTGCTGTGTTCGATTGGCTATAACTGGAAGTCCCTGGCCAGGGCTGATATAGAGATTTACTAGTAAGTGTTACCAGTAGTTTCTCTACCCGTTATGAGCCTCACATCGACACGACTTATCGGTTAATGGGGTCTGACGTATACCACCCCTAGACTTGATATGTGACATATCAGACGAACAGACCGGACTGTACGGGAGTGTTACTGATTGGATTCATAGGAGAACGTACAGGCTAGCTTGTTGATCTTCTGATCGCTCAATACCTGGGTGGCTGTTACGTTTAGCTGACCGCTTGCAGCTTGTGGGTGTTTGATATGATCATCACCTGCTACCGGCGTATTGACGATTCTTTAGAGTCCTACACAGAGGTTTCTTGGCTCAGGCAAAATGGAGTAGAGGCACATATGTGATATGTGCAGAACCGAGGATAATGCGATATGAGATACCGTATTATATTCTCGCGATATTTAAATATGAACCGGGACATTGGATCAAGTGTTGATTCGATGAATCGGTACATGATATATTAGTCGGTTATATTCGATATAGCCGGATTGTCGGATCAAGTGTTGATTCGATGATTTAATATATAATAATATATATGATATATTGTATTACATTATCTAATAAGGCTCACTTTATTATTTCATTTTCTCACCGGATAATACATTGATATATATGCGATATATGTTAATTGTATTATTTTCTATTGTTTTAAATATATAATATATATGTGATATATATTATTGTGACATGATATGATTAATAATGGAACATGTTTAGTGAAGATTAAACAAGGTTAGTGTTTGATTAGGGTTAGCTCCTTCTTGCACATTCTAGAAGGAATTCCTTTTTTCTTGGTTAAGATATTATGGTTGATATTTATCCATGACTCATTTTTAACCTAACCAAAACCTAGTTCTATTTTATTCTCTACAAGGGTTATCCTTGTCATACTAAACTATGGTTACATTATTAATTCATATATACTTTTCATTATTCATCACAAAAGGATTAACTCTTTTATCATCACCTTCTTCTCTCTTCAGCTTTGAGAAAGCTTGCTTGTTTTTCATTTTGTGATGAATTCATGTGAGAATTTGATATAAAAGGAAAGCATAAATACTACTCCATCATCCTCATTTAATCTAGCCTATTAGATTAGGGTGTTCACCTCATTAGAGTGAGAGAGCTTGAGCTATTGCAACTTCGACGTAGATCATCGGAGAAACGGAATACTACAAGCTAGCATGGATCGTTCGAGTCGTGGAGCCTCTCTTGAGTCCGGGGGATCGTGGATCGCGGCGAAGGGACTTCTACTCGGAGCTTATGAAGCGAAGGAGCGAACTACAAAGGTTGTAATCCCTCATACATAGTGGTAAAGTTGTTTACTTGCATGTTAAACCCTAATAATGTAACAATGATCCCGGCTTTGGGTTGTTTGGCACGTCTAAAATTTTATTCGGGCATGTTTGATGCCTTATGAACCTTCACAAGAGTGCCTAGAAATCTTACAGAATAGTGAGTCAAGAGTAATATAAAAACATATAAACCCATGCCTTGAACCATACCACAAATATCTCCACAATTTACACCTCATTTTTCTATTTTCTAAAAATAGAAAAACATGCCATGCTTCATATAATATATATATCAAATATACATTAATATATATATATATATATAAATAAAGCAATTAGTGAGCTAATGATATTAGTTAAGATATAATTATATCACATATAATATATATCACATTATTAAATCAACACTTGATCTAATAATCCGGTTATATCACATATAACCGACTAATATCATTAATCTGAATATCATATTATCAAACCAACACTTGATTCGATAATCCGGTTATATCACATATAACTTGACTGATAAGAAATAACTACCAGATTACAATACGGTATCACATACTCGTATTTAATCAGGCCCACACACATATCATATATGTGTCCTACTTCGTTTCGCTTGAACTAGGAAACTTCTGTGTGAGATTCTAAAGATTCGTCAATACGCCAGCAGTAGGTGATGATCACATCAGTCACCTACAAGCTGTCAGCGGTACTAGTTGAACGTAACGTCTACCCGGGTATTGAGCGATATGAAGATCAACAAGAAAGCTTGTCCATACTCTCCATGAAGCCTATCAGTAACACTACCGTACAGTCCGGTCTCTTCGTCTGATATGTCGCATATCATGTCTAGGGGTAGTAAACGTCAGCCCCAAATAACGTGATAAGTCATGCCGATGTCTGGCCTATAACGTTTTGAGAAACTACGGATAACTCTTATCATTAGTTCTCATCAGCAGCCCTGGCCAGGGACTTCCGGTTATAGCCAATCGAGCATAGCGCAACATCAACCCCTATGACCGGGAGAGACGAAACCCCTCCTATCGCTCATTGCCTCCATGTGACTCGGGACTGTACCCAAAATCCACCTTTTTGCACGACTCCTTTGAGCCGTGGTAGGGAGGAAATCAAAGCACGGTGGGAGCCACACAAGACTCTATGACGATCTCGGGTCTACAGACTAATCTGTACCAGTGTCACCATAGGACTGCTATCTGACGATAGGTATACTACCACATAGGAGTCCTCGGCGAGTTCAGTTCAGTGTACCCAGTCTCCACTGAGCACCCGTATACCATCTTTGATGTCAAACACCAATGGATGTGGGATCATCCATCGCCCATCATATGGGTCAAGAAGAGTATACGCTAGTCTACTCTGGAATATCGATGCCCTGTCTCGATACACCCTCGAGTAGGAACAATTCAAGGATGTACTTGTGAACTACCCTGGCCCTACTAGTATGATCTCCATCATAGTCCTAGTTGTCAAGTACATATCCTAAGGGCTCAACATGTAAGAGACAGATAGTATAAATACCAGTCTACACGTTAAGATAAAGGTAACCAGATAGTATACTATCATGTCGAGCAAGAAAGTCCTCTCTATATATGTCTAAGCATCCGCTATAATATACATCATATGTACAACAATGGCCTCTAGAGTATACATATAACTAACACCATCGCCCCTCATCGGGGTCTTGATCCGTATACACTAGTTTACTCTCGGTGTATCGATGCCCAGTCTTGAAACTCCCACGACTAAGGACACTTTAAGGATGTGCTTATAGACTACCCAACTCTCACGTATATGATCGACATCATACTGCTGGTAGTCAAGAAAGAATCCTATGGGCTCTATCAACATGTAATATTGATCTGTAATGTCACCTCAAGCATGTACACGATGATAAAGACAAACCAGATAGCATACTATCATCTCGAGTAAGACTGTTCTACCGGTATAGGTCCTCCCTCAATCATAGCAATCACGTGCCTACGATCCAATAATTGACTTGAGGGCACTATAGCCAACAATCTCCCACTTGCACCTAAGGCTAATTATTGCAATGTCGCATACTCACAGCCCGTGTGATACCGAATACCCAACCTCTCTACTAATCAGCTTTACAAAGCTCGTTTGTAAAACTATTGCTTTCGAGAAATTGACTCAGTGAGTGTATCCGCTCTGATGTTTCTTTCTATGTCTCTCTTTATCTCAGGTTCGCGGAGAAAGCCATCTCTCGAAATGAGCTATACCTGTCTTAGAATATGTCTGGATATCTGATGGGACCCAGTTCATAAATGAACCTCAAATCCAGCAAGCTTCTTAGACTATATCGTCAACTGAATTTAATCAGTATCCTACGCCACGCCTCTTTCAGTATCCACTTGGATCACCTGTCCAAACTACTGCCCCTCGTCAGAGGGAAAACTATAACTCTGACAGTCACTCTGTCATCCAGGTCACCTTAGAGGCTGGAATGATAACTGTCTCCCAAAGGAGGCTGCCGTTATCATATCCCCAGAACATATCACTTATGTTCTAAAAATGCTTCCGAACGTTTCTCCAGGATTGGATTAATACATCAACTTATTGCAGCTAGTGAAAAAACAACATCTGGTGTGGTACTTGACATTTCATGATTGATTCAATTGCCTAAGCAAGTGATATGCCAATCATGCACATCCCTCTCCCCTTTAGTCTGTAAGACACCTTTAGAGAGGGTGACTCCATCACCTGTAGGTACACCACCATGCCAGGAGTCGTCCATTCTAAAACACCTTTAGAATACTGTCTAAGTACCGAAATTGGGAAACTACCCAAATCTAGATCTAAAACCATAGATCTAGTAACGAGAATGCCTGATATTATATCCATAACCTATATGGAGAAACCACTGTGTGACAACCACAGTATAACCGATCGTAGTAAAGGAATTTCACTTCCTACTATGTGTACGTTATCCAAATACCAGGACATAATACCCTACTACCTTCTTAACAGATTCATCCCCTACTCTGAGGAAGTCAAAACCTATGACTCTCACATCAAAAATAGATGATCTATCTTCGCTATATCTGTTTTAGTCCATAAATAGACATAAGCTACTTGTCTACTATGCTTCCGCTGCTC
Organism: Agapanthus africanus; assembly: GCA_030015575.1. Lineage (NCBI taxonomy): Eukaryota > Viridiplantae > Streptophyta > Magnoliopsida > Asparagales > Amaryllidaceae > Agapanthus > Agapanthus africanus. Next base: position 343,056,622 of record CM057343.1, read on the forward strand.
CCACTGACCACAACAACCCTCTGGCAGAGTCATATACACGTGCACTTCTAAAACTAGTTTAGAACGACGCTATACTCATCCTCCTACCGGGTCTCATAGTCTAGAACAGCAGTAATGGAAAGTCTGGGTAAACAAGAACCTCGCTGTCACCGTTTTTGAGGATACCGAAGTACCTCTCGGGCGCCTGAGGTTACCCACCATATCTGCGGAGTAGCTAATGGAATGTCAAACCGATTGAATTTTTAGGTCCTATTAAATTTTCAGTAATTGTTTGCGGTTCTGGAATCACTTCCAGTTCTACCATACTCCCACTACTGTTTTCTGAAAAAGACTATTTTACTAAAACTGTGGCGAGTCAAGAACAATATCACTATTGATCTTCTAGATGGTAGAATGTTAACCCTCGTCATAGCACGGGATAACCCACAAACTGCCATTACAAAAACGTGCCTTGAGTTATCCAGAGTCTGGTTTTAAGCATAAGCCGGACAACTCCATATACCTTAACATCGTTAAGATATGAACCATTCTATATATAATATAGAAACATAGGCACTTATTTTATTGGAACCAGATTCAAATCATGCAGCTGTCTCTAGTGCATGTCAACTAAATGGAGAGAGGCCGATCAACATTACTCAACTTAGGAGTGCATCAAGATATGAGTAACCTGAAAGAGAAGCAAGTTCTCAAAACCATTACTATCAACTGAATACCAAACACAAGTATCTAGTTCTTCGATCACCTCGAAGAATCCTGATACTCGCAACACATTGTTCTCTACTTTATTCTTGTACCTATAACATCTCAAAACTTGGACCTTGTATTTCTACGAAACACTTGTCTAAAACTGGAGAAGTCACAAGTAAACGAAATATAGTATGAGTACCAACCTCTCTGTCCTGATGGACACTGGATAACATACAATACTTTGTATAAGTCCTCTGAGTTCAATAACTCAAACCCTGTGCGTCGTAGATTGAAAACTGTACTATGGTTATGAAGAATTACACCACTGTTTTCTGCTCCTTACCTAACCATCAACTGATATAGGTAAATTTCATGGATATAATTTCAAAAAGTTATATCTCACTTTATAAAATAAACGTACAGATATATCAGTTTAAAATTGGTGTATAACAACGGATATTCAAAACCAAATATTTGTCGTCCGGCAAAAACCCAGGCGATTTCCTCAAATATCACCAATTACAACGAATCCCGATATAATGAGGATGATCACCTAATTCCTAATAACTTACTCCCACTCATCATCTGTAAAACCATACAGATGTGAGAATTAAATCTGGTAAATACATACCGTGGAGTAAGGATCTAAATGGGAAATCAATTTTCCTTTAACAACGCATAGTGAAACTAAAACATGAAAATGATTCGAAGGGGTAGCCGGGTATTCCTAGTAATGCCTGTTCCATTATCCAGATTCATGACTGTAACCGTATATTTCTTTTCCATTTCTCCAAATCCTTTTATTTTTCTTTACACATTACCTTCTGTACACCATCCTTAGGCTAAATGGTTTTCTTCCTTCCGTACCGTTCGGCACTGTTCCCCTCCGAATGGCGGTGTACAGGACCGCGATGTCATGACTCTGAGATTCGGGGCAGATGCTATTTGGTTTTATCCGTCCACCTCTCCGAAGATGCCAAGTTGATTTATGGCACCGGGTATCGGAGGTTTAGACGGATGCGGCCGATGTAGCAGACTTCGTCAGATTCCCCCTCGCTTGAGGGGTTTTTGATTGTGGGGACGCTCTTCCCTGCAGGCGCAAGCCCCTACAGTTAATTACGCTACCGCATCGCGGTAACAACTTTCTCCTTCTCCAGAATTTCACTTCGTGTCATGTGTGTTTGTTTTGTTTGTGGTTGCCCGTGGATTGTATATGGAGACTGAGTAATGCCGTCGCCCGTAGGACGTGGATTAGTCCAAATCCGTATTTACTTAGATTTGGGTTTGGTGGTTTAGTTTAAGGATGCATTAGTCGCATTGCGGCTAAGATCAACTTAAACGTTCATTAAGGATACGTTAGTCTGATTTGAGACTAAGATCAACTTAACGGGATCGTCTAGATCCATTTCCAGTTTAAGGACGTAGTGATCTATTTAATATATGGCCGTCGGGACCCGTCACCTCTCTGACGACGTTGAAGGATTACAACGACATGTGTCAGAGGAGTTCGGAGATGTACCCTTGAACCAAAGTTGGTTGGGAGATTCATAGTCCAATTTGGGACTAAAGTCTGTTTGAAGGATACGTTAGCCATTTTTGAGGCTAAGATCGACTCAAACGTTTGTTAAGGATAGTTAGTCCAGTTTGAGACTAAGATCAACTTAACGGGATCGTTTAGATCCGAAAAAAGAGCGTTTGGGCTCTATTGTTCCATTTTAGGGACATGGTGGTCTAAATTCCAGTTTAGGGACATGGTGGTCCATCGCCAATTTAGGGACGTGGTGGTCCATATTCCAGTTTAGGGACATGGTGGTCCATCGCCAGTTTAGGGACGTGGTGGTCCATATTCCAGTTTAGGGACATGGTGGTCCATCGAATGTATGGCCGCCGGGACCCGTCACCTCTCTGACGACGTTGAAGGATTACAACGACATATGTCAGAGGAGTTCGGAGATGTACCCTTGAACCAATGTTGGTTGAAAGAGCAGATGTGCTCAGTTCAAGATGATTTGAGGACCTATGGCCAGTTTGAGTTAAGTCCAAGTTGAACACCTTTATTTGTTTTTTTTTTTGGGCTCTGCCCTTAAAGGATGCAGAGCATCAATTTATTTTGGGCCCTGCTCATTTTATAAATGATGCAGAATATCAATTTTACTTGGGCTCTGCCCTTGTATAAAAGATGCAAAGCATCAATTTATTTGGGCTCTGCCCATTTATTGCCTTGCAATTTATTTTGGCCTGTTAGGTCATTTTGACTTGGGCCTGGCCCTTTAGCAGAGGAAATGCATTGCATTTTCAGGCGCTTTGCGCCAATCAAAGAGCGCAAACGCTCGTGGTGATGACACGTGTCATGCGGCGCAGTACGCTGCGCTAGTGCGCTACGCTTGTGCTGCTGACACGTGGCGCGCTCTGATGAGTTGCGCCAATTTCAGAGAGCAAAGCTCTATTCAAAAGCGCACAGTGCAAATAGTTCAGACGCTGACACGTGGCGCTCTCTGATGGCTTGCGCCAGCCCAAGAGCGCAACAGTGCAGATTTATAAGTGCAAAGCACTATTAATTTGAGAATCTTTTAGATTCAAGAACCAATGGTTCATAAAAGTGCAAAGCACTATTTTATTATTTTTATTTTTTTTTATTAAAGATCATTGATCTTGTTTTTAGATCTATGATCTGTTCATAAAAGAACTTTCTCTTCCTTCTAAAGGTTTTACCTTTTTGTTTTTGAGGAGTTCTTCAGAGTTCTCTTTCCCCCTTTTTTTTAGAAAATGTTGATGCTTTTGAATTGAGGTCTAGGGTCCTTTTTATAGTGCTCATAAATTAGTTAAATTTGTTACATAGATCTTTTTCTGAGTGATTTGGAGAATTTTCCCCACCGTTGGATCTTTGATCCAAGGGCTTCTGCTTTGCAGAAGAAAATCTTCTTGTTTTAACAAGAACAGAAAAGATTTCTTAGAATTTTAATTATGTTTGGCGCAGATGCCCCAGCGCGTGACACGTGTCGTGCAGCGCACAGCGCAGCGCAACTGCGCTAGCGCATCTGCGCTGACACGTGTCGCACAGCGCAGCGCAACTGCGCTAGCGCATCTGCGCTGACACGTGTCGTGCAGCGCAGCGCATGCGCAACTGCGCGAGCGCATCTGCGCTGACACGTGTCGCGCAGCGCATGCGCAACTGAAGCATTGCTTCCTTTAATTTTGCTTAAAATAGAGCTTTGCTCTGATTGGGCGCGCCTTCTTGGACGATGCGCTGATGCGTCTGCGCCAGACACGTGGCGCCTTGCGCTCAGCGCAGAGGATCTGAAGCGTTGCTTCATTTATTAAAGTTTAAATTTTCAAAGCAAAGCTTTGTTTCTGATTGGGGGAAGATGCTTCATCTTCCGCCTTGGAATTTGAACAGAGCTTTGCTCTGATTGGGGTAAACAAATGCCCCCCCACCGCTGCGCTTACGTGGCCTCCAAATGCAAGCGCAACGGTGGCAGAATCCCAACCGTCGTGGCACCTTTTGGAAGTTGAAGAGGTAGTCGATGCCTATAAATAGGACCTTTGGTCCCCCACAGATGCTTATCATCTCCAAAAATTTTATTTTCAGAACCTAAGAGCTCTGCTCTTGTTTTTAAGAACTCTTAGATTTTCTTTAAAAGGAACTATTTTAGTAAGAATTAGTCTTGAATTAAATCAAATTCGATTAATAGAGCTTTGCTCTTATAGATCTTTGATCTAAAGAAACCCTTCTGGTGTTTCACCAATAGAGCCTTGCTCTCAAAAATCTGTTCCAAGGTTTCTTGACCCATGAACAGAACTTTGCATCTTTGTCAAAACATAGATCTCTTTGATCTAAAAATGATGAACTTTTAAGATTCTGAATATGAATAATGAAAATTAAAAATGGAGTTTTGTATTTTAATGGACTATATCATCATTTAATAATAGTGATCTCAGAATCTTGGGGGACTTCTTTAAATTTCCCTTATTAGGGTTTTGATAGTCACTCCTGTTCGTAGAGCATTGCTCTCGAGGAGTTTAACTGTCTGTGCTCGTTTTTTTTTAACAAGAATTCGCTTAATCAGTCGGTCTGCTAATTCTGTTGATCCTCTTTCATAGGAACAATGAACGCCCACATGTATGCTCTTAACGAGATCATCTCTTATGGGGACATCCGCCGACTTGGCTGCTCTCAAAATCGGGAGTTCACAAACGAGGAGTGTGCTGAAATAATGAGTCGCTTCGACGCGTACAATGGTCCACTGCTTCCCCGACGTTCCTCCCTCCTTAAGCTTATCGTGGGAGCCATCTGGGAAGCGCTTCCCCTCTTTTGTTCCGGCGTGCCACTTAGGGCGTTGGATGCTGCTGAGGATAAGGTGCACTCGGTGTACCTGTTGAACTTTATTTCGAAGAGACGGCGAGACAGTCTTATTGATCTCTTGCACGAGGTCTTTCAACAGTCCGCCATACTCGCTGCTTATCGGAGGGTGGAAGACATCAGGGGGGACCCTGACGCTTGTGCTCGCGAAAGAAAGCATGCTAGGATGGTCCGCGAGGCCTGGAAAGTCATAGATAGAGTAGCTTTTGAGTTCCTCAATCCATGCCCTGGGTTCGAGGTTATTCCCTTGTAACAATATTTTTAGTTTATCGCTTTTATGATTGTAAGAATTTCTGGCGATATTAATGAAAATTTTTGTTTCTCTTAGCCTGTTTTATCTTTTGTTCTGAATCTTTTTGCATGAATGAATGTGTCTCGAATGCTTGATCAAATGTAGATCAGATGCTCTTTCCGTCGCTTTCTTCTTTCTTTTATTGTCAGCAGGCTGTCTTAATAACCATGGTTGATGGATGATTAGAGCGAGTATCTTGACCCTCTCAAGAAACAACGATGGCTTAGGCCGCAGGTTCAGATCTGTTGCCTAAGACTTTTCAACTCTATGAGCCGTGAGGGTCTCATAGAGACTTTTCTCCCTACGGATCGAGAGGATCTCGTAGGTGGGTTTTCTCCTTAGGAATCGTGAGGACTCCTAAGTGTGGTTTTCTCTTATAAGTCGTGAGGATCCTATAAGAGAATTTTTCCTTCTTACAAGTCGAGAAGACCCGTAAGCGGTTGTTTCCCTCCTTGTCGAAACTCGACTTTGGAGAGTGAGACCCGTGGATGGTATGCAAGAGACCGTTTTGGGTCAACTTGCGGGGTCCTAGCGCTTAGGAAACAGGTTTCTTTTATGCCCACTGCCTAAGGCTTTATCTCACGAGTCGAGCCGCCTCAACAATTTTTTTTGCAAGACGAGTCGAATCGAGCGTTTCTCGCAAGAACATCTTAACGTCGCATTTAACCTCTGCTCTTTACAACAAAAGCCCGTTAAGGTTGGTGGTACTTAGGGTTTTGGCCATCGTACCGTCGCATAAGCTGATATAGTCCTCGATAGGCAATCGTGCTGTTCGAGTAGCCCTGCGACTGTCGTGTCTCTGATCCCTTCGGGGGCTGAACAAGACGTCTTCAAGCAATCCTCCTTGGCAGTTTGACCGTCGGAAGAGCAAGCGTTAGGAATTTGCCATGTCGCTTTTTACTTGAGATTAGGCTTATTTTGGTGAGCCCCGATGAGTCATAACCACTCCGCGCTGGTGTGGGGATGATCTCCGATAGTCTTTCGGGCTTTATGTGAGTTGCCGTCAAGACCCTGAAGCTAGGAATTTGGCATTTGCTTCGTTTGCTGGCATTGTGTCTGCTGTATCGAGACGAATGTTGCGGTGGGAACTAGGGATTTTGCCGTGGCTCCGTTTGTTTGATGACGTTGTATCTGCTGTGTCGAGACGAACGTTGGGGTGACATCTCGTCTGCTGTATCGAGACGGACGTCGAGGCTGTCTCTAGGTTGCTGGTGAACCGCCGAGGTTTGGAACTAGGGATTTTGCCGTGGCTCCATTCGTTTAATGACGTTGCGTCTGCTGTGTCGAGATGAACATTAGGGTGACATCTCGTCTACTGTATCGAGACGGAGGTCGAGGTTGTCTCTAGGTTGCTGGTGAACCGTCGAGGTTTGGAACTAGGGATTTTGCCGTGGCTCCATTCGTTTAATGACGTTGCGTATGCTGTGTCGAGACGAACATTGGGGTGACATCTCGTCTGCTGTATTGAGACAGACGTCGAGGTGGTGACCATTCTGTGCTGGTGCGAGATGATCTCCGATTGTCTTTCCGGTTTTATATGAGTTACCGTCAAGACGTCGAAGCTAGGAATGTGGCCTTCACTTCGTTTGCTTTGGTGTGTCCAAATCCTGTTGGAGGAAGAACGCTGGGGTTGATATTTCGTCTGCTGTATCGAGACGAACGTCAAGGTGGTGACCACTCTGTGCTGGTGCGAGATGATCTTCGATTGTCTTTCTGGTTTTATGTGAGTTACCGTAAAGACGTTGAAGCTAGGAATGTGGCCTTCGCTTCGTTTGCTTTGTCACGTCCGAATCCCTGCTGGAGGAAGAACGCTGGGGTTGACAATTCGTCTGCTGTATCGAGACGAACGTCAAGGTGGTGCCCACTCTGTGCTGATGCGAGATGATCTCCGATTGTCTTTCCGGTTTTATGTGAGTTACCGTAAAGACGTTGAAGCTAGGAATGTGGCCTTCGCTTCATTTGCTCACACTGCGTCTGGTGTATTGAAACGAATGCTGAGGTGGAGCTGGGATTTTGCCGTCACTTCGCTTGGTTTCGACCATGGGGTCTTTTGTTTACTTTGCATGTACACCCTGCTGGACTGCGAAGGAACGCCGTTGTTGACATTGCGTCTGCTGTAACGAGATGAATGCTAAGGTGGAGTTGGGATTTTGCCGTTACTCCGCTTTGTTTCGACCGTGAGGTCTTTTGTTGACGTTGTATCTGCATCTTTATGGACTGCGAAGGAACGCCTTTATTGACATCTCATCTGCTGTAACGAGACGAATGCTTAGATGCTCTCTAGGTTGTCTGTGAACCGTCGAGATTTGGCTTCGCTTTTTTATGGAGCCTGTTGGGAAGGTATGTTTCCCTCTTTGTTTGTGCCTCTGGATTGTATACAGGAATCGATGTGATCTAACCTATAGGGCAAAAGTTTTATCATCATCATTTTTTATTTTTTTTATTTCCGTGATGCTCTATCATTTCAGCTTTTTATATCGCGAAAGTCACGATTGCCCAATCATTTCGGCTATTTTTCACGGTGCCCAATCATTTCGGCTATTTATTTTATTTTCACTCGCTGCTTTTTATTGCGAGTTGCCCAATCATTTCGGCTATTTATTTTATTTTCACTCGCTACTTTTTATTGCGAGTTGCCCAATCATTTCGGCTGTTTTGGATGCATACATTTTTTTTACTTGCTGATTTTTATTGCAAGTTGCCCCATCATTTCGGCTATTTCGTATGCATGTATGGCTCGCTGTTTTTTTTATCGCGTGTGTGGAACTTGGAATCTGGTGCCAATCTCAGCATCAGCATCGCTGCAACTGGAATATTGCCAGGAGCGAATCATCATTTGCCATGAAAGGGCTTGGAATTTGATACCGGTTTAGGCATCAGCATCGCTACAACTGGGATATTGCCAGGAGCGAATCATCATTTGCCTCTGTCGATGTTGAACAAAGGTGGCTTAGCGAACAGGGTTAGGATCCCGTCAACTAAGGCTTTTGACTTCATGAGCCGTAAGGGTCTCACAAAGGTATTTCTCCCTACAAATCGTGAGGATCTCGTAGGTGTGTTTTCTCCTTAGGGATTGTGAGGATTCCTAAGTGTATGTTCCCCTGTAAGTCGTAAGGATCTTACAAAAGGGTTTTCACCTTATAAGTCGAGAGGACTTACAAGGATTGTTCACCGTGTGGACATATCCTCAGTCACGGGTGGGACTTGGTTAGGAAAATGTTTATTCGCGCCCGTGGATTGTATACAAGGGCCAGTATTGAGCCGCTTTTAGGGCAATATTGGAGATTGTGAGGGTTGCTTAAGAACAGGTTCAGGTCTCTGTAACTTAAGACTTTCAAATCTTATGAGCCGTGAGGGTCCCATAAGAGAGTTCTCCTTACGAGTCGTGAGGATCTCGCAAGTGTAATTTTTCCTTAGGAATCGTGAGGATCCCTAAATGTGTTGCTCCCTTGTGAGTCGTAAGGATCTCACGCAGGTGGTTTCTCCTTACAAGTTCGAGAGGATCCTGTAAGTGTCTTTTAACAAGGTTGCGCCCTTTCGGGTTTTCACAAACACTCACCGGTAGCCCTGCTGTTTTTACTCACGGAGTCCTTTCGGGTTTTCATCCGTGCCCACTTTGCTTATGGACATATCGTTTTTCCTTATTCATTTTTTTTCTCTTTTTTTCTAACGAGGTCGCGCCCTTTCTGGTTTTCACGAACACTCGCCGGTAGCCCTGCTGTTTTTACTCACGGAGCCCTTTCGGGTTTTCATCCGTGCCCATTTTGCTTATGGACATACCGTTTTTTTTTCTCTTCTCTTTTTTTTAACGAGGTCGCGCCCTTTCGGGTTTTCACGAACACTCGCCGGTAGCCCTGCTGTTTTTACTCACGGTGCCCTTTCGGGTTTTCATCCGTGCCCATTTTGCTTATGGACATACCGTTTTTTTTACCACGTCAGCCTGAAGATGCTGCGGGTTGGGAGTAGTTTAACGACGTTTCGGTCATTTACAAGTTTTAGGACATTGCGGTCCGCCGTTAGTTTAAGGACGTTTCGGTCTGCCGTCGTCGTATTTGAGACGTATCTCTAGTTTACTGACTTTTCGGTCTATGGGGCTTTCCCAATGAATGAGCACGATGCCCCCGGCATATCCATCTTTCTCGGAGCATGCGGTTGTGGCGGGTTCACCTTCCAATTTTCGGACAGCGCGAAATTGCCTTGTAGGTACTGATCCTCGATCCATCCCTTAAAGACGAAACAATCCTCAATCGGGTGACTTACCGTTTGGTGGTAAGGGCAATAATTGAGATTATTAAGATCGACTGGCTGCGACAGACGCTTTGGACTCGGCAGATTAATGAGTCTGTTGCGCACTGCCAGCTCGAACAGTCTTCTCGTTTTATTCTGAGGAAACGAGTAAGGACGTCCTAGCCTCTCTTCGAAGGAAGGGCGTGGACGAACGTTGTTTTGGCGAACGACCGGCTTTGTGTTGTTCGACTGTTGCTGAGCATTGGCGACGACGATCGCTTTCCCTTTTCCTTTCTCATTTCGGGAATCTGGTTTTGGAGGAGACGGTCTATGGCCCATCTGGTCCATTTGGGCTAATTTGTCGATCAAGGCCTGGAAGGTAGCCGGCCTGAAGAACATCATGAATTGTGAGATGGTCGCCTGCGGATCGAGAGTGCCCACAAACATGCCTACCGCAGGTGCCTCTTCTATGCGTTGTTCGCATTTCGACCATAGGTTTCGCCATCGTGTTGCGTATTGGACCCACGTTTCGCCTGGCCTTATGTTCATATCAGATTTTTGCATTTTCATACCGCCCAATTTTTATCACATTGCATATCTGTAGATACTCTTGAGCCGTGTTTGCTAGTCAATTGCAGAATACAGGTTCTCGGTTCTAAAACGGTGGAATTCATGGAAAACACGACAAAATCCGGGTTCCTGCCAACCACAGATAAAACACGGTCTCCGCTCTTCATCCGTATGTTGCCAGATACCAGTTTAGGAAGACAAAATGGCAAATCGATTGTCACCTTCATGCACAAGGCTCAATGGCAACAACAAGTTCCAAGAAATCTACGCGGAGCTCGAGGCAATCATGCCAAATCTTGACAAAAAGTCCACCTTTCCCTCAACAGAAATTCTGGAAAAATCGTGGAGCCAAATTGAGAAAATACATGTACCAGAATTATGTACACTGAAGAACAGGGAAGCACAAAAAAGAAGAGGGCCCAACTCCTCTAAAGGGCCGTGGATCCGCGGCCAATAGGGGGTCTAGGCCGCGGATCCGCGGCCATATGGTGGCGGCAGTTGATAATTTTTTAGGGGTATTTTGGTCTTTGTATATGTATTCTGGTGGTTGCCCTAGGTTTTCATTTTTTGGCCTATAAATAGCCCAGAACTGAGAGAAGGAAAGGGTCCATTCTTGTATTTTCATTTTGCCTAGGTTTAGTGTTTTTCTTCTTCCTCTTCTCATCTCTTCTCCATTAAACTTGTAGTGAGCTTGTGAGTGAAGAGTGATGAATAAAGAAAAACCGTTTATTATCATGCTTGTCTTGCCTTTTTTATAATTGTTGTAAATTTAATTCGTTAAGTAGTTGTTGTTATTTTCTTGTTGTTTCTTTCTTCTCTCTTTTTCTTTATCCTTAATACGACAATGATGCTTACGCTCGATCCTCGCCAAGGTGAGGTCGCAAATAGCTAGTCGTATTCTTCTAATCTCCTTCTTTCTATCTTCCTCTTTTGTTTTGTTTTATTTTTCCGTATCATGATGTGTGAGTAGTTCATACTTGTTAGGGTAGGATAAGGGAAGTTTGAGAGAAGGAAATCTCTCTCACTCTTTCCTTGCCCAACAGCTTAAATCGACTCCCGTTAATTGAACCACAATCCGCTCCTTACGGCACCCTATCCTACATGATAGCGGTGATCCCGTAGTGAGACCGGTTGTGGTTGAATTAACCGGAGGTTATGGCTAAGAGCCAAGAACGGACGGACAAGCACCAAAAGGAAGGACTTATGCGTTGGAAAGCCTAGCTTATACTCGCAAGTTCCTTCCTAGTCGTGCTAATCCCCGTTATTGCCGATTACCGTAACACCGATATTAAGAGGGGCAACAAAAGATGTGGAGACTCCTAACTCAAACTAACCTAATCCTAACCCTAACAAGCTCGCTTTAAATATCAACTTAACACGTAGATAATCACAAACAAATCTGAACTCTCGGACTTAACTCGTTAAAACACATTGAAAAAGACTCCCATCTCCCTGCGGACGACCCGTACTCAACCGGCTAGCTACAAGCGAAACCGTCTTGATTGCGGTATTTAACTAAAACTTGAACACGCACAACCCTTAACAATCAAATGGCGCCGTTGCCGGGGAGACGGTACTTTATTTCCTTGTGTAATTTCGGGTTAACTTGTGAATATAACCGAAAAACAAAACAAAAAAATATACATTGTAAAAAAAAACCATCTTGTTGTTTTTTGATTAGCTTTTGTACAAGTGTGCAGGAAAATACGAAGTTCAAGATCGACGCCAAAGACGTCGGATAAGACGGAGTTCAAGTACAGTGCCAAAGACGTGGGAAGATAGACCCACATTTCGCGGCTATACCGCGACGGATCAAAACTGAACAAACGGTCTACTGTCAAGATCTGGAGCAGGTACAGTGAGCAAGTAAAAATTCAGAAGATCCAGACAAGCAGAGGAGACCCATACCAGCACCCACACAAAAAATGAAGTCCCAATCTCCCCTTACTGCCGCGGATCCGCGGCAATAGAGGGCTTAGGCCGCGGATCCGCGGCCACTTGGTGGTTTCAGGGCCCCAAAATTTCTGGTGAGTCTCTCTCTTCTCTCCACTCCTCTGGACTCCACTGAATTGTGTTTTCTGCAGCCTTCTTTGCGCAAATTCTTCTCCCCCTTCCAATAAACTGTTCTTGAGCAGGATTCTTTGCGCCGCAAATAAAAATTGTTTGCAGTTGATTTGTTACTGCTTTGCATTTCTTTAATACGGACTTAAGGGGCTTGAAACCAATCCAGATTGGGTGGGGATTTCATCACCCTTCCCAGGACCCCAAAAATCACAAAAGCATATGCATTGTCCATTGTAAATTAAAAAAATACTAGACTTCAGCCCTAAGGACTTCGCGCTCATTAGGAGAAGATAAACCGTGTTTAGAACCTCGCTTAACGGTATATTGTTTACGGGGTGTCTAGGAAAGTGTTAAAGGCGCAACCGCCGAAAGAGAAAGGGTTATTTAATTAAGGAACTTCGCGAAAGCGTTGGACAACCTCCCCTTATCTCTGCACTTACCTGGCCTCGTGATCAGTGTATTTTTAAGCCCGTTTCTCGACACTGTTTAACTTCGACAATCAAGTTCAGGAGCAGGTCTAGTAGACCTAGGTTACCCTAGATCTAGGTGTGATTGTGCATATCTTGTTTGTGATTGCTTAAGCCGTATATCCGTACATATTTCTGTAAATCTCTTTCTAAAAACCAAAAATAAAAAATCAAAAACTTTTATAAAAACTTGCCCTTTGTCGCCAAAAATCCATTTTTCACCCACCACCTATCGCCTTTCTCCATTGACGTTTTCTTACCCTCACCTTCTCCGCTTTGACTATACTAAACTCATTTAGTGTATGTCCTCTTGGACTCGGGACACTAGCGCCCGTCTAGTCCGTGTTACGTTAGTCGCTACCGACTACGCGATCGACTCCGAAGTCGATACTCCGTCCACTCCTCTTTCACCCCTTCCTTTGCCGGCCAACTCCGACGTTGACCGGAATTCTGTTCATACATCTTCACCTTCACCTTCACCAACCACTTCTTCCGCGATGTCGGGATTTAATCCGAACATCTCTTTGACCACCCCTGGATTGGCTCCACCTCCTACGGAGACCAATATCCCACCACCGCCGCCTGTTGTAGCGCCACAGCGAATCGCGCTCCAGGATCGTTTCTATCCCACCCGTTCTGCACTTCCCACCTGCCTTTCTCTTCCTCCGGCCAATGGGGACAACTTTGAAATTAAGCCCCACTTCATCAACATGCTTCCACGTTTTCATGGGCTTGAATCTGAAGATGCCTATATCTTCATCAACAAATTTCAAAACGTCTGTGCCATGATGAAAACCACCCAGCTGTCGGACGATGCTATACGTCTACGGGTCATTCCGTTCACTCTATGCGATCTTACTGAAAAATGGCTGTATAGCACCCTTCCCACTCAATCACCAGCTGGGACGAGTTTGTTAAAGCGTTTCTGAAAAAATTCTATCCGAATCATAAAACCGCAAGGATTCGAAATGAAATCAACCAATTCTCCTAGCTTCCTTCTGAACCCTTCTGGAAGTGCTTTGATCGATACAAAGACCTTCTTGTTCAGTGTCCTCACCACGGTATAGAAAAATGGCAACTCTGCCAAACCTTATACGAGGGCCTGAACCCAGCAACGAAGCAGTTTATGGAAACCATCTGTCAGGACCACTTCCTATCCAAATCTGACGAGGAAGCGTGGCAATTCTTTGACGACCTTGCGGAGCAAACGCTACAATGGGAGAGCACCAGACCGACTTCTTCTTCTTCTACCTCCACTTCTACCGGTCAGTCTAGGGTAGGAATCCACCAACTTGATGTCTCTATTGCGATGAAAGCTGAAATGGCTGCAATAACAAGAAAGCTTGAAGCGATAGAGAGCAAATTTTCTGCTCCTGCTCCTGCCCCTGTTCTCCCCCTTCGTACCATCTGCGCTTGTTGTTCCGATCCTTCCCACTTGACCGAAGAGTGTCCTTACAATCCACCCTCGCAAGGACAGGATCAGGTTAATGCTGCCTTCCAGCAAAGACCGAGGAATGATCCATACTCTTCCACCTACAATCCCGGTTGGAGGAACCACCCCAATTTCGCCTGGAATCAGAATCAGAATCAATTCCAGGGGAACAATTTCCAAAGGGCCCCTCCGCCGCAACAACAAGCGCAACAACAAACTCAACATCAATATCAGCAGCCCTTCCAACCCCAACCTTTCCAAAATCAGACGAACAACTTTGCACCAAACAATTCTTTTCCACCAAACAACTTTGTTCCGTCAAACAACGATAAAGTTTCCTCGCTCGAACGAAGTCTGGAGGCGTTTGTTAAACAATCGACTTAATCCACCGCCAACATCCAGTCTTCCATTCAATCCTTAGTGCAACACACTGCCGCACACGGGCAAAGCATCAAGACCATCGAGGCCCAGATTGCACAGCTAAACGCGGCCTTAAGCGAGCGAGAAAAGGGGAAGCTCCCGTCCCAGCCACTTCCAAATCCCGGTCACCCACATAATGCACATGTTGCTCTTGAACAACAAAACCATAATGTGAGTGCCGTGACCACACTGAGATCGGGGAGGATGCTGCAATACAACATTGGCAAACGGATCAACGATGACACCTCGGCCGCTTCTTCTTCTTCTTCTTCTTCGTCTTCTGAGCCTATTCTCCGTTCTTCACAAGGCTCCCATCCCTCTTCTTCTGCTCTGAACGGACCCACTTCTCACTCCACGAAGACACCTATTCTGGGATCCGTTCCAACTCCACAATCTCCTCCTCCAGCATTAGACTCAACCAATTTTCAAAATGTTCCATTTCCAAACCGGTTGAGGTCTAATAAACAAAATCCTCAAATGGAGAAGATTCTGGAGTTACTTAAGCAGGTTAACATTAACATTCCTCTTTTAGATGCTGTCCAACAAGTCCCGTCCTACGCGAAAATCTTAAAGGACTTATGCACGAAAAAGAGGAAGTCTCAGGTACCCAAGAAAGTTTTCTTGGCTAGTGCTGTGAGTGATGCCCTTACCCAATCTTTACCACAAAAACGGAAGGACCCTGGCTGTCCTACGATTTCAATTACTATTGGGGATAAGAACATCAACCGCGCACTATTAGATCTTGGTGCCAGTGTTAACCTGCTTCCGTATTCAGTATACGAGCAATTAGGCATCGGAGAGCTGAAACCCACACACTGCACTCTCCAAATGGCCGACCGATCGATCACCCACCCTAGGGGTGAGCTAGAGGATGTGTTAATAAAAGTCGGGGACTTCATATTCCCCGTTGACTTCATTGTATTAGATACACAGCCTGTAGCTAACCCCCGGAATCAAATTCCAGTGATACTCGGTCGACCATTTCTCGCAACCTCAAATGCTGTGATCAATTGTCGCAATGGTTCGATGAACCTCTCTTTCGGAAATATGACGATTGAACTCAACATTTTTAGGTTGGGGAATCAGCCCGCCGAACCTAATGCTCATATACTGGACGTCTGCTCGATCCAGGAGATCACCCCAGAAGAGTGTGAATTCGAGGAGTTTCTGTTTGAACACGATAATCTTGACGCCACTAGTGCGTTTCTCTTCGAACCTGCTGCGGTTTCTGCGCCCGACAACGACTACGAGTGTTTCACATTTTCAAACGATCTTAGCTGCGCACAACCCGAGTTTGAATCCTTCGACTTTCCGGATGAGTTACCTGAACCATCCAACTAGGTTGCTTACACTCGCTTTGAACCTTTGCTGGAGTCCTTTGAGTTCGAGACCTTTGCACCAGTCTTGCCTTCCATCGTTTCACCTCCAACGCTCGAACTCAAGCCTTTGCCGCCTCACCTTAAGTACGCTTACTTAGGTGAGAACGAGACCCTCCCTGTCATCATCTCGGCTTCTCTAGCTCCCGAGCAAGAGAAAGCCCTTCTCGCGGTCTTGCACAGCAATAGGCAAGCTTTTGGCTGGTCCATGGCGGACATCAAGGGGATTAGTCCCCTTATCGTTGAGCATCACATTCATCTGATGGATGATGCCAAACCAGCCCGTGATCCACAAAGACGTCTCAATCCAGTCATGAAAGAGGCTGTGAAGAAGGAGATCGTCAAATGTCTAGATAGTGGTATCATTTACCCTATCTCTGATAGCCAGTGGGTTAGCCCCATTCATGTTGTCCCCAAGAAGTCGGGCATCACGGTCATCACTAACGAGGCGAACGAGTTAATCCCTACTCGCACCCAAACTGGGTGGCGAGTTTGCATTGATTACAGAAAACTCAACGCCGCAACGTGGAAAGACCACTTTCCGCTACCTTTCATTGACCAGATGCTTGAACGATTGGCCGGACACGAGTACTACTGCTTTCTTGATGGCTACTCCGGCTATAATCAGATTCCCATCGCCGAAAAAGACCTGGACAAGACCACATTCACTTGTCCTTTCGGCACGTTTGCATATCGTCGCATGCCCTTTGGGTTATGCAATGCGCCCGCTACCTTCCAGCGGTGTATGATGGGAATTTTCGCAGACATGGTGGAAAAATTTCTGGAGATTTTCATGGATGACTTCTCCATCTTCGGCGATTCCTTCAACGAGTGTTTGCTGCATCTTGACGCTGTCCTTACCCGATGTAAGGACAAGAATCTCACTTTGAACTGGGAGAAATGCCCCTTCATGGTACGCGAAGGTATTGTCTTAGGACATATCATCTCGTAAAATGGCATAGAGGTTGACAAAGCAAAGATTGAGGTCATTTCCAATCTGCCTCCTCCCCGATGCGTCAGAGATATCCGAGCCTTCCTTGGCCATGCCGGTTTGTATAGACGGTTCATCAAGGACTTTAGCAAGATTGCTAGGCCCTTGACTCTTTTGCTGGCCAAGGATACGCTTTTCGACTTCAACTCGAGCTGTGTGACTGCATTCGAGTCACTGAAACGCTCACTCACTTCCGCTCCCGTTCTTTCTTCACCTGACTGGACGCACCCATTCGAGATTATGTGCGATGCATCCGACTTTGCCATTGGTGCTGTCCTTGGACAACACATCAACAAGATGCCGTACGTAATCTATTACGCAAGCCGAACCCTGAACGACGCCCAACTTAACTATACAACAACTGAGAAGGAATTCTTAGCTGTTGTATTTGCTTTAGAAAAGTTCAGGCCCTACCTCATCGGCTCTCCAGTCATTGTCTACACAGACCATTCAGCTCTGCGCCATCTTTTTGCGAAGAAAGATGCAAAATCTCGGTTAATCCGTTGGATCCTCTTGCTTCAAGAGTTTGACCTTGTCATTAAGGACAAACGAGGATGTGAAAACGTAGTTGCGGACCATCTCTCACGACTTCCTTCTTCGCCTTCGCTTCCAATTCCGATCAATGACGTTTTCCCGGATGAACAGCTCTTGACAGTATCATGCGAACCCTGGTTCGCAGATATTATGAACTATTTGGCCATGGGATTACTACCGACTGAATGGTCGAGTCAGGACAGACTTCGCTTCTTATCTTGAGTAAAACACTTTTACTGGGACGAACCCTACTTGTTCAAGTACTGTCCCGACCAGATTATTCGTCGGTGTGTCCCTGACGAGGAATTCAAGAGTGTGCTGTCGTTTTGCCACGACCAAGCATGTGGCGGGCATTTTGGCCCCAGAAAGACAGCTGAGAAGATCTTGCAATGTGGTTTCTACTGGCCACAACTCTTTAAAGACGCTCATGACTATTGCAAGACTTGCTCCCGGTGCCAACACATGGGCCGGATATCCTGGAGGAACGAGATGCCGCTCCAACCGATCATGGTTGTAGAGATTTTCGATGTTTGGGGGATAGATTTCATGGGGCCGTTTCCCAGCTCTTTCGGGAACTTGTACATCCTTCTAGCTGTTGATTACGTCTCTAAATGGGTCGAGGCTGTGCCCAGCCGGACTAACGACAACAAGGTTCCTTAAAGAAAACATTTTCTCCCGGTTTGGGCACCCCCGTGCGATCATTAGCGACAATGGAAGTCATTTCTGCAACAGGACTTTCGAGGCCTTGATGCGGAAGTATTCCATTAATCATAAGCTCTCTACGCCCTACCACCCCCAAACCTGCGGGCAGGCCGAAGTTTCAAATCGGCAAATCAAGCAGATACTGGAGAAGACGGTTTCCAAGAACCGTAAGGATTGGTCGCTGAAACTCACTGATGCCCTTTGGGCATTTCGAACCGCTTATAAGACCGACCTTGGCATGTCTCCCTATCGGCTTGTGTACGGAAAAGCCTGCCACCTACCTGTCGAAATAGAGCATCGCGCATTTTGGGCGATAAAGGAGCTGAATCTGTCTCTTAAGGATGCGGGCAGCCATCGGAAGCTGCAGTTGAATGAACTAAACGAGCTTAGGGATGAGGCTTACGATAACGCGGTTGCCATTAAGAATCGAACGAAGGTGTTTCACGATAAACACCTTTTGCGCAAAACCTTCGTACCTGGTCAGCAGGTACTGCTTTACGACACCCGACTTCACTTCCATCCAGGAAAGCTCAGATCTCGCTGGAAAGGGCCATATTTTGTGCGGAATGTGTATCCGCAGGGCGCTGTGGATTTGGAAAATCCAAAGGACGGTTCACTTTTCAAAGTAAACGGACACCGATGCAAACCGTACCTTAGCGCCGAACCAACAGAGGAGCTCCTGTTCCTACAGGAGCCAGTTTACCCTGAATGATCTTCCTCTGCCTACCTCCAAACTTCGGTTATCCAGCCAAGAACAGTGGACACTGTTCCAAATAAGTTTGGGGGTATGTACAAACCATTTTGTATATATTTGTGTATATTCTTTTTTCTTTAAAAACAAAAACAAATAAAAATTTGTGTTTCGCTAACAGACAATTTTGACCCTTCAAATGATCTCTTCATGCAATGACAGTGAGGACACTGTCCAGTTTAAGTTTGGGGGTACGCTCGGTACGCATTTCTTACCTTCGCATTCATATGTATATTTTGCATCTGCATATTAAAATCCTTAAAATCCATAAAAATCTGAAAATTTTCTAAAAATATAAAAACTTTTCTGTCAAGTTAGCTAGTGGAAGAACTCTGATTCAACATTTCGACGGTTTTGTTTGAAAAAATAAGAATAACTAAATCTTATATTTAGATTTTGAAAACCTGAAAGATAACTCTCCTTTGAAGTTAACTATAGCTGATATAAGTCTTTACATCACACTACACGTGTCGTGAGTTTTTGGGAATTAGATGACAAGTCTTTTATGTTTAAAAACTTTTAAACAGATAAATGATTTTCTGAGGATCAAATAGGTTTGTTCTGAAATAAGTAATGTCAAGAATAGTTTATGAAGTAAAGCAAATATGAAGGAATATTATTGATGCCGTAATTGGAGCTAAGTCTGAAAAATAACCCATCTGAAACTTGATTGGAATGATTACACACCGAACCCACTAAACACGTCTTTTATCCAAAAAAAAATAAATTGAACTGCCGATTATATCTCCGTTCGCATTAAATCATCTGATTTTCACGCCAAACTGTCTTTTGTTTTTGGGCCTAGGTAACTTGAGTAATTAAGTCCGCTGGGGTGTTTCTACACCTAATGCCCTAAAACCAACTGGTTTGGGTGCATTGGCCCAAAGCTCACTAAGAAGCCTAGAAAGTCCAGTTTAAAACAAAGTCAAGCAAGTGTTCTCTCCGAGTTAAAATTCCTAACGGTTCTTTGTGTGAGAATAATCTTGATAAAAGACAGGCTTTTATAAAAATTTTTGCGGAGATATGAAGGTTTTATTCTATGATAAATACTATTGCACGTTCACAGAGGTGTGTATGAAATGAAAACAAGAAAAAGGTGGAGTGAAAAATACGACTTAGTTTCCTGTTAAGGAAGATAGAAATTCTAAAGTTGAAACCTTACTGGAAAACGAAACTTGAAAAATGCTTAACTCTTTATAAAACTTATGTGATCCTTTTAAAATTGTTATCTGGGCTTTATTGTACGACATGATGACTTTATTCGACCTTTCGGGAACTTAACGACACTATTTGCACTGCACGTAAAGACATATAAAATCTGTAGTTAAATAAGAAGCGAGGTGTGAAAAATAAAGGTTCGATAGTCTAGACTTAGGATTATAGAATTGTTATTTTCTGAAAAAAAACTTTAGGCTTTGAATCTTAGTTATTTTACGAAACCAACTTGACCGGATTTTGAGGGTAGTATCCGCTGAAAACCCTCAGGAGACAACACTCCTCCTACTAGGGACACCTAGAGGTTTAACGGCTTGTTGCACATGCTCAGTGCAATCGTGTTCCCTGCGAAAGTGAGGTTAGGAAATTTTTTGTGAATAAATTGGCTTTGCTCGGGACGAGCAAATGATAAATTTGGGGGTATTTGTTCATATAAGATTTTTGCATTTTCATACCGCCCAATTTTTATAACATTGCATATCTGTAGATACTCTTGAGCCGTGTTTGCTAGTCAATTGCAGGATACAGGTTCTCGGTTCTAAAACGGTGGAATTCATGGAAAACATGACAAAATCCGGGTTCCTGCCAACCACAGATAAAACACGGTCTCCGCTCTTCATCCGTATGTTGCCAGATACCAGTTTAAGAAGACAAAATGGCAAATCGATTGTCACCTTCATGCACAAGGCTCAATGGCAACAACAAGTTCCAAGAAATCTACGCGGAGCTCGAGGCAATCATGCCAAATCTTGATAAAAAGTCCACCTTTGCCTCAACAGAAATTCTGGAAAAATCGTGGAGCCAAATTGAGAAAATACATGTACCAGAATTATGTACACTGAAGAACAGGGAAGCACAAAAAAGAAGAGGGCCCAACTCCTCTAAAGGGCCGCGGATCCGCGGCCAATAGGGGGTCTAGGCCGCGGATCCGCGGCCATATGGTGGCGGCAGTTGATAATTTTTTAGGGGTATTTTGGTCTTTGTATATGTGTTCTGGTGGTTGCCCTAGGTTTTCATTTTTTGGCCTATAAATAGCCCAGAACTGAGAGAAGGAAAGGGTCCATTCTTGTATTTTCATTTTGCCTAGGTTTAGTGTTTTTCTTCTTCCTCTTCTCATCTCTTCTCCATTAAACTTGTAGTGAGCTTGTGAGTGAAGAGTGATGAATAAAGAAGAACCGTTTATTATCATGCTTGTCTTGCCTTTTTTATAATTGTTGTAATTTTAATTCGTTAAGTAGTTGTTGTTATTTTCTTGTTGTTTCTTTCTTCTCTCTTTTTCTTTATCCTTAATACGACAATGATGCTTACGCTCGATCCTCGCCAAGGTGAGGTCGCAAATAGCTAGTCGTATTCTTCTAATCTCCTTCTTTCTATCTTCCTCTTTTGTTTTGTTTTATTTTTCCGTATCATGATGTGTGAGTAGTTCATACTTGTTAGGGTAGGATAAGGGAAGTTTGAGAGAAGGAAATCTCTCTCACTCTTTCCTTGCCCAACAGCTTAAATCGACTCCCGTTAATTGAACCACAATCCGCTCCTTACGGCACCCTATCCTACATGATAGCGGTGATCCCGTAGTGAGACCGGTTGTGGTTGAATTAACCGGAGGTTATGGCTAAGAGCCAAGAACGGACGGACAAGCACCAAAAGGAAGGACTTATGCGTTGGAAAGCCTACCTTATACTCGCAAGTTCCTTCCTAGTCGTGCTAATCCCCGTTGTTGCCGATTACCGTAACACCGATATTAAGAGGGGCAACGAAAGATGTGGAGACTCCTAACTCAAACTAACCTAATCCTAACCCTAACAAGCTCGCTTTAAATATCAACTTAACACGTAGATAATCACAAACAAATCTGAACTCTCGGACTTAACTCGTTAAAACACATTGAAAAAGACTCCCATCTCCCTGCGGACGACCCGTACTCAACCGGCTAGCTACAAGCGAAACCGTCTTGATTGCGGTATTTAACTAAAACTTGAACACGCACAACCCTTAACAATCACCTTATCCTGGCGTTGATCAATGCTGTTATCGGGGTGCGTTCACTAGCACTCGCGAATCTTTGTGTGAACAGTAGCTCCATCTCCGCAAATGTTTTAATAGAGTGATTAGGTAGCTCTGAATACCATTCAAAGGTTGTTTCCGCTAAGTTGCCGATGAATTGACGTAGCAACAATTTGTCATCGCCTCCAGTATTGCCGCATAAGGCCCTGAATTGAGCGACATGCTGATGCGGATTCCCTGTCCCTTTATATACGTGGAATTTAGGGATCGTATATCCCGGCGGATAACTGATTTGGTCGTACCGGCTCGGATACGGTCGTCCGGTTCTAGCAATTTGCCCAGCCGCTTCATTCACCTGATGAACCCGGATCTGCTGAGCTATATATTCGTCCAAGTCAGTTTTGGAGATTGCCTCCTCCTTGGCTGTTGACAGAGCCGGTGGAGGATTTGACGTTTCTCCCTTGTCGTCTTCAAGGACGATCGGAGGATCTTCAGCAGGAGGGTCCGGGTGTAACATCATCTGTAACACTTGAGTTTTAGGGTTAGTAATAATTAAGTGTTAATTTGGGGGTTTTGGTAAAAAGTTTACCAAAACGGGATTCTAGTAATTTATCTGGATTTATGGATATTTTTGTGGAATTTTATCTCAACCACACACACTTGTGCACGTTAGCCAGGGTTAAGATTAAGGTTTGCCACATATTTGAGTTGTGGGTTAGTCATGTTTAAGTTAACCTTGGAGGGTTAGGTCCTTAGTTAAGTTAATAGTGTTGTTTAGAGATAATTAGCTTTAGTTGAAGATGGTTGGCTTTGACCATGGGGTTTTGGAGGGTTTAAGGTTGACTTAGAGAGAGAGAGAGAGGGGGTGTGATGGGTCATGATGGTTTAAGGATTTGTCACCCTCTTTCACTTCAAACTTGGCAATTCTTCTCACTCTCAATCCCTCTCTCACTCACACATCAGTTCAGCCCAGAAATTGCATCAATTCAGCCCCCAAGCCATCACATTGTGCTGCTACAGCAGCTAGTGATGAACTTCAGCCATTCTCAGCCCCTCCCCTTCACATTCCAGCACAACTGCTGCAACAGCAGCTGTTCCAGCCCCCAAAACAGCCCCTTCAGCACCTACTATCATTACAAGCAGCCTACCCTCAAATCTCTCTCTCACACACTCACTTCAGCCTACAACCAGCATCAGCTCAGGTATCAAGACATCAGCAGCAGCAGCTGCTACATCAGCCACATTTTTCATCATTTCAGCCACAATTCAACACCACAAAACAGCCCAGCTCAGCTTTATTTTCAGCAACACCACCCCAAACTTCCAGCTTCAGCCAAACTCCTCCAAGCTTGTTGCAGCATCAGCCAAGGCAGCACCATATCAGCCCACTCCATACCATACCACACCAAATCAGCCACAACACACCACATCAGCCACACCACAACTCTATACCACACCACATCAGCCAAGGCAGCACCATATCAGCCCACTCCATACCATACCACACCAAATCAGCCACACCACACCACATCAGCCAAGGCAGCACCATATCAGCCCACTCCATACCATACCACACCAAATCAGCCACACCACACCACATCAGCCACACCACAACTCCATACCACACCACATCAGCCAAGGCAGCACCATATAAGCCCACTCCATACCATACCACACCAAATCAGCCACACCACACCACATCAGCCACACCACAACTCCATACCACACCAGCAACAGCAACAGCAAAAGCAAACAGCAACAGCAACAGCAGCACATCAGCATCAGCTCTGGTGAAGTTCAGCTCATTCCAGCCACGTTTTGATGCACCTACTCTCTTCTTCTTCTCCTTCTCCTTGGTTGCAAGGGTCCTAGGGGGTATAACTCCTAAACTTTTCCCATATTGTGTAGATTATGTGCTTGATTAGCTAGTTTTAGTGATAAATAGAATTTTAGAGCTAGAATGGTGTAGTGATGCTAGATTTAGTTATTTTAGAGTGCTTGTAGTTTAATGAACCCTTTTTGGTGTTAACTAATCTGTTTAAACCTAGTGGTGCTATTAAAATTAGACGGTTAGCCTTAATTGCTAAAGTTTCGGTAATCTAGCTTAATTGGTGTCCATATCACGTTTAGTAGTGATTTTGGGTGATTTGTAAGGATTTTGGGCAAAGTGAGAGTTGCGTTAGCTAGAATAACCCTCTTAGGTGCTAGTGAGGCCAGTCAACCAGAGAAATTCCCCAGACTCCATAAAAACCACCCGATTTACCCGACTTGGCGTATTTTGGCAGTTTTAGTGACTTTTTAACCTCTATAGGATCTGCTGTTGACCCGAACCCTTCAGAATAAAATTGGGAAGACTGTAGCATGGTGAGACTGGTAGATACACACGCACAAAACACGGGGACCCCTCTCCCTATTCTGGCCGCAGATTTATTATATCTAGCTGCAAATTTCTGCCAGAATGGGGGTGGGGGTGTTGGGTTTTGGTCTGTGGGTTTACTCTAGGTAGCTAGGGTTTTTGGTATCTGTAACTTTTCATTTTGGGTCCAGAGGCAAAATCTGGAGCTAGTTATGTGTTTCGATGTTTTAAGTCTTGTGCGACACGCGCGTGATACGCGTGGTTCTGTGGCGCGCTGCGCGACACAGCGTGTCAGCTTAGGTTCTGGTGGTTCGTGCGCGTCGCGTCATGTCGTGTGCACAACGCGTTTAGTTGCACGCACGCGTATTCCTTTTATCGATATATCACGTTTTGCAGGATTTTCCTTATATGGTGACTATTTGTAAATTCTAGGTTCGCCGGCGGGTACTTCAAGCGCAGCAGAGAAAGGCAAGCAGGCGGTCGGACACACTTAGCACGGGATCACGGGTGAGTAGATTTAACATCTACGGGGGACGATCGTTTGGATGGCGCGAGTCGCCCGTTAGATTAATAAACTTATAGTTGGTAAACTTGATAGTACTTGTGACAATAAAATGATAATAATAAAACTGGCATAATATTACCGCAGTCATATCTACATGTCATACCCTTATACGCAAATTCATTTGTAGGACACATGCACCATTACCAGGTTTTATATGCAGCACGAGCACTATTCATGTGGACACACACCCTGGTAATTGCCATGTCACGACACTTGATGACCTTAACCTGAAACATGTTAATTGCCTACAAATATGATATTGCATTAAATATTTAAAATGAAACCATAAGAATTACCATACCTGTGCATATGTATTATCATACCATCTGCTCATGCTTAGTGCAAATCATACATTACAAATTGATACCATAAGCATCCATAGTCATCGACATATGCATTTTTGATGATTTCATAGGATTTATGATATTTCTAGATTTTGGAGGAAAGCCGCAAGATTTCAACTGATAACTGTTTAAAAATATAAAAGTTGCGGTTTTCTAGTGATGTAAAGTGTCGTCCACCATGAGTTCGCTGTGGTTTTCGAGATCCGTGACGAGGAGTGGAGGAACCGTCACGGATACATGGTGGGCCCGGTACGGTACCCCGGGGAAAGAAGATCGCAGGAGATGGCGATGAGCCTGGCTGGGGACGGATTACCTACCGGTGACTTCATTTGGTATGGCGGATATCCAGAGGATACCGACCGTGGCCGCTGGTTTGAGACATGGATTTTGATATGGATCAGCCGGATGGCTGAGGCCAGAGATACTGGACATGGATATATGAGATTTGGACAGTTTTGGGGTGTCGTTGCTGGACACGGTTTTTACTCATTTCTTTGATATTATGCTGATGTGTAAAAAGGGAAATTTCAAAACAAAGGAAAGAATAATTCTCATACATACTTGATAGTACTATCATGTGACAGACATACCCGTATTACATCCATGTGACATATATATGTACTTGCTTGCATACTGTAGATGCATACATACCTGCTAGAACATGTAGTCATACCTGCTTTAGGGATGCCAGGACACTTGTGTGCATGCATACGATAGCCTTAGTAGATGTTATTTATTACTCACGAGCTGGCAACTCACCCCCGTTGTGCCACATCTTTTCTGCAGGTCCACTCCGTCAGCATTGTAGCGGCGGATACTTTTGCTTCCTTTGCACTTTTTGCCTGGACTCGAGGCTTTTGCTCATAGGTGGGTTATTATCAGTTTGTACCACCTTATATATTTGTTGTATCTAGAACACTCCATCTACTGCTACTATCATTTCGGTTGTACCTGTTTTATTTGGATTACTGTATATTGACCTAGATATGAGATTGTGAGACTTTGGAATTTAGCTTATGATATATTTGGGTTGAGCTCACTTGAGTCGACATGCTATTTCTCATGCACTGTTATTCCTTTATATATCTGTTGCACTGTTGAGGTTAATTTTACAAGTGAAATTCTGCTGGAATTTTGGGAAAAAGGAAAGTTATTTTAAAAAGGGCAATTTGATTAGGTAATGAAGTAAATGCTTAAACAATTTGGTTTTCCTTCACTCTAAAGATCTTAATTGGGTTTTGTATTCTGGGTTTCGGCTTACTTATTTTACGGACGCCTTGCGACATCTCGTAATCTAAGGGCCGGTCACGTTCCGTACCTTACGGGTCATGACAAAGTTGGTATCAAAGCGATAGGTTTCACCTTTCTGAGTGTAGGATAACCCTTAGTAGATGGAGTAAGTGACTTAAGCAGAGTAGCGTAGCGTACGTATGTCCGCGGCATACTTGCGATGCGATACTCCGCCTAGGTGACTTTAGGACATGCTTGCTTGAAAATTCCTTCTTCGATTCCATGTATCCTGTGATTCTCTTACGCTGTTCTCATTTTCCTGTTTCCTGTACCAGTCGCTATGCCACAGAGGGCTACCAGAGCACAGAGGGCTGCTGCCCGAGACGAGATTCGAGCTGGCTCATCCGAGACTAGGACTGAGCAGGGTGGCATGCCTACGCCACAGGGACAGACCGATCCACCTTCCCCAGGCCGTATGGATAGGCTTGAGACTGGTATGGAGGAGTTGCGTCAGATGATGGGGAGTATGCAGGAGCTCCGTCAGATGGTAGGATCCCTAGTTGCAGCCAGTCGTACACCGAGGCCGGAGGACGCACCTACTACATCCAGACTACCTTGGTACCTGCTCCTACTACTACCACCGTGACCATCCCGGTTTCGCTACAGGAGTTCATGAGGCTGAGACCTCCAGTTTTCACGGGTACCGATGCGGCGGAGGACCCGCAGACGTTCCTTGACAGCTTGGCCAGGATCTGCCGATCGCTGAGATGTTCTGATGATCGCTGGGTAGAGCTTGTGAGTTTCTGACTAGAGGGTCTCGCACAGATATGGTGGGAGTCAGTTCTGAGAGGTCGAGCTACAGGCCTACCGCCCATGACCTGGACCGAGTTCACAGCAGTTTTCCTTGCCCGTTTCCTTCCGGAGAGCGTTCGCGACGCCAGAGCTCGTAGTTTCGAGGCCTTGGTCAAGACACCTAGGATGACGGTGTCTGAGTATGATGTTCAGTTTACGCAGTTGTCCCGATATGCCCCGTACTTGGTAGATACCGAAGCAAAAAGGGTGAAGAGGTTCATACAGGGACTGGATGCCCAACTATATCTTGCCATGGGCGCTCAGCATTTTGATACCTACTCGGCAGCTATGGATACAGCATTGCGGATGGAGACACGTATTTCAGCGACGTCGGCCGTTCCCGGGCCGAAGAGGATTCGTACCGGCACACCAGATCAGAGACAGCATGCCAGATTCATTCCGAGAGATAGGGCCGGCAGAGGGTTCGGACGAGGTCAGCTGTACGGATCATATACACAGGGACAGCAGTCGTCGCTAGGGTGCTTTAGGTGTAGGTGTCTGCACCATCGTATTAGAGATTGTCCAATGAGGCGACAGGGTACGGCGACAGTTCCGCATGTGACTCTACCTCCATCACCGCCCCCTCCTCAGAGAGCTCTACTACCTGCCACAGGCGATGCTCCACGCCAGTTAGGCGCACCCAGAGGCCGTGGGCGCGGCGCACCGACCCAGAGAGGACGAGGAGGCCGAGGCCGAGGTCAGCCCGCTATTGGAGGAGGTCAGGCCCGAGTTTTTGCATTGATACCCCGGGATGCGCAGGCATCCAATGTCGTCGTTACAGGTACCCTGTCAGTATGATCTATTGATGCACACGTATTGTTCGATCCCGGATCCACGCACTCTTACGTTTCCACCCACTTCGTGCCGAGTTTAGGTAGAGAGTCCGGTTTGCTTGACCAGCCGCTGGTTGTGACCACTCCTATGGGAGAGTCTTTTGTTGCTAGGCACGTGTTCCGATCCTGTAAAGTTCGTATTGGCGAGCGAAAGTTGCCTATCAACTTGATCCTTCTGGAGATGTTGGACTTCGACATTCTTTTGGGCATGGATTGGTTAGCCACGTGCTATGCGACGGTGGACTGCCGCGAGAAGACAGTTAGGTTTTGTTTTCCCGGCGAGTCAGCTTTTGTCGTGCAGTGGGACCGTGGTGCCGCCCCTCACATTTTGATTTCTTCCCTTCGCGCTGGTCAGCTGATGAGGAAGGGATGTCGGGGATTTCTAGCCTGTGTATGTGATACTAGAGCTACGGATGTTCCATTGGACCAGGTTCCGATTGCATGCGAGTTCCCCGATGTTTTCCCTGACGAGCTGCCAGGACTGCCACCTGAGCGCAATGTCGAGTTCTGTATTGATTTGATTCCTGGCTCGGGGCCTATTTCTATACCGCCTTATCGGATGGCCCCGGCGGAACTTAGAGAGTTGAAGGTTCAGCTGCAAGATTTGCTGGATAAGGGACTTATTCGACCCAGTGTTTCTCCGTGGGGTGCTCCGGTCCTGTTTGTCAAGAAGAAGGACGGAAGTTTGCGCTTATGTATCGACTATCGCCAGCTGAACAAGGTGACCGTTCGGAACAGATATCCGTTGGCGCGCATTGATGATTTGTTCGACCAGCTCCAGGGCGCGGGTTATTTTTCGAGGATCGACTTACGATCAGGATACCACCAGCTGCGAGTCCGACAGGAGGATATACCGAAGACAGCCTTCCGTACACGCTATGGCCACTATGAGTTTCTGGTGATGTCGTTCGGACTCACCAACGCCTCCGCAGCATTTATGGATTTGATGAACCGTACCTTCAGACCGTATCTTGACTTGTTCATCATCGTGTTCATCGACGATATTTTGGTGTACTCCCGGAGCCGAGAGGAGCACGAGCAGCACCTGCGTATTACGTTACAGACTCGGAGGGAGCACCAGCTGTTCGCAAAGTTCTCCAAGTGTGCATTCTGGCTGGACAGCGTCGGATTCTTGGGTCACGTGATTACGAGAGATGGAATTTGTGTGGACCCGAATAAGATTGAGGCCGTTCAGCAGTGGCCCCGACCTACATCGGTTACCGAGATCCGTAGTTTTCTAGGCCTGGCAGGCTGCTACAGGCGTTTTGTTCAGGACTTCTCCCGTATAGCTGCGCCCTTGACCGGTCTAACCCGGAAGGGAGTTCCTTTCGTTTGGACAAGGAGTGCGGGCGCAGTTTTCAGCAGCTGCGGACGTGTTTGACTACGGCGCCAGTATTATCTTTGCCTTCGGGATCAGGCGGATTTGTGGTCTACTGTGATGCTTCGCGAGTGGGATTAGGATGCGTATTGATGCAACATGGCCGGGTGATCACTTATGCTTCTCGGCAGTTGAAGAAGCGCGAACAAAACTACCCTACTCACGATTTGGAGATGGCTGCAGTGGTC
The DNA here is from genome assembly GCA_030015575.1 of Agapanthus africanus. Lineage (NCBI taxonomy): Eukaryota > Viridiplantae > Streptophyta > Magnoliopsida > Asparagales > Amaryllidaceae > Agapanthus > Agapanthus africanus. Next base: position 343,086,463 of record CM057343.1, read on the forward strand.
TTTGCACTGATGATATGGCGACATTACCTATATGGCGAGTCGTGCTAAATATTCACAGACCACAAGAGCTTAAAATACATATTTCAGCAGCGAGACCTGAACCTCAGACAGCGTCGTTGGATGGAGTTGGTGAAGGACTATGACTGTGAGATCTTATACCACCCGGGCAAGGCGAATGTTGTAGCGGATGCTTTGAGCAGGAGGCCCGGGGGTAGTCTATCCTATTTACGCGCAGTGCAGAAGCAGACGTCAGCGGATTGGCAGATTCTATGCGACAGCCGAGTCGAGTTCGAGTTCACTTGGACAGGAGGACAGCTCGCGCATGTTCGTGCGCGCCCACAGTTGCTTGACCGTATATATGAGGCACAGCGCAGAGACGACCGTTGCTCAGAGATCATAGCGCAGCTGGGACAGGGCAGATTTTCCGAGTTCATGATTGATGATCAGGGGATTTTACGATTTGGATCCAGACTGTGTGTACCAGATGCTGATGGTTTGTGGCGCGACATTCTTGAGGAGGCACACCGATCAGTGTATAGTGTCCTGTTGGAGATGGTGCCCTCAGAGTCAATTATTGGATCACAGGCACGTGATTGCAATGATTGAGGGAGGACCTGTCCCAGTAGGACAGTCTTACTCGAGATGATAGTATGCTATCTGGTTTATCTTTATCATCGTGTACTGCTTTAGGTGACCTGACATGTCGCTATTACATGTTGATAGAGCCCCTAGGATTCTTGCTTGACCACCAGCAGTATGAGGGCGATCATATAAGTGGGAGCTGGGGTCTATAAGCACATCCTTAAAAGGTCCCTAGTCGTGGGAGTTTCGAGACAGGGCATCGATACTCCAGAGTAGACTAGTGTATACAGTCGAGACCCCGACGAGGGGCGGTGGCCGGTCTCACAAGCCACTGGTGTTAGTTGGTTCACCTAAGATGTATACAGGTGCTTATTGGGTTATGAGTACACCGGACAGGACTCGCCGGGAACATGCTAGTTGGTCTTATACCTGACGTCAGATTGCAGTTCCCTGGTGACATGTGTACAGGTTAGTTCATCGACCTGGGGATCGTCATTTGTCTCGTGTGAGTTCCTACTGTACTTTGATTACTACCCTACCACACTCAAAGGAGACGTGCAAACAGGTTTTAGTTGGGTACAGTCCCGAGCCACATGGAGGCACTGAGCGGATCTTCAGGGGTTCGTCTCTCCCGGTATTGGGGGTGAGGTCGCGCTGTGTCTAGGAGAGCCATTACACGAAGCCCTCGGCCGAGGCAGGAGATTTACTGGTAGGTATTCCAGTAGTATCTTAGGGTGTTCTGGGCTACACTCCGACACGACTTGTGTCACGCCCCGCTTCCCAGAGTACGCAAGATTGGGCACGTGACATAGCCAACCATGCTACCTGTGGGTAGGACGTATCCGTCCACAGTCACATTACGGTTGTAGAGATATCAAGAACAGGATAATAAGCTAATCTAATACATGTCCAACTCCATAATAACAAGAATCAATAAACAATAAGTGCGGAAGCTAATGATCCAATACAATGAATAAACAGTACGTCCCATAATGCGGGCTCACATCTGGAAATGAAATGAAAATAAATAAACTAAACCCTAAAGAACTCACAGTTCAGCCTGCTGGCTGAAGTATTCCTGCTCGGTCGTCGACAGTGGTACGGAATCTGGGCCATGCAAAACCCAGACGTCAGCGCGTCAAGACATCAAGTATATAATATAAACATGGTAATAAGCAATGCAAATATGAACATGAATAAAGCAGTACTCAGAAGTAACAGAGCAGGGTAATGTGCAATGGTGACTGAACTGTTCTATCAGGTTTCTACTCTATAGTCTTTGAAACCAATTGATGAATCGTCGATGTAACTCAATAGTATCCCGTGCGTGCCCGGGACCACGGTCAAAACCCTCGGGGCTGAATCCGAGACGTGCCGCTAAGCAGTAAAAGGTAGTAGGATGGACGAGCGATGTCAGCATCAACACTCCGGAGCTGGCCAAGCCCGTAAGACTGATCAGATCAATGTATCGAACTGTTGAGTTACAAGTCGGTTTCACCTTTGATTTCCCCATACCCCCAAGTTATGTATGTCAGGTCAGGTATTCAGTAGTCACGGACTAATGCCAACAGAAAATCCGGTAAAAGTAGGTCTGTCTGGATCGACAGCAGGAATGGTCAGGTTTGTCGGCATTAGGCATGAAATGTCATGGTACAACAGACTGAGTTGGTATGTATGTATATGTCATGTGTAGCAGGGTCAGGCCAATATGTAGTGCAATCGGGTATGTGCTCACAACAGGTATACAATCAATAATGAACAGCAGCAGGAAACAGTAAATAACCATAAAATTCCATGCAAACACAATGATGTTTTGTATTCTCTTATTAACAGGTTCAAGCACCTTTAGGGTGCAACAATCATAGGGTGAAGCAATATCCACAATCATGAAGTAATGAGGCTACAGGAATTTACACTAAGTATACTAATTGTCTCGTGAATGATTTAACAATTAAAGCAGATATGATCCAATTGTTTTATTTAGTTGAATTATAGATTGATAGTGGGTTGATTAATTTCGAGGAACTATTATAACGATTCCATGATAAGGATAACTGTAACAGTCAATTCTAACTCATAATATAATATCAATTTCCATCATTAAGTTGTTGTCTTATATAGTATGAATTCAATTGCGTGGAAAGACTAGATCTCGCACGCTAGCATGTTTAAGCAAGTACTTAGATACTTGCCTCGACGGTTTTGCAAACCGGAACACGGATGCGACGTCGGCAGAAAACGCGATATGATAGCACGGGCCACGGATCGAGTCCCAACAGAGAACAACGGGATCACACGGACCAGAGGGGCTTCGCTGGAGCGTCGGGTTCGCCAAGACGGCACGGTCGGATTCCGGCAACAACACGGCAACGAGTTAGCAACACACGATAAACTTAAAGCGATCAGCGGGGGGGTTTTACTGCACAAAGGAAAGGTGAGGAAGGCTTACCGGGAGATACCAGGGGTTACCCCGGCGAGCTCGACGGCGCTGGAACGTCGGTGAGGCAGCGACGGCGGCTGCAAAGGCTTGAACAGCCTCGGGGTTCGCGGGAGAAGGTGCTGCGACGAGTGGGGGAGAGGGTGGTCGGCTCTGGTGGTCGAGGGGGAGACGGAGGTGGCTCTGGTGACGAGGGCGAGGATCGCCGGCGCGTTCTCCGGCGAACAGCAGAGGTAGGTGATGGGGTTATGGGCTCGGGTTGGTGGTCCGGCGAGGGGGAGGAAGGAAGCGACGACGAGGTCGGGACGAGGAGGGTGAGAGGGAGTCATGGGAGGCGTCGGCGGCGAGAGGCGGCGTCGACGTCAGCTCTGCAGTGGTTGGAGGCGTCGGGGTTGGTTGCAGGCACGGGGAGAGGGACGGAAGAAAGAGGTAGGAGGTGCGGCTGGGCTCGCGGTGGCGAGGGCGGCGACGGCGAGGTCGCGGGGAGATCGGCAGTGAGGTTGCGAGGGCTAGGGTTAGGGTTACGAGATGTTTCTCGTGGGGTTTTCTCGCGATGGTAGAGGAGGGAGAAGGCGGCTGCATGGATAAATATAGGAGGAGAGAGAGAGAGAGGGAGATTTGAGGGAAGAGAGAGATAGAGATTTGATGAGATAGAGAGAGAAGGAGAATGAGGAGAGAGACAGAGAGAGGCGGAGAGAGAGAGAGAGATGTGAAAGGGGGCCCACGAGGCTGATCACTTGCTCGTGATTGGCTAGGAGGCGAGATTTAAAAGAGATTTGAAGGGATTTTGGAAAGATTTGCAGTTAAAGAAGATATATAATCGTATATAATTAGTTTAAGGTATTAAATTAAAACGGGCCCTTTTGGCGCGAAATGAAACATTTCCAAATCGCGCCCGGGTTGCGCCCAAATGTTCCAAATTCAAATTATAGGATTTTAAGCGGGTTCCAAATTTTGAAAAGAGGTGTTTAATGATTAAAATGCATGCCCCCAAGTCGGACACTTGCACGCGCGCGTAGTCGTCCAAACTTGCCCGTTTAGCCAAACGGAACGGAATCTCGACACGCAGACGCTACCACGCAACTAGTGGCGACGAGTAGGCCAACATGGACATTTTAAATTTCATTTTAGGAGTTAAAATTTGTTATGTGCCAAAGTGACTTAACCGGTTAAAATTTAGCAATAAATCCCAGAAAAACAGAATAATTGGAAATGAGCAATATATAACCCTCAACTAGTAATATAAATAGTATTATTGGGCTCGGGTGTTACAACTTGTACCGCTTTTGGGGGTCTGACTTTTACCAACCCCCTAGGCCCGCCATGCGATGCTTATAGACGAACGGACCGGACTGTACGGATATTGTCACTGACAGGCTCAGTAGGGTGTTGATTAATCCAAAAATTTGTAGTTTACCGTAATCAGAAACGGCGTCGCTTCGCAGCTAGCCGGTGAATACGGGTCGATCCGCAGGGATGTGTTAGTTTCTGATTTTGTGTTATAACGAGTTGATTCAAATCGTTGTTTGGTTTTTATCGATTGAGTTTAAGACGAATTTATGTGATGAGAAAGAACTCATTAGGGTTAGGTCGAAGGTAGGTGTGTTGAGATCAATGTGTTCACCTCTTTCAATGCCGTGATTTAAGCTTTTAGGAAAATCACAACAATCAATAGGAAAAGGGATTAGGATGATCGGGAAGAAACAAAGTTTCTTCCTCTAGATCCTTGTCCGTCTTTTCTTATCCATTGATGTGATCTTCATGGACATCATATAAGTCCGGCCTTTTATACTACGGAACACCGTTACCTTGTAGGTAGGGTGCCGTAGGGGGCGGATCGTATATGTCTGCATGAAGGTTTCGTTTAAAAATAAGTTGACATTGAAGGAGGTGAGAGACATCCGTCTCTCACTCACTCCCTTGTTCCTAACCCTAACGAGCGAGAATTTTACTCGCACATTAGGGAATTTTGAGTAAGAATCATTTTTATGTTTTATGTTTTAAATAGTTACCTCACGACAGATTAAAAATTAGCTAACTAGCAATTAAATGATTACTAGGGCAAGTAGAACAATTATACTAATGCAGGAATTAAATAAAATTAAAGACTTACGCGAAGAAGATGATGCTCTTGATTCCTCCAACAAATCTCACTTTTATTGAATATAAAGAGGCATACAATTTTTTAGATCTAGATTACAATTTATAAGCAAGCAGAAGAATTAGGGTTTCAGAGTCTCGCGCATGTTAAATTACAGATTTGACCCCTGAGAATCCTAACATCTGCACCGACGCAACTGCACAGAAGAAATCCACCGACACGAGCTCTATATGGCCGCGGATCCGCGGCATTTGTTGGCTTGGGCCGGGGATCCGCGGCCCTTTGGTGGTCTTGGGCCACCAACTTTCTGTGCTTGGTTGCTCTTCTCTTGGGCTCTCTATTTTCACTGTTCTTTTCTCTGTTGGGCTTTTTGTTATTCTTCAGATTCTCAGTGAAACTCATAAGGATCTTTTTAACCGTTTCACTTGACGTTCGTCTCGGCTTGAGTAGGATCAGTGTGCCGGTTGGTCAAAAGTCCATTTCCTGTATTATCTTTGTCTTTTTCACTGTATTTGCTTCAAAAGTCTGTATCCTGTATCATGTAACAAACGATCGTCAAAAGCACCTGTTTACTTATAAATTGCACAAAAATGGGGCGTATGAATTGCAATATTATGATGTGAACAAGTACACCGGACGGACTCGCCGAGAACTTCCAGATGGTACTATACCTATCGTCAGGTGGAAGTTCTCAGGTGACATTAGTACAGGTTAGTCTTTAGACCTGAGATCGGCATTTGTCTCGTGTGAGTTCCCACTGTGCTTTGATCACTACCCTACCACGGCTCTGCTGTGTCGTGCAAACAGGTTTTGGTTAGGTACAGTCCCGAGCTACGTGGAGGCAGTGAGCAATTGTCGGGGATTCGTCTCTCCCGGTATAGGGAGTCGTTATCGCACTATGTTCGATTGGTCAGGACCATAAGACCTTGGCCAAGGCAGTTGGGATTTACTAATAGGCTGATCAGTAGTTTCCCGGATTGGTCCTGAGTCACATCAGCATGACTTATTAGGTTATTAGGGTCTGACGTTCACCACCCCGTAGACCCGGTATACGATACTCTCAGACGAAAAGACCGGACTGTACGGATATTGTCACGGATAGGCTCAGTGAAGATCCAGATGAGTTTGCTCATCAGCCTTCCTTTCGATAGGTACCTGGGTAGCCGTTACGTACAGCTAGTGCCACTGACGTGCTTGTGGTTATGGATTTATCCAGTAACTCACTGCCGGCGTACTGTCGAGCCTTTAGAGTCCCACACAGAGGGTTTCCCTGATTCAGGCGAAATGGTGTAGTAGTCGTATTGGATACGTGCAGGGTTCGATCGATCGATGTACTCTGTACTCGGACTTTCAATCGGACAGTTGGTAATACTAGCCGGCCCGGGTTTAGGCCGGATTATTAAATCAGGTATTGATTTAATAATTTACATATATGTATTTCGATATATATATTCTAGTATTACGTTCTTCGTGTTATTCTATCTCTTTGGGCGTTCGGATTTTTATCTAAATGCAGGTATGTATATATAGTGGACTGAAATATGTATTTATTACAGATTTCCTTCTAGAATGTGGCCACCTCATTTTACATTTTACATTTATTTAATAAGTGGAAATGAGGTGTAAAGTGCGAGGTAAGAGAGGAATGGAGTTGACCATGCTAAAATAAATGAATTAATAATTCATTTTGGAGTTACTATTAAAGTATGGTTATGGATTTAATATTCTAGAAAATGATATACAAAACCATTTTGTTCATTTTCTCTCTCCATGGTTGATTCATATTTCTCTTGAGCTCTCATTCTTCTCCTTCCTCTCTAGCCTCCTCCACCTTCATCTTCTTCCTCTTCGCTACCTTCTCAAGAGTTGAGAATCAAGTAAAGAGGTAAAAAAGAGATAGCTTGACACTTAAAACTCTAAACTACACCCTAGATTACTTGGACTAGCATCCCAAGTTCTCTACTTGCTCTTTTGACACTTAGCAAAGAGCTAGAGCCGTGGATCATATTCCCCGGGTGGATCATCTACGACAAAGGAAGACCGGAGAACAAGCTCAATTCCGGAGAACCGACGGAGCAACAAAAGAAGGTCAAGCAAGTTCAAGGTGGCCGCTTGGAGCTCATGACGAGGAAAGAAGACCGAAGGGCTTGGATCTTTTGGTGAGGTTTCTTTTCATAGTAGATAGCACTACTTCATTAGCTAGCTAGGTTTATGGTCAAGATCTGGGTTTAGGGTTAATCTAGTGCCAAGTTTAGTTTCGTCAAAAATTTTTTGTTCCGCACTTGGCCATGGAAGTTGGCCGGGGCACTAGGGTAACCCTTCATGGTATCAGAGCCAGCCTATAAACTCTAGTCTAGTAAGTTTAAACAATGTTAAAACAACGAAACCGAAACGACTCCGTAACTTCAAACCCAAACTGCAGTTTCTGTTGATTTAAAAAGGTTTCAAAATTTTTTTTAAACAAGTGCAGAGTGATCCTTAAACTATGAGATGTACCCAGAACCAAAACGATGCATTTCTACCATGTTCTGGCCAGCCACAACCCCCAAAAGTCCGGCCTCCTCGGTTCTTTTCTAGTGAAATGTATCCAATTTTGTTCTGGCTCTTATCTCTAAAAGTTTAGGTTTCTGGTGTTGTTTGGTTTTTGCCCAAGTTTGCTTCTCTGTTGTTTTCTGTACAGGGCAATTTGGAGTGTTTTGAAGTCGTTAAATTTAACATTGTTTAATAGTTTACAGTACATTCACTTTTATCTGCAACCATGAATGTCATTCAATCGGTAAAACTCGTCTTATTGCTATATGTTCTTTTAGACGGGTTTTGCGAACGTGACATTCGCGTTGATGTTTTGTGCTTGTGCTATATTTGTGGTTGAATTGTCGTGGTGGATAGCATGTGGTGCAATATTAGAAATACAGTTTATATTCATTTGTACATTTGTTATTGCGGGGCGAGCGTCCGACATGTGGGCTGCCGTCTTTGCCGGGTTGTATATTATTTTGGGGCATGACCGGGTTGAGGTCGATGTCGCCTTTTGTACATATTATTTTCTTTTTCTGTATTAGGATTACCCCGCGGAGGAGTGCGCGAATAGCCGGGTTCTAGAAGGCAACAAGCCCGCATCTCATGGCGTAGAGATGGAGGGGGCATCATTCGAATTGGCGGGTTATTCGCCGCACTCGTAGGGGGTACAGGTTTTCATTGCACAGGCTATCCACACGACCGGGAACGTCGGGTTTTATTTGCGGCTCAAATGAAACCCGGGGCTCCAAGATTATCCACCATTCTGTATTGTTGGCTGAGTTTCTGTGATATTGATTATTATCATGCCTGGGACGAATGTTGTATATATATATATATATATATATATACTAGTAGATGTTGTATATGTTTTGCACCCGCGCTAGTCCAGCCCCCGCTCTGTCGTTAGTTAAGTAACCTAACGGGTGAATGACGGGGCCCAGTGGCGAATGCGGATGGCATATACGTACATTTTATTTTCGTTCTTTTCTAGTGAGATAGGTTAAAATTGATGGGACCGCATTAATTTTGACTAATGCAAGAAAATAAACCTAAAAGATGTTGTTGGAACAAATTTTGAAAAACTGACATTACAGACGTTCTCTTTTGCTTTGCACAGTGGTATTTGGTTATGACTATCCAGCACCTCATTCGACGAGGCAAGGGCCGAGATCCCTTCATCGGGAGTGACCCCTTGAGTAAAATTTTGCGCCAATGTAATAAAATCACTATAGTCGATTACTTATGCTTTGCATCGTAGTATTCATTTTGGAATATCCTGCACCTCATTCGACGAGGAAAGAGCCGAGATCCCTTCACAGGGAGTGACCTCTTTAGCAAAAGTTTTCGCCACTATATATATTTTAAAACTATCAGGTTCCTTCAACGATATCAAGTTCATTACGTTAACGGGTTTTTCGCCAAAAACCCAGCCATAGCCCTCCGTCATTTCTTATAACTTGTACTCAGTATTCGTGTTGCGTTTGTTGACTGTGTGAAGGCGCAGTGTACGGTAGCTGAGTATCGCTTATTTTTTGCATACAATGCGATTGGTTAGGACAGTCGTATAACCTTGTTGACTGTGTCAAGGGTTATGCAGGTGGGTTTAATACAATCATGATAATGACGGGTTGAACTTGACTAAGAATCTTTGATTTGTTGACTGTGTCAAGGTCACTTGGGTCCTAGGGGTAAAAACCACATCGGGAGTTTCAAACATACAGGAAAGTTGCAGATTTAGCATACCTTCTGGAGTGTGGTAACTAGAGAGGATTCTATCTAGGTCATCACACAATGATAGTTGAATCCCGATCCCACTGATGAGTAGGATTACTCTTTGGAGATTTTCTCACTTAACAATCAATGCTATAAACCAAGTAGGTGTCTAGAAAGGTGTTAGCGAGGCCATGCCTCCAAGGAAAAGAGGTTATATAATTAAGGAACTTCGCAAAAGCGTTGGAAAACCTCTCTCGAAGTACCAACACTGGCCTGGCTGAAAGGTTAAGCAAGTATTGTGACGTGTGATTAATCCTAACTAGTTCTTCTTTTAAGGTTTGAAGAAGAATTCGAGGAAACAGTGGGAACCATCCTAATTAGATAAATTAATAACCAATATAATCTTGCAAGAGCGCATGCTGAGTGTTCCTTTTCTCTCTCTCCAGGTAGCAACCATTTCACGCCCTAATCAAGATAATAAAATGTATCGCTTGACCGATCCGAATTCTTATTCGGGGCTGAGGAACGCCGGTTTGGCTCTAACTTATGACAACTGTCATGAGTATGAGCAAGGAAAAGAGGATTGATTGAATTCCTTGATGACCCATGTGAAGAAGAAGCATACTATTGCATCTACTTCAGGTGTTTTTGTAATTGAGAACTGCTTTTCGGTCAGTCCTACCTCCTGGGTACTAGATACCGGATCAGGATCTCATATCTGTAATTTATTGCAGGGACTGAGAAAAAGTAGGATAGTTGGACCTGTTGATATGTTTCTCAGGGTAGGGAATGGAGCACAAGTTAATGCTGCAGCCATCGGTGAATATCACCTGGTGTTGCCAAATGGCAATACTATGATTTTGAACAATTGCTACTATGTACCTTCCATGGTTTGCAATATCATATCAGTTTCTTTACTTGATAAAGAAGGATATAACTTTGTTCTTGATAGAAATATCATGAATATTTACCTTTATAAGGTACAGGTTGCAGAAGGTACATTGTGTAATGGTATCTATGTTCTAAATCAGAATACAGTTCTTAATGTACAAAACACACGCAAGAGGAAGAGTTCAGATACGAACGAGTCTTACTTGTGGCATTGTAGACTTGGTCATATCGGAGAGAAAAGACTGAGTAAGTTGCATAAAAATGGATTTTTGGATGCGTTTAAATTTTCATTTTATGAAACTTGTCAGTCTTGTCTCAAAGGAAAAATGACCAAATCTCCGTTCACCGGATATGGAGAAAGAGCAACAGAGCTCTTAGGACTCATATACAGTGATGTATGTGGCCCACTGTCTATACATGCACGGGGAGGGTTCTCGTACTTCATCACATTCACTGATGATCTCTCTAGCTTCGGATATATGTATCTAATGAAACACAAATCTGAAGCTTTTGAGAAATTTAAAGAATTCAGAAACAAAATAGAGAACCAGACTGGCAAAAGTATTAAGATCCTCCGATCTGATAGAGGAGGGGAGTACTTAAGCACGGAATTCCTAGAATACTTAAAAGTGAATGGAATTCTCTCTCAACTTACTCCTCCGTATACACCATAGAACAACGGTGTATCGGAGCGGAGGAATCGTACCCTATTGGACATGGTTCGCTCCATGATGAGTAATGCTGAGTTACCTATTTCATTCTGGGGATATGCACTTCAAACAGCAGCACATCTTTTGAATCAAGTTCTATCCAAATCCGTGGCTAAGACTCCGTATGAAATATGGAGTGGTAAGAGATTTTATCTTAAACGTATTATGATTTGGGGTTGCCCAGCTTATGTCAAAAAGCAGAACCCCGACAAACTGGAGGGACGGTCAGTTTTGTGTAAGTTTGTGGGATACCCAAAAGATTCTAATAGGTATCTATTCTACCATGCAGAGGATCAAAAGATTATTGTTTCTAAGAACGCCACATTTTTGGAAAAGAATTTCCTGTTAAAAATATTGGTGGCAGCACGGTAGAACTGGATGAAATTCCAGATACACAAACTATAACTGAAGATTTGGTGGAACCGCTAGATTCAGTTATACCCGACAAAACCTCAGCCACTCCGCAGATCTGGTAGGATTTCTCATCCGCGCGAAAGATGCTACGGTTTTCTCATAGAAGGGGATCGAGAGGATTGCATCTTGGAAGAAGATAACCCAACCAGTTTCAGGAAGGCCATTATCAGTAGGGACTCCGATAAATGGCTGGATGCTATGCAATCCGAAATGGAGTTCATGTACACCAGTAAAGTGTGGGCCTTGGATATTGCTCCACCTGGGGTAAAACCCGTTGGATGCAAATGGATCTACCAAAGGAAACTTGGTGTAGATAGGAAGGTTGAAACCTATAAGGCTAGACTCGTTGCAAAGGGTTTTCGTCAAAGACCAGGTGTGGACTATGACAAAACCTTTTCTCCAGTGGCTATGCTCAAATCCATTCAGATCCTACTTGCCATTGTTGCCTTCCATGACTATGAGACCTAGCAGATGAACGTAAAAACAACCTTTCTAAACGGAAGTTTAGAAGAGTGTGTTTATATCGATCAGCCGGAAGGTTTCGTAAACAGTGGGAGCAACGGAAAGGTGTGCAAGCTGCTTAAATCCATTTATGGATTGAAGCAGGCATTGCGGAGCTGGAACATCTGTTTTGATGAAACAGTCAAGGATTTTGACTCCATCAAGAACGAGGATGAGCCTTGTATTTATAAGAAGATTGTAGGACGAACTGTCGTGTTCCTAGTCTTGTACGTGGACGACATTATTTTGATAGGAAATGACATTCCTATGCTACAATCGGTCAAGCTATTCTTATCACAAAGGTTCTCCATGAAAGACCTAGGTGATGCCTCGTATATTCTGTTGATCAATATCTACAGAGATAGATCCAAGAGATTACTGGGACTTTCGCAATCCAGGTACATAGATACCGTACTAAAGAGATTTAATATGGAAGATTCCAAGCGCGGTAACATACCTGCATTGCACGGAATCACCCTCTCCAAGGAGATGTCTCCCAAGACTGACGAGGAGAGGGTTCGCATGAGCACTATACCCTACGCTTCGGCGGTAGGATCTATAATGTATACGATGTTATGTACAAGACCAGATGTAGCTTACGCACTAAGCGTGGTGAGCCGGTATCAATCGAACCCAGGTGAGGACCACTGGACAGTGGTAAAGAACATTCTCAAGTACGTCAGAAGGACTAAGGAGATGTTCCTGATTTACGGTAATGGAGACCTCAGGGTCGAGTCCTTTACCGACTCAAGCTTCTAGAGTGACAAGGATGACAGCAAGTATATCTCGGGTTTTGTGTTTACCCTCAATAGAGGGGTGGTGGGTTGGAAGAGTTCTAAACAGGACACCATCGCAGACTCGACGATAGAGGCCGAATACATTGCTGCAAGCGATGCCATAAAAGAAGCGGTCTGGATAAAGAAGTTCATAGCTGAACTTCAGGTAGTTCATAGCTGAACTTCAGGTAGTTCGATCCATTGTTGATCCAATACCTATGTACTGTGATAACAATGGGGCTATAGCTTTAGCGAAGGAACCATAGTCCCATCAGAAATCCAGGTATATCTTAAGGCGGTATCACCTGATCAGGGAGATCGTAAATCGCCAGGAGATCGAGGTCCGGAGAGTGGATAAAAAAGACAACACTGCGGATCATTTTACCAAGGCCCTTCCTCAAGCACAGTTCGAGCGACTTTTTGAGATGTTGGGTATGCGGTACGCCAGCAGCTGGCCTTAGTGTAGACGTTGGGTGATCGGTACGCCAATTACTGGCCTTTAGTGCAAGTGGGAGATTGTTGGATATATATGCCCTAGAGGCCAGTATTGTATATGTATACATATGGATGCTAAGGATATGTATGTACAGGAAAATCTTGCTCAGTTTTATAGTATATTATTTGACTTGTCTTTGTCAAGATATGTGTATTTATTGTTGTTATATCTGGCTTGCACATATTGATGAAGACTCGATACGGTAGTATACTATTATGGTTTGTCTTTATCTTAATGTGGCATATGTCATACTCGTTATTACATATTGCGGTCACATGTTGATAAAGCCCGTAGGATCGTTGCTAGACTACCTATGTTGTGATGGCGATCATACTTGTGGAACTGGGTAGTCGGTACGCACATCCTTAAATGGTCCCTAGTCGTGAGAGTATCGAGACTAGGCATCGATATCCCAAAGTAGACTAGTGTATACGTTTCTAGACCCTAACGAGGGGTGATGGTTTGGTCCCGTAACCATTGGTCTTTAGAACTAAGATCGTATACAGGTGCTCACTGGGGGTGAGTACACCGGACGGACTCGCCGAGAACTTCCAGATGGTACTATACCAATCGTCAGGTGGAAGTTCTCAGGTGACATTAGTACAGGTTAGTCTTTAGACCTGAGATCGGCATTTATCCTGTGTGAGTTCCCACAGTGCTTTGATCACTGCCCTACCACGGCTCTGCGGAGTCGTGCAAACAGGTTTTAGTTGGGTACAGTCCCGAGCCACATGGAGGCAGTGAGCGATTGTCGGGGATTCGTCTCTCCCGGTATAAGGAGTCGATATCGCACTGTGTTCGATTGGTCAGGACCATAAGACCTTGGCCAAGGCAGTTGGGATTTACTGATAGGCTGATCAGTAGTTTCCCGGATTGGTCCTGAGCCACATCAGCATGACTTATCAGGTAATTATGGTATGACGTTCACCACCCCCTAGACCCAGTATGCGATACTCTCAGACGAAGAGACCGGACTGTATGGATATCATCACAGATAGGCTCAGTGGAGATCCGGATGAGTTTGCTCATCAGCCTTCCTTTCAACAGGTACCCGGGTAGCCGTTACGTACAGCTAGTGCCACTGACGTGCTTATGGTTATGGATTTATCCAGTAACTCACTGCCAGCGTACTGTCGAGTCTTTAGAGTCCCACACAGAGGGTTTCCCTGATTTAGGCGAAATGGTGTAGTAGCCGTATTGGATACGTTCAGGATTCAATCGATTGATGTACTCTGTACTCGGACTTTCAATCGGACAATTGGTAATACTAGCCGGCTTGGGTTTGGGCCGGATTATTAAATCAGGTATTGATTTAATAATTTACATATATGTATTTCGATATATATATTCTAGTATTACGTTCTTCGTGTTATTCTATCTCTTTGGGCGTTCGGATTTTTATCTGAATGCAGGTATGTATATACAGTGGACTGAAATCCGTATTTATTACAGATTTCCTTCTACAAGGTGGCCACCTCATTTTGCATTTTCCTTTTATTTAATAAATGGAAATGAGGTGTAAAGTGTGAGGTAAGGGAAGAATGGAGTTGACCATGCTTCAATAGTTAACAAATGAATTTATAATTCATTTTGGAGTTACTATTGAAATATGGTTGTGGATTTAATATTATAGAAAATGATATACAAAACCATTGTGTTCATTTTCTCTCTCTTTGGTTGATTCATTTTTCTCTTGAACTCTCATTCTTCTCCTTCCTCTCTAGCCTCTTCCATCTTCATCTTCTTCCTCTTCACTATCTTCTCATGAGTTGAGAATCAAGTGAAGAGGAAAGAAAGAGATAGCTTGACACTTCGAACTCTAAACTACACCCTAGATTACTTGGACTAGCATCCCAAGTTCTCTAGTTGCTCTTTTGACACTTAGCAATGAGCTAGAGCCATGGATCATATTCCCTGGGTGGATCATCTACGACAAAGGAAGACCGGTGAACAAGCTCGATCCCGGAGAACCGACGGAGCAATAAAAGAAGGTCAAGCAAGTTCAAGGTGGCCGCTTGGAGCTCATGACGAGGAAAGAAGACCGAAGGACTTGGATCTTTTGGTGAGGTTTCTTTTTATAGTGGATAGCACTACTTCAGTAGGTAGCTAGGTTTATGGTCAAGATCCGGGTTTAGGGTTAATCTAGTGCCAAGTTTAGTTTCGTCATTAAATTTTTGTTCCGCATTTGGCCATGGAAGTTGGTCGGAGCACTAGGGTAACCCTTCAGTGATGCTGCCTAAGAATATGTCTGGATCGCTGATGGGACCGGGGTTCCTTGGCCTAAGCCACAGCTCCATTGTTATCATAATACACAGGTTTTGGATGCTCAATGGATGGAACTTCACCAAGTTCAGTAATGAACTTCTTCATCCAGATAGCCTCTATGGCAGTATCGTTGGCAGCGATGTATTCAGCCTCCATCGTCGAGTCTGCTACGGTATCTTGCTTGGAACTCTTCCAACATACCTCCCCTCTATTGAGGGTGAAGACAAAACCCGAGACCGACTTACTGTCGTCCTTATCACTCTGGAAGCTCGAATCGGTAAAGGACTCCAGCTAGAGTTCACCGTTACCATACACCAAGAACATTTTTTTAGTCCTTCTCAAGTACTTAAGAATTTTCTTCACAGCTGTCCATTGTTTCTTCCCTGGATCTGATTGATACCTACTTACTACACCAAGTGTGTAAGCTACATCTGATCTAATACATAACATCATATACATGATAGACCCGACTACCAAAGCTAGGGTATCCCCTGCATGCGAGCCCTTTCCAAATCAGTCTTGGGAGACATCTCTTTGGAGAGAGTGATTCCTGAACAAGCCGGTAAATTACTATGCTTAGAATCTTCCATACTAAACCACTTTAGTATGGTGTCAATATACCTGGATTGGGACAATCCCAACATCCATTTAGATCTATCTCTATAGATCTTAATCCAAAGGATGTAGGAGGAATCACCAAGATCTTTCATGGAGAACTTGTATGATAAGAAGAGCTTGACCGAATGTAGCATAGGAACATCGTTTCCTATCAAGAGTATGCCATCCACGTACAATACGAGGAAGACAACCTTACTCTCAACAACCTTTTTGTATATACAAGGTTCATCTATATTTTTGATGAGGTCAAACTCTTTGATAGCTTCATCGAAACAGATGTTCCAACTTCGCGATGCCTGTTTTGATCCGTAAATTGATTTAAGCAGCTTGCACACGCTTCCGCTGCTCCCACTATCTACGAAGCCCTCTGGTTGTGTCATGTACATGCTCTCTTCTCATGTACATGCTCTCTTCTAAATCACCATTTAGAAAAGCGGTCTTAACATCCATCAGCCAGATTTCATAGTCATGGTATGCAGCAATGGCAAGTAAGATCCTGATGGACTTAAGCATAGCCACTGGTGAAAAGGTTTCATCATAATCGACACCAGGTCGTTGACGAAAACCTTTAGCAACAAGTCTAGATTTGAAAGTCTCAACTTTTCCATCTACACCGATTTTCTTTTTAAAGATCCACTTGCTCCCGATGGGTTTTACTCCTTCAGGAGCAACTTCCAAAGTCTATACTTTGTTCGTGTACATGGATTCCATCTCAGATCGCATAGTATCCAGCCATTTCACAGAGTCTCTACTTGTGATGGCCTGCTCGAAACTAGTTAGGTCATCATCTTCCATGATGCAATCCTCGCTTCCACCGTCAATGAGAAAACCGTAGTATCTCTCAGGTGGATGAGGAACCCTACTAGATCTGCGGAGAAGCTGAGCTTCGTTGGGTACTATTGGATCCTCCGGTTCTACTAAATCGTCAGTAACAGTTTATGTATACGAAACTTCTTCCAGTTCTACCTCATTGACACTAATTTCACAAAAAATTCCTTTTCTAAAAAGGCGGCATGTCGAGAAACAAACACTTTTTGTTCCTCGGTGTAGTAGAAGATTGTTAGTGATATATGCCCTAGAGGCCATTATTGTATCATACTGGTTTGTATATTACTTATGGAAGCTTGGGATATACACGGATAAAGTAGCAGTCTTTCTCGAAATGGTAGTATGCTACCTGGTTTGTTTCTACCTCAATATGTGCAGGTGTTTTTGCATATCGCTTATACATATTGGTAGAGCTCTTAGGATCTTTGCTTGATTACCAGCGTTGTGATAGCAGATACACTAGTGGGGACTGGGTAGTCTATAAGTACATCCTTATACAGGTCCCTAGTCGTAGGATTATCGAGACGGGTATTGATACTCCAGAGTAGACTGGTGTATACGCTTCTCATCCCAGCAGGGGAGATGGTCTGTCCCACAGCCATTAGTACGTCATACTGGAGATAGTATGCAGGTGCTCATTGGGTTATGAGTACATTGGACAGGACTCGTTGGGGACTGCTGGTGGGTATTATACCTATCAACGGGTAGCAGTTCCCAGGTGACATGAGTACAGCTTAGTCCGTCGAATTGACACTGCTACTTCGCCTTGAGCGTGTTCCCACTATTCTTTGATTACTACCGTACCATGGCTCAAAGGAGTCATGCAAAAAGGTAGTAGTTGGGTGCAGTCCCAAAGCATTTGGAAGCAATGGTGGTAAGATAGGATTCGTCTCTCTTGGTATTGGGAGTTGATATCGCGCTGTGTTCGGAAGGCCATTACATAAAGTCCATAGCCAAGGCAAACGAGATTTACTGGTAGGTACTCCAGTAGTTTCTCAGGGTGTTTTAGGCTACACTCCGACACGACTTATCGTGCTATTAGGAGTCTGACAATTACCGCCCCCTAGGCCCGATATGCGATACTCATAGACGAACAGACCGGGATGTACGGAGATTGTCACAGATAGGCTCAGTAGGATTTCGGATGAGTTATTCTCATCGGCCTTCTTATCGATAAATACCTGGGTAGCCGATACGTGCAGCTAGTACCGCTTGCGGCTTGTGGTTAAACCCACTGCCAGCGTAGTGTCGAGTCTTTAGAGTCCCGCACAGAGGGTTTCCCTGTAGTGGGAAAAAGATGTAGAGGTCGTATGTTTTTACGATAGGGTTCGATCACGTATGTGTACTTGTGCATGGATGATGATTCGGACAGATAATACTAGTGGGCTTTGGTTTAAGCCGGATCCTAGTATTATACTAATGGATTATTTTCATCTCTTTTGTATTCGTATTTTTCGGAATACGGATACGGGTATGTATATACGGATGAGGGGAATTTTTGTAATTTGTTCAAAGATGCTTCTAGAAGAGACACCTCATATTTTGTATTTATCATTTTAGGTTAAACGTTTATTGCAATATGAGGTAGAGGAAATGAGGTGGATTTTTGCATATATTTGAGCATGGCTCTTAGTAACACATGGATGATTTTCAAGCCATGACTCACTAGGTTGAATATGAACCATATTTTCTTTTCTAATATGAGTTATTCTTCTAAGAAAAGGGTATGGTTCAGATTTGAGACATGGGAGCTCATTGTCTTTTCTATGCAAAAACTTCACTAGCTTTTTCCTCAAGAGTTCTTCATCTACCTCTAGCCATTCATGTCTCATGAGTTGAGAAACCTATGGCTATGAGAGACAAATCATTCCATCTATATTCTCTACATCATCTACGTCATCTAGTATAGCGAACTAGGTGCCCTAGTTACTTCAGTTTTGAGATGGGAGCTCGATCTACAGACTCTCGGGTGGATCGTCTTTGATATGAGAGGACCGACAAAGAGGCCCGATCCAAATGATCCTTGGAACCTATGATGAGATGGAGGATAGCGATAAGAAGACCCGAAGGACATGAATTCATGAGGTATAAACTTCTTTCCGAGTAGTTAATCTCATTCATGTTTGCTATTCAGGGTTTAGCAACGATCCTGGAGTTCAAGTCGGTGTTGCGATCTTTGTAAAAATAGTTTTTTAAATCTTCCACCTCACCGCGGACCCGTGGGGTGCACGACATCGACTTACAATGGTATCAGAGCCTACTAATCCTTTACTAGCTTATTAGTAAGTGTTAGAACTTCGATCGTCAGAAAAAACCGGAAAACGAAACACCAATACCCTGTGTTTCTGTCGATTTTTATAAGTGCCAGAAAAATTATTTCAGAGGTATTAAAAATGTGTGCACGGTATTCTAAGCAGGCAGAAGAAAAATGAGCCCATGAATCGCCAAGACGGCCGCGGAAGCGCGGCGGAACGGTCGGTTCCGCCCGAGTCGAGGCCGATTCAGGTCATTTTTCTTCTGTTATTTCTTGTTTTGGGTGTATTTTTTTCAGGAATATTTGGTTTCTTCCCAGTATTTTTTCTAAGTGCTGGTTTGCACTTGGGGTAGACACGAAAAATATATTTTGATCGAAATTCTAAATGTTCTTGGCTAACCGGATCTTCTGTGTTGTTATATGTGTTTTTAAACTTCAGCTAATTTCTATACGTCGGTTAGTTTGGGGTTGCACATATCTGTTGGTTTGTGTATATGAACTTTGTTGGATCGTCGTGGATGAATAACCGGGAATGTGAGAAGAGAGTTTTTTTTTGTTTCATTCAGTGTAAATTGTAATTTGATGTAATATTATTTTGTGGGGCACATCCGGGTTGAGTTTGTAGCCACCGTTGTATTATTTCTTTTACTGTTTTCTGCTCCTAGGATAGACCCAAAGTGGAGTGCACAAACTACCGGGTTCTTTGAAGTGCCAAGTGGCTTATTCACTTTGTTGAGGGAGGTTGCTTCACTTCGGGAATTTGGCGGGTAGTTTTCCGCACCCGTAGGGTTCTGGGGTGGGGTTTGGCTATTAGTCACGACCGTGGAATCCGTCTTTCGTTACAGGCTTAAACGAAACGCGGAATTCCTAATATATCCAATATGTTCATCTGTGATTCTGAATGCCTATTATTGCGTGAGATGAATGATTATTATATATGTGCACTATATAGTAGACGTTGCTTATGTTTTGCATCCACGCTAGTCCAGCCCCCACTCTGGCATTAGTTAAGCAACCTAACGGTGTTAGACGGGACCCAGTGGTGTCACGACCCAAAGTTTGGATATGAATGGCACTTAGATTGTATAATATCTAAAGATATACACACGTTCCAAGTAAGCCGAAAACCAAGATCAAAATCCTTTTTGCGGAATTCTTTATATAGAAATTTAGTTTGAAGTAAAAAATCACAGTTTATGAAGTTTAAATATTAAACAAGTATAAAGTGTTAAGTTTGGTTGCATCCCTAGTTGGGATCAACAATATCAATAGTGGAGACAAATATCCAGGAGTATAAGACATTAAGAAGAATTCCCAATGAGTAAGAAAATTAATAATATATAGAACTAAACCGTCCCATCTGTCAAATAATATACATATAATCATCTCTCACTCTAAGTCATATACAGGTCTGATGGAGATTTTCTAGATACAAAATACAATACCAAAAGAGCAGGTTACTACATATGTAACCCACCTATCAAAAGAAGCGAAAAAGCTGCAAAAAGTGAGGCTGCACTGCTACTAACCGTCCACTCTATCCCTGCAAGGAACTGTGGCACAACGGGGGTGAGTTGCCAACTCGGTGAATATAACTAACATATAATAGTTAATAATGTAAATCTGTCGATCACAACTAACTGAAATGAGAGCAAGTATGATGTATGATAGCATATGGAAAGCATGAATCAATACTATAAATCACATAACCCAAAACTGCAATCTCATCATTTATCCCAATAATTTCATCTTTCCGTATCCATCATCGACACAAAACTTCCAATTCTCTTAGGCATCATTCCTCGAATGATCCTGAATCAAATATCAGTCGGTATCCTCTAGATATCCGCCGTATTTTACCACTATCTCCGGTATCGAGTAACCTCGCTAGGCTCCCCCGCCTCAAATGCGGCTATCCTGCCCCTCGGTCTCGACCGGCTCCACCATGTATCCAACTGTATATCTCCCCCACTAAGTATAGATAATGTAAAATCCGCGACCGTATATCTCCCCCACTCGGTCCGGAATAAAACCAAATCATAAAACATCTCATGGTGGACATGACACATCAATCATGAAATCACTGGATTTATATAATAGTATTCAAAACTCAAAACCATAAATCCTCAATAATACAATTACCTCTTATATCAATATAAAATACTCAAATACTAAACATGATGTTAATGATGTAATTTAATACTGTTATTGGTGTTTAAGATATGATATGAATCATTTTTAACAAGAAATTTACTAAGTGTAAAACTGACATGGTAATATCGACGAGGTGTGTGTAACATATAAGATGTACACGTGGCATAACACGTCGATACTTGTGCGGTGTCCTAGAAACTAAGCAAAGTATATGTGAATTATGAGTGCATATTATCAATTTAGCATACCAATGTAAAGTATTTATTTAAATAAAACTACGGGCGTAACACGCCATCTTTACAAAATTCCCCGATAGATATTTAGTCTACTCACCGGAAAATGTCGTATCTACTCAGGAATTGTCAATCCTTTTCCTTTCCTCGCTGCCTCCGAAAATCCCGTATTTGAATCTAACATCACAATTTAACTTATATAAGGAAACGGCTACTCCGACATGACGGAAATGAAAAACACCCGCTCCCACATATTAGTTATAATGTATACGACTGTATCAAGTTATTTAACACTTAACCTTACTGGATTTTAACCCTATTCTGCATCGCGACAAAAAACAGATTGCAATACGCTTTAACTAAGTCGTATTTTGGTTTCTTAGATATCTTTTCCGATATAAGCTTCCAGATTTCATATACAGCTGAAATAACTTATTTAAATAACACCAAAATTGCCACAATTATACACAGAACCCTACCCAACAAGCCAAAATACCCTAGCTTCCTACAAAACCGGCGACGCCGGAATTTTCCCTTTGGTTGCCGGCCCAATTCCGAGCCCTCTGGTTCGTACTCCTATGGTTTGCGCTAGATGCTACATACATCATTTAGGTATTGTTTAGTTGGGTTAATATTTCATCAAATTAAAGCAGATTCAAACAGAGCCTAGTTGTATCTAAAATACGATATTATTGACTTGTGATTTCAAACTTAAACTAATTCCAGAACCAATTCTCTACTCTGAGTAAGAATTTTACCTATAATAACTTATAGGAATAACACTCTCCAAGATGTACAAGCTCCTTGCCCTAACTTGATAATAAGAAAACCTTAGATTTAGCTCTTTCCTTCTTCTTTCTCTTGTTCTTTTTTGTTTTCTTTAGTTTTGTTTTTCTTTCAGAAATTTTCAGATTTTAAATTAAGTGAATGATCTGAACATGAGCTATATATGTCAAAAAGAAGGGATAAGGTGAAGGAGGAGTGTCATTAAGTAAGATGTAGTGATTTCATGCAAGGAGGAGGTGTTGGTGTGTATGTATGCATGCAAGGAAGATGTGTCATTACTTTATCTCCTAATTTTTATTTTAATTAGTAATAAAATTCTGAACTAATTGGTTTTTCTACCCCTTTTTCATTTATACCCTTAACAATTTCCATTTGCACAAGAAACTTAAATTTTACCTAGAAACCCTTCACAACTTATGTTATTATAAAGCACCCTTTTTATAAAAATGAAGCTAAAATTCTCACTAAAACCCTTATAATTTATTTATGTTGCATACTAAAGTTTTTATTTAATTTGTTTTACAAACATCTTATGAAATTGTCCTATTTGGTTTTAAAAACTTTTTAATTTGGCGCTTTATTATTTAATTAATTGATTTTATTTATTTCTAAAATTTCAAAATGCTACAAGTGGCGATGCAGATGGCATAAGCGTACGTCATATTTTCGTTTCTCTCTGTAATGATAGGTGTAAATGATGGGACTGCATTATTAATGCAAAGCAAACAAACCAAACCTGAATCGTTAGAACAAATTTCAAAACCATTCGGTTTTTTCCAAAACAGCAACTTTTAAAATGCAGAGCTTAAACCACTCCTTTAAAAGCTATCAGGTTCCTTCGATTAAATCAAGTTCATTACGTTCACGGTTTCGCCAAAACCATTCGTAGCCCTCCGTCATTTCATATGAATATTCAGTAGTATTCAAGCTATGTTTGTTGACCTTCGCCAAGGCATAGTGATTGGTAGCTGCTGGGTATTCATATGTAGCATAGATAGATGCGTTGGTTTGGGGAACTCGTACTGCTTTGTTGGCTTTCGTCAGGGGTATGTATGGGTGGGTTCAAATTAACCTGGACAATAACGAGTAGAACTTGACATGTGCCTTATGATTTGTTGGCCTTCGTCAAGGTCATAAGAGCATGGGGCAAAAATCCACATCGGGAGTTTCTAAGGAAACTGAAACTTGCTAGTGCTGCATACCATTTGGAGTGTGATAATATTGGTAGGATTCCTTCAGGATTATCACACAATGATATTTGGATCCTGATCCTACTGTGTCCGTTACTCCTAGGGAGATTTTTTCACTAACACAATCAATGCTATAAACCAAGTAGGTGTCTAGAACGGTGTTAGCAAGGCTACGCCTCCAGGAAAAAGAGGTTATGTAATTAAGGAATTTTGCGAAAGCGTTGGAAAGCCTCCCTCGAAGTACCAACACCAGCCTGGTTGAAAGGTTAAGAAAGTATTGTAGGGTGAGATTAATCCTGACTAATTCTTCTTTTATGATTTGAGGAAGGATTCGAGAAACAATGGGAGCCATCCTGTTTCGATAAACTAAAAACCAATCTAAACTTGCAAGAGTATCATACTGAGTGTTTCTCCTCTCTCTCCTAATTGCAGCGACCATGTGACCGGACTTAGGTTACAGCTAGATAATTAATTGACTAAACCAGACTATATTAATTGGAAAAGGTTTGTCCATATGTCCATTACCTATGACAAGCTGGGCCACCCCCTTGCTACTATTAACCCACCGTCCCAGGTCCAGTTTCACCGTCGCGGATGTTGATATCCGTAAGACAACGGAAAAAGACAGTGCGAATGCCAAGTGGCTCGTGTTGGCCTCATGGATGGTGTAAACCAGAGGCAGCACGAGAAGATGGACTTAGCTTCCATCTTCCTCTATAACAAAGATTTATATGGAGAGCAATCTCGTATCGCAAGGTATGAGACCTCGAAAGAATTGCTTCAAGCGAGGTTGGCTGTCGGTTCATCTGTAGGGGACCACGTCTCTACAATGATCAGCTGTATTAAACAGCTCACGGATCTGGAGACCACGTTGGAGAACGAGTCATATGCTGACTTGATTCTACAGTCCCTACCTTATACTTACGCCCAGGGGAAGAAAGTTGTACTTCCAGTTGAGGGCACCCTGAAGGAAACCAGGGAGACACCCACTTAACTTATTATGGAATCTTCCTCTCCTGGATCCAAAGCAAAAGCCAAGGGTGAGAAGAAGAAGGCCTCCACAAAGACAATAGGCAGTGTCAGTAAGGTAGAAGGAAAGGGCAGGGCAAAAGTTTCAGGGCTAACAGTAGGGAAGGAGGGTGGTTCCTATTATCACGGGAAAAGGCATTGGCAGAAGGAATGCAGGGCTTGGGAAGCCAGAATCTATGATCCGAAGCATGTTGTAGCTTCGGCTTCGGGTGTGTTTATGATTGAAAACTGCCTGTCAATTAACTCTACTTTCTGGGTACTAGATACCGGATCAGGATCTCATATCTGTAATTCTTTACAGGCTTTGAGAAACTGTAGAGTTATCATGGCAGGTGATATAACTCTCAGGGTTGCTAATGGAATGAGCGTGGACACTGTATCCATAGGGGAATATCATCTAGGATTGACAAGTGGGCAGATATTGATTTTACATAACTGTTTGTGTGCACCTAGTTTAGCTTGTAAGTGATGTGGTCAGCATCCACCTAAATCAAAGTTTGATTGGGTCAGGTACACTAGAGGACGGTATATACGTATTAAATCAATCTCCGGTTTTCAACGTCCGGAACACACTTAAAAGAAAGTCTCCAGAATTAAATCAGGCTTTCTTATGGCATTATAGACTGAGTCACATTAATGAAATAAGGTTGACGAAGTTACATAGAGAGGGTTATTTGGATCCGTTTGAATATCAGTCTTATGCAACTTGTCAATCAAGTCTCATAGGAAAGATGACAAAGACTCCATTCACTGGACACGGAGTAAAAGAGAGCGAGCTCTTAGGACTCATACACAGCAACGTGTATAGTCCAATGTCTATACATGGACGAAGTGGTTATTCCTATTTCATTACTTTTACGGATTATTTCTCTAGGTATGGACATGTCTTCTTATTGAAACATTAATCTGAGGCCTTCGAGAAATTCCGAGAATATAAGAATGAAGTGGAAAAACAAACAGGCAAAAGTATCAAGACACTGAGATCTGATCGAGGTGGTGAATACTTAAGTGCCGAGTTCCTGGGTTACATAAAAGAGAATGGAATTCTCTCTCAGCTTACTCCACCATACACACCACAACACAATAGTGTATCGGAAAGGCAGAACTGAACCCTATTGGATATGGTTCGTTCCATGATGAGTAACACTGAGTTGCTGCAATCCTTCTAGGGTTATGCACTAGAATCAGCTGCATATCTTTTGAATAATGTTCCTACCAAGACTGTGCCTACCACACCATATCAAATATGGAGTGGGAAGAAACCCAATCTTCAGTATCCGAAGATATAGGGATGTCCAGCTTTTTTCAAAAAGCAGCATGAGGACAAGCTCAAGGCACGCTCAGTGTTGTGTAAGTTTGTGGGATACCTAAAGGACTCCAGGGAGTATCTTTTCTATTATGCAGAGGAACAAAAGGTTTTTGTTTCTCGTCATGCCCACTTTTTTGGAAAATCAATTATTGGAAAAAGGAACTAGTGAGAGCGCAATAGAACTAGAAAAAATTCTATAACCACAAGCTATTAATGAAAGCATGGTAGAACCAGAGATTTCAAGAGAACAGGACATCCCCGCGCCACTCCGCAAAACTAGTAGGCGTCTCATCCGACCGAGAGATACTATGGTTTTCTTATAGACGGGGATAGAAAGGATTGCATCATTAACAAAGATGAACCAACTAGCTTCCAGCAAGCCATTTAGAGCAGAGACTCGATAAAATGGATGGATGCAATACGGACTGAGATGGAGTCCATGTACACCACAAAGTATTGACTTTTGACTTTGCTCCAGAAGGGGTAAAACCCGAAGGCTGCAAATGGATCTTCGGAAAGAAGATTAGTGCAGATGGACTGATTGAAACCGATAAGGCTAGACTTGTTGTAGAAAGTTTTCGTCAAAGACTTGGCTTGGACTATGATGAAACCTTTTCTCCAGTGGTTATGCTCAAATCCATTCGGATCCTTCTTGCCATTGCTACCTTCCATGATTGTGAGTTCTGGCAGATAAACGTAAAGACGACTTTTCTAAATAGATATTTGGAAGAGTGCATCTATATGGATCAGCCAGAGGGTTTCAATGAGAGTGGGAGCAGCGGGAAAGTGTGCAAGTTACTTAAGTCCATTTATGGACTAAAGCAGGCATCGCGGGGTTAGAACAACTGTTTTGATGAGACAGTCAAAAAATTCGACTTATCAAAAATCCAGATGAACCATGCATTTATAGTAAAATTGTAGGGAGAACTGTGGTATTCCTCGTCTAGTACGTGGATGACATTCTCTTGATAAGAAATGGCATTCCTATGCTACAATCAGTCACAGAGGTTCTCCATGAAAGACCTGGGAGATGCCAACTACATTCTGGGGATCCAGATCTATCGTGAAAGATCAAAGAGGATGGTGGGATTTTCATAGTCAAGGTACATCAACACCATATTGAAGAGATTCAGTATGGAAGATTCAAAACGCGGTAATCTACCGGCTTTTCACGGAATCACCCTTTCTAAAGAGAAGTCTCCCAAGACTGATTTGGAAAGGGCTCGCATGTCGATTATACCATTCGCTTCTGCGGTAGGCTCTATAATATATGCGATGTTGTGTACCAGACCAGATATAGCTTACGCATTGAGCGTTGTAAGCCGGTATCAGTCAAACCCAGAAGAGAAGCAATGGATAGCAGTAAAGAACATTCTCAAGTACCTTAGAAGGACTAAGGAGATGTTCTTGGTGTATGGCGGATAGGACCTCCAGATCGAGGTTTTTGCTGACTTCGGCTTTTAGAGTGATAAGGATGACTCCAAGTCCATGTCAGGTTATGTCTTTACCCTCAATGGAGGGGCAGTCTGTTGGAAGAGCTCCAAGCAGGACACCGTTGCTGACTCGACGATGGAAGCGGAGTATTTCGCTGCATGAGACGCCGCAAAAGAGGCAGTCTAGATGAGGAAGTTCATAACTGAACTTCAGGTTGTTCCTTCCATTGTTGATCCTATACCTTAGTATTGTGATAACAACGGCGCTATAGCTTTAGAGAAGGAACCCAGGTCCCATCAGAGATACTGACATATCTTGAGGCAGTACCACCTGATCAGGGAGATCGAGGTGAGGAGAGTAGATACGGAGAACAACACTGTAAATCCACTCATCGAGGCCATCCTTTAGACACAGTTCGAGAGGCTATTCGAGATCATAGGTCTACGATACGCCAATATATGGCCTTAGTGTAAGTAGGAGATTGTTAGTGATATATGCTCTAGATGCCATTTTTGTATCATACTGGTTTGTATATTACTTAATGGAAGCTTGGGATATACACGGATAAAGTAACAGTCTTGCTCGAAATGGTAGTATGCTACCTAATTTGTTTCTACCTCAATATGTGCATGTGTTTCTTTTAGCATATCGCTAATACATATTGGTAGAGCCCTTAGGATATTTGCTTGATTACCAGCGTTGTGATGGCAGTCATACTAGTGGGAGCTGGATAGTCTATAAGCACATCCTTATACAGGTCCCTAGTCATAGGATTATTGAGACGAGGCATCGATACTCCAGAGTAGACTAGCGTATACGCTTCTCATCCCAGCAGGGGAGATGGTCTGTCCCACAGCCATTAGTACGTCGTACTAGAGATAGTATGCAGGTGCTCATTGGGTTATGAGTACACTGGACAGGACTCGTTAGGGACTGCTGGTGGGTATTATACTTATCGTCGGGTAGCAGTTCCCAGGAAACATGAGTACATATTAGTCCGTCGACTTGACACTACTACTTTGCCTCGAGTGTGTTCCCACTGTTCTTTGATTACTACCCTACCACGGTTCAAAGAAGTCATGCAAACAGGAAGTAGTTGGGTGCAGTCCCGAAGCGCTTGGAGGCAGTGGCGGTTAGATAGGATTCGTCTCTCCCGGTATTGGGGGTTGATATCGCGATGTGTTCGGAAGGCCATTACACAAAGTCCTTGGCTAAGGCAAGTGAGATTTACTGGTAGGTACTCTAGTAGTTTCTCAGGGTGTTTTGGGCTACACTCCGACACGACTTATTGCGCTATTAAGGGTCTGACGATTACCGCCCCCTAGGCCCGATATGCGATACTCTTAGACGAAAAGACCAGACTGTACGAAGATTGTCACAGATAGGCTCAGTAGGAGTTCGGATGAGTTATTCTCATCGGCCTTCTTATTGACAGATACTTGGGTAGCCATTACGTGCAGCTAATACCGCTTGCGGCTTGTGGTTAAACCCACTGCCAGCGTAGTGTCGAGTCTTTAGAGTCCCACACAGAAGGATTCCCTGCATCAGGCAAAAGAAGCAGAGGTCGTATGGTTTTACGACAGGGTTCGATCACGTACGTGTACTTGTGCATGAATGATCATTCGGACAGATAATACTAGTAAGCTTTGGTTTAAGACGGATCCTAGTATTATACTGATGGATTATTTTGGTCTCTTTTGTATTCGTATTTTTCGGAATACGGATACGGGTATGTATATACGGATGAGGGGCATTTTTGTAATTTGTTCAAAGATGCTTCTAGAAGAGACACCTCATATTTTGTATTTATCATTTTAGGTTAAATGTTTATTGCAATATGAGGTGGAGGAAATGAGGTAGATTTTTGCATATATTTGAGCATGGCTCTTAGTGACACATGGATAATTTTCAAGCCATGACTCACTAGGTTGAATATGAACCATATTTTCTTTTCTAATATGAGTTATTCTTCTAAGAAAAGGGTATGGTTCAGATTTGAGACATGGGAGCTCATTCTCTTTTCTATGCGAAAACTTCACTAGCTTTTTCCTCAAGAGTTCTTCTTCTACCTCTAGCCATTCATGTCTCATGAGTTGAGAAACCTATAGCTATGAGAGACAAATCATTCCATCTATATTCTCTACATCATCTACGTCATCTAGTGTAGCGAACTAGGTGCCTTAGTTACTTCAGTTTTGAGTTGGGAGCTTGATCTACAGACTCTCGGGTGGATCGTCTTTGATATGAGAGGACCGACGAGGAGGCCCGATCCAAATGATCCTTGGACCCTGTGATGAGGTGGAGGACAGCATAAGAAGACCCGAAGGACATGAATTCATGAGGTATAAACTTCTTTCCGAGTAGTTAACCTCATTCGTCTTTGCTAGTCAGGGTTTAGCAACGATCCAGGAGTTCAAGAAGTTGTTGTGATCTTTGTAAAAATCGATTTTTAAATCTTCTGCCTCCCCGCGGACCCGCGGGGTGCACAACTTTGACATACAAAAATATACCCTCACGAATTTTTGGGATATCCTACAAACTTGCACAGAACTGAATTTGCCTCGTGTTTGTCCGGATTTTGCATTTTAACATAAGCCGGACAACCCCATATCTTAATAAAATTAAGACATGGTCTCTTCCCTTTCCATATCTCATATGGAGTGGTAGGTACAGATTTGGTGGGAACCATATTCAATAGGTGTGCGGCTGTCTCAAGTGCATAACCCCAAAAAGAAATAGGTAACTCAGCAGTACTCATCATAGAGCGCACCATATCTGATTGTTGGGATTTTGCGTGTTCAAATTTATTACCGCAATCAAGTCGGTTTCGCTTATAGCTAGCCGGTTGAGTACGGGTCGTCCGCAGGGAGATAAGAATCTTTTTCTATGTGCTTTAACGAGTTAAGTCCAAATGTCCATCTTTGTTTGGGATTAACTATTTTCTAAAATGTTATATAAAGAGAGCTTGCTAGGGTTAGGATTAGGTTAGTTTGAGTTAGGAGTCGCTCACTTCTTTCGTTGCTACTCTTAATATCGGTGTTACGATAATCGGCAACAACAGGAATTAGCACGACTAGGAAGGAACTTGCGAGTATAAGCTAGGCTTTCCAACGCTTAAGTTCTTCCTTTTGGTGCTTGTCCGTCCGTTCTTGGCTCTTAGCCTTAACCTCCGGTTAATTCAACCACAACCGGTCTCACTAAGGAATCACCGCTATCATGTAGGATAAGGTGCCGAAGGGAGCGGATTATGGTTCAATTAACGGGAGTCCGAATTAAGATGCTGGGCAAAGAAAGAGTGAGAGAGATTTCCTTCTCTCAAACTTCCCTTATCCTACCCTAACAAGTAAGAAAACTACTCACCCATTACAAGAAAAAGAAAATACAACAAAAGGAGGAAGATAGAAAGAAAGAGGTTAGAAGATTACAACTAGCTATTTGAGACCTCACCTTGGGAAGGATCAAGCTTAAGCATCATTGTTGTTAAGGATAAAGAAAAAAGACAACAAGAAAGAAACAACATAAATAACAACAACTAGATTAACAAATTGAAATTACAAGCAATTACAATTAACAAAATAACAAGACAAGCATGATAAGAAAAAGAACTCTTTTATTCATCCTTCACTCATAAAAAGCTCACTACAAGATTTTTAATGGAGAAAAGATGAAAAGAGGAAGAAGAACAACAAAATATGTCCTAAATCTAATACAAGAATTAAGCCCCTTTGGCTTGGTAAGTTCTGGGCTATTTATAGGCAGGAAATAGAAACCCTAGGGCCACATTCTGACCCTTCATGAAAAGACCCAACTACCCCTGAAAAATCTTCAGTTGAAGAGTTAAAGAGCCCGCAGATCCACGGCCTAACATGCCCTATGGCCGCGGATCCACGGCCATATAAGTGAGTTAGCTTGTCGAATTTGGTGGCTTTTCCTGTTTGGCTGTACTCTTTAGTGTGGAATATGTTGTTTCTCAGAAGCTCTTCACAATTTTTCCAGAATTTCAGCAGAAAAAAAGGTGATGTGATGTGGATCTTTTGCCATGATTTTTCTTGAGCTCCGCGTAGACATGTTGGACCTTGTGTTGACATTGTGCTTTGTGCATGAAAATGACATCGATTTGCCATTTTGTCCCTTAAACTGGTGTGCGGCAACATACGGATAGAGAGCGGAAACCCGTGTTTTATCTGTGGTTGGCAGTAATCCGGAATTTGTCGTGCTTTTCCATGAATTTCACTGTTTAGAGCTGAGAACCTGTATCCTGCAATTAACTAGCAAACACGGCTCAAGAGTACCTACCGATAAGCAATGTGATAAAAATTGGGCGGTATAAAAATGCAAAAATCTGATATGAACAAATACCCCCAAACTTATCATTTGCTCGTCTCGAGCAGAGCCAATTTATTCACAAAAATTCCTAACCTCACTTTCGCAGGGAACGCGAATGTACTGAGTATGTGCAACAAGCCGTTAAACCTCTAGGTGTCCCTAGTAGGAGGAGTGTTGTCTCCTGAGGGTTTCCAGCGGATACTACCCACAAAATCCGGTCAAGCTAGTTTTGCAAAATAACTATGATTCAAACCCTAAGGTTTTGTTTCAGAAAATAACAATTCTATTATCCTAAGTCTAGACTATCGAACCTTTATTTTTCACACCTCGCTTCTTATTTAACTTAAGATTTTATATGTCTTTACGTGCAGTGCAAATAGTGTCGTTAAGTTTGAGAAGGATCGATTAAAGTTATCATGTCATAAAATAAAGCCCAGATAAAAAAATCTTAAAAGGATCACATAAGTTTCATAAAGAGTTAAGTATTTTTCAAATTTCGTCTTCCAGTAAGGTTTCAATTTCAGAATTTCTATCTTCCTTAACAGGAAACTAGGTCTTATTTTTCACTCCACCTTTTTCTTGTTTGCATTTCATACACACCTCTATAAACGTGCAATAGTCTTTATCATAGAATAAAACCTTCATATCTCCGCTAGAAATATTCTTTTATAAAACCCTGTCTTTTGTCAAGATTATTCTCACACAAAGAAACGTTAGGAATTTTAACTCGGAGAGAACACTTGCTTGACTTTGTTTTAATCTGGACTTTCTAGGCTTCTTAACAAGTTTTGGGCCAATGCACCAAAACCAGTTGGCTTTAGGGCATTAGGTGTGGAGACACCCCAGCGGACTTAATTACTCAAGTTACCT
Organism: Agapanthus africanus; assembly: GCA_030015575.1. NCBI lineage: Eukaryota > Viridiplantae > Streptophyta > Magnoliopsida > Asparagales > Amaryllidaceae > Agapanthus > Agapanthus africanus. Next base: position 343,118,900 of record CM057343.1, read on the forward strand.
AGGTCCAAAAACAAAAGACAATTTAGCGTGAAAATCATGATGATTCAATGCGAGCGGAGATATAACCGGTAGTTCAATTATTTTTTGGATAAAAGACGTGTTTTAGTGGGTTCGGTGTGTAATCATTCCAAATAAGTTCCAGATGGGTTATTTTTCAGAATTAGTTCCAATTAAGGCATCAATAACATTCCTTCATATTCGCTTTACTTCATAAACTATTCTTGATATTACTTATTTCAGAACAAACCTATTTGATCCTCAGAAAATAATTTATCCATTTAAAAGTTTTTAGACATAATAGATTTGTCATCTAATTTTTAAAACTCACGACACGTGTAGTGTGATGTAAAGACGTATATCAGCTATAGTTAACTTCAAAGGAGAGTTATCTTTCAGGTTTTCAAAATCTAAAAATAAGATTTAGTTATTCTTATCTTATCAAAAAAAAACGTCGAAATGTTGAATCTGAGTTCTCCCACTAGCTAACTTGACAAAAAAGTTTTTATGTTTTTAGAAAAAATTTTGATTTTTTTTATTTTTATAGATTTATGGATTTTAGTATGCAGATGTAAAATGTACATATGAATGCGAAGGTTAGAAATACGTACCGAGCGTACCCCCAAATTTAAACTGGACAGTGTCCTCACTGTCATTGCATGAAGAAATCATTGAAGGGTCAAAATTGTCGGTTAGATATACACAATTTTTTTTGTTTTTAAAGAAAAGAAAAATATTAAAAATGGATATGCACCGGACAAGAATATCCACATATATATAAAATGGTATATACATACCCCCAAACTTATTTGAAACAGTGTCCACTGTTTTGGCTGGATAACCGAAGTTTGGTGGTAGGCAGAGGAAGATTATGCAGGGTAAACCGGCTCCTGTAAGACCAGGAGCTCCTCTGTTGGTTCGGCACTAAGGTACGGTTTTAGTCTGTGTCCGTTTACATTGAAAAATGAACCGGCCTTTGGATTCTCCAAATCCAAGCGCCATGCGGATACACATTCCGCACAAAATACGGCCCTTTCCAGCGAGATCTGAGCTTACCTGGATGGAAATGTAGCCGGGTGTCGTAAAGCAGTACCTGTTGACCAGGTGCGAATGTTTTGCGCAAAAGGTGTTTATCGTGAAACACCTTCGTTCGGTTCTTAACGACAACCGCATTTTCGTAAGCCTCATCCCTAAGCTCGCTCAATTCGTTCAACTGCAGCTTTCGATGGATGCCCGCATCTTCGAGAGACAGATTCAGCTTCTTTATCGCCCAAAATGCGCGATGCTCTATTTCCACAGGGAGGTGGCAAGCCTTTCCGTAAACAAGCCGATAGGGAGACATGCCAAGATCGGTCTTATAAGCAGTTCGAAATGCCCAAAGGGCATCAGTGAGTTTTAACGACCAATCTTTACGGTTCTTGGAAACCGTCTTCTCCAGTATCTGCTTGATTTGCCGATTTGAAACTTCGGCTTGCCCACAGGTTTGGGGGTGGTAGGTCGTAGATAGCTTATGATTAATGGAATATTTCCGCATCAAGGCCTCGAAAGTCTTATTGCAGAAATGAGTTCCATTGTCGCTAATGATCGCTCAGGGGTGCCTAAACCGGGAGAAAATGTTTCCTTAAGAAATCTAACGACAACCTTGTTGTCGTTAGTCCGGCTTGGCACAGCCTCGACCCACTTAGAGACATAATCAACAGCAAGAAGGATGTACAAGTTCCCAAAAGAGCTGGGAAACGGCCCCATGAAATCGATCCCCCAAATATCGAAAATCTCCACAACCAAGATTGGTTGGAGCGGCATCTCGTTCCTCCTGGATATCCGGCCCAAGTGTTGGCACCGGGGGCAAGTCTTGCAGTAGTCATGAGCATCTTTGATGAGTTGTGGCCAGTAGAAACCACACTGCAAGATCTTCTCAGCTGTCTTTCTGGGGCCAAAATGCCCGCCACATGCTTGATCGTGGCAAAACGACAGCACACTCTTGAATTCATCGTTAGGGACACACCGACGAACAATCTGGTCGGGACAGTACTTGAACAAATAGGGTTCGTCCCAGTAAAAGTGTTTTACTTGGGATAAGAATCGAAGTCTGTCCTAACTTGACCATTCAGTCGGTAGTAATCATGTGGCCAAATAGTTCACAATATCTGCGTACCAAGGTTCGCAAGATACTGTCAAGAGCTGTTCATCCAGAAAAACGTCGTTGATCGGAATTTGAAGCGACGGCGAAGAAGGAAGTCGTGAGAGATGGTCGGCGACTACGTTTTCACATCCTCTTTTGTCCTTGATGACAAGGTCAAATTCTTGATGCAAGAGGATCCAACGTATCAGCCGAGATTTTGCATCTTTCTTCGCAAAAAGATGGCGCAGAGCAGAATGGTCCGTATAGACGATGACTGGAGAGCCGATGAGGTAGGGCCTGAACTTTTCTAAAGCAAATACCACAGCCAAGAATTCCTTCTCAGTTGTTGTATAATTCAGTTGGGTGTCATTCAGGGTTCGGCTAGCATAATAGATTACGTGCGGCATTTTGTTGATGTGTTGTCCAAGGACAGCACCGATGGCAAAGTCGGATGCATCGCACATAATCTCAAATGGGTGCGTCCAGTCAGGAGAAAAAAGAACGGGAGCAAAAGTGAGTGAGCTTTTTAATGAATCGAATGCAGTCATACAGCTCGAGTTGAAGTCGAATGTCGTGTCCTTGGCCAGCAAAAGAGTCAAGAGCCTAGCAATCTTGCTAAAGTCCTTGATGAACAGTCTATAGAAACCGGCATGGCCAAGGAAGGCTCGGATGTCTCGGACGCATCTGGGAGGAGGGAGATTGGAAATGACTTCAATCTTTGCTTTGTCTACCTCAATGCCTTTTTGCGAGATGATATGTCCTAAGACAATACCTTCGCGCACCATGAAGTGGCACTTCTTCCAGTTCAAAGTGAGATTCTTGTCCTTACACCGGGTAAGGACAGCGTCGAGACGCAACAAACACTCATCAAAGGAATCGCCGAAAATGGAGAAATCGTCTATGAAGATCTCCAAGATTTTTTCCACCATGTCTGAGAAGATTTCCATCATACACCGTTCGAAGGTAGCGGGCGCATTGCATAACCCAAAGGGCATGTGACGATATGCAAACGTGCCGAAAGGACAAGTGAATGTGGTCTTGTCCTGGTCTTTTTCGGCGATGGGAATCTGATTATAGCCGGTGTAGCCATCAAGAAAGCAGTAGTACTCATGTCTGGCCAATCGTTCAAGCATCTGATCAATGAAAGGTAGCGGAAATTTGTCTTTCCGCGTTGCGGCATTGAGTTTTCTGTAATCGATTCATACTCGCCACCCAGTCTGGGTGCGAGTAGGGATTAACTCGTTCGCCTCGTTGGTTATGACCGTTATGCCTGATTTCTTGGGGACAACATGAATGGGGCTGACCCACTGGCTATCAGAGATAGGATAAATGATACCACTTGAAAGGTTCCTAGGCACCCTATAGAGGTCTCACAAGGCATCAACCATGCCAATTTATAAAATTTATGGTGCTGAGAAACCCTAATACGGATCGTCGGCTAGAATCCTAGGCGAAAAACGAATCTAGTTAACATTTTAACTAAAGGAGAGAGGCTAAAACCTTTGTAGATCCGGTTCTCCACTTCCTTAGCTCCACGTGGGTGTCCTCTCGCTGTCCATCATGAATCCCGAACTCAATCGTCGTCTTCATCGGAGAAACGGGCGAGCTAGGTCGTCGGCTTCGTGTCAAAGACGATCTACGTCGAGGCATCACAAGTTCAAGCTCCGACTTCACAAAGTTGTGAAACTTGTGAAGAAAACACCCAAAACAACTTGGCAAGAGGTAGAGGGTGAAGAAATAGGAGGTGGGTTCACTTTAGAATTGGATTTCTCTCACTAAAACTCAAGTTGCCATTGATGGCATCAAGGTTTCTATCTTCAAGAAAAGGAGAAGATGAAGCTAGTTTATGATAAGTTATTTAAAATGAAAATAAAAATTCATAGTTATCATAATCTAACTAGGGTTAAGTGTAGAGAATAAACCATGGTCACTTGAGAGGGTTAGGGTTAAGCATGATGACAAGAATGGTTGCATAAGTCAAAGCTTCATGAAGCTTCAACAAGAAACAAAAGAAGCCACCATTCTTATCTAAATCATTTCCAAATAAATAAACAAATAAATAAATGAAAAAGCAAAACCCTAATCATCTCATAACCATGGTTTAATTCTTTACACTTAACCACATGATCAAGTATCATCAAACATGATACAAAAATGTGCACAAAAGCATATCACATATACAATGTGCATCAAGTGAGAAAAATCCGTATAAAGTGAACCAAAACTAGTTAATACAAAGTAATATATCAAATATATAATTATACATTAAATCATTAAATCAACATTTGATTCAATGATCCGGTCATGTCGCACATAACCGACTAGTATTCAATGTATCGATTTATCGAATCAATGATTCGATAACTAGGTCATATCGAATATAACCAATCGAAACATTTATCGCGAGAATGAAATGCGGTATCACATACACGCATTATTCTCGGTCCTGCACATATCTCATATGCGCTCCTATTTCGTTTCGCTTGAGCCAGGAAACCTCCGTGTATGACTCTAAAGACTCGTCAATACGCCGGTAGCAGATGATGATCATATCAAGCACCTACAAGCCGCAAGCGGTCTGCTAAACGTAACGTCCATCCAGGTATTGAGCGATCAGAAGATCGACGAGCTAGCCCGCTCACACTCCTGTGAATCCAACCAGTAACACTTACCGTACAGTCCGGTCTGTTCGTCTGATACGCCGCATATCAAGTCTAGGGGTGGTAAACGTCAGACCCCAATAACCGATAAGTTGTGCCGATGTGAGGCTCATAACGGGTCGAGAAACTACTGGTAACACTTACCAGCAAATCTCTGATCAGCCCTGGCCAGGGACTTTCCTGTTACGGCCAATCGAGCACAGCGCAACATCAACCCCCAATACCGGGAGAGACGAAACCCCTCCTATCGCTCATTGCCTCCATGTGACTCGGGACTGTACCCAAAGACCACCGTTTTTCACGCCCTCATGGACGTGGTAAGGTGGAGATCAAAGCACAGTGGGAATCACACAAGACTCTATGACGATCTCGGGTCTACAGACTAACCTGCACAAGTGTTACCTGAGAACTGCCATCTGACGTGAGGTATAATACCATCTGGGAGTTCTCGGCGAGTCCGTCCAGTGTACCCAGTCTCCACTGAGCACCCGTATACTATCTCTGATGTCAAACACCAATGGATATGGGATCATCCATCGCCCATCTCATGGGTCGAGAAGCGTATACGCTAGTCTACACTGGTATATCGATGCCCCGTCTCGATACACCCACGACTAGGGACCTTGAAGGATGTACTTATGGACTACCATGTCCCCACTAGTATGATCTGCATCATAGTCCAGGTAGTCAAGTACACATCCTAAGGGCTTTATCAATGTTCATCACAGAATACTGCATTTTATACCGCCCATTCTTACGCTCGGTTGTTTATAGGTAGGTGCTTTTAATCCGTGTTTGTTATATATTTGCAGGATATAGGTTCTCGGTTCTAAAACGGTAAATTCATGGAAAACACGACAAAATCCGGGTTCCTGCCAACCACTGAGAAAACACGGTCTCCTCTCGTCATCCGTATGTTGCCAGATAACAGTTTAGGAAGACAAAATGTCAAATCAATGTCACCTTCATGCACATTTTATACCGCCCATTCTTACGCTCGGTTGTTTATAGGTAGGTGCTTTTAATCCGTGTTTGTTATATATTTGCAGGATACAGGTTCTCGGTTCTAAAACGGTAAATTCATGGAAAGCACGACAAAATCCGGGTTCCTGCCAACCACTGAGAAAACACGGTCTCCGCTCGTCATCCGTATGTTGCCAGATACCAGTTTAGGAAGACAAAATGTCAAATCAATGTCACCTTCATGCACAAGGCTCAATGGCAACAACAAGTTCCAAGAAATCTACGCGGAGCTCGAGGCAATCATGACAAAAACATCCACAAAAAGTCCACCTTTCCTCAACAGAAATTCTGGAAGAATTGTGAAAGAATTATCAGAAAATATGTGTACCAGACAACAGGGGACAGCAGATCAGGGCCGTACAAGAAACCCCACACCCTAAACCTACTGTAGGGGCGCGGATCCGCGGCCAATAGGGGGTATTGGCGGCGGATCCGCGGCTAGGTGGGGCCCTCTCTGCGTCAACTTTTAGGGTATTTTGGGTATTTCCCATGTGGTCTGGTGGTTGCCCTAGAACTCCATTCTCCTGCCTATAAATACAGCAGTTTTGAGCACAACCAGGGGTCATTCTTTTAGTTCATTCTTGTAGCCTCTTTTGTTAGGATTTTGTATAGTTCTTCTTCTTCTTCTTCATTCCTCTTCCATTATATTGTAGTGAGAGCTTTTGAGTGGGAGATTAATGAAGATGAGGGTTTTGTATCATTCTCTTGTGTTTCTTCTTCCCCTTTGAGATTTTTGCTTTCTCTTGCTCATTCAACCTCTTCATTGAGCTTGAATGGTTAAGGGGTAGTTATTGATCTCAAAGGTCGTATTTTCTCACGGGACTAGTTCTTCACTTCACATGCGTTCTCTACCCTTCCCTTGATCTTGCAACCTCTTCATTGAGCTTGCAAGTTTAAGGGTTGGCTATTGAGCACATGCTTGGCTTGGGTTCTACTTCCGTGTTCTTTTTATTTGCTTATTTATTACTTGCATTTTTCATTCTTGCTTTTATTACTTGCAATTTATTTCATGCAATTTTATTTCATGCACTTTCTTTCTTGTATCTTTTCTTTTCTTTGTTCTTTTCTTTTTGTTCTCTCTTTTTGGTTCTCTTTTGCGAATGAATGTAATTATTGTTGTTAAGATAAAATACGGTATTATAATTTAAAGATTTTCTTTGCCATTTCCTTTTCCCGTATTTTCCATTGAACTCCGCCCAAACCATACGCAAGCGCTCCGTTAGGCACCGTACTCTGACAAGGTAACGGTGATTCCTAACCGTGACCGGTTGCGTTCGGTTTGGCCGGAGGCGAAAGAAAGAGACAAGAACGGAAGGATAAGGGTAAATAAGCCGGATTCCACGAATACCGCGCTTAAATCCCCTAATCCACGTTGTTGCCGATTGCTTAGCTTCAATTGGTCAAGATTCGGCTCAAAGGTTTTGAGTACGGATTTCTTTAGCTTATAATCTCGTATCTTTTTCTTAACAAACTTCATACTTGCAAATAATACACATAGGTTAGAATCAAACAAAACATACAAATTCTTTATTGACTCGTCTAAGACAAGAAGGTAAGATACCACCATCTCCCTGTGGACCGACCCGTGCTCACCGGCTAGCTGCATAGTGACACCGTCCTGATCGCGGTTACACTTTAATTCTTTGAACATCCGACACGCCATCGGCGTGCGATCAAATGGCGCCGTTGCCGGGGAGACGGTAGCGTATTTTCTTTCTTGTTATTCGGGTTAATATTCTTTTTGTATATATTTATATAAAAAAAAATTAATATATATCTTTTTGTTATTTTTTGATCATTTTTGTGGGCAAGTGTGCAGCTTTTTGCGTATTTGCAAACTGCGATTGTGGGGAGCAAAGTGTGCATTCAAGGCAAAGGTGATTACGAAGTACAGTGCCAAAGATCCGGGTAGTTTGACCCGCGCAAGCGAACCTTTCAAGCTTACCGGATTTGATTCAACGGGGGTTTCCTAACCCAAAACTTAACGGTACGTACTTTACTAACACCTTCTTCTTAAATCCGACGCTTCCAATATACTATTCTTTGCAGGATTCTTTGCAAGTTCGCTAGCAAACGCTAAAAAATTGACTAACCCGTATTTGTTGCAGCGCCGCGCTTAAACTAAAAAAACGATTGTTTGATTCTTTATAGAATTTTTGAATTGCGCATTGCATACATTAATACGGACTTAAGGGCAAGCGAACCCCACAACATACGGTAAAGGATTTCATCACCTTTTTCGTGGCCCACAAATCACGAACTTGAGCATAACGTTTACCCGCACAAAATTTAAAAGAAACTAGACTTTAAGCCTTAAGGACTTCGCGCTCACTAAGTGAAGTTAACTGTGTTTAGAACCTTGCTTAACGGTATATTGTTTACGGGGTGTCTAGGAAAGTGTTAACGGCGCAACCGCCAAAAGAGAAAGGGTTATTTAATTAAGGAACTTCGCGAAAGCGTTGGAAAACCTCCCCTTATCTCTGCACTTACCTGGCCTCGTGATCAGTGTATCTTGAGCCTGTTTCTCGACACAGTTTTACTTCGACAATCAAGTTCTGGAGCAGGTCTAGTTGACCTAGGTGAACCCTAGAACGATTAGGTGTGTGGTATTTTTGTGTCGTGATTATTTTTGTCCATATTCTTTTTGTGTATATTTCATTCTTTTGTTAATATATAAAAAAAAAAAACACATTCTTTTTCCCCTCCTTTTTTCTGCCTTTCTCTCTTTCTCTCTTCATATCATGGGTACTCCACCTCGCAAAACTCTTGCCGACCTTTGGTACCCACAACCAGACATTACTTCATACGGTTTTTGTTTTGGTCGAACTTCAAACGACCCCTCCATGCCAAAAATTTCTTTGAAAGATCGGATAGACGCGTCTAGGACGAACAACTGGACCCCGCAATCCACTTCGTATCAACCGTTTCAAACATTCACACCTTCTTGCGTTGATACCCCTTTTGAAAATCCAGTTGTAACCCCGAGACCTATGACTATTGCTGAACGTATTGCACAATCTCGTAGCCGATCTTTCACTCCTTTCACCACTACAAATTCTTGGGACCAACAAATCCATTCACCTTCTTATCCCAATGTTGATCCCACTCCTGTCCAGCCATTCAATTCCTACCAATCCTACCCTACTTTTGCACCTGCCCTAGACATTGCTTCAGAACCACCATTTGGGGGTTTCCAGTATCCAAACGACTTCGAATCTTTTACTGAAACCCCATCACAACCTATGTCTAGTCTGGAACAATCCTTGGAAGATTTTAGGGTAGCGTCTAGCCAACAGATGATGGATTTGAATGCGTCCATGGCCGCCCTTATGCAACCTAGTGATCCGGTAGCTAGTTTCCAACTAGCTCCAACTTTTTCAATGTATGATGAGGCGGTAGGACAGGCTGTGAATTTGAGTGGAGAGAGTGAGCTGTACCCCCTTCCAAATCAAACCTACCCGTCCCAAATTGAATCCCACAACTCCTGTGTTGAAAGTCTATCAAATGTGCCAAATGAATTATCAGTTGAAAATAGAATGTTTAATGAGTTGTGCGACTTTGTAGTGTTTGATTTGCCCGATTGTGAAGGGTCCCTTTTGAGTGAAACCATACCCAATCCTCTTGACCTCTACACCTCCACTCTAGAACCTGAATTGATTGATATCCATGCTTTTGTTGAGGTGTCGGAGAAATTTGATTTTCACTTGATTGAGGATATTGACGCTGGGAACATTTTGGATGATGAACCCGTAGATTTGACTGAGTTTGTCTCTTCAAATCATCATCCCGAGTCATTAAAGGTTTTTCCCGAACCCCATATGCGTCTTGATTTTGAAGAAAAATGCACGGATGAGCTAAATTTTAAGGAGAATATTGAGGATAGCACTGAGGATGAAACAGTTTTCATTGATGAGTCGGATTTTCCAATTCATCCTAATCCTTTCATTGACTGTGTGCACCCTCCCGAAACCCTAACCGATACTCCTCCTCAACCACTTCCCTCCGCCCTTTCCATCGTTCCGACCTTGCAAGAACCCGTATCATTTTCACTTCATATGTCTTGTTTACCAAATTCGGCGTACCCATGGTTTCTTACGAATCTTGAGGGATTCGACCCAATTTCTCGACGAGTAAATATATTAGCACAATCACTTTTCACACATCGGTCATCACAAATTGTGCTAATCTATTTACTCCATTTGCACCCTCAAGTTCGTATTCCACTTCTTTTTCCCTTCCGCCATTCTTCTTCCTCTCATATACCGAGACCGTATCCCGCTTCTTTTCGCATACGGTCTCGCGTATTGTCCTTCTCTTTTCTCTACGCCTTCTTCCACCAACCTGTACATTATAGCGATAAAATCTTTGAATGGTTGGTGCTCACCTTTGGCCTGTGTAAGGCCTTGTATAGCTTGATACTGTTCTTTCCCCCCTAAATCCTGAATTTCAACGCTTAACAGTGGAAACACTGTTTTACTTAAGTTTGGGGGGGACACTTTTTTGTATATATTTTTGTTTTCCTTTTTGTTTTGTATATAATTTGTTTCTAGGAAGCGCCGGCAATTTTAACCCTCTTGGTATAGCCTGACAGTGAGGGCACTGTCAAGTTTAAGTTTGGGGGTGTGCTCGGTAAGCTTTCTTCCTTCGCATTCATTTGTATATTTTGCATTTGCATACCCTATTAAAAACCCACAAAAATTGAAAATTTTCTAAAAACATAAAAACTTTTCTGTCAAGTAACTTGTGGAAAAACTCTGATTCAACATTTCGACGGTTTTTGTTTGAAAAGATAGGAATAACTAAATCTTATGTTTAGATTTTGAAAACCTGAAAGATAACTCTCTTTTGAAGTTAACTATGGCTGATATACGTCTTTACATCACACTACACGTGTCGTGAATTTTGGGAATTAGATGACAAGTCTTTCATGTTTAAACTTTTAAACAGATAAATGATTTTCTGAGGATCAAATAGGTTTGTTCTGAAATAAGTAATGTCAAGAATAGTTTATGAAGTAAAGCAAATATGAAGGAATGTTATTGATGCCGTAATTGGAGCTAAGTCTGAAAAATAACCCATCTAAAACTTGATTGGAATGATTACACACCAAACCCACTAAACACGTCTTCTATCCAAAAAATATTTGAACTGCCGGTTATACCTCCGTTCGTATTAAATCATCTGATTTTCACGACAAAACTGTCTTTTGTTTTCTGGACCTAGGTAACTTGAGTAATTAAGTCCGCTGGGGTGTTTCTACACCTAATGCCCTAAAACCAACTGGTTTGGATGCATTGGCCCAAAGCTCGCTAAGAAGCCTAGAAAGTCCAGTTTTAAAACAAAGTCAAGCAAGTGTTCTCTCCGAGTTAAAATTCCTAACGGTTCTTTGTGTGAGAATAATCTTGATAAAAGAAAGGCTTTTATAAAAATTTTAACGGAGATATGAAGGTTTTATTCTATGATAAAGACTATTGCACGTTCACAGAGGTGTGTATGAAATGAAAACAAGAAAAAGGTGGAGTGAAGAATAAGACCTAGTTTCCTGTTAGGGAAGATAGAAATTCTGAAGTTGAAACCTTACTGGAAAACGAAACTTGAAAAATGCTTAACTCTTTATAAAACTTATGTGATCCTTTTAAAATTGTTATCTGGGCTTTATTGTGCGACATGATGACTTTAATCGACCTTTCTGGAACTTAACGGCACTATTTGCACTACACGTAAAGACATATAAAACCTATAGTTAAATAAGAAGCGAGGTGTGAAAACTAAAGGTTCGATAGTCTAAACTTAGGATTATAGAATTGTTATTTTCTGAAACAAAACTTTAGGGTTTGAATCTTAGTTATTTTACAAAACCAACTTGACCGGATTTTGTGGGTAGTATCCGCTGAAAACCCTCAGGAGACAACACTCCTCCTACTAGGGACACCTAGAGGTTTAACGGCTTGTTGCACGTGCTCAGTGCAATCGCGTTCCCTGCGAAAGTGCGGTTATCATTTTATTTTTGTGAATAATTGGTTTTGCTCGGGACGAGCAAAAGTTAAGTTTGGGGGTATTTGTTCATCACAGAATACTGCATTTTATACCGCCCATTCTTACGCTCGGTTGTTTATAGGTAGGTGCTTTTAATCCGTGTTTGTTATATATTTGCAGGATACAGGTTCTCGGTTCTAAAACGGTAAATTCATGGAAAACACGACAAAATCCGGGTTCCTGCCAACCACTGAGAAAACACGGTCTCCGCTCGTCATCCGTATGTTGCCAGATACCAGTTTAGGAAGACAAAATGTCAAATCAGTGTCACCTTCATGCACAAGGCTCAATGGCAACAACAAGTTCCAAGAAATCTACGCGGAGCTCGAGGCAATCATGACAAAAACACCCACAAAAAGTCCACCTTTCCTCAACAGAAATTCTGGAAGAATTGTGAAAGAATTATCAGAAAATATGTGTACCAGACAACAGGGGACAGCAGATCAGGGCCGTACAAGAAACCCCACACCCTAAACCTACTGTAGGGGCGCGGATCCGCGGCCAATAGGGGGTATTGGCGGCGGATCCGCGGCTAGGTGGGGCCCTCTCTGCGTCAACTTTTGGGGTATTTTGGGTATTTCCCATGTGGTCTGGTGGTTGCCCTAGAATTCCATTCTCCTGCCTATAAATACAGCAGTTTTGAGCACAACCAGGGGTCATTCTTTTAGTTCATTCTTGTAGCCTCTTTTGTTAGGATTTTGTATAGTTCTTCTTCTTCTTCATTCCTCTTCCATTAAATTGTAGTGAGGGCTTTTGAGTGGGAGATTAATGAAGATGAGGGTTTTGTATCATTCTCTTGTGTTTCTTCTTCTCCTTTGAGATTTTTGCTTTCTCTTGCTCATTCAACCTCTTCATTGAGCTTGAATGGTTAAGGGGTAGTTATTGATCTCAAAGGTCGTATTTTCTCACGGGACTAGTTCTTCACTTCACATGCGTTCTCTACCCTTCCCTTGATCTTGCAACCTCTTCATTGAGCTTGCAAATTTAAGGGTTGGCTATTGAGCACATGCTTGGCTTGGGTTCTACTTCCGTGTTCTTTTTATTTGCTTATTTATTACTTGCATTTTTCATTCTTGCTTTTATTACTTGCAATTTATTTCATGCAATTTTATTTCATGCACTTTCTTTCTTGTATCTTTTCTTTTCTTTGTTCTTTTCTTTTTGTTCTCTCTTTTTGGTTCTCTTTTGCGAATGAATGTAATTATTGTTGTTAAGATAAAATACGGTATTATAAGTTAAAGATTTTCTTTGCCATTTCCTTTTCCCGTATTTTCCATTGAACTCCGCCCAAACCATACGCAAGCGCTCCGTTAGGCACCGTACCCTGACAAGGTAACGGTGATTCCTAACCGTGACCGGTTGCGTTCGGTTTGGCCGGAGGCGAAAGCAAGAGACAAGAACGGAAGGATAAGGGTAAATAAGCCGGATTCCACGAATACCGCGCTTAAATCCCCTAATCCACGTTGTTGCCGATTGCTTAGCTTCAATTGGTCAAGATTCGGCTCAAAGGTTTTGAGTACGGATTTCTTTAGCTTATAATCTCGTATCTTTTTCTTAACAAACTTCATACTTGCAAATAATACACATAGGTTAGAATCAAACAAAACATACAAATTCTTTATTGACTCGTCTAAGACAAGAAGGTAAGATACCACCATCTCCCTGTGGACCGACCCGTGCTCACCGGCTAGCTGCATAGCGACACCGTCCTGATCGCGGTTACACTTTAATTCTTTGAACATCCGACACGCCATCGGCGTGCGATCAATCAACATGTAACTATAAGACAGTTTAAGGAGACAAGTGTACATGTTAAGATAAAGAGTAACCAGATAGCATACTATCATATCGAGCAAGAAAGTCATCTCTATATATGTCCAAGCATCCAATATATTATACATCATCTGTACAATACTGGCCTCTAGGGCATACATAAAACTAACAATCTCCCACTTGCACTAGGGCCAGCTGCTGTAGTATCGCATACCGAGCATCCCGAAGAGTCTCTCAAACTGTATCTGGGGAATGGCCTTCGTGAGTGGATCCGCCATGTTGTTCTTCGTGTCAACCCTCCTGACCTCGATCTCCCGGCGATCAACTATCTCCCGGATCAGGTGATACCGCCTCAGAATATGCCTGGATCGCTGATGGGACCTGGGTTCCTTGGCCAAAGCCACCGCTCCATTGTTATCGCAATACAAAGGTATTGGATGCTCAATGGATGGAACCACTCCAAGTTCAGTAATGAACTTCTTGATCCAGAAAGCCTCTTTGGCAGCATCGTTGGCAGCGATGTATTCAGCCTCCATCGTCGAGTCTGCCACGGTTTCCTGCTTGGAACTCTTCCAGCTAACCGCCCCTCCGTAAAGGGTAAAGACAAAGCCCGACTGCGACTTAGAGTCGTCCTTATCACTGTGGAAGCTCGAATCGGTAAAGGACTCCACTTGGAGTTCTCCGTTACCATACACCAAGAACATATCTCTAGTCTTTCGTAAGTACTTGAGAATGCTCTTCACAGCTGTCCAGTGACTCTCTCCAGGATCAGCTTGATACCTGCTCACTACACTTATTGAGTATGCTACATCGGGTCTGGTACATAGCATCGCATACATGATAGAGCCTACTGCCGAAGCATAGGGTATGCCTTGCATGCGAGCTCTCTCCAAATCAGTCTTGGGAGACATCTCTTTGGAGAGAGTGACTCCAGAGATCGTGGGCAAGTTCCCACGCTTGGACTCTTCCATACTAAACCTCTTTAGTATGGTGTCAATGTACCTGGATTGGGACAATCCCAAAATCCGTTTGGATCTATCTCTATAGATCCTAATCCCCAATATGCAGGAGGCATCACCAAGATCTTTCATTGAGAATCTTTGTGATAAGAAGAGCTTGACCGATTGCAGCATAGGAATATCATTTCCTATCAAGAGTATGTCTTCCACGTACAATACGAGGAAGACAACCTTACTCTCTGCCACCTTCTTGTAGATACAAGGTTCATCTGGATTTTTGATGAAATCAAACTCTTTGATAACGACGTCAAAGCAGATGTTCCAACTCCGCGATGCCTGCTTTAATCCATAAATGGATTTAAGCAGCTTGCACACCTTTCCGCTGCTCCCACTGTCTACGAAGCCCTCTGGCTGAGTCATGTACACGCACTCTTCTAAATCACCGTTTAGAAAGGCGGTCTTAACATCCATTTGCCAGATTTCGTAATCATGATATGCAGCGATGGCAAGCATGATCCGGATGGATTTAAGCATAGCCACTGGAGAAAAGGTCTCGTCATAGTCCACACCTGGTCTTTGACGAAAACCCTTTGCTACAAGTCTAGCTTTGAAAGTCTCCACTTTCCCATCTACACCAAGTTTCTTCTTGAAGATCCACTTGCTCCCAATGGGTTTTACCCCTTCAGGAGCAACGTCCAAAGTCCATACTTTGTTGGTGTACATGGATTCCATCTCGAACCGCATAGCATCCAGCCATTTCACTGAGTCCCCACTCGTGATGGCCTGCTCGAAGCTAGTTGGGTCATCATCCTCCATGATGCAATCCTCCCTCCCACCGTCCATGAGAAAACCGTAGTATCTCTCAGGTTGGCGAGGAACCCTACTAGATCGGCGGAGTGGCTGGAGTTCATCAGGAACTACGGAATCCTGTGGTTCCACCAGATCTTCTGTTGTAGCTTCTGCAGCTGGAACTTCTTCCAGTTCTACCTCATGACCACTAATCTCTTTTTCGAGAAATTCCTTTTCTA
The DNA here is from genome assembly GCA_030015575.1 of Agapanthus africanus. Taxonomy (NCBI): domain Eukaryota; kingdom Viridiplantae; phylum Streptophyta; class Magnoliopsida; order Asparagales; family Amaryllidaceae; genus Agapanthus; species Agapanthus africanus. The sequence goes on from CM057343.1 coordinate 343,134,498, forward strand.
AAAAGGTGGCATGCCGAGAAACAAACACTCTTTGTTCCTCAGGGTGGTAGAAGATATACCCTTGAGAATTCTTGGGATATCCTATAAATTTGCATAGAACAGACCGTGTCTCGAGTTTGTCCGGATTTTGTCGTTTGAGATAGGCTGGACAACCCCATATCTTAACATAGTTAAGACATGGTCTCTTCCCTTTCCATATCTCATATGAAGTGGTAGACACAGATTTGGTGGGGACCATATTCAATAGATGTATGGCTGTCTCAAGCGCATACCCCCAGAAGGAAATAGGTAACTCAGCTGTGCTCATCATAGAGCGCACCATATCTAATAAAGTGCGGTTCCTCCGTTCTGATACACCGTTGTGCTGTGGTGTATATGGAGGAGTCAGCTGAGAGAGAATCCCATTCTCTTTTAGGAAGTCCAGGAATTCATTGCTCAAGTATTCACCTCCTCGATCAGATCGAAGGATTTTAATACTTTTTCCGGTTTGGTTTTCGACTTCTTGTTTATATTCTCTAAATTTCTCAAAAGCTTCAGACTTGTGTCTTATTAAGTACACATGTCCGTATCTTGAGAGATCGTCAGTGAATGTAATGAAGTACGAAGAACCATCCCTGGCATGTGTAGACATGGGACCACATACATCACTATGTGTTAGTCCCAAGAGTTCGGTAACTCTTTCTCCGTGTCCCGTAAACGGAGTTTTGGTCATCTTCCCTTTGAGACATGACTGGCAAGTGTCATAAGATGAAAAATTCGAATGGTTTCAAATATCCATCCTTATGCAACATAGCCAGTCGTGTCGCATTGATGTGACTGTTAGTGTATATGCCCTAGAGGCCATTACTGTATCATACTAGTTTGTATATTACTTGATGGAAGCTTGGGATATTCACCTTGTATAAACAATCTTGCTCAATATAGTAGTATGCTACTTGGTTTGTTTCTACTTCAATGTGTACTTGTGTTTATTTCAGTATATCACTTATACGCATTAGTGGAGCCCTTAGGATCTTTGCTTGATTACCAGCGTTGTGATGGCAGTCACACTAGTGGGGGCTGGGTAATCGATAAGCACATCCTTATACAGGTCCCTAGTCGTAGGACTATCGAGACAGGGCATCGATACTCCGGAGTAGACTAGCGTATGCGCTTCTCATCCCAGTGTGGGAGATGGTCTGTCCCACAGCCATCAGTACGTCGTACTGGAGATAGTATACGGGTGCTCGTTGGGTTACGAGTACACTGGACAGGACTCGTAGGGAACTGACAGGTTGGTATTATACCTATCGTCAGTTATCAGTTCCCAGGTGACATGAGTACAGCTTAGTCCGCTGACTTGATACTGACACTTCGCCTCGAGTGTGTTCCCACTGCACTTTGATCACTACCCTACCACGGCTCAAAGGAGTCGTGCAAACAGGTGGTGGTTGGGTGCAGTCCCGAAGCACTTGGAGGCAGTGACGGTTAGACAGGATTCATCTCTCCCGGTATTGGGGGTTGACATCGCGCTGTGTCTAGGAGAGCCATTACACGAGTAGTCCCTGGCCAGGGCAAGCGAGATATACTGGTAGGTTTCCAGTGTTATCTCAGGGTGTTTTGGGCTTCACTCCGACACGACTTGTACCGCTATTGGGGGACTGACGTTTTACCGCCCCCTAGGCCCGCCATGCGATGTATCAGACGAACAGACCGGACTGTACGGAGAATGTCACATTCAGACTCAGTAGGAGTTCAGATGGGGTTTCACCTCGTCAGCCTTCTTGTCGGCATCTACCTGGGGACCGTTACGCACAGCTAGTGCCGCTTGCGGTCTGTGGTTAAACCCACTGCCAGCGTAGTGTCGAGTCTTTAGAGTCCCACACAGAGGGTATTCGCCTCTGGGCAAAACAGAGTAGAGGTCGCATGGTTTTGCGACAGGGTTCGTTCTCATCCGCGCACTTGTGCACGTTTGGAGTCCGGACGGATTATACTGGCAAGCTCTGGTTTGAGCCAGATACTGGTATATGTTTTGGGGGTTGCTTTTATATCTTGGTATTCTTGTTCCTCGGAACAAGAATGCAGGTGTGTATGCACAGTTGCTTGAGGCGGAGAATGAGGTTTTTCATTAGGGTTTCGGATCGGGTGCGTATGCACTGTTGACAGTTATCTTTTTCCAAACCCTAATGGATTTGTATATTATCTATTAATAATAGTAATTAAATAAGAATTATGTTATGGTTGTTTTTCTTGTTGACTTGTTGACCTTGGTTGACTTGTTGACCATTGACCACTTTTCATGCCTTGAAAGTCTTCCTTGATTCATGCTTACACTTCATTAAAAGAGGTATGATAGTGGTCATTCCAAAATAACCATCAACTATTCTTATTTCAATTATTATCATTTAGATAATTCATTTCTTTTGCAATATGGTTGCAAGAAAGAAATAATTGAGCTCATTCTATCATTCTCACTCTCTCTCCTCATTTCATCTTCTTCTTCCTCTTGAAAAGAGAAACCTTCTCATGTGTTGAGAATCATTCTCTTTAGATAGAAAAGCAAACCCTAATCACTCTCTACTCATTCTAGGATGAAGGTTTAGCAAGCCGGAAACCCTAGTTCACTCAAAGATCGAGGAAGAGCCCAAAGGTCGAACCTTCAAGGTGGATCTATCTTCGGCAAGAAGAAGGCGACGAGAAGAGAACCATTCAAGCTTCTACAAAGAACAAGAAAGAAGAACAACAACAAGAAGAGAAGGAGTTCAAGTTTAGGTATAACCATCCTCCATAGTAGCTAACTCTCTTTAGCTTGTTAACTAGTTTTAGTTTAGACAACGATCCCGACATAGTTTAGTCTATGTTGCCTCTTGCGATAAAAATTCGTTTTTTATACCGTTTCCGCCTCCCCGTAAGTACCGGGGGTCGCAATATGGACTTACAGTGGTATCAGAGCCTAACTAAACTTAAACTAGCTTGGTAGTGAAGTGTAACGAAGTTCGGAACCGAAAAATTGCAAAACCGGAAAAATGAAAACCTAACTTTCTGTTGAAATTTTTTCTGCTCAAAATGAAAAACTTTATACTTGTAAAATCGTCTCAGGGTTTTTTAAGAACACACAAGAAAAACGATATCATGTTTCCTCCAAACCGCCGCGCTTCCGCGGCCTCACCTACTCATCTGGCCGCGGAACCGCCGCATGTTGGTGTCTTCTTTGCATCGTTTTTCGTGCAGTGTTCTTCTGTGTTGGTTTTGGGATTTTTAAGATATATTATATGTACCCAGATTTTCCAGAACAGAAATTCACTTTTGGGGTCCTATAATTCCGTATTTTTTTTTCCGAACTTCACTGCACTTTGGCTATGTTGGTTATATCTGTGATGTTTGCATGTATTGAACGTCGGCTAATCGCTATAAGTCGATTAGTCGGGGTTATACATGATCTGTAATGTTCTGGAATGTGTATATGAATGTGTTGGACTGTCGCGGGTGAATAGCCGGGGTGGATGTGAGATGAGCTTTTGTTTTTCTTTCATTCATTGCAAATGTAAATTGATGTAATAATATTATTTGTTTGGCCGCACAACCGGGTCGGGGTTGTAGCCGTCATTGTATAATTCTTTTTACTGTTTTTGCTCCTAGGATAGACCCATGGTGGGGTGCACAAACTACCGGGAACATGGAGGGTAGTTTGCCGCACCCGTAGGGGTCTTAGGTGGGGTATTTGCTATTCACCGCGACCGTGTTATCCGCTTTTCGTTTCAGGCTCGAAAGGAATGCGGATTGCTAGTATATCCAATGTATTCATCTGTGATCTGTAATGTCTATCATTGCTTTCTATTTAGGCGTTGCTTATGTTTTACAGCCGCGCTAGCCCAGCCCCCGCTCTGTCGTTAGTTAAGTAACCTAACGAGTGATGACGGGACCCCGTGGCGAATGCGAATGGCATAAGCGTACGTCATATTTTGGTTGTTTTCTGCAATGGTAGGATTAAATGATGGGACGCATTAAAAGAACTAATGCAAGAATATCACGCATTAAAAGAACTAATGCAAGATAATAAACCAAGTTTAAGTCGATGGAACACTTTCGAAAAACCACTCGGTTCTTTTCAAAAACTAACTTTTAAATGCGGAGCTTGAGCCACTCCTTCTAAAAGCTATCTCGTTCCATCGATTATATCAAGTTCACTACGTTCACGGTTTCGCCAAAACCATTCGTAGCCCTCCATCATTTCAGTTAAATATACGGTAGTATTCAAGCTATGTATTTTGACCTCACGCCAAGGCATAGTGATTGGTAGCTGCCGGATATTTATCTGTTGCATAGATAGAATGCGTTGTTTTGAGACAGTCGTACCACCATTTTGGCCTACGTCAAGGGTAGGTACGGGTGGATTCAAATCAACCGGGATAATGATGGGAAGAACTTGACATGTGACTTATGACATTTTGACCTCACGCCAAGGTCATAAGAGCATGGGGCAAAAATCCACATCGGGAGTTTCATAAGTACTGAAACTTGCTAGATTTGCATACCATTTGGAGTGTGATGATTATGGTAGGATTCCTTCATTTTCGTCACGCGATGATATTTGGATCCCGATCCTACTGTGAGTATATGCTACTCCTCGGGAAATTTCTCACTAAACGATCAATGCTATAAACCTAGTAGGTGCCTAGAAAGGTGTTAGCGGGGCTACGCCCCCAGGGAAAAGAGGTTCTTAAATTAAGGAACTTCGCGAAAGCGTTGGAAAACCTCCCTCGAAGTACCGACACTGGCCTGGCTGAACGGTTAAGCAAGTATTGTACGGTGGGATTGATCCCGGCTAATTCTTCCTTTGTGGTTTGAGGAGGGATTCGAGAGACAGTGGGAGCCATCCTGTTTAGACAAATTAAAAACCATTCTAAACTTGCAAGAGCATCGTGCTAAGTGTTTCTTCTCTCCCCCTGCAGCGACCAAATCGAAATGACTGGACTTAAGTTACTTCTAGATAAAAACATATTGACAGGGCCAAACTACAAAGATTGGCTCAGGAATGTCAAATTGGCAATCTCTTACGACAAGCTGGGGTATCTTCTTACCAGCAAAGCTCCCCCCGTCCCAGGTCCCACCTCCAGCGTCGCGGATAAGGAAATCCGTAAGACTTGGGAGATAGACAGCGCGAAGGCCAGATGCCTCGTACTTGCCTCGATGGACAACGACCATCAGAGGAGGCACGAGAATATGGATTTGGAATCCATATTTCTTCATACAAAAGAACTGTATGGAGAGCAGTCTCGTATCGCAAGATACGAAGTGTCGAAGAAGTTATTTTCGACAAAGTTGGCCGTCGGATCATCGGTAGCGGACCACGTGCTTAAGATGATTGGCTACACTGAGGAGCTCGCGGAACTTGGGACCACGTTGGATAGTGAACTTTACACGGATATAATTCTCCAGTCCCTTCCATCCACTTACGCCCAGTTCATACTGAATTTCAACTTGCAAGAAAAGGAAGTTGAACTTTCAGAACTCCTCAACCTGCTGAGGAGCGCAGAGGGCACCCTACAGAAGGGTAGGGATACATCCACTTTGTTTGTAGGAGGATCTTCTTCTTCTAGGTCCAAGGCGAAAGCCAAGGGAAAGAAGAAGAAAGCCCCCGCCAAACCAAGAGGCGGTGTTAGTAAAGTGGGTGCGAAGGGAAAGGAAAAGGCAACAAAGATAGCGGGGAAGCTTGTTGGTAAAGAGGAATGCTTCTATTGTCACAAGAGTGGACACTGGAAGAAAGATTGCAGGGCTTGGAAAGCCAGGACACAGGAACTGAAGCAGGTTGCGGCTTCAGCTTCAGGTGTGTATGTTATTGAAAACTGTCTTTCTATAAACTCTACTTCCTGGGTATTGGATACCGGATCAGGATCTCATATCTGTAATTCTTTGCAGGCGTTGAGAAACCGTAGG